>CM053026.1:350424169-351024169 GCA_028564925.1 Lithobates sylvaticus | reverse complement strand
GAAACACTTTATGATAGGTACAGTTTTCACAAAATTCAAAAAATGTGAGCAGATCATTTCATAAAATCTAGAAGAGCAGCTTGTATTGTCTGAACTCCTGAATGGACAGTGGGGATATGTTGTGTATCTGTTGGATAAAGATAAAAGTTGAGTATTTCAGAATTTAGGGCTTGCTTATAGTGTGTTGTTGCTAGCTGCATAATGAGCTCTTTACATTTTTCTCTTTTTATCAGTACTATTGTTCACATGTGTATAGTTTTTATATGCATAACTGGGAACTTTTTCAGGACATTTTCTAGCAGCATGTGGGATCCTTTACAGATGGCATGTCCTCCCACCCAGGCTGTAGGGTGACACATGCCATAGGCTAGATGGCTGGGATTGATTGATGCAGAGGCAAGAAAAGTCAGTGAGGAAAAGATGATCCGCACTCCAGTGATTGCTCTTAAAAAATGTTGTATTTTTTAACAAGCCACAGTGACCAAACGCAAATGAGAACAGTTGACATTTTTCAGCCTATAAGGCCTTAGTCAAAAGAAAAGTCAGTGTCCTAGATGTTGTGAAATTGGTGCAGGTGAAAGGTAGGCAACAGAGACAGGAACTTTTCCTGATTTTAGCACTTCTTGACTCTTAAGCTGCCGGTGAAGAGCCACAGATTACATCAGGAGAGCAGCTGGAAACTACTATGTTCTCTAAACTATTTGTATGAACGTGTATTTCTAACATTCAAGCCTGGTTTTGTTTTAATGTTCACACCTCTTCAAATTATATAGATGTTATGATATATAATATATGCCCAACTGTACCCAGTAAAACAAAATTAAATAACTCTTTATTCACATATGAAATCTCTATCTAGTTTCTATTTCGGCTGTTGTAATGTATATACAAAAAGGCCACCAAAATTCTTACCCCTGGTTAAATCAAAAATCACTAATAAAGGTGAATGGCTAGTGTCAAAAACTCAATCTTCTTATATCCTCTGTGTTGTGTTAGCAACACTTTGTAAAATGTTCCCAATCAAGAACAGTTAACAAACCTGCAAGTGACCTTGTTCACAACAGTACTCGACAGTCCTATTAAACATTTAATGAGATTCTATGAAAATAGTATGCAGGTGCATCAATTTTAAGCATTTTACAAGTGGAGCACTAGCAAGCCTGCTAGGCACCAAGCCATGCACTTCTAGACTGTATTGTAATTAGCCTCCTTATCTACTGTTTTCATCTTATATACCCAATAAATGAGCAGATCATTTATTAGTATGTTTGACCACCTATGCATTCAAGACAAACAAACCGAAAGGTCTATATAACTATTGTAAAAAAAAGAATAAAGTCTGCACACAACAGCTAATCTTATGTAGAACATTTTAATATTATGTATTTGGTAAAATGTCAGTCCATGTTGAGCATTGGTAAAACATGCATGTTAGACATTGGTAAAAGCTACAGTCATTACTGCTCAGCAGACCCGCCAGGATGATCTATGTACATTGTAGGGATTTGCTTCCGGGTTGCCATATTGCATTAAATTTTACAGAAGTGAAAGGGTATTTATTTTTACTAGCATTCAATTATTTTATGGCTTGTATATGCAATTAATTTGTAATTGCTATTTTCCCATTAAAGTGGACTTACCCTTTAATTATTTGTAACTTTTGAAAAGTAATAACTCACATAATTGTTACATTCATGGGGAGTAGGGATATGGTAACTGTGAGAATGGAGGACAGTTTAAGATAGGAACTCCTAATAACTTATTTTCACACTCTAGTTCTCTTTTATTGGCTCTTCCAACACACACCACTGAGCTGGAACCTTATCAAGCTATTTACAACTCCCACGCTCATTCTTGGACTGAGAAATTACCTCATATCCACCCTGGTAATAACAAGCATGCCGTCCCCTCTAATAATTTCTGTATACCTCCCAATTTTCAATAATATTTTCTCCACGCAAGAAAGGAGTGTGTCCCACAAAGGCATGTAGCAGTATTCCCTCTATCTTAAATGCTGCCAACTGCAACCAAAAGTGAAAAGACTGGCAATTGGATCCCATATGCACATGCTTCTTTAATAGCTTTACCTGATATGCACTGTAACATACTGTCCATTTACTCACAAAGTGCACATGCAGCCACGGTCCCCTTTAACGCCATTTCCCACAACTCCCTGAGTTACTAGACATGCCCAAGGAGTATCCGTTCCTTAGGTTCCCTCCCACTGGAGCTCAGAGAGACCACACCTGGTGAGGTGAGCTAGCTGGACAAGTGATCTGCAGTCAGGTGTGTGGCCCTCCACTGACAGAAGTGAGTGGCCTTGCCCCGTCAGAACTGGCATGTGGGAAGTCTGGGAATCGGCCTTTTGGCTAAGATCAAGTGTAGTATTGATTCTTATCAGTTTTTAGGAGGAAGAAATCGGGTGCCTCTTGTTGTGTGGTGGCACCAGTTAGTATTTTCCCAATGTAATAAGGTGGGTACAAGTCAGATTGATCCTTTTCCTTCTGGGTTAAATCTGGTCAGGACTTTGCCTAAGTACTAATGCCTTTCTGTTAGGAATAGGCTGCATTTGTCCAACTATGAGCTGGGATGAACAAGAAGCTCTCGTGATGGGCCCCCTGGGGTTTGAGACCCAGGGGTGCCAGAAAATCACTATGGCAATGGGACCTCACTGTTTCTTTTTTTTGTGCTGTGATTTCAAAGGTTCACTTTGTTAACAAGGGATTCAATGAGCACCACAGAGCCCAAAAAAGAGAAAAACATCCGGGAAGACTGTCCGGAACATAACAGCCAGCAGCTTATCCAGAATACCCAGCTACCATGGGGAGCCCCTTGCCAATGGCTACCTTAGTACTTTAGTTCCAGTGGGGTGGCATTTTTTTCCTCAGGCGTTGGATCCCATCAGCTATTCACCAGGGCTTGGACTTCATTTTGGGGAATACTGTTTATGAGGACAATAACAAGTAGTGTTCTGAACTGTTTCACTGATTGTAAGCTTGACTCTTTGTTGTTAGTGTTTCATATATAGACTATTCTATGCAGTCACACACTTCTCTGATTGGGTTAGAGAAATTTGTTGTAAACAGTCCATGTTTTTTGCCACCCTGAACTTTTTTTTTATTCTGCAGTGAATGCATGTTATTTCCCATCTCATTATTGTTTCTAACATTGCACCTGTTTAGTAAACTTCAAGTTACAATTACCACCTATATAATCATTTGACTGATTACCTACCTCTGTTCCAGCGCTAATGCATGCTCTTCCAAAAATTAGCTGCTGTCTACAGAGAATTTTAGTATTTTATATTATGGGATTTTATTTAATGCTTACAACTTATGCACCACTTTACATTCAGTACATTCACATCAGTCCCTGCCTTTTAGGAGCTTGTAATCTAAGGTCACTATCTCCCATAGATACTAGGGCCAGTTTAGCCAACTAACCTATTAGCATGTCTTTGGAGTATGGAAAGAAACCCACACACACAGGAAAAACATGCAAACTCCATTGAGAAGGTGTCCCAACGGGGATTCAAACTGAGGACCCCAGTGCCACAAGGCGGAAGTGCTAATCACTAAACCCTCTAACCACTAAACCACTGTGCTGAGTAAAAATTGGTTGTGCCGCTTAAAACAGGGGAAGAAGAATGCAGAAGTAGGGGAAC
The DNA here is from genome assembly GCA_028564925.1 of Lithobates sylvaticus. Taxonomy (NCBI): domain Eukaryota; kingdom Metazoa; phylum Chordata; class Amphibia; order Anura; family Ranidae; genus Lithobates; species Lithobates sylvaticus. Next base: position 351,020,505 of record CM053026.1, on the reverse strand, counting down.
AAAGCTTCAATAAAGGCAACAATAACCAAAAAAAAACCTATAAGGCTAGGCTCACACTAGTGAGGCTGCAACTTGATCTGATTTTCAGTGCAATTTTGTTGTGAGCCATTGGTGTGTTTTGACCCATTTTTGATACATTTTTGATGCACTTTTAATGCTGCTCTATTTTTGTAGGGAAAGGAGACTGCTCAATACACAGATGCTGGTTGTTAAGGAACCATCACCCATCAGTGTCCTAATAACTAATGACTCATCTCTGCTGTCAACTGGGGATTCCCTGTTGACAGCAGGGATGAGTCATTAGTTGTTAAGGAGCCAGGACCCGCTGGCACCCTAACAATCAATGACTGATCCCTGCTGTCAGCCCACAAAAAGTAAAACAATGATATGTGGCCATGTACATTACTTTTTGGTGCGTTTCAATTGAAGACTATGGATCCAAAATTGCAGCTCCAAAGTATCACAAGACCCTTTTCCAAAAATATGCCATGCTGTGCTGCTTTGATGTGAATGGGCACCATAGAGAATAGTGGGATTTACATTGTCATGGTATTCTGTGCGTCTCAAGTCGCATCTGTGTGAACCAGGCCTAATTGTAATTACTGACTCTTTTTTTTCCATAAAGATTTTATTGAACATATACAGAGGTTACACAAGGGTATACTGTACAATAGTGCAGATAACATAGATCAACTGTAAATACAGAACAGAATGATATCAATGAAAAACATAACTGAAGATGCGGCTCTGGGGTTTCATATAGTATGGCAAGAGAGAGCGTATGGATTAGAGCCATTAGTGGGGGGGGCCTATTTTCAATTGATCCGGATAATTGATTTAGTGCTCCAGGTGTCTAGTCAATAGCACCTGCGTGATAGAAATGTCTGAAAGGAGAGAAGAAAGAGGGAGGGAGGTAGGCGGGGGTGGGATAAGAGAGGGGTCAGCAGGAGAGGGTACTGGCGGGTGGGTTGGGGTAGAAAGAGAGAGGTGGGGATAGGGGAGTGGTCCCGTACATCCCCCCAACAAACCGGTTAGGCGTGGACATGTTTTATCTTATTCGGGGGGCACATGTTGTTTGTACTCGTGGGTGGTTTTGAAGTGTGACCAGCAGGCCCAGGTAGTCGAAAAGGTCTCTATTCTCTCTTGTGAGATGTGAATCAACTCCTCCATGTCACAAATTTTTGATATGGTCGTGAACCATTCCTTAAGTGAGGGTGTCTGAGTAGAGCACCAGTGTCTTGGGACACAGATTCTAGCAGCGTTGACAAGATGGTAATTACTGACTCTTACAAGTATTTATAAATAAATTAGGGGCTCTTTTAAAAAGAAGCCAATGAATGAGTCTTTGGAAGATTCCCCCTCACCTCCTGTTCTGGTGGTAACTGTAAAATGTGGTCACCAGAACAAATTTCATACTTTATAACCTTATATAAAAAAATAAAAATATGGCTTTCAATACACTTTCACAAAAGCTATTGAATTGTTGCCCACATAATTATTGTGTATTTTTATACACTGACTGCACATGTGTGAGATATGCATATTTACCACACAAAGCTATGTCTTAAACATTTATGTGCACCTTAAAGAATTCCTGAATGCAATGTATGATTCACCATCTTGTTTTAACAACATCCCAGATTACAGTAACTTTGATCAGTGAACGGTGTAAAAAAGACAACCCCAAACAACATATAAAGTGTCAGTTATCAGCCAGTCCTTGTTTTACCTGTCAGTAAGTTTGCTGAACTTCCTCATTCTTAATAGCTATGCCAAGACCATTTTGTAAACCAAAAGCTCTCTTAAGCAACTCACCACATGAATATGTCAACAGGTCGTGAAATATTTTCATTACAAATCTTTTAGAAAAACTAAGCCCTATAAGGAGCACAAAAATGATGCCTATTTCATTATGCATGCATGTGAATTCTTGATGGAAAACATTTATCTTGGCAAGTTTGCTTTCTGTTGGTGGCCCTGCCCGCTCTGACTAGACTGGCCTGGTGGGAGGCTGATCGGATGAATGAATGGACATAAAACAGATTATGACTTAATTGTTGTACATTTAGAACGGTATGAAGGCTGCAACTGAGAGCGTTTTTGTTACCATTTTAATGTTCATATTATGAAATGTATTATAAAATGAGCTGAAGCATCAAATATGCTTGTTTAAATTTTTCCCTAGTGCATATGAAGAAAGTACAATAAATGTGCTGACACCCATTTACTTTTCTTCAGTTTGACGCAGTTATCTGGAAAGTTTACAAGAACAGAAATTATACACAAAGTAACGCATAAGCACATAGGATATCCTGCTAGCCTATGAGTTCAAATTTAGTTATTTAAAGCTAACTTCATCAAAAACTGAAGTTCTGGAATTGCTTAGTTTTTTAGATGCTGACTAATGCTACTAACATCCCAGGGGTAAATACTGTAGATATTGAATGAAATGAAAATAAATAAACCGCGCTAGAGAGGGCAAAAATAGGGGAGAAGGGGGACCTAACCCAAGAAGGCTGCTGCTGAAAGTGGGATACTCACACCTGGGATATTGGGAATAGGATAAAGCTGCGCCAACAAGTACATAAAAAATTAATTAAAATTGCTAAACAGAAAAAGTATTCTAACACATCAACGTGGCCATGGAGGAGCACACAAAAATGCTTGGATGTTAAAGTCCAATAATAGCTATATTAGTCCCGTTTTGGGGTCTTCTTCGCAGCACAAATACTGATTATATGTAGCCAAGAGATTTTCAATGTTCAGAGAAACACCACCGTGACTGGTCTGTATTATCACACTGTGACATGCAAAAACAATCCCAACCACCTGTTAGATTGAAGGCTTACCAGATGGCTGTATATAAAGGGCACTGAAAATAAAGCCTGCAGCTTTCCAGATAGGCAATGGCTGATAGGACTGGTCCACCCAAGAGCGATCACTCAGAGGAAAAAGGGAATCTTCACACCATCCGCTCCAACCAAAAAACTTCCAGCTAACTCCAGCTCACCTCAGCTTGCGCAAACTGCGCGCCACAGGCCGACCGAGGCCTTCTCGCAGCGTTTGCTATCTCTTTGCGCAAGCTGAGGTGAGCTGGATTTAACTGGAAGTTTTTTGGTTGGAGCGGATGGTGTGGAGATTCCCTTTTTCCTCTGAGTAATCGCTCTTGGGTGGACCAGTCCTATCAGCCATTGCCTATCTGGAACTGTAGATATGGGCCCGAGAATGCCCAGTCCTTTCTAAATGCAGGAATTTTTACAAAACCAAATAATGGTTTTGGACCAACACTGGCCTACAGGTTATCTACCACTTGCTTACTTCCCATCTAAAAGGAGTGGTGAGTGACTAATCAAGAAAGAGTTACAACAGCAAAATTAATCTGATTTGCTTATGACAACTTAAAAGCCTAGTACCGCTGATACATCCAGTCACCTGACTTAATTTATTGGATTTGAGTCACTGTTAACTACAGGCGGAGAGGGTAGCTGGTGGAAGGCCCCACCCCCTCTCTGCTCGGCAGCTATGCCCTATGCAATCACTTTTACGCACTCAACCCAAGGCCCCTTATCCTCCCCTCAACCCCCGAACCCTCCCCCCACCCACCCTTTTTTTTCTCTCTTCTTCTTCTCTCTTCCCTCTCTATCTTGCTATCTCTATCTTACACCCCTGGTGGCCGCCCTGTCGCAACATGACTTTCCAGGGGAGCTAGAGGGCGCTATAACAAATAAACGGAAAGAGGAAAGGAAACGCTAACACTCATAATTACCATGATCGTGAATCTCGGAGTGACCACGCTCGGAGTAGTCGTGGCACCCCAATATAAAGGCGAGTCAAGTTAGACCCTACAACTGACACAGGGTTACTAGGGGAGATGCATTGAGTAATACCCTTCCAGCAACAAGATCAAGGTGGCAGCTCAGCTGAGTTCCTGGGTCGTGTTCTAGGCCTTAGTTACTGTTGAATAGGCATATCTATGTAACCTCCTCACTACATATAGTTTGTTCGCCATAATAAGTGTGTCATTTGCTTATGTCCATTCATCTATATGCCATGTTCATGCTCATACAATGTTAACACACCTTGTCTGTTCAATGTGATTTTACATGTTGAAAAAGATTTAATAAAAATTTTGAAATAAAAGCCTAGTACACACTAGTAGTTTTTTTTTCTATTCAACCCAGCAGGTCTGAATGAAAATAAAACTGACAGCTTCAGGGGAGCCACTGTATTAACCATGCAATGTTAGTACAGCGATCTCCCCTACTGTGCTATTGTGTTCTTACAGGGGGGCGGTCCCCCCGCCAGAACATTTCCTGCACTGATCGGGAGCCAGTTGACAGACCTTTTTCAGTCATGCCCCATCGGCAGATTCCGTCCAACCCGCTGCAGTACACACAGTTTCTATTGAACAGGCGGATATCATCCAACATTGCAAGCTTCGTACACACTACTATTTTTTTTTCATTCAAACAGAACAAAAAAAACTCAGGCCGGGGCGCTGTACTAACAATCCGATGTTAGTACAGTAATCTCCCCGGCTGTGATTTTGTGTTCGGACAGGGGGACTGCCCCCCCTACCGCCAGAACACTCTTTCCAATGGCTGGGATCGATGAATGGGAGTGGGCCGACAGACCTTTTTTCCGCTTCTATTGAAGGGCAAATGGATTCCAGGAAGTAAATGCTACATAAATAATTTGCCCTTACTTAAAATGGCGATGGCCATAAATAGGGGATGTTTTTCAAAGTGATAGCTCAAAAGCATAAAGCATTTCTTTGCATATGAAAAATGAATTAAATAATGTTTTTGGTTTGTGGTGCTTAGATGCAGTGAATATCCATTTTGACTAAGTCAGTCGATTGCACGTTCACATATGGCACCAAAAGAAATGTACAGTAAATAAAATTGTTTGTAGCCATGCCAACATCATGCAACCTTTATCAAATATTCCCCACCTTAACATATTCTATCTACAAATTTAGTAGGACTCCCTGTCAGCTAAAAGCATTTTCTGGAGAAATAGGGGAAAGATGCACAAATGTTTAACTCAGTTAAAGAAATTAGATTTTTTTTAATGCCCTACTGATTTGAGAAACTAATTGAAAGTGACAATAAACACCCCCCCCCCCATTTTTTTTAAATAATTATAGTAGCTTATGTCAAGATTTTCATTAAATTCAGCTCATGCATGTTTGAAATGTTTCCTTTCTTGCAAATTTCCCCAATCCCCATACAGCTCGTCCCTTTTTCTTCTAGTATAAGGGTGGCTCTTTGGCTGGCAGGGTCATATAGAGCCACATTTTCATGCTCACTTCTGGCAACAAACCTACATGCCGATGCGTGTTTTTTTTTAAGACTTTATTACTACTTTAAACCAGTCCTTATAGTTACATAGTAGGTGGGGTTGAAAAAAGACACAAGTCCATCAAGTCCAACCCATGTGTGTGATTATATGTCAGTATTACATTGTATATCCATGTATGTTGCGGTCATTCAGGTGCTTATCTAGAAACTATTGATGCTCCCTGCTGAGACCACCGCCTGTGGACGGGAATTCCACATCCTTGACACTCTTACAGTAAAGAACCCTCTACGTACTTTAACCACTTTCAGACCGGACCAATTTGCAGCCAAAGGACCAGGCCCCTTTTTGCGATTCGGCACTGCGTCGCTTTATTTGACAATTGCACGGTCGTGCGTCGTGGCTCCCAAACAAAATTGAAGTCCTTTTTTACCCACAAATAGAGCTTTCTTTTGGTGGTATTTGATCGCCCCTGCGGTTTTTATTTTTTGCGCTATAAACAAAAAAGAGCAACAATTTTGAAAAAAAACGCATTACTTTTTGCTATAATAAATATCCCCCAAAAATATATAAAAAAACATTTTTTTTCCTCAGTTTAGGTCGATACGTATTCTTCTACATATTTTTGGTAAAAAATATTGCAATAAGCGATTATTGATTGGTTTTCTCAGAAATTATAGCATTTACAAGATAGGGGATAGTTTTATAGCATTTTTATTAATAATTTTTTTTTTATTAGTAATGTCGGCGATCAGCGATTTTTATTGTGACTGTGACATTATGGCGGACACATCGGACATTTTTGACACATTTTTGGGACCATTGTCATTTATACAGCAATCAATGCTATTTAAATGCATTGATTCCTGTATAAATGACATTGGCAGTGAAGGGGTTAACCACAAGGGGGCAGTGTAGGGGTTAAGTATGCCTAGGGGTGTGTTTCTTACTGTGGGGGGGGTGTGGCAGTCAGCTAGTGAATGCTGATCTCTGCTCCAATCACAGGGAGCAGAGATCGGCGTCACTAGTTGCTAGGCAGAACGGGGAGATGCTGTGTACTTCCGCATCTCCCCTTTCAGCCTTCCCGTGAGACGATCGCGGGTGTCCCCGCGGCGATCGAGTCCACGGGACCCGCGACCGGCCTCACGGTGGTCCCGATCGGCGCGGGATCGGCACGGCAGGCATTAAGGAGGGACTTATATATACGCCCTCCTGCCTGTACGTGCCATTCTGCCGACTTATATCGTTGTGCGCCGGTCCGGAACTGGTTAAGGTTAAACCTCTTTTGTTCTAATTTTACTGAGTGGCCACGAGTCTAGTTAAAATCCCTTCTGCGAAAAAGTTTTATTCCTATTGTGGGGTCACCAGTACGGTATTTGTATATTGAAATCATATACACTCTCAAGCGTCTCTTCTCCAGAGAGAATAAGTTCAGTGCTCGCAACCTTTCCTCATAACTAATATCCTCCATACCCTTTATTAGCTTTGTTGCCCTTCTTTGTACTCGCTCCATTTCCAGTACATCCTTCATGAGGACTGGTGTCCAGAACTGGACAGCATACTCTAGGTGCAGCCGGACCAGAGTCTTGTAGAGTGGGAGAATAATCGTTTTATCTCTGGAGTTGATCCCCTTTTTAATACATGCCAATATTCTGTTTGCTTTGTTAGCAGCAGCTTAGCATTTCATGCCATTGCTGAGCCTATCATCTACTAGGACCCCCAGGTCCGTTTCCATCCTAGATTCCCCCAGAGGTTCTCCCCCCAGTATATAGATTGCATTCATATTTTTGCCACCCAGATGCAATATTTTAAATTTTTCTACATTGAACCATTTGCTATGTAGTTGCCCACCCCATTAATTTTTTCAGAACTTTTTGCAAGGTTTCCACGTCCTGTGTTATTGCCCTGCTTAGCTTAGTATCATCCGCAAATACAGAGATTAAACTGTTTATCCCATCCTCCAGGTCGAACAAATTAAATAGGATTGGTCTCAGCACAGAACCATGGAGGACCTCACTACCCACCACTGACCATTCCGAGTACTCCCCATTTATCACCACCCTCTGAACTCGCTCTTGTAGCCAGTTTTCAATCCATGTTCTCACCCTATGGTCCATGCCAACAGAACTTATTTATGTACAGTAAACATTTATGGGGAACTGTGTCAAATGCTTTTGCAAAATCCAGATACACCACATCTATGGGCCTTCCTTTATCTAGATGGCAACTCACCTCCTCATAGAAGGTTATTAGATTGGTTTGGCAAGAACGATTCTTCATGAATCCATGCTGATTACTGCTAATGATACCATTCTCATTACTAAACTCTTGTATATAGTCCCTTATCATCCCCTCCAAGATTTTACATACTATTGATGTTAGGCTAACTGGTCTGTAATTCCCAGGGATGTATTTTAGGCCCTTTGAAAAAAAGGTGCTACATTGGCTTTTCTGCAATCAGCTGGTACCATTCCAGTCAGTAGACTGTCAGTAAAAATTAGGAACAATGGTCTGGCAATTACTTGACTGAGTTCCCCAAGAACCCTCGGGTGCAAGCCATCTGGTCCCAGTGATTTATTAATGTTAAGTTTCCCAAGTCTAATTTTAATTCTATCCTCTGTTAACCATGGAGGTGCTTCCTGTGATGTGTCATGAGGATAAACACTGCAGTTTTTGGTTACTGAAGCCCCCCGATTCCCTCGTGAAGACTAAGGAGAAGAATAAATTCAATAACTTTGCCATCTCCCCATGCTTTGTAACCAGTCCTTCCTCATTCTTTATGAGGCCAATATGGTCTGTCCTCCCTTTTTTACTGTTTACATACTTCTTGGGAATTTCTTGGGATTTTTTTTTTGCTCTCCTCCGCTATGTGTCTTTCATGTTCTATTTTTATTTTTTTTTAACAAAAACGGTTTTTATTTTCAAAATAAGGGGAACAGTACAGAGAGATAAAATGGTACAATGCGTTATTCTACATGTGCAACATAATGATTCGTATATACAGGGTACACAACCAACCATAGGTTATAGCTTAAACGCAGGCAACATGCATGTACATACATAGGATCTTCAAAAGGGGAGGGGAAATGGGGTAGAAATGATTCCAAGCACAGATCGGGGGAAGGGGAGAAGGGGGGGGGGAAACATGCCTGTGCTAAACTTCAGGTTAGTTCACTCTTCCCATATCCCACCGTATTTTAAAGGTGTATAGTTGACTGTCATGCACCCACCGTCTCCTCGACCATTCTCATCAGGTCACCCTCCATTACCCCATCCCGGGCCCTCAGCAACCCCACACCAGTGCATCCGTATAATACCAGTCTCGTCCAGTTAGGGTCCACGTCTCACCCCCCCATATCAGTCCAGCGTCAGCCTTTCCTCCTGCACCCAGGGGTTCCAGATCTTATTAAATTTGTTAGGACAGTTACGGCCCATATACGTCAGTTTATACAGAGGAAGAGCCTTGTTAATAAGGGTCCTCCAAAATTGTGTCGTGGGTGGGGCAGCTCCCTTCCAGTGCAGCAATATTGTCTTCCTTGCATAAAATGCAGCATAGAATATAAAAAGCTTCTGGGCCTGGGGTCCCTCCAACGTGTCTTCTACTCCCAACAGCAGTGGAATTGGGTCACAGGGCATTCCAAGCTTACTAACCAGGTTTATTTTGTCGACCACCCCCTCCAAAACGTCTGGACAATGCTACATGACCACACCACGTGAAAAAAGGAGCCTTCCTCCAGTCCACATTTATTACACAGTGGGCTATATGTAGGGTATATCCTAGCCAGTCGCTGTGGCGAGAAGTAGGCTCTGTGAATGAATTTTAATTGAATAAACCTTTCCCTAGCAGAGATCATCAAGGGGAGGTATTGCTGAATACCCTCCTCCCAGTCGTCGTCAGCCAGCGGGGGTTCATGTTCTATTTTAGCCATCCTTATTGCACCCTTACATTTCTTGTTGCATTCTTTATAAAGTCTAAATGCTAATGATGATCCCTCAACCTTGTATTTTTTGAAGGCCTTCTCCTTTGCTTTTATATGCATTTTCACATTGGAGTTAAGCCATCCAGGACTTTTGTTCGCTCTTTTAAATTTATTGCCCAATGGGATGCATTGGCTAATGCCCTTATTTAATATGCTCTTAAAGCAAACCCATCTCTCCTCCGTGTTCTTTGTTACTAAGATTTTATCCCAATTTATGCCTTCTAGCAAGGCTCGTAGTTTAGGGAAGTTGACTCTTTTGAAATTCAGTGTCTTTGTATTCCCCTTATGTTTCCTATTTGTGTGATTTATACTTAAGCCAATTGACCTGTGATCGCTGTTACCTAAATTGCCCCGTATTTCCACATCCGTGATTAGGTCTGTATTGTTATAGTTGGTGCGTCTACCATCTGACCCATAAAATTGTCCTGCAAAACCTTTAGGAACTGCGTGAATGCGCGGTTCCCTCCGCCCATGTCTGGATAGTTAAAATCCCCCATTATGATAACACTTCCCATCCTTGCTGCTAATCCAAATTGTGATAGGAGATTTGTCTCCCCTTCCTCCCTCAGGTTAGGGGGCCTATAGCATACTCCCAGTATTATTTTTCCCCTTAGCTTCATCCCTTTGGAGCTCTACCCTTAAGGATTCCACCTTCTCCCTAGCTCCCTTAGTGATGTCATCTCTCACATTCACTTGTACATTATTCTTGATATATAGGTATACCCCTCCCCCTTTTTTACCCTCTCTATCCTTGTCATAAAGGGTATACCCTTGAATGTTTGCCAGCCAATCATGAGAGCTGTTGAACCAGGTCTCTGAAATTCCCACAAAATCCAAATCCTCCTCGTACAACAGTATCTCTAGTTCACCCATCTTGTCCACCAGGCTCCTGGCATTGGTACACATGCCACGTAGTTTAGACTGGTTGCATATTATCCTCATATTGGGTGTTCTGAGCTTGCAACTAGGACTTGCTACTATACGTACCTTGGGTTTATGTGCTTTGGTCCACCTACCACTAATGCCCCCAACACTACCCTCTGGAATATGTTCTGCGCTGACTATCTCTACCTCTGTACCTTCCCCCCATAGCCTAGTTTAAAAACCCCTCTAACTTTTTGGCCATCTTCATTCCCAGCTGATCTGCACCCTCCTCATTTAGGTGCAGTCTGTCCCTTCTATAGTACCGGTTATCGACTGAGAAGTTGGCCCAGTCCTCCAGGAACCCAAACCCCTCCTTACTACACCAGCTCTTCAGCCACTTGTTTACTTCCCTCATCTCCCTCTGCCTTTCTTGTGTGGCTTGATGTACCGGTAGTATTCCTGAGAATACTACCTTGGAGGTCCTTTTCCTCAATTTAGCTCCTAAGTCCCTAACATCGTTCTTTAGGACACTCCATTTGCCTCTGACTTTGTCATTGGTGCCAGCATGCTCCTTTCCCAGCCCCTTCCAGTAATCTGTCCACCAGATCCGTGATGTGCTGAACCCGAGCGCCCGGTAGACAACATACTGTTTGGCTCTTCAGGTCTTTGTTACAGATTGGCCTCTCTGTCCTTCTAAGAATTAATTCCCCTACCACCAGAATCTGTCTTTCCTTTCCCTTCGCCTCCCCCCCACTCTCACTGGAGGAGTTATTTTCCTGGCAGCTAGGAGAGTCCCTCAGCTCCAGCAGTGCTGGTCCCTGACTGGTTTCACCAATGTCACTCAATGGAGCGTACTTATTGGGATGCTCCAGCCCTGGATCGGCCTCCCTGGCACTTCCCCCTCTACTCTTCCTGACTGTCACCCATCTACTCTTTGCTTGTGCCTGTACCTCTTTGTCTCCACCCACCTCTGTGCTGGCCCCAGCCGGCACCTGCCGTGTACGTTCCTGGCTCTCCTTTAGTATGGAGGGACTTCTCAGTGCTGACAGTTGCTTCCTCAGATTCAGAACCTGGGCTTCCAGGGAAACAATGCGCTTACATTTTTCACAACAGTATTCACCCTCGATCGGATGATCAAGGAATGCATACATGCCGCAAGATGTACAACGAGACGCCTCTCCACACCCACCGGGCATTGTACCTAATACATTTAATGAGGATTGGGGATTATACCCTGTACAAATTACCTAACCACTAGCTTTCTGACACTAATACACAGGTACTCAACAAGACATACAGAGGTACTCAACAAGACAATACACAGGTACTCGCAGACCTAAATGCACTCTCAGACCATTCGCAGACCTATGTGCACTCGCAGACCTACGTGCACCCGCAGACCTAGGTGCACTCGCAGAACTACGTGCACTCGCAGAACTATGTGCATTCGCAAAACTACGTGCACTCGCAGACCACTCGCAGACCTACGTGCGCTCTCAGACCTACGTGCACTCGCAGACCACTCGCAGAACTACGTGCACTCACAGACCTAAGTGCACTATACATTCTTGTTTTTTCATTGGTGACAAATAGATAAAGGTGAACTCCAGTCAAAAGAGCTAATTTCAAGTTAACCTCTTTCCGACTGCATAACACATACATGCAGCAGCAGGAAATGTGGGCTTCAATGCCGATTTGATGCACATGTCCATGGCAGCCTGAGGTTGTGTGCTCCCAGCACCCAGTCACAGTCTCTGATCAGGAGCTAAAAAAAAGTTGTGTTGCCATCTGGGCATTAAAGTCAACTTAAAGGGCTGCCAAGAGGCAGTTTTAAGGGGTTAAGATACTTATACTGCTACTGTTTTGCCAATAGACAAAACCTATGGCCTGATTTGTGACCTTATGTTTTTTGAACTTCAGTTAAGCAGTATAGCTTAATCACATCTTCTCCGTCAGACTGTGACCAAATAGTTGCAGAGGGCTGGGATGGAAGACGTTAGCTCCCAAGCTTTTCGTTTTAGATCCACTACATCACTACACCATGTCAAGAAGTGTGCTGAGCAGATGTGGCAAGCGATACCTCCTGTCTGCAAGGGATGAGACACAACCACTTCCATGTGACCTTCATCAATATGTAGGATCAGAGACACACTTACTACCTTGTGTAGTGAACTTGCCACATGAGTGCATAACACCCTTCCCGCCCTTCCACTTTAAAGGCTAATGAAGCTAAAGTCCTCCCAATGCAGGGCTTACTTTTTCTCAGCTTTAGTGTCCACTCCAGACTCCAGGAAATGTACATTTATGAGAGACCTTCGAACACTGCCCCAAAAGATTCCACTGCACACCAATGCCCCTGAGATAATCAGACATGAGTTTACACAGCTCATCACAAGAGAAAGGATACCAATGCCTGCAATGACCAGCAGCAATAGCAAGTCAACTTCCTCTTTTTTCATCACAGCCCGCTCTCGCCAATAACACACAACTGTTCAGTCAGGTTGCTTTGCAAAGTAACTTGAAGCATTTGTAAACGTTAAAAAAAGCATGTTGCTGGCTCTTTAATGTATTGAAATGTGCATTTCAAAGCAGAGCTCCACCCAAAAGGGGAAGTTCTGTTTTAAGCATGAGTACCTCGTTTTTACAGGTACCCATCCTACTAGGCAATTTGAGCAGAAGTTCTCCTCTCCCCCTCCCTCCCTGCAGCCTTCTGGGACACATCACTGGTCTCAGAAGACTGCTGGGCCATTCAGCATGTGCAGTGCACACCCAGCTGTGAAGATGCAAGCTGTCAAAGCTGGGTGCCCAGAGATGAGATCCTGGGGCCGGGGAGAGATGAGTGTGTGTTTATTAAAATTCAGCAGCTACACTTTTTGTGGCTGTTGACTTTTAATAAATATAAAAATGACAGGAGCTCCTCTTTAATGTCAATAATATATTTGTGATTGACAGTGTCCTATCTAATACATGGTTGATCCTGACTGTGACACCCCTCCTGGGTAAACTGACCACACTTAGCATGGAAACCAATCAATGCCAGTGTGATCATTTTACATCTTGTTCATCCTGCTATTGTATCTTCCATAGTCATTATAAAGCTAACCCCCCACCCATCCCTCCTACCCTGACTGACAGCAGATTCTCCTCTGGCCACTCCTCCCCTCTCCCCACTGCACTCGGCTGGGGAAAGAGGGAAAGGATGTTATAATGCTGTGTCTGATTGCATTTCATTGCCATGGAAATGCAGAAGCTCGGCAGCAATGTAATTTCCTACAATGATGTCATGTCCCCACTCTTGACACACCCACCAGCAGGTCCTTGAATTTCTCAGGAAACTATAAAGATCACGTGACTTGCACTTTAGAAGCCAGGGATTTTATTAAAGTGTTTTTAAGATTAGGGAACTACTTTAAAACTTTACTCTTAAGATTACAGACATCTCAGATTCAGAGACAATTTTCTTCATCAAACTGGAAGCTTAGTCAAAAACCAACTTGTCTTTATCCCTATATATTCAGGTGATCATTCAATCTTTTAGTTAGATTCTATCCTGTTTCTCCCAAGGAATGTCCTCTCAAAACTGTACATAACCCTTCCCACTCAACCCTGCTCCCTAGATGGGGAGGCCAAGAGTCAGTGATTCTTCTTACATGATGGTTGCTGCCTATTTTGATTGTTTCTATTGGGTGCCTTTATCCTGCGTTGGAGTATGTGATATTTATATATGTAGCCATGGTGTTAGCACTACTGACAAACAATCCACCAAATCACCCCTCTGCCAGACTTCATGCTTCCTTTCCAGAGACAATGAAGTCTTTTGCAAGCTTTGTTTTTGTTGTTTTATTGGGGGGTACAACTTGAAAAGAGATATGGGATGCCCATAGAATTCATCATTGCCATCATATTTAAAGATTCCAATACACTTTGAATAAAGTTAGAGCTTGAATATTGAATGTGCATAACAGACTAGATATAAATCTTCCCCTGCATTTCCATGCAAGCTATTACTCCTCCTGCATCTCCATGCAGACTACTGTTCCTAAGAGTTCTCCATCCATCATCGTGTAAGGGACAGAAACCTCACTTTTGACCGTGTAAATGCAATGGTCTTAGTTCTCTTCACCTCCTGCCCAAACTTGTTTCCTCCTGCACAGACTTGATTCCTTCTGCACAAACTTGTAGTTGCTAATTGAAGTATGACACATCCTCTTCTATTGGGTAGTATGAACTCACTCTGAATAAGCCCATCTACTGGCTCTGGTGGCTTGCTGCTACTAGGCCTGAGGCCTGAAGAACCTCTCTCCGGAGGCTTAGTAGATGAAAAGGCTGTCTTCTAGAAAATGGACTACTGCTCCCAGCCAGCCCAACTTGCAAACCATGTGCCCTCCGGCCACACTGATTTGACACAGTCTCTTCTCTAATCCAGGACTCCTCACCATCCACTGTGTGCATGATAAAGACTCTGCTAATGACCGTGTAGAAGAAGAGTCCCCTCACAGATTCCCTGGCACCTCCAGCCATCCACTGTGGTAACACTCACCGACCTTCCAGCCCTGAGTCCTTGATGAGGACTTAGTTTAATTAAATGAGGGGCGCTAGTACCAACAAGAGATACTAAATTAATTAATAGGTTAATTAATTGTATATTCTGAACTGTATAGTAGAGACTAAGAGCTTATTGAAAAAAGGTGTGCAGACACAATATAGATCTACCATGAACTAAGCTAATTAATAACTATTTAACGTGATAATAGTGAACCACATTTGGTTACTCATACATTACAACCATTATAATGTGAATAATAAAAATTGGTTAGAGTGTGTTTATACAAACAATAATAACACCAGACACCTAGCGTGACCCAGTGAGGTATAAATTAATTATTACCCCAAAGATAATTAACACACAAAATAGAGCTGACCGAGCTCTATTTAAATTAAATAATATAAATATAACAGACCCTGTACCTTGTATCACAATGTGTACAACGAAAATTAATGATCAAGCACTTATGCCCAATCTAATACATAAAAAGTGCAAACCAACAAATTTGGCAAATATCCCAATGTCTTGGGTACATCCAAAAAACGTGAAAAATATTAATATAAATTAGACAGTGTTAATTGATATAACGCAAAGTTCATGTAGTATATAAAAAGTGCAAGCCAACAAAATTGGCAAATAATCCCAATATCTTGAGTGCATCCAAAAAACGTGAAAAATATTAATATAAATTAGACAGTGTTAATTGATATAACGCAAAGTTCATATAGTAGTCCTTGCTGCAAAACGCCACAATCACTCCTGTAGATATAGCTTGTGCACCATCACCAGACAAATTCTCGATCCACCCAATGTGAGAACCAGCAGTATTAAATGGCCTCTTACCAAATGGAGTTGATTACTTTGTTTAGAAGCAATCAAATGCGCTTTCACAGGATTGTGCCTGTACACTGAGTGACACACCCTCACTCAAGGGCTCTCTTCCCTCTATCAGACCAGCTCAGATGGAATGGATTGGAAACATATGTGGGAATATAAAGAGAGGCGCACCTCATAGCGTAATAACGTTTTATTTAAAAAAATAGCATAAAAAAACACAGCAGCCAATTGCTCACTTACATTTTCCAGTGCCTACCCGGCACTGAGGCTACTTGCGATATGTTAAAAGATTCGATGGAGCAGCGGATCCTTCCCTCCTGGCGTGCGTCTCTAGCGTGCGTTCCACTCACCAGACAGCCGGAGCCAATATCACAGGAAGTCCAGCAATAGTGCATCCAAAGATACAAAGTGATCAGGTACCGCCTACCGACGTACGTTTCGTGTTTGTCACGTCTTCAGGGTGGCGTCTACCACGCCACCCTGAAGACGTGACAAACACGAAACGTACGTCGGTAGGCGGTACCTGATCACTTTGTATCTTTGGATGCACTATTGCTGGACTTCCTGTGATATTGGCTCCGGCTGTCTGGTGAGTGGAACGCACGCTAGAGACGCACGCCAGGAGGGAAGGATCCGCTGCTCCATCGAATCTTTTAACATATCGCAAGTAGCCTCAGTGCCGGGTAGGCACTGGAAAATGTAAGTGAGCAATTGGCTGCTGTGTTTTTTTATGCTATTTTTTAAATAAAACGTTATTACGCTATGAGGTGCGCCTCTCTTTATATTCCCACATATGTTTCCAATCCATTCCATCTGAGCTGGTCTGATAGAGGGAAGAGAGCCCTTGAGTGAGGGTGTGTCACTCAGTGTACAGGCACAATCCTGTGAAAGCGCATTTGATTGCTTCTAAACAAAGTAATCAACTCCATTTGGTAAGAGGCCATTTAATACTGCTGGTTCTCACATTGGGTGGATCGAGAATTTGTCTGGTGATGGTGCACAAGCTATATCTACAGGAGTGATTGTGGCGTTTTGCAGCAAGGACTACTATATGAACTTTGCGTTATATCAATTAACACTGTCTAATTTATATTAATATTTTTCACGTTTTTTGGATGCACTCAAGATATTGGGATTATTTGCCAATTTTGTTGGCTTGCACTTTTTATATACTACATGAACTTTGCGTTATATCAATTAACACTGTCTAATTTATATTAATATTTTTCACGTTTTTTGGATGTACCCAAGACATTGGGATATTTGCCAAATTTGTTGGTTTGCACTTTTTATGTATTAGATTGGGCATAAGTGCTTGATCATTAATTTTCGTTGTACACATTGTGATACAAGGTACAGGGTCTGTTATATTTATATTATTTAATTTAAATAGAGCTCGGTCAGCTCTATTTTGTGTGTTAATTATCTTTGGGGTAATAATTAATTTATACCTCACTGGGTCACGCTAGGTGTCTGGTGTTATTATTGTTTGTATAAACACACTCTAACCAATTTTTATTATTCACATTATAATGGTTGTAATGTATGAGTAACCAAATGTGGTTCACTATTATCACGTTAAATAGTTATTAATTAGCTTAGTTCATGGTAGATCTATATTGTGTCTGCACACCTTTTTTCAATAAGCTCTTAGTCTCTACTATACAGTTCAGAATATACAATTAATTAACCTATTAATTAATTTAGTATCTCTTGTTGGTACTAGCGCCCCTCATTTAATTAAACTACCAATTAAATCATCTAGATTTCATAGGGAGCAGCTGTACTGGGTTTACATTATTAATATTAGTATAGACCTTTTTGAATTATCCTAAGCGCGGAGCTAGACAAGCCAATGTGAGTGGCTGTCTACAATTCTTCATTCTTGATGAGGACTTGTTCAGACCATGCGTTCCGACAGCTTCTCCTGCCCCTCTTCTCCAGGAGTTCCCTGCCACCGACCATGTGGTGACAGAGACATTGCCAATGACCGTGTAAAGAAAAAAGGTTTCCTTACAGCTCTCCCAAGGCCTCCTCTTGCGATTGGTACACCCTCCCCAGACAGGGGTGTCCTCCTGCGGCTGTCTAGCACTCCATTCCTTACTTCACCCAGTCGACTTCTCCTTCCCAGTGACATGTGACCTCAGCTTATATATGAGGCCCGCCCCCTGCCAATACCGATGGGGATTGGTCAGAGCTCACACACAAGCTGCCTGCCACTCCAGTTCCAGACCCAGACCCTTTTCTAGAACATTCTCCTCAGAAACAGGGGAGGCGCCTCAGAACTGATGTGCAGGTGGTAACACCCACTGCTACTCTGACCACTCCCAGCCCCCAGATCAAAACAGACAGGCCTAGCTTGCAGCATAAGCCTGCCTAAATTTGCCTGTGCTGAAAAAACCCTAGTACTATAACCCTTACTAGCACCTACCTACTGGTAAATCATGCTACATATATATCACATCTGTGCCTAAATGGCCACCAAATCTCACCGGAGGCCACCAAATCTCACCGGAATCTCACCGGAGTCATAGGCAATGGCTCTCCAAAGATGGCCACAGGGAACTCAGAGGGCAAATCAGTCCTCTTTTTGAGTCTGTCAGTATATTCCTTACATTACAAGAGGCTGAAATCTGGTCAGATTCTGGTATTTACACTAGGTGCATTTAAAAAAAATGCATTTCATTATTATTTGTTGTATCTGCCTGGAGTTCAGCTTTGAACCATGGTAAAAAAAAAACTACATGTTTCCACTCAATGAAACCTGCACTAGCAGTACCATATGGGCCTCAAATACTGACCTCCCATTTTTAAAATGCATGTTGCTTAGCTGTCCAGTTAATACATTGGTTTCAATTATATTCACTGATCTGGAACAAGACTATAAATCACGCATTCTTACTTTACTACAACATCATTTGGTACGTACTTGTTTTGTGTTAGTGACTCTGAGACTAAAACCAGGGCCAACCAGGTAACTAGCATTTTCAAAAAGCCAACAATGGCAGACTGCATATTTCAATGCAGAATTCCTTTAACTACAAAATTAGATCAGTGATAGGCAACTAACAAAGATCACCTGAAAAGTTGGAAGGCCTATTGTGACCAGAAGTTACAAAATTGCTGGAGATCAACTTATTACCTGTAATTCCAATAGATGACCTAATGGTCAATAAAAGTTTAGCTATGCTCTATAATATGACATTTTTTTTTTTAAACAAGTCAGAGTATCTTGGATTCGAACCAAATCACTCCACAGCAAACCCATTCATTCCTTAACATCATAATTCTTAACGTTTCAAGGACTTTTGGACTCTTTGTCTCAGCATTTCTTGTTCATTGAGCTTTTTAACATTTTTATTCTCTTTTCACAGGGAGGTAGTGCCAGGCTCTGTATGGGGGAGTTCAAAATGTTCTTGTTTTTCAGTTCATATTTGTTGGTCAGTAACAACATGTGGGTAAACGTTGAATTTGTCTCATTTAATACTATTAGCAAAGCTTTGATTCTAACTAGTATTTTCAATTAGAGATTAGTAATGACAGCTTACAGTGTATATTTCTCTAACCACAGGTTTTCTTTAAAGCATACTTAAAGCCGTTTGTTCCATTTTGAATAGAGTAGGTAATGTTTCAATGCTTGTTTAGACCCATTTGAGAAATTTCCTGTCACTTCTTGTCCTGTAGAAAAAAAAACAGTAAATAGGAGTTGTCACTAGAACCAGGGTCCCTGTTGGAAGATTCCCCCACCTTTTTTGTTTTAGGAGCAACTAGTGGATTTTTTTCAAATTTTCCTACCCAGTGACAGTAGTCACCAGGACAAACAAAGGTAGGGGAACGTCCCAGTGGGGACACAGACAACCATAAAACCCTTGCACAGAAGAATCAAACTATACCATACATGAGCATAAATGTGGTTACAGACAGAAGTGCTGTACAACTACAAATCCAATGAGTAGTAGGAGCCAGCATGTCAGGATCACATCCAACAAGTTTACTGAAGATCAATGCCAAAAAGAAAAAAAAACAGTTCAGGAATTTCCAGGTTTCAATATTTAAGGTGACAAACAGTCACCTTGACAATGAGGACATGTGTGCCCCTGAAACATTGGTTGTTTTTTTTTCATTTGAGGATTCAGTATTTGATTCATACTACTCTATCCAAAACTAAATATTTGGGCTTTTACCATTTAGTCCCTCTGGTTTGGCTTTAAGCACTGCCTTAAATTGGTCCTGTGACACTTATCCCTTGGCAGGCAAAGCCCTGTATGTATCTTGACGACACCTATAGGGTTGTCACATTCATTGAAGATGTGGGCAATACACTCTTGGGCTACCTTTCCACGGGTGTGACTCCAAAGTCACATCAAAGTATGCAGGCACCTTTTCAAAGTCGCTGATTTTCAAAGTCGCACAGATGGGATTGGGTGCCATTGAGATCAATGGGCTGTGACTAGTCATACGACTTTGTTCAAAGTTGCATGACAAGTCGCACTAGTGGAGACAAAGCCTAAAGGGGTGGTTTTCACTCACACTGTGGGAGAATCAACTCTCTTCAGACTCTTCCAAGAGAGGATACACATGAATGTGATGGTATGAATCCTGTTGGTTCAAGCAGACAAGGATAAGGATAGCTACGCCTAAAGTGGGGGCCTCTCCCACCACTGATAAAAGTGATCTTGCGGTAAATTCACTGCAGAGACCACTTTTATCTTGCCGCCGGCCGAACACGGGTATACTGGGGTTATGGCAGCTAGCTGCTGCCATATCAACGATATCCGTCCCCAAAGTAGGGACGTACATCGGCGTGCGTCGGTCGGCAAGTGGTTAAGGATGAGCATGACTGCAAGAATACTGCTTTGTTCCAGCAACCAAGGATAAAGATGATGGCAGCTAACAGGTTGTGACGTTTGTTAAGCATGTGGTCAATACACTCTAAAGGAATTTTTCCACTGGCCCAGTGAGGGTTTCCTATTCTGCCAATATCAGGGGCTTCCCAGGCAAACGATCCGCTTTAGTCTCATCCAAGAGAAGATATGAATGAACATGACTGTATGAATCCTGCTGCTTCAAGCAGCCAAGGTCAAAGATGTCGACACCGAATAGGCTTGCCTTCTTTTTCTGCAGAAATGCAAATACCAAACCCAATTAAAGACCAGCGCTACTAAAGAAGGTAGGGCACAGTGCCCTCTTCAGGCTCTGCCAAGATGTGCATGAACATGACTTTATGAATCCCGCTTGCTCAGGCAGTTGGGGATTAAGATGATAATAGACACAATTTTCATAAGTCATTAAGCATGAGGTCAAGACACTCTAAATGAGCTGTTTGGACCCACCTTTTGCAAGGTCCAGTTTTCCTTCCGAAGCCAGTAACTGGACTCAAGAGCTTTCTCAGGCTGACCAACCTTCTTCAGACTTTCCAAAGAAGAATATATGTAGAAGAATAATCTACGTCTGCTTTTTAATTTCTCCTTTCTAAGGCTGGTGCATTTAGACTGAAAGCAGTGAAAGTAATTTAAAGGTCTTCTGAATCATCGGACAAGGGCCCTGGAGATGCTACAGCGCTTTGGTTGATTATCTTTAGCAAGAGCCAGCTACTTCCCTCACGGGGGTTATAGTACCTGGGTGTCTCAATCGACAGAAGTGGGGAAGGTGTTCCTTCCACAGAAGAAGATACCCCTCTTGATCTTGATGGTCCGTGCTCTATGTGTCTAATTTAGGAGGAATAAGCAGCCTTGGGAAGATTGCAGGACACATTTTTTGGTTGCTGGAGTGCAATCTGTTGTCCCTGTCAGTCTCTTGCCTTCCCGAGGTGGAGAATACATGAGCAGACACTTTTCTGGATCTAAAAAAATGGATGTTTCCTACAACTGTTTGCTCACTGGGGCACCCCGCAAGTGGATTTAATGGCATCTCCTGTCAGTGCTCAGCTGCCAGTGTTCTTCTCCTGGTTCTTCAATCCGAGAGCCAGGGGTCAGGATGCTCTGTCCCAGCGCTGGATTTTCTGGCCAGTATACGTTTTTCTTCAAACGTCTCTAATGCTGAACACGATCCGTTCATGGTTTCCCCTGTTGTTCGCAATTGTAAAGCACTTCAGAGATCTTTGGTTCTCGGGTGGCATGCCTCATCCCAAAAGGGCTCAATTGGACAGCCTGATTATTTGTAAGAAGCAGGCTACCCCAGGTGGGCATAGCAGAAGAGGTTCAGTGGAGGATGCTTGAATATTGGAAGATATTCTTGAATGCTAAGTACTAAATTGTGTGGAAAAGATCTTTGGGGTGGCAGTGATTATCCAATTCAATCCTGAGTCTTCCTCTCGTATTGAGGTCTTGGAGTTCTTCTAATCTGCCCTGGACAAAAGTCTTAGCTACAGTTCAATCCAGCTGTTGACTGTTTCAGCTCTAACTGTTCGTTGTTTGGAAGATCTGTTTGGTGGTAGGTTTTATGCTCAGCCAAGTCTCCATATTGTGAGCTGTTTTCAGACAGAGTGGTTCTTAATCCAGTTCCGTCTTTTCTTCGAAATGTTGGACCTTTTCATATAAGATGGGAAGTGGTGCAATCTTCATTGTCTGCAGTTTCGGGACAGGAAGATTGGTCAAGGGTGGATGCAATTTTTTATTTTTTACACATATTTGCAGAGAATGCAGAAGTTCAGGATGGTGGATAACTGGTTCATCTATCAGTAAATTCTAAAATGTGTCAAATAGCCCCACCTTGAATCACTTTCCTCTTGGCTAGTCCAAACCATCAGATGGGCATAGGTAGCTTCTGGTCTTTCCCCTCCAGAGGGGGTTCATGCACATTCCACAATGGCAACATCGGCTTTGTGGGTAAGTCACGCCAGGATTCCAGTGGAAATGCTATATGGCTGCCAGCTGAAAGTCCCCCAACGCTTCCACCTACTATTACTGCTTGGATGTGATGGATGACCCTTCCCGGGCTTTAGGCACCTTGGTGCTTCTTTCTGTGCCTTCTGTGTGATTTTTGATACAATTATTTTGCATTCAGTCTGCATAGTTACTTGTTCTTTATTTTTCTTGGTCCCACCCTTTCTTTTCATGCTAGCTATATCCCATTCGTAGGCTGACATGATAAGCCCCAAGAATATGGAGAATTGTTACATACTTACTGTAATTTTCCATTCCTGGGGTTCACCCTGTCAGCCTAGGGTTTCCCGCCCTGGTGTTCTGTCACAAGGTTGTGTTAGGAACGCTGGGGTATTTATTTGAGCAGGGGGTTGTCTTGTGGGGTCAGAGGGGTGGAGCTGACCCATTCGTAGGCTGACATGATGAGCCCCAAGAAAGGAAAATTACGGTAAGTATGGTAACAATTTTCCATCTTTTTGCACATTTCCTGTAATATTTTTTCAGCTTTTGTGGTTTCCTCTTAATTACATAACAGTTTTAGGTTTACTGTTATAGAATACATTGAACCTAATGTTTTAGATTAGGTAAATTTATACTTTTCTAATAAGGGATACACATTATCTGGACTGTGCACACAAAATCATAACTACTAAATTATATTTTATATGGTACAGAATAGGCTGACAGCAAAACAACATTTTTATATATGCAATTAGGGTGGAGACGCTATCTTCACATCATATTTCATTCTGGAGAATTATTTGTTTCACATGTGCTTCTCAGCTAACAGCGTTTCAAATACTTATACATACTGAAATTCATCACTTGTGACAGATGAGATACATCATATTAAACTAACTTCATATTAAAATGGGCAAAGTCAGTTTGGGTCAAAATCTTGGTTGTGATTCATACTAACATTTTAAGGAGTTTCCTCCCTTAGAAAATATCCTGGACATTAAATTCTGATTAGCTAGTATAAACTGGAACATAAGCTGATAAATGTTAGAGAAGCAATTTTTATTTTTTTACACACTTTAACTTTTCTTTCTCATTAACTCTGATGTTTTTATGAAGACATGACTCATCTGTTTTACTTGTTTGAATTGCATGCCAGCCAGCAGCTTTGTACTTCTACATAGTGAATCTAAGCAAGGGCACTGTGATGCCATAATATCGGAGTTGTCATATGAAATCATAGCATTGTTGAGTTAAGTTGAGTTGCATCTTAATATAGTGGCCCTTTACCCTACAGGGTCCCAACGCGCATTGTAAAACTACTTACAATAACAACGGGTTTATGACCAGTGACAACTGGGCAAAGACTAGATAAGAACCTTGCAGTGGTGAGTCCAGAAGTTGCATGAGTACTGATGGGAATGTAGACTTGGAATATGACTGGACAGTGAACTACCATGAAAGTAATGGGTTTATAGCTGAAAAAGAGGTAGACAAGCAATGAGCAGTACTTTTGCTTTCTGCACTTAGTACCTAGCAATGTTAGTCCAGCTTTGAATCAGAAAGATGACAGGTTTTAGTTGTATTTTCTGTTACCCTTTAAAGGACCTCTCCTTGTAAAACAATGCACAATGTAATGATAATCCATTGTCTTTATTAGTCACGTATGCCCATACTTACCTGTGCATTAGTGTCAACAACCTCCATGACAGGCGAATGTAAACAAAGGGCAGGAATAGTGTAAAACATGGCACAGAGTTCCCCCAAAAATCATACCAGACCCTTCAGGCCTGGTATGGATTTTAAGCAGGAACCCCACACAAAAGAACAAGAAAAAAGCATGGGGTCCTCACCAAAAAAACATACCAGTCCCCAATACAAACATACAGTCTGGCTAGCCATGAAATTGAGGGGGGCAAGAGCTTGCCTCCTGAACAATGCCAGGCCCCATACCCTCAACATTAGGGGTACCTTGCTCAGGGGGACCCCTTTTCAAAAGCACCTTGTCCCCTTTTTGGTGAGGATAAGGGACTCTTCCCCACAACCCTGGCTCAGTGGTTGTGGGGGTCTGTGGGGGCACTTATTATAATCTTGAAGCCCCTTTAAGGAGCCCCAGATACCATCCTCCCATGTGAATGAGTAAGCAGTACATTGTACCCCTAAGAAAGAAAAAGTAAAGTAAATAAACCCCCTGCACACCCAACAGACCCAAAAATATCCCACAATGCAAATTCATCATCAATCATGTCAATCAGTGATCAAAACCACTGGCATTTTCCCAGTCAGTAGCAGAATGTAAACATAATGTAAACAAAGGTTGGGGTATTTCATGTCACAGCATTGACAAAATATGCACATGCCCATATTTGACCAAGTATGTCACGTGGATGCCCACAATGTCAATAACCGGATATGGTCATGTCCATATTTGGTTAATAATGTCACTCTGGTGAACTCACCCTTTGTTTACATTCTGCAATGGGGATTGGGCATTCACACTGAGCAGTCATTGGGAGTGAATTGTGCTGAATAAGCAGGTTTTTTTCTTTAGGTGGGTAGACCTACACAGCCTACAACCTGACTGTCGTCATGCAGGTTATTATACCTGTGTGTTCTCAGCTTGTCATTTGACACTGTAGCAATTGTTAGACCTCGGGTGATCTTTGACCTTTGACTCAGCCTAAATGAGGGGATAATATTTTATTTTTCATTGATAAGTCTATGCAGTTCTAGCTTTAGATAGACTATTCAGATTCTAGCATAAATCCAACAATGACTAGTTCTCTTGAAGTGTTACTGATTTCTAAAAGCATATTTCTACAATAATCAACAAGTTATCAGAAAGTGTCCATTCTTTTCAGTTTTCCTATTTCCATTAAATTCCATGTTTTTTTTTTTACCTTCTACACCATAATGGCAAGAATTCAAACAGATGCTTTATAGGAGTGAAACTGCATCTGTTTGAAATGCTGCCAGCTGGAGAGATCAGGAGAACATCAACACACTTATCTGGAGGAAACTACTGCATATTTGTTCTCCCTTTAAATAAATTACAACATGGCAGCTAGAATCCTTGTTTGCTATCATTTTAATTGTAAAACTGGGGCAGAGGAAAAAAAAAAAAAAAACAATAAATCACAGAGCAAGGTCACTATTTAAGCAATGCTAATCAAATGCTATATGGTCTATACAGTTTTTTCACATACATATATAGAGGCTATTATTGTTCTGGCTACAAGTACAACCTCTATTGTAAACTAGAAATATTCTTATTTCTTTTTTAAGGATGAACTTAGATTTGGTTCAGACTTGGGTTTGGGCCAAACCTTGAAGGAAGCTATCACTCACATCCACTGGCACATCTGAGGTCAGGGCATTCCTTGCCCATCGCATATGACAGAGGGGTGGGGATGCTCATGATATCATTGACCTAATATGGCCATGAACATCCGCACCACTTTTTACATTTTGCTGTGGGGCTAGGAATGCCCTGGCTGCAGTTGATCGGGTGGCAGCGACAGCTTCCTTCCAAATTCAGTCTGAACCCAAGTTTGGACTAAACCAAAGCTCACCCCTTTTCTTTAACAATTTCAACAGTGGTTGTTGATTAGCCCTGTATGGGTTAGAGCAATTTTTACATTTTAGCTATGGGTCCAACGATTCATTTTGTTAATAGTTATACCATTATGATAAATAGAGCACAAACATACTGTGTCTTTTGCTTGGTGGTACAAACTTCCATATATCATTTTTTTATGTAACTGAAGCAGAACAAAACCCTCCTATCAATTTCATCCAAGTTAGCTGCCATCTTGGCCATTTCTAGTTGCCATGGTGCTGCACATGTGATTAGTTATGACACAAGCCATTTGTTGATTTGACAGTTCAGTTGATAGCACAAGCAACTGTGACAGGCATGCCTTGAATGTAACTGTTTTGGGAAACAATGGGGTTGATTTACTAAAACTTGAGAGTGTAAAATCTGATGCAGCTAGGCATGGTACCCAATCAGCTTCTAACTTCAGCTTGTTCAATTAAGCTTTGACAAAAAAAAATGGAAATAATGATAACATATTTATACCATGGTCTGTCTAGTTTAACATGATAGTAAATTTATGTTTTGATACAAAGCATTCCTAAAGTTTATTAAAAGTTTCCGAAATACAGATACAGTTGAATAATCTTTTTGCTAGCACCATTCCTGTTTTTACAGCACGTTTGACAGAAAATCTGTATGTTGGACTGAAGAATAACACATAATTACTATAACACATCAGAATGTGAGGTGTTCTTTTCATGACCTAATTGGTTAGTGACTTCAGTAAGCACTATATATGACAATACTGAAAAGGTTGAATGGCTATTTTCATTTTTTTAAGGAACTGAACCTGTGCGACCAAAAAAGGCATGCAGAGGAAAATGAGTAATCATTATCATTCTCTTGATTAACCCTGCAACAGATCGTTCCCCAATACTGATTTACCATGCTTGTTCTAGACTGGAGGCAGCCAGCTTGGCAGAAGCAGGGATTTGCTTCCTCGTTTCAGAGCCTCCAGCAAAGATAACAGTGAGCAGCACAGTAGTGGCATCGCTAAATCCTACACCCAATCTTGTGAGACTCGGAATCAGAAGCAGCAGAGCCTTTTGAGACTGTAGTGCCTGGACCCTCACATACCAGGAAATGCACTGCTATTTTTAAGGAGAATTCCGAAAAAAACAGGTTACTGTTTAGGCACAATTAACACTTGTAGTAGTTCCCTATAAAACGGCAGATCTTCACAATGAATAGTTTCACTTTAAGACTAGTGGTGTACTAAGGGTTTATTTTAACACCAAAAATGTTAGATTATATGGTATATATTAGTGGTATGCTATATTGACCTTCCAATTTCAGATCTAGGCAAAAGATTAAAATTGTTGTGTTGATGCTGGAGCCTGTTAGTTGTTCCCCAACTCATGTTATTTTGTATGCAATTTATTCATACAGTATATTGTATTGTATTGTATATAAATCATTTATAAAGAAGGTAAGGAGATATATATACCAAAGTTTCAGTTTCTTCTCTTGCCCTGCCTAACCAGAATTCACAAACTGCAAAGATTCGAGGAAGCCAGCATGAAGAGATTTAAACAGTCTGCTGATGGTTAATTTTTCTGGCGACTGTGGTTATTAACTTTTGGTAGGAGGTCCCATTATATGACAAATTCTCAAACCCCTTTGTGACATTCTATACCGTAATGAAAAAAAAAAAGACTATTTGCAGCACCATATTACAAATTTGTAAGGATGTTAGAAGATCTGAACAGAAGGGACAATAAACTGCTTGCATGTGTTCAGTAGAGTAGGACTGAATGCATTTGGATTGTGAAGGGACATGCCAGATGGTCCTAATTGTTTATAGTAGGAAATAGTAATAAAAGCCATGATGGTGGCCACACAGCTCTGTAACTTTTATGCCATAGATCATATGTACTACTTTCTCATGTATGCATATTTGGACTTTCTCATTGGATCTACTAATTTTTTCCACAACATTTGGATCAAATCAACCATATTCTTTAAGGAGATCACTTTCATGTAAAGAGAATCCTAAGAACTGCTTCATAATAATCTTGTCTTTTGCTTGTCCTAGCAAATGAAGCAGTGTATAAATTGGCCACATTTCAACATTCTGAACATGGCCTTGTCTCTTGATGCAATTGTACACACTGGAATACATAAAGCATTTCCATGGTGCAGTTGGAATTCTGTTATTAGCGAGTGGAGAAGAATGAAAATGTAATTAGCTTAAGCCTAAACATCAAGCACATAAATCTTTACTGAAGTGTCATACAGTGCTAAGAAAAAGTACGAAAGAGTTCTTCATGCATGTTGACTCACTATGCTATACTTGAAAAAGAGCTGATCGTTGCCAGTTTTCTTATTGTGTTGTTAAGAGATGTGAATATTACAATTCAGAAATGGTGATAAAAACAAAGGTAGGGAAGTTAAATGGAGATTTATAGTACACAAAGTATAGATCTTTTTATATGATACTGGATTGCTAAATTTGGCTACAGATTCTATTTACAGAGATTTTCTACACTCTCTGTAGATTATTTCAATGTTTAAGTGAACCTTTCTATTCCTAAAGCTTGTAAACCAAGTGGTACTTTTATCAGATGAACCATCAGCTGTGTTAACTTCACATGAGCAGGCTTTGCTTGACAGGAGATCTTGGGAGGGAGCTTTGAAGTTAGAGAAGGGAGCCGATGATAGCTGCATAGTTACATGATTTGATGTGCCTATCTACCTTAGCATACCTTATTCAACTTGTGACAGACACTCTGTGGGTACTTACTGGCTTACAATTCTGGTTGTTTATTCAAATGAAAAAAAAAGCTCACAAATGTCAGTCCATTACACTAGATCCACTCTACCAGATACTAGCCCTTTTATTTCCCGATCACCGATACAAAAGTACACTACATAGCATTTTAGGTGCATCTTGTTCTTAGAAAGTAGCTTTAGGCCATCCTTGAGATGGCTAAAAAGCATGACCTGGTAATAAATGGGATAGTCCTGCATAACGCACTGACATTAATGGGCTTTCACATGTAACATCACAGTCTTTTGGGATGGAGGGGAAGCAGGGGAGATTTAGGGATTCGATTTCAAACAAAATATATCCTTGGTGTGTAATTAATATAAAAACATATCAAGATATTCACTAGATATATGTGGGTCAGGTTTTACACCATTTTACTGTTTGCAAACATGGAGTAAACCAGATTTATTCTTTAGGTCTCAGGTTGTAAAGAAATTTAGGATTTCTTTTGCTTATAGGTACTTGCACTTTAAACAAAAACCCCACCCTACAGAAGCAGACAAATCACAATTCTGTTTGCTCTATTGGTCTAGGATAGAGGGGGATTCTCCACCCTATGGCATTCCATTGGTGTTTGATAATTAAATATGTAATGGGCCCAGCCATGGAGAAAAAGGGCCATCCTCATCTAATATGCATGACAAGTTGAGTTTCCACGCGGGGGGGGGTTCGGTTTTTGGCCACCCCCCTAAACAAAGAAAACACCAGCCATAGACAAGACACTAAGACCAGCCAATACAGGATCCTGTATCAGTAGTTTCGGCAGAAAAGGTAAGCATTTAAAGTGGTTGTAAACCTAGGATTTCGATTTTTTTTAAAATAACAAACATGCTATACTTACTTGGTTTTGCACAGAGCAGCCCCAATCCTCCTCTTCTCAGGATATCTTTCCGGTGCTACTGGCTCCTCCCTCCTGCCGAGTACCGCCATAGCAAGACGCTTGCTTTTGGGCACTAGTGCATGCTCACTTCCAAACCCTGCTACGTGTGTCCATTGAAGGTGATTGTTTACATTTAATGCATATAATGCATTTAAAGTGGAGTTCCACCCAAAAGTGGAACTTACGCTTATCTGTCTCCTCCCCCCTCTGGTGCTACATATGGCACATCGTGGGGGGGGGAGCAGGTACCTGTTTTGGACAGGTATCCTGACCCCACTTCCGTTAGAAGTCTGGTTCCCTCCTCCTCCCTCCTCCTTCCCCTGCTGTCGGGCCAGTAGGAGTGCGCAGCATGCTTCGCAGATGCACAGTAGGGACCTGGTTGTGAAGCCATAAGGCTTCACTGCCGTGTTCCCCTACCGGCAATGGCGGCGGCAGCACCTGGCAGCCAATGGAAACATTGGCTGCAGTACCGACATCGCTGGACTCCAGGACAGGTAAGTGTCCTAATTTTAAAAGTCAGCAGCTACAATATGTGTAGCTGCTGACTTTACATTTTTTGACGGGGAGGCGGAACTCCACTTTAACCACTTGCTTACTGGGCACTTAAACACCCTTCCTGCCCAGACCAATTTTCAGCTTTCGGTGCTCTCACACTTTGAATGGCTCATTGGACACGCCGATCTCGCTGTAAACGGCCGCTGTGATTGGCCGTTTACAGCGATCTGTGACTGGCTGTGTCCGACGGACACGGCCAGCACAGAACTACCCCGATGCGCGCTCTCAGGAGCGCGCATTAGGGAAGTAAACAGGAGGACGTCCAGGGACGTCCTCCCAGCAGGGAGTGTCCGCGCTGCAGCCGTCTTTCGGCTATAGCGCGGGCGCCTAGTGGTTAAGGTAAAAAAACATTCTAGCTTTACAACCACTTTAAAACATCCTGGTAAATTTTATGACTTTAAAGGAACAAGGTAGGCAGAGTTGCAAGGGGCTTTTATTATGATATATTACAGGGCTCAAAATGTCAAGTCCTAAACTACTAGCCAGTCCTTAAGGGTTACTCACCATCACCCCACCCAACCCTTACCATGCCTGCCCCTAATTCCACCCCTAAACACGCCCCAAATAATTATCAACAACAACTTTATCAGTGCCCATGAATGCATCCTATCAGTGCTCATCAGTGCCCATGAATGCAGTCCATCAGTGCCAATCGGTGCAGCTTATCAGTGTCCATCAGTGCAGAATCATCAGTGCAGCTTATCAGTGCCCATCAGTGTGGCCCTATCAGTGCAGCCTCACCAGTGCCCATCAATTCAGCCTCATCAGTGCTCATCAATGTAGCCTCATCAGTGCCCATCAATGCAGCCTCACCAGTGCCCATTAATGCAGCCTCACCAGTGCCCATCAATGCAGCTTCACCAGTGCCCATCAATGCAGCCTGATCGGTGCCCATCAATGCAGCCTGATCAGTGCCCATCAGTGCAGCCTCACCAGTGCCCATCAATGCAGCCTGATCAGTGCCCATCAGTGCAGCCTCACCAGTGCCCATCAATGCAGCCTCACCAGTGCCCATCAGCGCAGCCTCATCAGACAGGAAAATTTAGTTGGTGAGCAGGCTGGTCGGTAAGTTAAGCAAGGTATTACCCTGGTTTTGTTTTGCCTCTACCTCCAACACCTCTCCAGTACACCTCTACCTCCAATGCCTCCCCCAGTATAACTCTACCTCCAATGCCTCCCCCAGTATAACTCTACCTCCAATGCCTCCTCCAGTTCTCCAATGCATTCCCCTCCCCCTAGCACACCTCTACCTCTAATTGCTCTTCCCAGCATATCTCTGCCACCAATGTCCCCCCCAGAACACTTGCGCTTTCTTTTAATGACCCCCCCCAGCACACCATGTCGTCCAACCCCCCTCCCATTATACCTATGCCTCCGATTCCATCCCCCCTCCCCCACCCAATCTATCATACCTATGCCTCCAATTTCACCCCCTTCCCCCAAACCATTATACCTATTCCTCCAATTCCCCCCCCCCCAATCCATTATACCAATGCCTCCAATTACCCCCCCCCCAATCCAGCACATCTATGCTTTCATTCCCCTCCCCCTTCCTCCCAGCCAATCTTGTTTAATCTCCCAATATACCAATGCCTCCATGAACTGCTTCCAATCACAGCACACTGTCATACCATTCTCACCACGGGGGTCAGACCGAGGAGACTTTGTCCTTGTCTAAAAGAGTGTTACCGACAAAAAAAGGTACTCGCTCCCTGAAAAAAAAAATAGCAATCATGTGAGAGGCTTCTTTTCTTACATGGGGAAAATGTGCTAAGAAGTATGTTCTCTTCATTTGATAAAAAAAGGTTGTACACACTCACTCTCATTTACCAGTGTTGGAAAAAATAAATTTCCAATACTACCTATATAACAACATATTTCTAATCTTTGTTTTCCCTCCTACTCTGCTGGAAAACAGCAGTTCCAATTGATTGATGGACAATAGAGACATATCTGCTTTTGAGAAACTTTAATTTGGGTCTTCTTTTTAGTGTGTTTTTGTCTTTCCTTTTTCCCTGGCCGCAGCATTCAGAAACTCAACAGAATATAAAACTTCACTGACACAAATGTGTGTTTGTACCACAAAAGTGTTCTCAGTTCACGGTTAGTATTAACCCTAGCTGAGATTAGGCTATATTCTTCCTGAATGTTACTTTCAAAGGAGCAAAAGCAGTACACTTAGCTAAGCTATTGAAATAAAAATATTGTTGAGAAATATAATACTTGCTAAAAGTGTCTTAGAACATGGAATTTAACAAAATGACTCCTGTTATTTGATTATAGAATCACAGTTACCTAATGCAGAACATACACAGAGCAAATTTCTTTCCTGCAACCGCGGGTTCATCAGACAGTGTTGACCAAGGAATCCCTCCTGCAAAGCCATTGTATTCCCCCTGGGGGAAGCCATCCCCACTGGGAGATAACAGTGATTATTGCTAACGGCTATACCAGCCACTAGTGATAAACCCATGTAAATTCTGGTAGGCTGGTCAATCGATTGATCAACTTGGTAAATTCAGCCTCGGCCGATTCAAACCGTCTATGGCTGGCCTTAGATTTAAAAATGCTCTGAAAAGTATTGTTAATACATTTCCTTATTTTCATTGAGAATAATAATTTGCGCATGCACAGTAAAGACTTTATCACTTTCGTCAAAATAATTAAAATGAGATTAAATCCTAAATACAGAACTAATGGTCAGATAAAAATTGTAATGAAACATGTATTATAGAAATGCGAACCTTTCATGATTTTACAGCCAGTGACCTGCATGTCAGACAGCATTTACATTCTTGTGTTTTGCTCCTGAAGCTCAGCGATTAGCTCTGGGTAATGATGCTTGCATTCAGTGATAATATTTAGAAATGTACAAAATTACACCGCTTATCTGGAGAATGTGCACAATGGACACCACAAAAAGCCTTTATCTTCTTGAAACTTTGACCTTTTATGTCTGGTTTTAACATGAAGCAAGTGAGGTAGATTTGACTAGTGATAAAATACAAAGAGCAGATTTTTACATGATCCTTTCAGAATGTGGTATTCTTAACTCATTCCTTGCATCGTTCATTTTCCCAATAGACTAATTTTACTGGACTCTTCAGCAGTTTGTATAACTAATACATTTATAGGTGGGGTCAGTATGGAAGTGATGACATGCAAAATCCTGTAACCCAAAGGAACCAATCAAATAGTGATGAACCCTAAACGTATAACTTAGGAGATAGAGTGGGGACAATAGTTCCAGTGACCATGTTGACGGCCAAGAAAACCCTAACTTTGTTTTGGCTATGGGACGGGAAGTATATAGTGTATATAAGGCTAAAACATTTTTAGTTTTGTAGATAAGGTATTGGTTAAGGTACATGTTTTTTACTGTCTGCGTCACATCCCTTCCTTGCCTGTCTCAGAGACAAAGCAGAAAGTAAAAGAACATCTCCAATGAGAGATATCCTGTAATAGACAACTGTCATCAAGACCATCTTGATTTGAAAATTCTTGTTTCTATGACAACGTTAGGACAAATTGAAAAGGTGAATCTTCCTAGTGGGGTCACAGACATCAACAAAAACCCAACATCGGGACAATGCTGGGTTCACTGTGTGGGTGAGTATGTGTTTTGA
Source organism: Lithobates sylvaticus (assembly GCA_028564925.1). Taxonomy (NCBI): domain Eukaryota; kingdom Metazoa; phylum Chordata; class Amphibia; order Anura; family Ranidae; genus Lithobates; species Lithobates sylvaticus. The sequence goes on along the minus strand of CM053026.1, from coordinate 350,986,727 downwards.
AGAATTTTAGACTTTGAAGTATGTTATCTTGAAGATAACCCTGCAATATATGTAATGTGGGGGGGGGGGGGGGGGGGGGGGGGGGGGGTAATGGGGGAGTTTCGCCTTAAATCAGCAACTTTGGAGTTCTAATGGCTAATGCATGGTTCTTTGGAGGTTGTTGGTTCCAATGGAGTTCATAGAGTACTATGCAAACTGTAAGCTTTCTCCTATCCTCTCCATCTGGCCATCTGGCTGTCCTCAATTTCTCCTAACAAATGCATTTCAAACTTCTACTTCTTGTGTAACTAGATTGGAACATTTTTATTCCAGCTCAGAAAAAACATGGCATGAAAAACAGTTTAACCTCTAAATGGAAAGATGTTTTAAAGTCATGTACTCGATCTCAGAACATGTAAGCATAGCCATATGAATGGAAATAATATAAAGGATTGTATTCTATACTTGCCATATTGGTACCTTTATGAAATATAATATAACCCATGACATTTTCCAGCCACCCTAGCAGAGAGATTCATTGTCATACATTAAGACAACGTTTCAGGATTAAAGTGAAGCTGTACTACATTGTAGCTGTGCTACAATAATAAACCAGCCAAATACTGCAAACTTTATTCCAGTGTTCAGCAATTTTGGCCTTGGCCTAAATGGACATTTTACCACTTATGCTTGAACATTACAACTGACTGGGAGGCCCTCTTTTTCTAGGTCCATGTCTTACTTTGGTGATACACTACTACTCCTTACAGATACTCTGCTTTAAATCTATAATGCAAAATAGCTTAGGGGAATATAACAGGCTTTGCTAAATGGCGGACTGTGGTTCCGGTCCCTTCTGAGCCCCTGCCCTCTCAGGACCACTGAGATCGAGCCATTTAGGAGCTGCTTCCTTTCTCAGCCTCCGCCGCTGTCATAATCACAGCAAAGCAGAGATCATTCTCTGCTCTGTTGTGATGAGCAGGAGCTACCAAAGTTAAACTGTAGGGGGTGGTCCTAGCAATCACCAGCTTGCTATGAAAAGTTAACCCACGGCAGGTCCTGCTCCCCCTCTCCACTCAGTGCTGCTGGGCCTCCTGCCCTCAATCCAGAATTGTCCTGCCTTCCACTCTTTCCTCTGTGTAAGGTAAGAGTGTGCAGGAGGGCAGAGGATATGGCTGTAAAGAATGGGGCAGTGATGTGAAGGGGGGCAGTGGTGTGGGGGCAGGGGGATGTGAAGGGGGCAATGTTGTGGGGGGATTTGAAGGAAGCAAGCGCTGTAGAGGTGGAGGGCATGTGACGGGATACCAATGCTACATTCACACTGGCCATTAAGGCTGGTGCAAATAGTAGCTACAGGAATCAGGAATTCCTGATGCAGCTTTCAGCGGTTAGCTGCAGTTGCTGGTCCCGTTCATTATGATGATGGGTCACCGGCGGCCTCCGCTATTCACAGCTGTCCACCAGCCAGGGATTACCTGCGGTAATCACTGCTAGACGCACCATCAGTGCCACCTATAAGTGGCCATTAGTGCTGCCTATTAGTGCCCATCAGTGCTGCCTATCAGTGCCCTTCAGTGCTGTATGTTAGTGCCACCTCATCAGTGCCCATCAGTGCTGCCTCATCAGTGCAAGGAGAAAACATATCAGTGCCCATCAGTGCTGCCTCATCAAGTGCAAAGGAGAAAACATATTTACAAAGTTTTATAATTTTTTTTATAATTTATGTATGTTTTTTTTTCTAAATCTTCAGTACTTATATGATCAGCAACTTGAGTCTAGGCTAATGCATGTCTTTGAGTTGTTGGTCCACTGAGTTCATCACAGTACTATGCAACTGTAGCTCTCCTACCCTCCATCTGCCATGACTGGTGTCCTCAATTCCCTCCTAACAATGCATTCAACTTCACTTCATGTGTAACTAGATTGGACATTTATCCAGCTCAGAAAACATGTGCCTAAAAACCAGTTACCTCAATGATAGATGTTCAATCATTACTCACCTCAGACATGTGCATAGCCAAAGGAAATTATAGATTGTACTCTCATACTTGCCATATTGGTACCTCTAGTGAAATATACAACACCCAGACTTTTCCACCACCCTAGCTGTGACATCCTTGTCCATACATTGACAACGTTCCAGATTAAGTGAAGCTGTACTCATGAGCTGTGCTACAATAATATCCACCACATACTGCAAACTTTTTCCAGTGTCACCCAATGGCCTTGGCCTATAATGCATTTACCACTCATGACTTGACATACAACCCCTGACTGGCAGCCCTCTTTCTATCCATGTCTTACTTGGGTGTACACACTACTCCTTACAGATACTCTGCTTTAAATCTAAATCAATACAAGGGAATATAACAGCTTCTAAATGCGGACTGTGTTCCGTCCCCTTCGATGCCACCCTGCCCCTCAGGACCACTGAGATCGAGCCATAACCCCTCCATTCTCACCACCCCGCTCAAATCACGCAACGGACATTCCTGCCTGTTGTGATAGCAGACTACCAAGAACTGTATGTCCTACAATCACTCAGCTTGCTAAAAATTACCCCCCGCAGTGCCTCTCCCCCCTCCAACTAGTGCTACTGGCCTCCATGCCACTCAATCCAGAATTGTCCTCTCCCACTCTCCACTGTGTACAGTCAGATGTGCACAGGGCATGGGATATGGCTGAACAGAGGGACATGATGTGAATGGGGGCATGGTGATGGGGCAGGGGATTGAAGGGGCACTGTGTGGGTATTTTTTCATTTGTTTAGCAAAAAAAAAAAAAACAGTGGTGATTAAATGCCACCAAAAGAAAGCTCTATCTGTAAAAATGTGGTTTGGGTAGAGCGTTGCATGACCGCGCAATTGTCATTCAAAGTGTAACAGCGCTGAAAGCTGAAAATTGGCCTGGGCAGGAAGGGGGCAAAAGTGCTTGGTATTGACGTGGTTAAGTGTAGCTTAGTTTAGTTTAGAAAACACAATGAAGGGAATTTACTAAAACTGGAACAGACACAATCTGGAGCAGCTGTGCATGGAAACCATCAGCTTTTATTTTGAATTTGTTCAGTTTTTGAAAGTGAAAGTTTAAAGCAGATTGACTGCCATGCCCAGCTGCCCCAGTTTTGATAAATTACATTCATTTTATTTTGAAAGATAAATTCATCAGTTATTTTTACTATATGCTTGACTTTATAGTTTGATAATCCTGTAACTATAAAATTCAAAAGATCAAAGAGACTTTGAAGCAACAAAAAGTCTTAAAACTGTGACAATATACCATTTCTTGGATACTTGGCAATAACTTGAGTACATGTAGTAAAGTTTGTCATTCATTTTGTGGGTGTCACTGTTGTCAGTACAGAACTGAGAAGGTCAGGCGACCTATGCGAATTGGCTGAGGGAGAGAGAAGAATTGCAAGGATTTTTGGCAGCCTTTGCATCGTTAGTAAGAAGCAGTCAAGTGAAATGATGTAGATTCACCAATACACCACTAAACATAGGTTTAGCCTCTCAATGCAATACAAAGCTCTTCAAACAGAGCCTAAATAAAAGGCTGTAGCATGCGCTTCTAGGAATTTGAAAACACTTTGTCAGGCGGTAATGGTGGTGGCAGAATTGTTCACAAGCTTTTTTACACTGTTTGTTTCTTAAAGAAAAAGGGCTCCTCATTCCCACATGCTAATTTCAGGCAATACGTTAATACTGTGCCTCATTGTTCACGGTAAATCAGGATGATCTGGTAAAATATAGCAAATATGTAGCATTAATAGAAAGTACACTTGTCTGAAAACATATAATACACTAAACATTCTTTTATATACTATTTTTTTTTTATATATAACGTCCAGGTTTATTGAAGAAAAAAATATGAAAGTATAAGTATGGAGTCGCAGCTCCTATTTAGCAAACAACAAATATACAATAGAGTAATACACATAATAACATGTACTTTCTTAGCTTATACAGTAAGTGGCGATTGGATATGTTATGGAGAGTGGTAACCAAAGGTTAGAGTCGATTTGTGTGTATTCCTTCAGTGGAGAAGTACGCACGTTGAAAGATAGAGATTTAGGATGGAGCGTATTTTGAGGATAGGAGGTAATAGCAGTGAAAAGTGAGAGAAGAAAGGGATGTATACAATATAGTGGGGATATGATGTAAGGGGCATATCTTCTAGTATAGATCGTACCAAATAAGAGCATGCCATTGTTCACCATGTGTCCATTCCACGTATTTTCAGCGTCGGATCATTCATGGCAACAAAACTAAATTGAAATGACAGTAAGTGTCTTTTATAGAATGGAAGGGTGAATCCTGTCTAGAGCAAGCCAGGGAGGTGCAGGCCTTCCTAACGTGCTGCTTTCAGGTTCTCAAATGCCTGAGAGAATTTAAACATGAACCAGGGGGTCCAGGTTTTGTGAAATCATTCAGCGTTATCAGTTGACTGAGCAATGGTCTCCTCCATATCACAGATATCAGCTATCCTATGCAGCCAGTCCTGGATGGTTGGGACTCGGAAGGATTTCCAGAAAAGTGGTATGAGTGCTTTGGCTGTGTTCAAAAGGTGTTTGGAAAGTGAGTTTTTATATCTCTGAAATGAGACATTTGTGATATGGAGTAGACAACACGCCGCATCAAGTTTCAACTTCGTCTCCGTGATCAGATATATCACCTTTTTGACTTTGGCCCAAAAAGTTGATATTAAAGGGCATTGCCACCAGATGTGGATTAGGGTGCCTTTGTCCTTTTGGCAACACCAGCAGGTGTCAGGGGTCTGTGGGAACCAAGAGTGGAGTTTCACTGCCGTTGCAAACCAATGGGTGAGTAACGTATAGGCCGTTTCTTGTGTTCTGGTACTGAGAGAACATTTGTGGGTGAATATGCATGCCCTTTGCCATTGCTTATCCGAAATTGGCATGTCCAGAGCCTTCGACCAGCTCTCTCTGAATCTACCATCTTAAGGTCCACAGCGGTCTCGAATCCATGTATATGAGAGAGAGGTAGCCTTCTGGAGAGGTTCACCTTCCAGGCACACTGACTCCAGCTCGGTAGGTTGTCTGCTAAAGTTGCCTTTTCTAGAGGGGTGGTTGAGATTTGGACCTAAAAATATTAGGTCCACAATGGTAAGTTAGGGGTGTTGTTGTCTGCTTTGAGCTCTTGGAGCTCTTTGAACAGATTGTTTCACAAGCAAATCAATTTAGGGGTGTAGGAAGCAGTTCCCAATCCTGGGTTGGAAATCAGGGTTGTTATGTAGGGGTGTAAGGGGACTTAATGGGGTTGATATGTCAGTTTGTTTGACCAGTTGATGAAAGATTGCTAGTGTGGTGCCTATTAAAGGGTGTATTTTCAGAGACGGGGGGGGGGGGTAACTTGACCAGAGGATCCAGGGTGAAGATTTTAGGGGGATGGGACTCAGTTCATCTTCTAAGAAGATCCAGTCCTTGAGATTTCAATGGCAGTGCCAATCGATAATTCTAGTGATATAGGTGGCGAAATAGTACTTTCGGAAGTCCGGCGCGCCCATCCCTCCTCCTGTCTTGGACTTGGCCTGCAGACTAAATTTAATTCTGGGAGTTTTGTGAGCCCAGATGAATTTCAATTGGATTGAAGAGATTGCTTTAAAGAAGCTCTGGGGTATTTTAACCAGTAGATTCCTAAATAAATAGAGAATCCTTGGCAAAATAGACATTTTGCAGATGGCTGCTTAACCAAACCAAGAAAAGTTTTGTGGATACCATGCCTGGAGGTCCTTTTCAATTGTTTTACGGAGGGGTGGGAAATTGCATTCGTAAATTTGGGAAAGACTTGGTGTTGGCCAAATTCCCAGATATTTAAGTGCTGAAGCCTCCCACTTAAGGGGGCAGTTAGTTTTTATGTATAATATTGTTCATTGCTTCTGATTTAGAGTAATTGTTTTTTAGATTGGACACGTAACCAAATAGAGAGAATTCTTTCATCAGGGCAGGTAAAGAGGTGTGTGGACTGGTCAGGAAGAACAGCAGGTCATCTGCGTAAGCCGGGACCTTAAACTCCTTGTCAGCTATCCTAAATCTCTGTACTTTTCTCTCAGCTATCACTCTTCTGATGAAAGGTTCTAGTGATAGAATGAAAAGGAGCGGTGAGAGGGGACTGCTCTGCCTTGTTCCATTGTTGATGTGTATTTTGTCTGATAAGGATCCATTTATCTTAAGTTGAGCAGATGGATTCTTATAAAGTGATCCAGGTCATGGGTACCCAAGCCAACAAACCTGCAAGTTTCCAGCATGAAGTTCCATGCTACTTGATCCAACGCCTTCTCAGCGTCCGTAGACAGGAGAAGGCCCTCGATCTTTCACGATCATGTGGCATGTATCAGATTAAGTGCTTTAGTCACATTGTCTTTAGACTCCCTGCCAGGCATGAAGCCTGCCCGCTCTGGACCAATCAAGTTGTGTAGCAGTGGCCGTAATCTGTTGGCAATTCGTTTTGCCAAAAGTTTGACGTCAATATTGTGGAGAGAGATTGGTCTGTAGCTGGTACATTGAAGGGGGTCTTTATTTGGCTTGGGGATTACCGTTATGTGAGCTGATAGGAAGACTGGTGGGACTTATCTTGGGGCCGACAGGGAGTTCAGTGCACTCTGTAGCGGGTCAAGGAGTGTGGTTGTGAATGTCTTGTAGTAGATTGCTGTGAAGCCATCAGGTCATGGGCTTTTCCCTGCTTTTAGGTCTTTCATGAGCTGTCTAAGTTCTGAAACTTCAATGGGTCTTTCTAAATGTAATACGTCATCTTCTGTCAAAGTGGGAAGTTTAGAGTCTTTTAGGTAAGTCTGGATTATTTGTAGTCTATCACCTTGGGCGGGTGTGGGTTTGTGTGAACTTGGGAGGTTATAGGGATCAGTGAAATAGTTATGGAAATTTTTCAGTAGTGATGTCGACTTTCCCTGCTTTATTTCAGATGCCTAAAATGTTTTGATTGGCTTTGGTGCTTTTCTAGGCTCTCGCCAAGAATTTGCCTGTCTTATCCCCATGCTCGTAGTAGATTTTTTTCTGCAAGAATAAGAATCGTTTTACCTTAGCTTGGAGCATCTGCTGAAGAGATTTCCTAGGGTCTAACAATGTCTGGGTGGATCATTCGGTTAAAGACTGTTTATGTTGGGTTTCAAGGGAGTGAATTTTGTTCGTTAACTGTTTGATTGCCTTCTCTCTTTCTCTTTTGCGGTGTTCTCCCATTTTGATTAGTTACCCGCAAATGGTTAAAGACAAATTTTCCTCTGGGTGGGACTTTTGAAAGGGACAGAAAGCAGCTAGGGTATCACACAGGTAATACAAAAATATATCAATCTTCAGTAAAGGAGTCAGTGAAGCCTGGGTACATGATGAGTTTTAAAATGGGTTTCCTGCAGGAAAACAAAGTAGGGCTTACCTCTTTTTAGTTCTCTCAAAAGGGTGGAGCGTTTTTCAGTAACATTCAGTCACTTGGCATTGTGGGATATTACTATAGCGTAGTATGCCATTCCATAGATTCAGAGAGAGACAGCGTGCTGTAGTCTGTAAAAAACAACTGTCAATACTGTTAGGGTATTTTCATAGACTCAATTTAGATCTACCAGTCAACTAATGGGCATAAGAGGGTGTGAGAGTGAGGATTAGGGATAGTAGCAGAGGAAAAGAGAGGAGAGAAAATTGAGGGTTAAATTAGTCCTCTTCAGGGGTTCGTGTAGAACCCCAAAATAATTAAAGTAGTGCTCCCTTACAGGGTTTGAGAGCCATATCGGTAGACACTCTGTGGGGATGAGGAAGGAGTCAGCTGATCTGAGCAGCGTCTATCAGGACGTTTTGTATTAGTACTGTAAACCTGGGTTTACGGAAGTAGACTGTCCTCAGCCGCGGTAGACTGTAAACTGTAAGGCATATAGGTCAACTCTGCACTTATGGTGCTTTAAAAAAAAAGGATACCTAAAGCAGAAACAAAAACAGGATACAATGAAAAGTAAAACATGAAATGAAATGAAATGAGAAACCACTGCACCCAGTCAGGAACAGAGGAGTGGGGATGATCCGCTTCCCTCTGTCCCAAATGATTGCGGTTGTTGGGTGTCAAACACAGCTGTGGGCAGCAAACTAGAAGCCTCTTCTAATCATCACTAAGGCAAAAACTGCATATTAACTTGTTCAACCTTGGCTTAAAAATGGCATGTGAAAAAATCAAGTACAAAAAAATGCATAAATTTCAAGAAAATGGAACAGCAAGGACAACATAAGTGCAATACAATGATCGAGCACAAAAAAGTGCAAAAAGTAGAACCTGTTCCTTCAATCAACATGTGTCATGTTCACTATTATACAGAAAACACAGCATAAAGTTATAGAAAGTATACAGTGCACAAAGTGCAAAAAGTGACACATATGATGCTATGATGTATATATAATATGAAATTAACACATCTGCGTACTCGGCTTCGGGGGTTATACCGGGATGATACCTGCAGCTGCAAGCATCATCCTGGTACTGTTGTTTAGAGCCGGCGATCGGCTTTCCGAGGATAACAGCCGATGCGGCTAAAAGCCACTCGGTTGTTATCCCGGAGGAGCGGGAGTGGATATCCCCCCCGCCTTCCGCCGCTTTTCCCGGCCCTCCCGGTAACATGGGAGGACCGATGGACGATCCGCCGCTTCCGGCGGCTAGTGAGAGACTGGAACAAAGCCGGAAACGGCTTTGTTCCAGTCTCCTTGATGTAAACACGGAAGCGACGTCACAACTTCACGTCCGGTTTACTCGGCTGCCGATGGCGCCGGTTTTTAAAAAATATACGGTATTCAGATACACTGTTTTCGGTGATCTGAATACTTTGAAGTGCAAAGGAGGGATTTGGGGTCTTTTAGACCCCCGATCCCTCCATAAAGAGTACCTGTCACCACCTATTACTGGCACAAGGGATGTTTACATTCCTTGTGACAGCAATAAAAGTGATCACATTTTTATTTTTATTTAAAAACACAATTTCATAATATAAAATAAATAAGAAAAAAAAACACTCTACACAATATTTTTTTTCATTCTTGCTCTAGCATGTGCTATTGCAAAAATGACATTTACAGAGAAAAAAAAACTATACAGTTTAAATTGCTGACAAATGACATTCATTGTCAGCTTCTTCTTTCTTAAAAAGAACATACAGACCCCTCCAAAGGTCCAGCGAAATACACAGGGAACCTTTGAAGGAGTCTGTGTGCTGTTTTCTTTTTTTTCTTTTTTAAACAAAGAAGCTGTCAATGACATGTCAACAATTTTAAAGCTAGTTTATTTGTAAATATCAGTGCAGTGCTGCTGCAGCACTTTCTGTTCATCACAGAGATGTGCCCCTTCATAGTCAGGAGTGAGACACCACCCAGGCATGTTATTTAACCACTTGCCAACCAGGCCAATTCTGACATTTCTCTCCTACATGTAAAAATCATAATTCTTGTGCTAGAAAATTACATAGATCCCCCAAACATTATATATATTTTTTTAGCAGAGACCCTAGAGAAGACAATGGCGGTCATGGTGGTCTTTTTATCTCACATTTGCGCTTTTTTTGGGAAAATAAACAGTTTCATGCTTTTAAAAAAAAACAAAACAGTAAAGTTAGCCCAATTTTTTGCATAATGTGAAAGATGAAGTTACATCGAGTAAATAGATACCTAACACGTCATGCTTCAAAATTGCACACGCTCGTGGAATGGCGCCAAACTTCGGTACTTAAAAATCCCCATAGGCAACGCTTTTTACTGGTTACACTGATTACACGATCGTGTGTATGCGGCATAAGAGTTTGGGCCTGTACATTTTTTTTTGTAGAGGCTACTAAGGAGCAAATAATAAGTAGTAGTTTCAGTACTCAAGATGGGAATATAATTACATCACTGACTAGCACCATTCTGCTGATCCTTGCTTAAAGCATCTGCTTGGAGTTACCCTTTAAATATAAATGGTTCTGATCTGAAAGTCTTTACACTAATATAACTGTATATTTGCAATTTGACTATTCTTTTAACAGACACCAATAAAATGGTGTATATAAGTACTATGGAGCACAGGAGAAGAGTTTCTGGCCTGTAATGTCTTTAGAATCATTTGAAAGGCCAACAATATAAAACAAATCATATTGAGGAGCTTTGTTACTGGTTGTGGAGCAAGGATTAGCAGCTGACAAGGCATGCTCATCTTTCTTTCTCACAGTCAACATTGCAGATCGTTAGCAAGTGTTACTTAGCAGCAGAAAGACTCATGTGGGGTTTTTCTCTCTGCATTTGTTGTTTTGGCGTACCTCTCAATGGGCCGTTATTAGCTCCTTGCTAGACCACTTCAGGTCAAGTGTAGGCGTGTGTTACTCCTTACAAACCCATCACAATCAATGTCAGCATCTAGATAAGTTGCTGGAACCAAAGCTGATAGTGTCGTTTCATAGAAGACTCCATGTGTTTTGTGTGCATATGATGAAGGCTGAAATGGAGCCTCAATAATTCCTTGACTGAATGGATTAAACAGGCTGATCTTTTGTAGCTGTTTAGCAACTGAAACTAATTAGCACAAAGACACCTGTCTTTCAATAAAGTTTAAAAGAAATCACACTGCTGCCACTAAGGAAATGCTAAACCCAGACTCTGTGGAGTGAAATAAAAATAAATAAATATATTTCAAAAGGACGTGAACAATGTCTGGTGGGAACATTTTACTGCTGAAAGAGCTTTGCTTGAGAAACATGTTGGCATTTGGAATTTTATTTGGTGGTAATGGTTTAGTGGATACAGATGAACAGGATAACAGCTTCATCTTTTCACTAAGTCAGCCAAGATTTTTTGTCCCCCGTAGATGCAGAATAAGAGGAATCTTTGACTCAATAGAATTTTAAAGTGCTAATCCCAAGCAGTTCAGTCACAACAAAGACAAGCATGCTATTTCTTGCTGGAAAATATCTCCTATATTGTTTTGCCACCTTCAATAGTGCACCCTGCGGCCACATTTTCGGCATATTTCTCTTGAAAACAAACCTTGCGGAGATTAAGAGAATCACCCTTATAGTAAAAAATATCTCAAATTAGCATGGATGCTCAAATAATATTTATTTCTGCAGTGGAATACTCTGTATGTTTACTTTGTCTTAAACCAACTCTGTGAAGTCCAATGATTAAAAAAAACGGTAGTTACATACTGATGCTCCACAAACTGTTTAAATATTTGTTTTGTAACACTCCATATAAGTATTTAAAAAAAAAGTTAATCAACTTCATGCAGAGCCAGGAGGGGCATGCTGAGCTAATAGTCCTGCTCTTGTTGTGTGCATGTGTGCGCAATTGGCAACATGACTATGTAGCTTTGGAATTGCTTAAAGGGGTTGTATTAAAGTGAAAAAACACCTGGTAGTCACCGGCCCCCCAGCCCCCCGTTTTACTTACCTGAGCCCTTTCATCTCTTCGACGGGGACACGCTGTCCCTCTCTCCACAGGGTCCTGGCTCTTGTTTAGATAGATTGATAGCAGCGCAGCCATTGGCTCCCGCTGCTGTCAATCAAATCCAATGATGTGGGTTCCGGGGGGGGAGTCCGGCATTCGTGTCTGTGGACGTAAATGCTGGACTTGGGAGCAGGCCCACAAGGTAACCCCTTCGGGCCAGTGCATCTCCTAGGGGGTTATAAAAACAAATAAGTTGCACTTATAAAAGTGAACACTCAAAATACGAAAATTGCCATAAGCATGAGTGATAGACAATCGTGAAAATCTCCTTGATATTATAAACAGTATATTGAGTCCGTGAATAAAGTCAACAAACACTTGGTGAAAAGGAAAAAAGTCCGTAATCAATTCAGAAAAAATATTATTATAATAAAACAATAATGAAAAGAAAAGAAATCTGTTAAGGAAAATGAATGTCCAGAATTCAGTCACCTTCACCGGAAAGGGGGAGGAGGAAGAATGTGAGAGGAATCCCCAAATAGTGGTGGGTCACAGTTGATATGTAAATGCCCTTACCAGAAGTGGTGGACCCCCTGGATAGCGAGGTCAAAATCGCAAGCAGATATAGCCCTCTGCATGGGCAAGATGGATCTCCTGTTGTTCCGTAGCCTCACGTCTCTATGATAATCCAGGGCCGGAAAAAAGAAAGCACTCCCAGTAGGGGCTGCCACTTAATAATCCAAAGGGCGATGAGTATAGGGGAAGTAAAAAAACTATAGTGTGATATCGTAAAAAAAAAAGAGTTTATTGTACAGAGTGACAAGACAAAAAACGGGGACTTGCATCCACCGCACAATACATAAAAAATAGCCGGCAAGCTTAAAACGCTAAAGGATGAACACCGGTGTATCAAAGTCACATGGGGCGTAATGGCGTGATGGCGTCAGTATGTAGCACCGCCCTACATGCTTAGTCAGAGCTGACATCTTCAAAGGGGCACGGGTGATGCACTGAAACCATCACCTTTTTACCACATGACGGAAACCAAGCCTCGTTCTATCCCTGGTTAACGTCACATGGTCAACACCTAACAACACTTAGCGTGGGAGGAACCAGACTTCGACCTGATGCATGTCACATTCAGAGTGTTCTACGGAAGAGGAAAAAAGAGAAATCGGAAATCGAAAATTAGAACGATGAGAAGCGCATATAAGTGGTACAAACCACAAATGCGAAAAGTATATTGATGCATGTATATAGGGTTATCTCGCAGTGCAGACACCCTTATAATTGCGAAAAGAAACTTAAGATCGAAAGTCTAGACTTAATTAAAAAAAAAAATTCCAGACATTAAATGAAGAACATCTAGTCTTAGATATAAAAAAATGTCTATGTCAAATAAAACAAAATGGTGTATGACCCGGAATCGTTTAGAAACAGCAAACGGGGAGAGGAAAAAAACCCTGTAATTAACCCCCAAATATTGGGGGATATATTAAGTAACTTGCATCATATCCGGATGGTGTTCTCCCAAACCCGTGTGTACAAATTCTGACGTATCATATTCCAAACATAATGAATACCATATCAAGCATTATCAATAAAATCATTGATTTCTATATCTACATTAAGCCTGAGGGGTCGGAGACATCTGATTTTGTAAATCCACCCCATTTTAATCTTGGAGATGGCACGTCGCTTAGGCCCCCCTCTCCAAGGTAATTTAAGTCTGTCTATACCAATAAACAAGGTCCCTTTAGGGTCCTGTTTGTGTACTTTGAGATAATGTCTTGAAATGGGGTGTCCTTTAAAACCTCTCCTGATGTTCCCTATATGTTTGTTTAACCTGACCTGTAATGGCTGGACAATACGTCCCACATATTGAAGTCCATATGGACAGGTCAGGAGGTATAAAACACCGGGGGTGGAACAGGTGATGAACGACTTTATGGAGAACTCATGAGAGGTACTGTTAGAGTTAAAATGTGTAGTTTTTTTATCTCTAATTGCATTGACAGAACCAACCACACATTTCTTGCATCTGTAATAGCCTACTAGATTCTGAAAGAACATAGGTCTGTTGTAGGGAGGGTCACAGACACTAGGGGCCGCAAACGTCTTTATTGAGGGAACTCCTCTGAAAACTACCTGAGGTTTCTCAGGGAGTACCGACCCAAGCACCCAGTAATTTTTGACAATATGCCAATGTTTATGTAATCATTTTTTAACTGAAAAATGTTGGTGAGAGTACCCTATTATAAAAGGGCACACAAAGTTGCTGTTACTCTTATCGGTCACCCCTTTATCGGCAAGCGATTGTTCACGGTCCAGCAACTCAACCTCCTCAAATTTTTGATTCAGAAAAGGGACATCATAACCCTTCTCTATGAATCTATCAGTGAGGACTTTAGATTGAACCCTAAAGTCGACAGTCTTTGAGCAGGTGTGTCTCATTCTTCTGGCTTTTGGGGACTGAGTCCAGCCAAGACCAATGATGGCAAGACCTATGATGGCAACTGTCACGAGGTATGAGTTGTGATCTGTAGTCTTGAAATAAGTGAAAGTAAATATAGAGTCTCCCTCACCCCAGATTTAAAGATCCAGAAAGTTTACAGTATGTTGCCTGGCTTCATATTTAAGTTCAATGTCCCTATCGTTGTTATTGAGGCCTTCCATGAATATATGTAAAGATTCCTGGGTACCATTCCATAGGAGGAGGACGTCATCTATATATCTTGCCCACAAGACCAACTCAGGTCTTGGCTGGGCATAGATGATGTCCTCCTCCTACTTCCCCATGAAGAGGTTCGCCAGGCTGGGGGCAAACTTAGCCCTCATGGTCACACCTCTTGTTTGTAAATAAAACTGATTTCTATGCCAAAAAAAATTATGAGTAGTGGCATATTCAAGAAGTTCCATAATAAAATGTTTGTTTTCTTGGTATTGATGAATCTTTATTTAGAAAATGTTTAACTGATGTAATTCCCAAAGATGTGGAATTATAGTATAAAGGGAGGTAACATTGACTGTTACCAGCCAGTGTCCCTCCCTATATCTTCAGTTTTTAGGAAGGTTCATAACATGTCTGCGATCCTTAGTGTAGGCTGGTAAGGATTTCACCAAAGGTTGGAGAAACCTGTCAATGTACTTCCCTGCTCTAAAAGTGATGGAATCCATTCCACTAATGATTGGATGGCCTGGTGGACAGACCGGATCTTTGTGGATTTTGGGCAGGTAGTATAGAATAGGGATCCGTGAGGATACCAGTACCAGGAAAGACTTCTCTTTTTTGTTTAGACACAAAACCAAAATTGACGATTTCTTCTAGTACTTTTTTATATCCAAAACGTGGATCAGATTTAAGGGGGGTATAAGTATCATGATCACCCACGATGTTATTAAGCTCTTGAAGGTAATCGGCTTTATCAAGGATAACGATCCCTCCCCTTTGTCAGCTGGCCTAATTACTAGATCCTTTTGTTTACAAAGCTGATCAAGTCCTGTTTGTAAAATTTTGGCCATTCTGAAATTTTTAACTTTCAAAGTGTCAAGATCTCTGAGAAGGACATCTCTAAAGACCTTGATCGAAGCGGACAAGCCCCCGGGGGGATTAAACAAAGAAGCATTGGCCAAACCTGAGTGTCTAATACCGGTGGGGTTAACTTCTCCACGGCTAATAGGGTTGGACAGCAAATATCTTTTGACATTTAATTTTCTCGTACATTTGTGAATATCCATATACGTCTGAAATTTGTTAAGAGATTTAGGAGGTGCGAATTTGAGGCCCTTGTCTAAAATGGAAGTCTCCGCCTGTGTAAGAGTGATTTTACTCAGGTTGAAAATTCCCTGGCCACTCATTCTCTCTTCCGTTTTGCTTTTTGATCTCCACCCCCTCTAACTCCTCTCTTTTTTTTATGGGTCTTTGGGAGTTTTGTTCTTCTTGGGGAAAACCCCAATATTGAGGTTGATGGTGTTCTTCCCATTGTGGATATTGTGGGGTGCGCCAGCCGCCTTGGTCCCCACGTTGTGGGGGAGGTGGTTGGTACCAAGGAGGTCTGTCATTGCGCATTCCTCTCTTGGGGGTACGGTAATTGAAAGTATGGTCATCTCTACTACCGTATACATTATTCTCATATGGGTAATCCCTCTCTCCTAAGGGTTGGGACCTACTGTACATAGGGACTGTGTAGTTAGAGTATTGGTCCTCCACATAAGTTATCCTAGGGGGACCATTTTGACTATACTTATGTTCATCTGAATATGGTGCTCTGACAGGGCCATTCTGATAGTAACTCTCAGGATATTGATTATGGCCATTGGGTTTATGGTTCTTAGGTTTTTTATTAGGTGATTTAAACTCAGAACCCTTAGGTGGATGTCCCGATGGCCGTTGTTTATGTTGTGAGGATTTATTATATCTTTCTGGTGAGCGATAAGAGACCCGTCTAGCAGCAGTAGGTGGTTGGCCTTGAACTAGAGATGGTCTATATGGATGTCCTCCATATCCTCCAGAGTCCGAGTCATTGTCTCGGCAGGAGGCTTGGGAAGCATCTGGTTGACTACTAGACTCAGCCTCATTTGCCAGGATTTTACTCTGCCACTAGAACACAAGTCCATTTTTGTAATCTCCCACATCCCTATTACATTTTTTCCTCTTTTTATTCTTTTGTTCAATTTCCACTTTTTCTAATAATTATCTGAGGGGGTTATCTGATGCAGGGAGAAGGAGCCGCAAGAGCCGCCGGGGGCCCCCAGAAGAGGATGTTAGGGGCCACTCTGTGCAAAACGAGCTGCACAGTGGAGGTAAGTATGACATGTTTGTTATTTAAAAAAAAAAAAAACTATCCTTTACAATCACTTTTAAAGTGGGTGTAAAGGCACTCTCTTTCCTGTTACCTACGGGTAAGCTCACAATCAGGCTTACTTGTAGGTACAATGAATATCTCCTAAACGTACACCATTTAGGAGATACAGTATTCACATCAGTAATAGGCAATGTCATCACCCGCACATGCGCAGTGATGATCTACATTTAAGGGCATACAGTATGCCGTAGAATGCAGAAAACGGGGCTCCTGCTGGCAACACCAAAGGAAGACAGGGTGAAGATAGAAGCCGTGAATGCGCTGCTCTGGAGTGCTCCCTTTGCAGGTAAGCCTGTCGTAGGTGCATACTAGCACATTATGGCATAACACTGCAGAGGGCCCAATTTTTTCTTTTTTTTTAGAGCGGTTAACTACGGCTTTAATTCTGATGTCAATTAAGCCCTGTGTATCCATGTAGAAAATATTAAATTATGCCTCAAAGTGTACCTAAAGCCAATTTTTGTTTTTGTTTTTGGACAGAGTGGTGATGGGTTGGAGTGAATCATTTTGATTAAAATCTATTTCCCCATTATGGAGATTTATGCTATTTGTCCTGGTGACCGCTGTGACTGAAACTGGACTGAAAGTTAAACTGAACTCTAGGAATTACCTACCTGCACTGCAAGGGTTAAATGTTTGTTACCTCTAGGGGATGAGGAACAAGGTGTAATACTTACATTATTTCTCAGTTAGGCAGACTCCCTCCAACTGTTCAACAGTAACAGTAACAGTAATTTAACAGGTGGTAAGAAGGTAATATGTCAAAAAAAAGTGAGTGTGAGTGGTTTAACCATACCTTACAAAGATGAAAAACATTTTGGTGGTTTAGATATACCATGCTTTGTACATTACTAGCATTTGTCCTGCCTGTTAGTGGTTCCACCAAACCCCATGACACTGAATATTCAGTCTTATACTATTATACTGTAACTGCCAAATGTGTGGCCATTAATTTACAAGTTAATTAAGGCTGTATGATTTTTTGAACTTTGAGTAATTTATAAACACTGGTATGCAGTGGTATATTTAGGTTTTGTGCTGCCCTAGGCCTGACTAAACTCGCGCACCTCATGATTTGAATATAACCTACCCCTTCCTGTCAAAGCCACACCCCTTCCTTTTTAATACCCGCCCTGTCATCTTCATGGGAGGAGGACAGAGGGATGCAGTGGGAGAATAACAGAGGGAAGCCGTGGGAGGAGGACAGAGGGACGCCATGGAAAGAAGACAGATGGAATGCCGTGGGAGAAGGACAGAGGGATGCTGTGGGCAGAGGACAGAGGGATGCTGTGGGCAGAGGACAGAGGGATGCTGTGCGAAGAGGACAGAGGGATGCTGTGGGAAAAGGACAGAGGGATGCCGTGGGATGAGGAGAGAGGGATGCCATAGGAAGAGGACAGATGGACACCGTGGGATAAGGATAGAGGGATGCCATGGAAAGAGGACAGAGGGATACGGTGGGATGAGGACGGAGGAACGCCGAGGGATGCTGTGGGAGGAGGACAGAGGGATGTCATGGGAGGAGGACAGAGGGATGCCACAGGGAGGGGACAGAGAGATGCCACGGGGAGGGGACAGAGGGACGCCACAGGGAGGGGACAGAAGGATGCCATGAGGAGGGGATAGAGGAACGCCACGGGGAGGGAACAGAGGGATGCCATGGGAGGGGGACAGAGGGACAGCACGAGATGAGGACAGAGAGGGACGCGGCAAGGGGATATGTGCGGGGGGTGCTTTGGGAGGGGAGAGGACATGTGCTTGTGGGGGAGGATCAGACCCCCCACTAGCACATATCCTCTCCCCTCCAAAAGCACCCCACAATGTGCTTAGTCATTAAATTAATTGCGGGGTGCAGGCTTATTTTGGAATTGGAGAGGGGAAAGCGGTATCAAATGGCAAGCCGGAGCTCATCATAGACTCTGAGTAAAGAAAGTAGGTGATTGTTGCACATTGTAAAAGTGAAAAAAAAAAAGGCTAATTGCTGACCATGGTAGAAATGGAGAGCAGGCAGCATGTGAGAGTAAGAAAGAGTGACCTACTTATCTGTTAGTAAATCAGCCTCAGTGTGTGAGTTTAGGTAGCTGAATTAGCAGCAACTATCAGACTTAAAGTGGTTGTAAACCTCAGACATGAAATATATACAAATATAGCAGGGATATGCAATTAGTGGACCTCCAGCTGTTGCAAAACTACAAGTCCCATCATGCCTCTGCCTCTGGGTGTCATGCTTGTGGCTGTCAGATTCTTGCTATGCCTCAGGGGACTTGTAGTTCTGCAACAGCTGGAGGTCCGCTAATTGCATATCCCTGCTCTATAGTGTGTCATTTCTGTCTGCTGCCTCATTCCTATGCTATCAGCATGAATCACTTCTAACAAGTTTTCCTGACACCACGAGAAAAAAGGAGGCAGGGGAGGGATCTCCAGCACACACAACCTGTGAATGACACCCTCAGCTCTGTCCCTGTGTGCTGTGTGAAGGGAGTGTATCCCCCTTCCCCTCCAATTAGCTCTCAGAGCTCTCCTTAGTGAGCTCTGCATAGTGTAATTTCAGCTCTCCTCCCCCTGTTTTCTGAAATCTCGGAGCTTGATAAATTCTGGACTTTGAATGAAGGTAGAGAAGAGAAGACTGCAGATAAATGGGTACAACTTATGTAGGATGATTTGTTTCATCTCTGTGTATCACCTGAGGCCAATCACTTCATTGGGTATATGTCAGAGTTTACAACCACTTTAAAGTAACCTTTCAATCCTGGACTTAATTTATCATAATAACCAGGCACATGCAAAGAAAAGAAATGATAAAAGTGAGAAAATGTAAATATTTTAAGTTAGTCTGCATATTGCCCATCTATTGGTTTTACTTACTTTTGGTTGTCACCTGCTGCCCAGATTGCCTGCTAGAACCAATAAATACATGTCTGTGTAAACAACCAAGGAGACTGGTTGTAGCTTGTACAGGGCAAAGGTACCCATTTCCCACAATAACAGGACTTGGGCTTGGCAATTGGCTTCTCAGGTACCCAGTGCTTCGTTCTAGGAAGAATAAAAGAGAGTTATATGCTCTTCCATAGTAAACAGAAGTGAACAGAAGTTTAAATTATAAGCTGCATGCTGGAGTTAGGAGGAGAACGCTACAGAATGGGCAAAGTACAGGTTGGCTTTTAAACTGAATATTCTGATTCTTTCATTAACCAGTGGCGACTGGTTCTATTTCATTTAAACATCTAGACGGAGAGGAATTATACCACCTGTGTTTCTTTAGGATCACTGATTGAGTTTTAAATTTTTATAAGCACAGTGCTGATTTTTTTTGTTCCTGTAAAGCAGCTGTATAAGTGGACAAGAGCACAGAGCGAGCACTTGGAGCAACATTTATGCAGTACTTAGCTCCCTGCTTTGTAACTTGATGATATAGGCAACTACAGTAAGTTTTAATGCCACCGTTACTTTACCTATGTGTGTCTTGTGAGAGGTGACAGGAATCGTTACTGAACAGAAGACTTGTAGATTATTCCGATTCCATTGTATATACTGCTCAATTGAAAGACAGACAGCTAAAGTATATGAGTCCCTATAAAAACAGTATTTTGTTTTTAGAACATGCAATCATTTAAGCAACACTTAGAACCTTTGTTTACTGTAGAACACAGTAAAGCAGCATATTCTATGTTTGCCCTCATGCCAGTTGGAGAATACGTTTTAAAGCCAAAACAAACTTAAAGTCAATTGCACATTGTGACTTATGATTCAGATGACAGTTTGAGTAGTCTATGCATGAGCACATTAACTTTATTATACGTTTAATAAAGCATGCTGTGTGGCACTAACTGTCTAGCATGTGCAGCTACTCAGAGTAAGCTAAAGCCCCCACAGCTTTAAAGGCCCACAAAATATGCATCTAATGGCTCTAAATACGTGGAACGCTGGAACAGTACAGGTAATGTGTTGACTTTGGCTACCCGTAAAGCTTTAATAATCTGTAAAAAAATGGATTTTGTTTCGCTGGACACACTTCATGTTTCAAGCTATGGTGCCAAATACCACTTTCAGCTGTGTGGTATAGTTGGTAGTCTCATTGATACCTACAAGGAAAGGGTTTTAATGATCAACTTTCTAAAAAATCTACAAAATGTCCTTTATGAGTATCCTAGTTTGGCCCATATATTACTAATGAAAACCATAATGTTTGGCTCAGATATCGTAAGTGGAATAGACTGACCAAGATGTCTTTAACAGAGAATTCATAAAAAGATGCAGATTATGACTAGGTTCTCAATTTGTGCACCTTTCAAAATCTATTCTTGTTGAAATGATACCACATCTGGTGAACGTTTATGATAAACAGTAACACTAGATATAAACATTTTTAAGCTTTAAATCTTGCAAAAACAAGTTTGAGGAACATTATGTCTATTTAAGCCTTTGCAAACTGTTAAAAAAAAAACATTGAGGAACTTTCTTGAAGCCATCTAGCTGCAGAAATCAATTGGGATGCCAGTTTAATTTTGTCCAGGCTTGAACATTTAGAAAACATTTTATTCACCTTCAGAAGATTACGGGCTAGTTCACACTGGTCCGATATGGGCTCCGATTTCAAGAACACAGATCACATAACATGTCAAAATCAATTGTTCCCTATGAGAGGCGTTTTTACTGGTCCGACTTGTGTTGGTCCGACTTTGAAAATGCTTCCTGCACTACTTTAGTCCAACTTGGGCACGATTTCAGCCCATCGATTTGAATGGAAGTTGGAATCATCATCTTAACTGATTCAACTTGTGGCATGCGACTTGTGAGGATCTTGAGGGGGGACCCACGCCAAAATCAAAAAAAAAAAAAGGGCTAATTGCTGACCAGGGTAGAAACAGAGAGCAGGCAGCGTGTGAGAGAAAGAGTGACCTGCTTATCAGTTCGTAAATCAGCCTCAATGTGTGAGTTTAGGTAGCTGAATTAGCAGCAACCATCAGACTTAAAGTGGTTGTAAACCTCAGACATGAAAAATAAACAAAGCATATCCCTCTATAGTGTGTCATTTCTGTCTGCTACCTCATTCCTATGCTATCAGCATGAATCCCTTCTAACAAGTTTTCCTGACATCAAGAGAAAAACAGAGGCAGGGGAGGGATCTCCAGCACACACAACCTGTGACTGACAACCTTAGCTCTGTTCCTGTGTTTTGTATGAAGGGGGTGTATCCCAATCCCCCTCCAATCAGCTCTCAGAGCTCTCCTTACTGAGCTCTGCAGAGTGTAATTTCAGCTCTCCTCCCCCTGTTTTCTGAAATCTCAGACAAGCTTGATAAATTATGGACTTTGAGTAAACGTAGAGAAGAGAAGACAGTAGATAAATGGGTACAACTTATGTAGGAGGATTTGTTTCACCTCTGTGTATCACCTGAGGCCAATCACTTCACTGGGTATATGTCAGAGTTTACAACCACTTTAAAGTAACCTTTCAATCCTGGACTTAATTTATCATAATAACCAGGCACATGCAAAGAAAACAAATGATAAAAGTGAGAAAATTTTTATATTTTAAGTTAGTCTGCATATTGCCCCTCTATTGGTTTTACTTACTTTTTGTTGTCACCTACTGCCCAGATTGCCTGCTAAAACCAATAAATACATGTCTCTGTAAACAACCAAGGAGACTGGCTGTAGCTTGTACAGGGCAAGGTACTCATTTCCCACAATAACAGGACTTGGGCTTGGCAATTGGCTTCTCAGGTACCCAGTGCTTGATTCTAGAAAGAATAAAAGAGTTATATGCTCTACCATAATAAACAGAAGTGAACATAAGTTTAATGTCATGTCACCCTATGCATGCCCAGTATCACCCAGTCAACCATTTTTACTGACATACTAGTCAGTGTAAGGGTAGGATCAAAACATCAATGTCTCATTAGCAGCACTTTTTTTTATCTGTATTTTCAATTGCGCCCCTTTCTAAACATATATACTAGCCAATAGGGACTGGCGAGTGAAAATAGGTTGGTAAGGAAGTCAATTTAATTCTCAACCCCCTTTACAAAACTGAAGTTTTCCCTGAGACAGAATTTCCCAGTGCCTGGTCTTTGACACCTGCATCTTTTGATGCAATACACTTAGTTTTAAACCCAGAATATTGCTACACAGGAAATTGCAGACTGCACAGATGCAACCAACAAAAAGAGGATTTTGGGCCATGACATGACATGTAAGTATACATCTGGGGTAGGGGTGTGTGGGTTAACTTAGGTCAAAAGGACTTATCCTTTAGAAGAGAAGTACAGCCAAAGCTTGTTTGGCTGTACTTCTCCTGTGGATCACCAGAATGTAGTTCATTCTCCACTCCTGTGATCCGTTTCCGGCAGACAGCAGGCAGAGCCTGTCCAGCCTGGGGCAAAATTGCGACATTGAAGTCAGGATCCACCC
This sequence comes from Lithobates sylvaticus, assembly GCA_028564925.1. NCBI lineage: Eukaryota > Metazoa > Chordata > Amphibia > Anura > Ranidae > Lithobates > Lithobates sylvaticus. The sequence continues at coordinate 350,964,054 of CM053026.1, read as the reverse complement.
ACATGCCTGGACCGGCACCCGGCTCAGCCTGTCAGCTAACCGCTGAAGGCCAGAGCTGGCCGCTCCTGCCCCCTCCACAGCCCAGCGTTCCAGTGAGCGAAGGGGGGCAGAGCAGACAGTGGTGACTGAGAGTCACCAGCTCTCTGCTCACGGAGTCCTGAGAACTGAGCGATCAACGTGTCTTAGAGCTGGCAAGGGACAGATACAGCACCACACCGATGCTGCATACACCTAGGTAAGTATGATTCTGAAAAAAAACAAAAAACAAACTTCTCTTTTAACACTGTAACTGCATCCCTTGGCTTTTCCCAATTCAGAAGTAGGAAATCAGAGGAAAAATTATTTAGCAGAACATATAGCTTTTTCCATTACTCAATGTTTCAAATGTTGTGGTCTTTTCACCTTGTAATGTGTCTCTGTGCATTGGCCAGGGATACAAGTGGTTTTTGAATGGCAGCTCAGCCATAAACTCTCATTTTATAAAGCTCGTGACAAGTCACATCATATTGTTTCTGTTGAGACTAGGCAGCACAGGTGCTAATTCAAATTTGTGACAGTATTGGAGGCAGTCCTTTTTATTAGCATTTATAACTATCCTGCTATGTTTTTCCTTGCCAGTGAGATTTGATTACCAGCTCCTCTTTGCCAAAATGCAGTTTAATCATTTTTGGTATATGCCGTTTTAATTTGAAACGGTTCCCCTTGACACAGTAAACTGACGTTTTTTTTACTGCTATACCTGCAATTTTACACAAATTATTGGGCCTCTTCGGGGCTCGAACACCTTTTGTTGCTTTGAAAATTCACATATCAAAGTGCTAATTGACACATCACTTTTATAGCTGACAGATGCTGCCAAGTGACCTAATATTTTACTTTTGCAGCTGTGCTTGTCTTTACAATTTGGTTATTTTAAAGATAAACTTTAATTCCATGAAGTTTTTCCAATATTTTGTTCTTTCCTGGTAAATGCATTCCTGTATTATAATGTATACAATATTCAATGTATTTAACAGTCCACTAGTGAATACATAAGGGATGTGTCCTTATTGTAACAATACAGTTAGCCTCCCATACTTTACAGCTGTAGATGTATTGAACTAAAGCTGGCCATGCACTGATTGACATTTGGCCAGTTCAGCAAGGACCTGCCCAATTGCAATCAGTGTGTGGCCTGTCTTGCTCAACAGAATTTGATCGTTTTATTATCTTCTATGAAAGGGACATGTTGGAAAATGTTTAGCAATAGGTGACTGAAGCAGCTGATAAGTGTATTTTGACATTGGTGGGTCCCAGTGTCAGCATGCATAGTCCTGGTGGAGGGGAATCCTCCATCTACCTCATTTGTGTGTGTGTGTTTTTTTTTTTTTTTCTTTCAGCCCGCTGGATGAAAAAAAGAAATCAAGGCAGGCCATGCATAGGTCAAATTTTCATTCGAATTTAGCATCATTAGTAGGCTGCAGCAACAGCCATTTTTCGTGCAGCCATCAAATTTGAGTAATCGGGCATGTTGGAACGAAGATTCCCAGCCATGAAAATTCTTTTCTGTAGCACCATGAGGTGAAATTAAAGGCTTTGTTGGTCAAATTTCAAAATCAATGGTGGCACCATCGGATCACAAAACGCACAAAATTTCAGATTTTCAAAAGAAAATTCAACCATGTTTGGCCAGCCTAAAGCCTCATACACACAATTGGATTGTTGGCCAACAAAACGTGGAATTTTATCCGAAGGGCGTTGTCCCAAATTTGTCTTGCATACACGTGGCCACACAATTGTTGGCAAACAATTACGAACGTAGTGATGTACTAGACATACTACGTGTTTTTTTATCTCTTTAGCGCCACCCTTTGGGCTCCTTGTGCTAATTTTGTGTTAGTAGAAGTTTGGTGAGTGTTGATTTGTGCTTTTCATTTCGCACTTTTCATTTCATGCTTTTCATTTCGCACTTTTCATTTCGCACTTTTTATTTCGTGCTTTTCATTTCACGCTTTTCATTTCATTTCTGAACGGCCGTTCGTCAACCAGACATGTTGCGTAATCAGAGGAGATAACGTGTTATTTATTATTGGCCTTGGAGTTATTGCTTTGACATAATTTTTTTGGTTGAATAATGATTTGATTTGGTATATTTTCTATATTTTTGGATGCATAGAATGCACATTTTGGTTAAGTTTTATTGGCAGATAGCATGTCTAATTTTATTTGTTTCCTTTTTTTTAATGCAGAATAAAAAAATTGTGGACAATAATACTTGGCTATGTGTTTTACTTCAAATGACAGTTTGGGAGTAGGCAGTTACATTTTAAAAAATACAATGTAAAATTTACAAGGGACACCAACATAGTTGTATCTTTGATCTTAAAAACTATGGGATAAGGGTGTTGTGTTAACTTGCCCCAATAAAATAAAAAAAAAGCATAATAATATTATTCTTGATATCACTAGAAAAAAAAAGCCTATGAAAATTCATTTGCAATAACTCATCAGTATCACCAGCAAAGCAGCTTCATTATTATCCCATTAAAGAAGAGAATGTGCGCTGCATTTCGTGATTTCATAATTTGGCACGTCACAAATGTTAATTCTCCATTACGAATGCTAGTTTACAAGACCGACTGCTTCTGGCTTGTCCTTGCTTTCGAGCATGCGTGTTTGTACTTTTGTCCGACGGACTTGTGTAAACACGCTCGGAAAATCCGACAACAGACATTTGTTCGCGGAAAATTAAAAAAAACTGCTAGCTAACATTTGTTGGTGGAAAATCTGACAACAATTGTCCGATGGAGCGTACAGACGGTTGGATTTTCCGCAGTCTGTCATCACACAATTCCCCTCGGAAAATCTGATAGTGTGTGAGTCTTTAGTTTATTTTTTTCATCCAGCGGGCTGAAAGAAGAAAAAAAAACACGCACAGACACACACTAACGAGGTAGATGGAGGATTCCCCTCCACCAGGACTATGCATGCTGACACCGGGACCCACTGATGTCAAAATACACTGATCAGCGGCTGCAGTCACCTATTGCTAAACATTTTCCAACATGTCCCTAGAAGATAATAAAACAATAAACTTCTGTTGGGCAGGACAGGCCACACACTGATTTAAATTCAGCAGGTCCCTGCTGAACTGGCCAAATGGCAATCACTTTCATACAAGTACATGGAATAGCAAGCACAAATCAGGAATTTGAAATGCTGGGGTAAGAAATGATTTACGGCACCTTAAACTGTGCTAAAAGCTACAGTGGTTAGATTCTTGTGTCATTTTAGTATTCCTTAACCACTAGTTAACATGCGTAAAGTGCAGCTTGATGAATTTGGGCTAATTAGTGCCACATGGGAAAACTTTGCACTTCATGTGTCCACTAGCCTGAACAAGTCTCTTATCTTTATCTCTCTATTAAAAAAAGTGTTAAATATACTTGGAAAGGAAGACCATGCAGTGTGTAGTGGGAAGGGACTAAAGGAATCAAAAAACCCTCCAAACCCTCCAACTAAGCCAGTACAGTAAAGCCTTCCTAGAACACATATCCCAAAAATTAAGGGAGTTTTCCTAATTTCAGGAAAGGCACTATATTGTATATGAAAAAAACAATATAAACAGCGCTTATACAAAACGTGGATGAATGCAATTAATACACCATAATATGCATGATTTGAATGAATAACTCTATAAATAAAGTGCTCAAAAAGGTGCTCACAAAGTGCATAAGTGCTTTAATGTTATTGCTGGTGCTCCATAATTAAACAGTGCCGTGTGCCACACTCCCCTGTTGTGACCTCACTCACCAAATAGCAAGGAACCACAGCTTTGCAGTATGGGGTCAGAAAGGCTTGGATCCAATCAAATCAATTAGGAGACAAACGTTTTCCCTGGAGTCTCTGACTGTGCTGATTTCCATAAGTATTCAAAGGTGCTCTATTAGGATCATGTGGGAGATAGAGAAGGAACCGATAGTGAAGTACTGTAGTGAAAGGTAAATTTTGCACTGGCTAGGCGCTACTTGAAGAGACCAAAACACAACAGGCATCAGCATGGAGCTCAGGGTGCACCACTGGTCATTGTGCGTTCCACAGAGGGTGGAAGTGATGTCAGTGGTTCAGGAGACCGGAAGTGCGTCAACACGTTTCGCCCCACCTCCAGGGCATCATCAAAGACATCTTGTCTTGTCCGATGAGGCTTCAGTGGGGCTTCAAGCGAGCTTTGCCATAGACTTCTATGGATGATTTGAAGCACCACTGAAGCTACATGGGGTATAATTTTTGAATCAAAGCAAAAGTAGGTGTAAACAGGACTGTAAGCTATCCATTTTATTTAGTGACAGAAGCTTTGACTAGCGTTCAGAGAGCTTGTTGAAGCCAAAACAAGTGTAAATGAGCCCAAAGAGTTCTGAGTTCCTAATGTGAAGCTGTTCAGTCACATTCTTCTGTTGGCTTTTCTTTACCAGCACTGGTCCAGGTTTCAAAACTGCATTTGGTACAGTAGACCTTTTAGCACACCCTACTGCCTGGGATTCCCCCCTGTTGCCCCCCGCCCTGCAGTGCTGCTGGCATCCCTCCTCTCCTCTCCCCTGGGGATATTTCAGGATGGAAAGCAGGGGAAAGGGCTAGGACATATGTCATGTTACAGCCTCTTCCTTTTCTAAATGAATACAGTGAACACAGTCACTCACTGTGTTCATTCATAACTGAAGCATAGTAAACTGTATTTACTATGCCTCGGTTTGTTAATGAACAGGAAGCCAATCAGCACAGAGCACTCCCATTTATTCGCTGTCCCATGCAGCTGAGGCTGCAGAGAAAGGTATGTGTGTTTGAGCTTTGGGGTGCACACCCTAATGTAATAGGCTGGTGTTGGATATGAGAGAAGCTGATTTGATAGCTTTCACCTCTCCAGGAGAAGCAATAGACTGCCAATTATGTTTGCTTGCTGGCTGCCGTGGTGATAAAGTGTCATAAAAATTTAGTAATATTGCTCTTCCCCCCTTAAACGTTTGGCAAAATAAAAAGTGCTGAACACCAATGTCACTGGGAGGGTGGGGACTGGGGATGAAAGTATTTTTTGAGTACAAGGACTGTGACATACTTTTGTAAATAATACTGCAAATAGGCACAGACTCTAATAAGCCATACTCTTATAAGCATAATTTAACCACGCCCATGTTTGCCACAGTGCACGCCATAGGTCCCCATCTCCGTAAAGTGTTCTGAAGTTGGGAGGTACAGCATGTGTCAGGATGGGGATCTGAACCCACAACTCAGTGGCGGCTGGTGCTCAAAATTTTTTGGGGGGCGCAAACAAACTGAAAAATACTGACCCCCCCCATCAACTGCAGTCTCACTGTGCCCATCATATTCAGCCGTTGTGCCCATCAAACACAGCCACTGTGCCCATCAAATACAGCCACTTGTGCCTATCATATGCAGCCACTTGTGACCATCAAATGCAGCCACTTGTGCCCATCAAATGAGGCCACTGTGTCCATCATATGCAGACACTTGTGCCCATCAAATGCAGCCATGTGTTCCCGTCAAATGCAGCCACTTGTGCCCATAATATTCAGCCATTGTGCCCATCAAACACAGCCACTGTGCCCATCAAATGCAACCACTTGTGCCCATCATATGCAGCCACTTGTGCCCATCAAATGCAGCCACCTATGCCCAACAAATTTAGCCACCTGTGCCCATCATATGCAGCCATCTGTGCCTGTCAAATGCAGCCACTTGTGCCCATCATATGCAGCCATTGTGCCCATCATATGCAGCCATTGTGCCCATCAAATGCAGCCATTGTGCCCATCAAATGCAGCACCTTGTGCCCATCATATAGAGCCACCTGTGCCCATCATATGCAGGCACTGTGCCCACTGAACCCCCCCACTCGTGGCTCTGGCAGCACCCAACCCCCGCACGTCTCTGGCAGGAAAACCCCACAAGCAGCTCTGGCAGCAACCCCCAAAGCGAGTGCGGCTCTGGCAGCACCAAAACCCCCGCGCACAGCTCTGGCAGAGGGGACTTAGCGCAGCAGCTCCTCCAGCATGTCTGCTCCGCTCCTTTTCCATACGCCAGGCATCCAATAGGGTGGCGTGGTGCTTTGGCCAATCAGGAAACAGGTCTGCCGCCCTGCCTCCTGATTGGCAGGGAGGAAGGTTAGTGTGAAAATAGCAAAAATGTATTCGCTATCGTCACACAATTGGGTGGGATCAGGGCGCACTCTCTGCGCCCAAAGCCCACACTATTTTGAATCCTATTAGAGCCTCTGGCTCTAATCAGGTGCTTAAAAAAGTACCACCCACTCACGCCCCCCACCATAGGAATCCTTGCGCCCGGCGTCCTGAAAGGGTGGGGGGCGGCGCCCGTGTGCCCACAGTGCATGGGCCGCCACTGCCACAACTTCTGCTGCACCCCACAGTAGCTCTTCTTGCTGAGCCACCTGAGATGCTGGACAGCATCCTGCCTCATCCTTTGGATAATCGTGCCTTGTACCTTGTTTCTGTTGAACCTTGAACTCCTTGCTTCTCCCATGGACTTCTTATTTATGGCCTTTGCACATCCTGTTTGTCAGATTATTGTGCTCTTTCCAGCTGATATCTTGCTCCTTTGCGTACCTGCAGCTGTCCTTAGCTCCACTACGACTCCTTTGGCCTGTTCCTGGACTACACTTCTGCTTGATCCAAACCTGCAACCAATCATTATCAACATTTTGGCTTGTTCCTCGACTACGCTTCTGCTTGATTCCAACCTACAACCACTTGTTATCGTTCTTTGGCTTGCGTACTGACTATACTTCTACTTGATCATTACCTGCTATATCTGCTACTGGACCCCAGCTTGCTCACCTCCTGGTGCGGCGATCCCGAGGACCGCAACAAACTGCCTCCTGCTACAGCCAAATATTTAAAGTTTTGACTCATCAGTCCAGAGCACCTGTTGCCATTTTTCTGCACCCCTGTTCCTATGTGTTTGTGCATAGGACGTGGAAGCAAGCTTACGTGACTGAACTATGCATAAAAATATAAGAACTAGGATGCAGAAAAATTACAGCAGAAGAATTTTAGGCAGCCTACATCAATTGAAGATCTGCGGTTACTTCTCCAATATGTTTGGAACAACCTACCTGCTGAGTTCCTTCAAAAACTGTTTGCAAGTGTACCTAGAAGAATTGAAGAATTTATGCTGTTTTGAAGCCAAGGGTGGTCACACTAAATATTTATTTGATTTAGATTTCTCTTCTGATCATTTACTTTCCATTTTTTTAATTGATAGAAGTAAAGTATTAACACTTCCATTTCTGAAAGCATTCTTAATTTTCATAATTTTTTCACACCTGCCTAAAACTTTTGCACAGTAGTATACCTGTGTGTGTGTGTGTGTGTATATATATATATATATATATATATATATATATATATATATATATATATATATATATATATTTGAGTTTAGATACACTTTATAAAGGCTTCCATTATTAAAAAATGCTCACCTATTTGTCTTATACTGATTTAATACCTTCTGAATCTTTGACACAACATTTCAGGAAAGTCAGAAGACAGTAATATGTCCTTATTTGAATACTTTTTCTAGGTCAGTGATGAAAAGTATTGAAGTACGTGGATCTGTATCACATCTGGGCATCTAGCACTTTCAGACATGGCAGGCAGCAATAGCAGTGCACTTGGTTAATCAAAGCAAATGGCTAATTAGTTGAAATCCTTTAATGTCCATAATTGTTTGGTTAGTAAATAAGTTTTATTAGAATGCATGAAAGAAGAATAAAATGATGGAATCTTGCCCTAATTTGCCCTATATGCTGGCAGCATGCACATGCTTTGATTTGTAGCTCAGCTTTCTTTTAATCATATAAGAGAAACAATGATGGCTTTAACAAGTCCACCAAAGAAATTCAGAACGAACATGTACTCATAAATAAGCTGTTCAAAGGAAACGTATCTAATCATGCGCTCCTAGATTTTGGCTGCGCTGCATTTCTGCCTTTCAGGCTTTGATACAGATGCCGTTGAGAAGAGTTGAAGGGAACATGAGCAAGCTTTTGAAGACTTACTCTGCTATAATCTTATTTCACGTCAATCTTCTTATAGGTGTCAAAGACCTCAGTCAGCTATTTGTCCTGGGGCAATAGCGTGATAGCTCTAGTTGACAATACTGTTCCGTGACTCAGCATAAGAGATAAATTATAGAGATTTACCTGTATGAAGCATAATGATTTCCATACCTCACAGGCCCTCCTGTAATTTATGAGATTTGGAGAGCTCCATCATGGGTTATTCCACTGGTCTTCTAAAAGACTTCATCAAGCACAGAAAACTAACAGTTTGCCAGGGTTTCCCTGCCAACTGGGTGCTTTGAAAGCTTTCCAGGGACCACACAGATCCGATAACTTTGAACTACCAGTGGATAAAAGGAGACACGCAGGCACACACTTGAACAGTACACTATATTAAATAAGATTTTAAATAACTGACATGGAATATTGTAAGAGATTTACCAGGACAGTTATGCCAACCTTTAGACAGAATCCAGGGGAAAGAGCATTCTTTTATATTTGCTTCAAAATATTTGTGCAGCATTACATGGGAAGAGCAAACTGCAGCTTAACAGATGCATACGAATGGTCACATAAATAAATATGATTTACTTAGAAGACAATTAAAGATGCTGCATACAGGGCAGCATTACATTAGGCAGAACTAAAAGTTTACTGTACAGTATATTGTGTGCTTTCATATATGCACCAATGAAATAGTGAAAATGATATTCAAAATGGAATTCTGTATTCAGAACCCAGTTCTGTAGTATTTTTTCAAGCTAATGCCATACACACTGATGGCTCTCATGAGTTAGATTCATGGTACAGACTCTGGAATATGTTTTCCATTTATGGTAAAATATTATTAAAAAAACAGCTGAACAGTTTTTCTGAACTTGTAAGTGTTCGTTCTCATAACTAGGCTGGTAAGTTAGTGACAGGTGCAACCCTGTCCCCGGGGTTCATACATTGCTGGGCCCACATTTTATTTCAGTAGGCTGGCTGCCTAATCTAGGATTTTATCAGCATGACTGGCGATAATGGGACTTCATATCAATGTGATAAATATGGAAGGAATATTATAATTTTTTTTAAATATAAAGAAAAAAGGAAACGAGTAGAAAAAGAAAGAACTATTGTTTCCTCTTATGGTTAAAGGTATTTGGAAACCGTTATTGCCACTTTGAACTAGTAAGGATCAAAAGGGTAGACCATTTTGCCTTATAGTTGAAGATGGCCCACTTCAATACATGTAGTTATATAATTTAGAAATGTTTTCTTTAGTGGCGGCTGGTGCTCAATTTTATTGGGGGGGAGGCAGGTGGTCCCCACCTAGCCAGCCACCCTCTCCCCCATCTATCCAACCACCCCCCACCCATGGCGCTCGATTGTTTGCCGCTTACCCCCACCCCTGTGGCTCGATGGAGCGGTCACCAATTTGCTCACCCATTGCCCGCCAGGCCCCCTGCCAGCCCGCACTTATCCCATCCAGGTCGCAGCTTCGATAGCTTCCCCCTGCATCTCCGCCCAAGTCCTGGTGGTAGCTTCTCCTCCCGGCCAATCAGGACTTAAAACTCACGGCCACACGGGCCTCTTCTGGGAGGAGAAACAGGAAGACATTAGCAAATATATTATATATTAATATTAATGTCACACAACTGGGTGGGATCATAGCGCAATGCTCTGCACCCCAAGCCCACCCATTTTGAAGCCAATTAGTGCCTCAGGCTCTAATCATGTGCTTAAAAAAAATATATTAAATCCATACATCCAGCAACCTGCATGTAGATCAGGGGCCGACGCATGGATTAGGGGGTGGCGCCCCTGTGCCCCATATGTGTGTGGCCGCCACTAGGTTTCTTCAACAGTACGCAGTGACGCCACCACGCTACAACAAGGAGGACGGGCTCCTGATTTCGCCGACCGGCGTTTTGATTTTAAACGACTTTTACAAACCATTCAGATGTAAGTGTATTACTTTTTTTCTACAATAAATCTTGCAAACCAAAATTATGCTATGGGTGGCTTTTTTTCTTTTCTGAGTACCATTCGAAGTAGCTCGTGAAGGCGGAACATCCCATAACCTACCTGGTGCAGGTCATTGATCTGGGAGAGAGAGAGATCCGAGGCACATTTGTTAGCTGATCTATTGGCTGCATTTTATGCTTGATCTGCTTAACCATCTGGTAAGCATATTGTCATCTAGGTGGTCGAGCACTTCTCCTCACCAATTGCATATTTAAAGTCACAGAGGTGTTTGCTTTCAAGTCACGTTTGGACTGCTTTATCCTGGAATATCACCTTTCTTACATAGTTTACATAGTTAGTTAGGTTGAAAAAAGACACAAGTCCATCCAGTTCAACCACAAATAAATAAAAAAATATAAATAAATATATCATACAATCCCATATACCCCAATCTATACCCACAGTTGATCCAGAGGAAGGCAAAAAAAAAAAAAAAAACCCAGCAGAGCATGCTCCAATTTGCTAAAGCAGGGGAAAAAATTCCTTCCTGATCCCCCGAGAGGCAATCGGATTTTCCCGGATCAACTTTACCTATAAATGTTAGTACCCAGTTATATTATGTACATTTAGGAAAGTATCCAGGCCTTTCTTAAAGCAATCTACTGAGCTGGCCAGAACCACCTCTGCAGGGAGTCTATTCCACATTTTCACAGCTCTTACTGTGAAGAAACCTTTCCGTATTTGGATATGAAATCTCTTTTCCTCTAGACGTAAAGAGTGCCCCCTTGTCCTCTTTGTTGACTGTAAAGTGAATAACTCAACACCAAGTTCACTACATGGACCCCTTATATATTTATACATGTTGATCATATCCCCCCTTAATCTCCTCTTATCAAGGGTGAATAAATTCAGTTCCTCTAATCTTTCCTCATAGCTGAGCTCCTCTATGCCTCTTATCAGTTTGGTTGCCCTTCTCTGCACTTTCTCAAGTTCCCCAATATCCTTTTTGAGAACTGGTGCCCAGAACTGAACTGCATATTCCAGATGAGGTCTTACTAATGATTTGAACAGGGGCAAAATGATATCTCTCTCTCTGGAGTCCATACCTCTCTTAATACAAGAGAGGACTTTGCTCGCTTTGGAAACCGCAGCTTGGCATTGCATGCTATTATTGAGCTTATGATCTACCAAAACCCCCAGATCCTTCTCCACTACGGATCCCCCCAGTTGTACTCCCCCTAGCATGTATGATGCATGCATATTCTTAGCCCCCACGTGCATAACTTTACATTTATCAACATTAAACCTCATCTGCCACATAGTTGCCACATAGTCGCCCAATTAGACAGAGCATTGAGGTTGGCTTGTAAATTGGAGACCTCCTGTAAGGACGTTATTCCACTGCATAGCTTGGTGTCATCTGCAAAGACAAAAATGTTACTTTTGATCCCAGACCCAATATCATTTATAAAGATATTAAAAAGTAAGGGTCCCAGCACTGAACCTTGGGGTACACCGCCGATAACCTTAGACCATTCAGAGTAAGAATCATTAACCACTACTCTCTGAATTCTGTCGTTTAGCCAGTTTTCTATCCATTTACAAACTGATACCTTACCTTACACATGAGCCGTGTGTGCGGAACTGTATCAAACGCTTTTGCAAAATCCAAGTATATCACGTCCACCGCCACCCCTCTGTCCAAGGTTTTACTTACCACCTCAGAAAAAAAAATGAGGTTTGTCTGACAACTTCTGTCTTTCATGAACCCATGCTGTCTGTTGCTTAAAATATTTTTTTCCTGCAAGAACTCGTCTATGTGGTCTTTTAATAATCTCTCCAGTATCTTCCCAACTATAGAAGTTAAACTAACAGGTCTATAGTTACTTGGTAAAGACTTTGTTCCCTTTTTAAATATAAGCACCACGTTCGCCCTGCGCCAATCCAGTGGTACTATTCCTGTCATTAATGAGTCCCTAAAAATTAGATACAATGGCTTTGAAATTACAAAGCTCAATTCTTTTGAAATTCTCAATTTTATCCATCGATTAGTTGATGTTATTCCATGGACTTTATTGAATGCTTACTTGCCTCTAATTTTTGATTCAGGTTCATCATTTATTTCAGAGGCACACCATATGTTCCTATAAGGGGTATATTGTTTTATATTCCACTAGAAACAAGTTTAGGTTTTAAAAAATACTTAATTGTTCAGGGTATTTGGTGCAGCTCTTTACTTTTGATGTTTACTATTTATGTGTGTATCCCACTCTGAGCAGCAGCCTTTTTGATCGATTTTTAGATATTTATGGTCTAGCGCAGTTTATTTTTTACATTACTGATTTATCCCTCTGTTCCTACTATCTATTATTTAAAAATAACTGTACTTTTACTGTACTTTACAGTTATCATTTAAGTTTAGTTAAGTTAAGTTACTCTAATTTCCCCCTCCTCCCCACTCCATCACTTTCCCAAAGACTTATATGTAGTGATGAGATTCGGTCAGGTTCGTTGTTACCAGAGGTTTGCAGTGTAGCATATATATTTAAGATTTATCATGCCAAATCATTTTTTGTGGAGTTTTGGCCAGGAGGTTTACTATAATTACTATAATGCAACTATAATGCAATATGCGACCATTGGCCAGATTAGAAGAACCAATAAAGGGGCTTTAGGATAAGCAAGTCTCAGAACTATAAAGAGCAGCCATAGTGTCAATAAATTGTTGTAGGGAAAGCATATAGAAAGCTTGAAAACTGCATAGCGAGAAAATGGGGTGAGGTACAACAGTAAGCTTTTGTCTCAGGGGTGGGAGGGGCATTGCTAGGATTGCAAAAGATGTGGAGCACTTTTGGGCAGGATAATAATAACACTGTAATGTACCATGGCAAACAGTGTGCAGTCAAATTGCATTACCTGAGGGAGTGGTTTAAAGGGCATGGTTAAATAAATACCAAGACTACTCGCTGTATGAGCAGCAACAGAGGGCAAGAGTCAGGTTTGTGCAATGTACCAAGTGAGGGCAGACTGTAAGAGTGTGTAACACATAGAATGGAGGGGGTGTTAACACACAGAGTGCAGGAGTCAGGATTGTATGACCCACATAGTGCATGGGTCAGGTATGTTTATCTGTTCCCCCCTCCCCTCTCCGGTGCCACATTTGGCATCTTTCAGGGGGGAGGGGGGAATAGGTAACTGTTTTTGACAGGTACCCTTCCCCACTACCGGAGATGGCACCACAGTGGTGTCCCTTCGGAAGTGCGGCCCCCCTTCGCCTTCCTCTGCAGCCGGGCCAGTTAGAAAGCGCAGTGCGATGTGCGCATTCACGATTCACTGGCGTTTTTTCCGGCAGCTTATCCGAAAATCATCTGGGGTGCCATCATTCCGGGAACCCTGGACAGGTAAGTGCCCTAATATTAAAAGTCAGCAGCTACAGTATTTGTAGCTGCTGACTTTTCATTTTCCGTAGGGGGCTGGAACACCTCTATAATTTTAAAAGAAAAATTACAGTTCCACAGCCATATATGAGAGTTTGCAAAAGTGGCTTTGCATCCCACCATGGATCAGGCAGGAATGGGGCAAAGTGACCATAGGACTTTTTGAGCAATGTCTATTATTACTTTGTTTTATATATGGTTGTAGTTTGTCACCTATTAGAATTACTGCTCCTTATTTTCACAAAAGCAAAGTGATTTTATGTCCTTATTCTCCTCAGTGGGAAACCCCAAATATGGAAAATATTATCTGTCTGCAGTACCAAGAAGATCCTTGCAAAAAACTATCAACACACTATTCCCCAATATCCCCATTTTGACTGGGAGATTGTAGACAAACCTAGTCTTTACAATTTGACTTAGAAGTTTGCCCAAGCTATGGTTAACATGCCTTAAAATCATCTTGTGAATCAGACTTTTAGTATAATAAACACATATACATGAAACTAAATGTATATATACCTCTCCACCGATCTAGTACAGTAGATAATTAAATTGATTTACTCAAGGCAAATAGACTGTGCACTTTGCAAGTGTAGTAGCACTCATTTTCCCCAGAGCTTTGTAAATGTGGTGAAACTATGCTGATTTCCATCATGCAATCATGTTCAAGCAAAAACGCTGTTTTTTTTTATTTTCCTTGCACCTGATTGGATACACCTAATTCACAAAGTGAAGTTTCGCCACATTCACTAACCTCTGGGGAAAATGAGGGCAACTGCACTTGTGAAGTATAAAGTCTATTTGCCTTTAGTAAATCTACTTCAATGGATCCTCCATTATGACCTACTCTATACCTTTAATCCTTTGTTCAATAGGAAACTATATGATGACTTCTGTGTCCTTGAGATGGAAATACTGTCCTTACAATCTCAGCTTCAAAATATTACCAATCATCATACAATGAAGCCGTACACTGTTCAGTTATTTCAATTCTGTTTATTCAACTCAAACTGCTAAGCTTTGAAAATGTATGGCTGATAATTATGCTGTCAACATTCTAATTATGTATTTATCAATATATTATTAATGTATTTCTAGGTATCGGGTGATCAATCACAAGGGGCAGTGTTCCTTCATGAATTTCCTCTTATAAGAAGAGAAAGTCACCAGGATGATTTTTTGGCAGATCTAATGAACAGTCAAAAGACAGAAGACCCGGTAAGACTGAATTTTTGGGCTGCATTATTGTTTGAAATTATGTTTTTCCTGATCTTATACTATTATGTTTTGTTCTTAATATGAAGAATCCTAAGAATATATAAATGAGAATACCCACCCATGTAAAATATTTAGGATTGAATGTCTCTTCCACCTATGAGTAACAGATAGGGATTAACTTTGGGTTTGGGCCCAACATGAGTTTGACCTGAACTCACCCTGTTTGCAGTCAGCAAACTGCTGATCAAGCTGGTCATTTTTGGCCAGTAAACAAACCAGCCGGGGATAACTTATTTAACAGCAGTAAACAACAGATCCCAGGCCGGCTTTTGTTTGTAAACAAACCAGCTGAGGATCCCGGGCAATATCGGTTGCCAAATAGGATCAAGACCATCTTTGTTTAATGTTGTTAACAATGATACCTGGCTGGTTTGTTTACCAAAAGAACCCGGCTGGGACTTTGTCATTTGCAAAAGGAGTTTTGGTGGGAAAGCATTGTAATGTGGCTGTTCATTGTGGTGGTGGGAAAACATCATTGGGGGGCAGGTCATTGTGGCATAGGGTCAGAATTCACATCACTGAGTGTTAATGATGTTGAATTTTCATCGAGGGACATAGTTTACCTTTTTTGCAGGAAGAGGTAATTTGTTTATTAAGAGACTTTGTCAACGGTGTTGGTGTGTTCATTTACTTTTAACGCTTTTCTGGGAGTGTGTAATAGGGGATCTAATGTATGACATACCCATTTTCCTACAGGGATACCATTATTCCTCCCCCTTGCAAGGCAACCTATCCTCATGTTGAGGAGATAATGGTCTCATCCCCCACATTTGATCCATAAGAGGGTATGGGGTCTTATGGGGGAGGGATCTTTGAGCTTCTTTTAATAATAGAGCACCCAGAGGGATATTTCAGTTTCTTTTTTTATTCTTTAATAGTGTCATGAGTGACATCATTGACCAAATATGATTATGAGCAAATCACAGACAATGATGTTGCCTATGGTCAATGACATTGCCCATTATCCTCAACTGGTATGTTTACAAACTCAAGCCAGCTGAAACTCTATCATTGTAGGCATTGTTGTGGTAGATGGTTGAGTCAGCACTTATAAAAGAAGGTCACCAAGAAGCTTAGGCAGGCGGGAAAAAAAGTGAAATGTGAGCCCAGCAACTACTGAAGGCTAACTACTGTGCAAAGCTCAGTGGCATGGTAAATAGATCCACTCATATAGCATGTTGTAGTCTTACTTTTTTTCCCTCAGACTGCAGCAATGATCTCAACAGAGCAAAGTAAAAGTTACGTTTCTGTTCCGCTTACCCTCAGCTCAACTGTGTTGAATTCATTTGCATTTATATCAAAGGCCATCTTCGAACTGCACAACTCCTGGTTTGGTGTGACTGGCTCATTCCAGGGTAGTGCAGTAATTATAACATCTGCCTTTCCTATGCCTATTTTGGAGATGGATGGTGGAGGGGTGTCATACAACTATACCATATTTATGTAGTAAATGTGACTTTCACTAATCACTAGTGGTGGATCAATCACTGTCATTTAAAACATATAAACTTGTAACATTCACTTTGGACTCTAGCCGTTAGTTAAACACTGAGTATCAATCAGAAACATTTCTCTAAAACAAAAAAGCCAGATATTCTGTAGCATTTGGGTGTGTCTATTACAACCTTATATTGGTGGACATTCTCTTTGAATGATATGTTTATATTGTTGATGACATTTGCAGGGTAAAGATTATTGTCTTTTGATGGATGTTGATACATACAATGTACAGTATTTTGTCTGCATGTCAAGGCTTAGATAAAAGTGTTGTTATCTTAATAATGAGGCCTTACTACAGTAAAACCTTGGATTGAGAGTAGCTTGGTCTGAGAGTGTTTTGCAAGACAAGCGCAATTTTTTGCACAAATTTTGACTTGATAAACAAGCGATGTCTTGATATGCAAGTAGCGTTACGTCACAACTGAGTATAAAAGAGAAGGGAGGCACTTGTGTAGCAATATTATTACATTTATTGAAGGTACAACATTTAGCAACTCACATGGTTGATGATTAAAAGATGTACATCTAAATATGCAGGCATCCGGGGTAAAGCTGCCCACATAGATCGTCCTCTGCACCGCCTTCATCCCTTCCACGCTACCCTCCATGAGCACTTCAAGCCTCGCTTTCAGATTGCTATACTGTAGGATAGTCTTCCCGGTCACGATTGCAGACTGACAGCCGGGGATGGTCTATGTGGACAGCTTTGCCCCAGATGCCTGCATAATTAGATGTGCCTGTTTTAATCATCAGCCAACTGAGTTGCTAAATGTTGTACCTTCATTAAATGCAACCATATTGCTACACTTAGAGGCACCACTCTTCTCTTTTATACTCTGTAGCTCCTGCTGGATTTTGCTTCTAATCCCTTTGTGGAGGCTTCCATTTGTTGATGGAAATTTTATGGTTACACACATATCAAATTGCTATAATCTTTTTTAATGGACTATAGACTGAAGGACTTCTGAATAAATTATGTGGAACAAATCATCTGAGTTTCCAATTATTTCCTATGGGGAAATTTGCTTTGCTATACGAGTGCTTTGGATTACAAGCATGTTTCCAGGACAAATTATGCTTGCAATTCGTGGTTTTACTGTATATTGTAATTTGTATGATCCTAAGTTTCAATTTTTTGTTTATTCAATGAAGCATATTAATATTAGTAGATCATATATGTCTTTTCTGTACCTTTTTTTACATCGCTTAGTACCTCAATAACAATGGTGTTGCTTTGGCTGGTTAATTTTCATTTTGTTATTTTGCTGCACAAGGGTTGATTTACTAAAACTGGAGAGTGCAGAATCTGGTGCAGCTGTGTATTGTAGCCAGCTTCTAACTTAAGCTTGTTCAATTAAAGTGGAGCTCCACCCAAAAATGGAACTTCTGCTTTAAGAGAAGGTGACCCCCTGACATTCCACATTTGGCATGTCATTTTTTTGGGGGGGAGCGGATACCCTCTTTTTAGGGGCATCCAATTCCCACTTCCTCCCGGGGCTCCGCGGAGCCGGAAGGAAGTTCACCTCCGCCCTCCCTCCGTGCAATCTTCTGGGACTCGTCACAGGTCCCAGAAGATTGCCTGGCCAATCACAGCAAGCAAGGCAGCTTGCGCATGCGCAGTGCATCCACAGTCACAATGCTGGCGCCGAGGAGAGGGGGAAAGGAGCGAGGCTTCATTTGCCTGCATCGCTGGACTATAGGACAGATGAGTATCCGATTATTAAAAGTCAGCAGCTACACTTTTTGTAGCTGCTGACTTTTATATGGGTGGAACTCCGCTTTAAGCTTTAACAATAAAACCTGTAAGCTAATTAGTTTCAAAGCAAAGCTCGACCAGATTTTGCACTCTCCAGTTTTAGTAAATCAACCCCACAGTGACTTGTTTGAATGTATGAATTAAACTCTGAATTGGGAACAGACATAACAGCTGCTTTTTCTTATGTCGGGATAACCTGAAGCATAAAAAACTGCAGTAATAAACTTAACCTGTCCAGATCCTATAATGCAAGCTGAGAATATCTTCTCAGATCCAGATTTTCCAAGCACACCACACTTCAGAATGATCAGCATATATTGCGAGTTATAGACATCTGAAACTATCTGCAAGTCTTGATTATCCCTGTAACAGTCAAGCTTGTTCCCATCCGCTTTCTTTCCAAGCCAACCTATTAAGTGTGATGGGTGAAATCACTAACCATTGGAAGAGCTTTGATGGATAGTAAACAGAACAAAGCTCCACTTTTGCAGGAAAAAAAAAGCTTTACATACAGTATAGCTTTAGCTACATCTCTGCATTAAGTGATTGTTTTACTATGAAATCATCCTTGTTTAGCATTTTGCCATCATGAGTTAGTTTCAATTGCTCTTTCAAGCCATAATATATTTTGACTGCAATAATTTACTAAAGTGTTCAAGTCTTCTTAGTATTTAGCTGTAGTAGGTTTATTTCCTATGATTGTATTGAATGTCTTTTAACAACTTTTCAAGAACCCAAAGATGTAAATTTTTGACAAGAAGTTGTTGCTTCACAAATCTTGTTTTGCATGTATGTGCCATAATATTCATTTTATCTTGACATAAGTTCTCACTCGTATAGGTATACAGCCTGTGTAAAATGTAACAGACACAGTATCAATGTATCTTACAGCCAGAGAAAAAGCTAGCACAACTAATTTCTAATGTGATGACTATTATTTTCAGCACCATTTCATTTAGCTTGCCATGTTATTATTCTCAATCCAAATGACCTATTTGAATACAGTGTAATTATCAAAGTACTTATTTCATTAGCTCTGAGTGATAAGATATTATGGTTATTACAAGCAGATCTCTTATCATCTGTTGTACCTAATTTGGCTCTGTAAAGCATCTTTTAACCTGGCCACACACTGTGTGAATTTAAGCGGTATTATCAGGTAGGTAGGTCTGCCAGCACCCTCTTGTCCAACATCCTTCAATTGAAAAATAGAAAGAGCTGCAGGTCAAACATCAGCTGCATCCAACCAAATAGCCTAGTAGAGGGATTCTTCTATCCACATTGTATAGTGTGGAAGAAGAATCTGACTTTTATCAACCAAACAATCTACCAGTTTATGACTTTGGAATGGCCATACACTGGTTGAGAAAAACAGATGTGACTATGACTCTCTCTGACCCCTTCTGACTTAACAATCTAGGGTTTATCAATGGAGAGATTGCTTTCAAGCTCCAAAAGCACTTATTAACACAACCCGTAGTTTTCTGATGTGCTAGAAAATTTCCATGACAGGATCTTTTTTATTGTATGTGCGCCACACTGTTTCAGTTGCTATTTTTTATTTTTTTTTGCATGATATTTGCACTACTGTTTATCAAATCTATACTTTTATTAAGAAATAGCACTTAAATTAATTTTAGTGTACACAAATACAATATAATACTCATTCTTTTTTTGTGGTAAATATAAAAGATGACATTGTATTAAAGCTGAACAGGAGTTACAAAAATCCTCACAGGCTGCCCTTGCAGTGCAAGTGTTAAATGCTCATTTATGTCCAGGGAACTGGAAAAAACACTTTTACTTACCAAGTCCTCCACTCTCACAGGCTCCCGCTGTAGTGCAAGACTGGTGCACACATCCCTACACCCTCTTCTCCCCTATGCTCCAGTGGTTGCAGGTCCTCTGATTTCATTAAGTACAATGTCATTTCCATGGCCTTGCACTGGACGGGAGGAAGCCAAAAGACAGACCCTCTCTGGAGTGTAGGGGAGCTCCAGGTGTTGGGAGTGTGGGGATCAGGTAAGTAGAACTGCTTTTGTCAGTCCCCTATACCTAAACAGACATTTAACCCATGCATTGCCAGGCCAAGAGCCAGAGATAGGCTTTAAGTAAATAAATATTAATATGTCAAGTCTTAAAACTGCATGGGTCTATTCAAATATCAGCCCTGCATTCTGTTGAAGCTGATCGAGCACAGATTGTGCTCAATCAGCTTCTCTTCTGGCCAGAGTGGCCAAGGATTGACAGCTTGGTGTTTGCATTTATTTACTAACTCCTTGTGGAAATGGGCAAGGGGTACCCCTGTACTCATTTCCCTGACAGGTGGCGGATATCTGGTCTCCTACTTATTATAAAGGCAGCTTCTAGATTCCACCATAATTCTCTCCCACATCTCAACCACTGCAAGGAAGGAGACTGAAGACATGTGTTCTGGTTTTAAACAGGAAGGGAGGGGCAGCAATTTGCTGTCCTCCCTTTCCTTGCCATCCAGGGTGCATTCCAGGATAATAATCTGGTTGGATTATTGATTATTTTCTTCTTTTTTTGTGCACTGTCGATTTAATTTTTAAATATTGTTTGACGCTATGAATAAACTTTTTTATAACAAAACGAATATACATCACTAGATGGATCTAGGTACAGGAGGGAAAGCTGACAAGAGGCCAAAGAGCTAGCAATCAGAATTAAAGTACCATTTCTCAACTGACCCCGATCTTTCTCTATGCGGTTTCTTAGCTTTCCCTACAGTATTTTCTAATGAGCTGACACTATGGCTACTCTGTGCCCCCTACCCTATTATAGTAAGGGGGCCTGTACATAACAAAGCCCCCGGTATTGACCCTTCTAAACAAGCTGACCTAAGTTTCAAGGCCCTTGCAGGGCTTTATGGTTACAGAGAATTTGGCTCAGTGAATTCCCCCATTAGTTTGTCAGGATGCGAACTTCAAACATGCAGGATTCTTCCAGAACCCAGAAACCAAAACCTCACTCCTAGTAATTATAGGAAACATTTCCATTTATTAGGTAGTTCACAGGTTCTTTCATAGTAACTGTTATTTGCATGGATTTTTTTTATGCGTTCTATAATCAATGTACATATGCATTAATATTATCTTTATATATTTTTTATTTTGTTTATATTTTAAATATTTAAATATTGTTTAATACAAATTTTATTTTGAACAGTGTTTTGTATATAACATTCTCAAGTCTGTTTGGCTAAACCTATTTACGTTACATATAAAATGCATTAATTGTAGTTCTTCAGCTGTCACAGCAGAAGTGTTCTAAATGAACTGGTTATTTAATCAAGACAGAGGTCAAGCAGCTCCTATATTCCCAGCAGCTTTTCTCAGATGCTTGGAACATGTGTACTTAAAAAAACTCATGAAAGGTTTAGTTGGAAATGTTTGTGATGGTCTGTGTTGAAGATGTCTATTGAGAATCAGTGTTAATGCATTTCCATTGTTTTGCATAAAGAAATATTTACTGGTTGAATTAAGAGAAAAATATGGAATTTCTGCGTCCACAGACAATTCACATAATTTGTTGGCATGTATTCCATTCTTCAGTGAATTGCTTCCCTATTATAACTATGGAGAAGGGCCATGAACATTTAAGAAATATATTTAATCAGTTGCCAAATATCTGTCATATATTGTACTGGGACCAAGATGAATTGCATTGAAAGTGTAAGAAAACATATAACGCATTGATGAATACATTCAAAAGTTGTATTGCATTTTTTCTTTCTTACGTAAAAGGCTGTGGATAAATATGCTCAATTTGGTTTTGCTGAATATTTGCAATACATTATAACTATTGGCTAACTGCTGTTAAGAGTATGTGCAAGAGAGGTGAGCATGCAGACATACAGTAATATACATAGGAGAGGGTTAGTGTTAGTTTAAGTGCTAGAGAAAGGGTTAGTGTAAGGGGAGTCTTAAAGTAGGGCATAACTTTTTTAGGGAAAAGTTATTGCATCCCATTTAGGGGTGTTCTGTTGATAAGTTGTATGGCATAGCATCCAGCTCTTGTGTAGTTCTGGGCTATATTCTGCCTGACAACAATTAAGAAAGAGCTTTAAAAAGGCATAATCAATATGGTGCAGACCACAACACCGTATAACATGCTATAAAACACAATATGTATCAAACCTCTTGCTAAATAAAATATCAATTCATTGGTACTGGGAGAATGTCTATTATGTGTTCCAACTATAGAAGGCCTCTTCATAAGAATGAAAGGGATTCTTCTGTGCATTAGCAGAAAAATAAGAAGAAGCTGTCTGGACTGGAGACCTTGCAACAGTGGCAATGCAATTCTATATAGGTCCAACGGCAAAGATCAGGGAAGAATGGGAACAGGTGAGTATAATAATTTTTTGGGAAGGGGAGGAGGGCCAGTTAAAGATATCTAACTAAAAGTACAGTTATCCTTTAGGTGCAATACACTATTTAGAATTCAACATGTACTTATCTGAGCAAATTCAGATTGTTTTATGAGGACGATTCAGCATAGCATTTGCCATAGCTTTCTGGTGCTACTGCAGTAAAACAATGTCCTGCACTGAATTCAAATAAACTGTGTGACACCTTTATTCTTTGTTTCAACATTCGTCACATTCACACAGTTCTTATTTGTGACACTTTACTAATATATTGATATGGCTGGAAATAATTCATTACAAAACATGTATCAAGAAAATTTAACTGACCTCCGCCAAACAAACCCCTTTCAAATTGGTTGCTTAGACTCTGGTGGCTGAACATACTACATCATAGGTCCACTTCTCTTTAGACTAACAGTGTGTGGAGCATAATCAGTGATGGTGAAGGACTGGTTGCCCCACAAGTCCACTTTCCTTGGGATTGACAGCAGACAGCAGCAGGCAGATTCCACACTGCCTCCTCAGGGAATAAAAATGTTCCTACATCTATAATAAGGAAACAAAGATAACTGTAGTCCTGTGTGAGTATTTGTAATGCCCCATACACACGATCGGACTATCCGATGGGTTTGTCCGCCGGACAATCTGACCATGTGTGGGCTCCGGCAGACTCTAGTCTGGCGGACTTAGAAAGAAGTTTTGATTCAAAATTATCAGCCGGACTCGGAAGTCCGGCGGACAATCCGTCCGTCTGTGTGATAGTCCGCGGGACTTTTGAAATGAACGGACTTGCCCCACACATGGAGTAAACTCCGTTCATTTAGAACGTGACTCCAGGTAGACGGGACTAGCGAAGGAAGTCAATGCCGCCGCCTCAATCGGCGAGATTGACACCTCGCTAGCCCCGTCACCTGCCATGGATTTAAAGGGGAATCCCTACGCCGAAAAAAACGGCGTGGGGGTCCCCCCAAATCCATACCAGACCCTTATCCGAGCACGCAGCCCAGCCGGTCAGGAAAGGGGGTGGGGACGAACGAGCGCCCCCCCCCCGAGCCGTACCAGGCCTGTGGCCCCCCCACCCCAAGGCACCTTGTCCCCATGTTGATGAGGACAAGGGCCTCTTCCCGACAATCCAGGAGCCCCCTTTAATAAGGAGGCCCCCAGATTCCGGCCCCCCACCCTATGTGAATGAGTATGGGGTACGATGTACCCCTACCCATTCACCTGGTGAAAAAAGTGTAAATAAAAACACAACACAAGTTTTTTAAATACTTTATTACACAGCTCCGGGGTCTTCTTCCGTCTTGGATGGTCTTCTCACCGGACTCCTCCGCTATCTTCTGCTAGCTTTTACTAGCGGAGGAGCCAGGCTTCTGTCGCCGTCAGTAATGCTCCTCAGGCCTTCTATGGTCTGTAAGCTCATGTTATACTGCTACCCTAAGCAACTGTCTTTCTGTGCTGTGAAAGTTAACAGCATCCACTACTGCTGAGAAAAGTTTAGCCTCCCACAGCTTTCTGCCCTCCCTGCCATTCACTTTGCTTGTATTGCTACATTCTCACAGTGAATCGCATTCTGTGAGTGGGTGGAGGAAATCATGTCATCCAACTGCTCTTCCTCCATCCACAGAACACAATGCATTGTGGGAGCATAGTAATAAAAATATTGTGAATTGTGGAGAAGACAGAAGAAGGTGGGCAAGCGGTGCAACTTTTATCAGGAGCAGAGGCTGCTTTTAACTTCTCTGCACAACTTTACTTCTCTGCACTGAAAGACAGCCATTCAGGGCAGTATTAAGTTGCTGTGAAGGAGACAAAGTAGGGAAGAAGCTGCCTGCATGAAATGAGATATACGCATAAATAATGTGTTTGGTACTGAATCTCCCCAAACAATATACTAAATCTTAATGTTCATGAACTTTATTTATAAATAAATGATGAACATTACAAAGCTGATAGCATACTAATGAGATAGTAAATGTCCAGCAGAGCTTCACCCAACTGACAAACAGTACTCTTATTTTTACTGTACTCGTTCAGTGCATCTAGTGTTTGAATATAATTAATGACGTGTCACTAAAGTTACTAAGTGGTATGACTACAGATGCCATGAAATGCATTCAGAGTCTCAGACTTGGCTTGCTGCAGTCTAGGAATTTGTTCCCTATGAGTGTGATATTATTACAGAATCTGACAAGTGAAGACATTTCATAAATTACCTAGATGTTTTATTTTTTTCAAAGGGCACATGGATGTCATTCTCCTGCATCCAGTGCCGCACTCTCTGGAGAGTGACAGCAAGAAATTCTTTAGGATTTGGCCGCTTGTCGGCGTGTACTCACTTGAAATAGCTGTCTGCCTTCTAAAGAATGCAACCTACAGCCATTCTTGGCTCAGAATTGGAAGCTAAAAGCTGCATGTCAGTCAAATGTTAAGAGATATATCACAAACCATTTGCAAAGATCTCACAGCCAGTGCCAGTTTGTCTGAAGAATCTGTATTGTAACTTCATGATGATCTTTTCTGAGATACAGTAAGCATGCCATTTACACAAATTACTCGGGACTCAACTTTTAAAAAAAAAGTACAGTAGACACAATTATATCACTGAGATATTACAGTGCAAGAATATAGCTTGCACTAAGATTGAGTGTCTCATTGTAGCAAACATATAGCTACATACTAATGTAACATGGTGGAGTATGGTCACAGAGAGCATTCTAACACACTGAGCCTCAATCCAAGATAACATTTAGTTTTACTTTTAAAGGATTGATCCACACCTGCAATAGTTTTCCTCTTTAGTTATTCTTAAGTTTTTGATAATTTTCATACATTTACAACTATAAACAGAATATGTAGTTATGGACTTTGTGTGGACATATAGAAGAGAAACTGAGTACCATAAAAACAACTTTATTAAGTACCATTAAAAATCAATTTCACAACATTAAAAATGACTCTCCACATATGGTTTCACAATATGCAAGGATTCTACTTGCAGTTCACATGTGGGCCTCTGTATGTGGCCAAGCTGTGAAAAAGTCTCAGACATGTGGTATTGCCATACTCAGGAGTAGCAGAATGTGTTTTGGGGTGTAGTTTCAAGTATGCATATGCCATGTGAGAGAAATAACCTGTTAATATGACAATTTTGTGGGGAAAAAAAGCGAAGAAAAAAAAGAATTCTTAATTTTGAAAAGAATTGTGGGAAATAATTACAACTTCAAAAAACCACCAAGCCTCTTACTAAATACCTTGGAAAGTCTTCTTTCCAAAAAGGGGTAATTTTACCAAATTTTCTGTCTTTTTTCATTTATAGGGCAAAAAATAAAAAAAACTGTGGTAATTTAATACCACCATAAAAATCTATGTTTGTGTGGAAAAAATGACAAAAATTTCATATGGGTACAGTGTTGCATGATTGAGTAATTGTCATTCAAAATGTGAGAGCACCGAAAGCTGAAAATTGGTTAGGAAGGGGGTATAAGTGCCCAGTGGTCAAGTGGTTAATGTGAATCTTGTTGATGAAAAAAAGACACTCCCTAACTGGTAACATTTGTATACATTTCTGGGGTTTTATAAAACTTTATGAAAAACTCATACCATTGCTTTTTCCCATAGCATCCCTTTAGCTCCTTTCTGATTTAGAGTATTCAAAAAAATCTCAGCAAAAATAAAACTCCTATTGCTGGGGATAGCTCTAATTTAAATTCCTGGCATGCACAAGGTTTAAAAAACAGCAGTGAGGCAATCCTAGAAGCAGGAGATAATATTCCTGGGGAAGATCTGCATGCAAACAGTATACAGAATGCTATGGGTTTTCCATTTTGCAAGGCAATAACGTATTCCTTTTTGGCAGTTTAAAAGAATTGTAGTGTCTGCAGATTAAAATGGAAAGGTCATTTTTAATAATATTAAATTACAAAATGGCTTATGTAGCAATTATATTTCTCCAACAGAAAGTGAAGTCTTCTTTATACCCTGCTAAATTTAATGAAATGTGTCATTTTAATAATGGCACAATAGCTAGAATCTATGGGTCAGTTGTGCACAGAGAACAGAGAATGTCCGTGGGAGACTTAAAGCGCACCTAAGCTCCAAAACATACATGAGATATATTGCAGTTTACCAGTCATCAGATGTAGTGGTTGCATCATTTTTCAGGTGTTTTTCTTTATTTTTACTTGGTGTTTCTGTCAGTAACACGCTTCCTGTCCTAAGATGGCAATGCTCTATCAATGTACCTTATCTATCATGGATCACGGTAAACGGCCGCTCATCGCGGCCGTTTACCACGTGATCGCTCCGTCAAATGACGGAGTGATCACATGTAAGCAAACCGGCGTCATTTGATGACGCCGGTTCCTCTCTCCTCCTCTCTCTGTACCGATCGGTACAGTATGAGAGGAGAGGGGGAGGGATCGGTGGCAGCAGTGCTGTGGGCGGGATCTGTAGTGCCCACAGCCTGCTCTGCCACCACCGATCCATCCATCCATGCTCAGCCATCCCTCCATACCATGTGATACACAGCAATAGCCTGCAGTGTATTGCTGGGTATTGCAGGGTATGGAGGGATGGCTGAGCATGGATGGATGGATTCTCTGCCATACCCCCCTATACTGTGCCATACCCCCCTATACTCTGCCATACCCCGCAATACTCTGCCATACCCCGCAATACTCTGCCATACCCGCAATACTCTGCCATACCCCGCAATACCCTGCGATGCTCTGCCATACCCTGCGATGCTCTGCCATACCCCGCGATGCTCTGCCATACCCTACGATGCCCTGCGATACCCTACGATGCCCTGCGATACTCTGCCATACCCTGCGATACTCTGCCATACCCTGCGATACTCTGCCATACCCTGCGATACTCTGCCATACCCTGCGATACTCTGCCATACCCTGCCATACCCTGCGATACCCTGCCATACCCTGCGATACCCGGCGATACTCTGCAATACCCGGCGATACTCTGCAATACCCGGCGATACTCTGCAATACCCGGCGATACTCTGCAATACCCGGCGATACTCTGCGATACTCTACCATACCCTGCGATACTCTGCAATACCCGGCGATACTCTGCAATACCCTGCGATACTCTGCCATACCCTGCCATACACAACAATACCCTGCGATACACAACAATACCCTGCGATACACAACAATACCCTGCGATACTCGCTACGATCAAAGCCAGGATCGTTTTTTTTTTTTTTTTATTTCAGGCTTTCCAGCCTAGAGGTGAGATGTGGGGTCTTATTGACCCCATATCTCACTGTAAAGAGGACCTGTAATGCCATATTCCTATTACAAGGGATGTTTACATTCCTTGTAATAGGAATAAAAGTGATCAAAAAAATTTTTTGGGGGGAAAAAAAGGGTCAAACTAAAATAAATAAAGTAAAATGAACAATAAAATATATATATATTTTTTTAAAGCGTCCCTGTCCCCGTGTGCTCGCACGCAGAAGCGAACGCATACGTAAGTCCCGCCCACATATTAAAACGGTGTTCAAACCACACATGTGAGGTATCGCTGCGAACGTTAGAGCGAGAACAATAATTTTGGTCCTAGACCTCCTCTGTAACTCAAAACATGTAACCAGTAAACAAAATTAAAACCTATGGGGATTTTTAAGTAGCGAAGTTTGGCGCCATTTCACGAGTGTGTGCAATTTTGAAGGGTGACATGTTGGGTATCTATTTACTCGGCGTAACTTCATCTTTCACATTATGCAAAAACATTGGGCTAAATTTACAGTTTTGTTTTTTGTAAAGCACAAAACATTTTTTTTCCAAATAAAACACGTTCGAAAAATTGCTGCGCAAGTACCGTGCTAGATAAAAAGTTGCAACGACCGCCATTGTATTCTCTAGGGTCTTTGCTAAAAAAACATATATAATGTTTTGGGGTTCTATGTAATTTTCTAGCAAATAAATGATGATTTTTACATGTAGGAGAGAAATGTCAGAATTGGCCTGGGTGCTCCAGAACACCTGATGGCGCTCCCTGCATGTTGGGCCTCTGTATGTGGCCACGCTGTGTAAAAGTCTCACACATGTGGTATCGCCATACTCGGGAGTAATAGCAGAATGTGTTTTGGGGTGTAATTTGTGGTATACATATGCTGTGTGTGAGAAATAACCTGCTAATATGACAATTTTGTGAAAAAAAAAAAAAATTAAAAAAAATCTTGATATTGCAAAGAATTGTGGGAAAAAATGACAACTTCAAAAAAACTCACCATGCCTCTTACTAAATACCTTGGAATGTCTTCTTTCCAAAAAGGGGTCATTTGGGGGGTATTTGTACTTTTATGGCATGTTAGGGTCTCAAGAAATGAGATAGGCCGTCAGTACTTCAGGTGTGATCAATTTTCAGATATTGGCACCATAGCTTGTGGACTCTATAACTTTCACAAAGACCAAATAATATACCCCAATTTGTACTTATTTTTACCAAAGATATGTAGCAGTATAAATTTTGGCCAAAATTTATCAAGAAAAATTACAAATTTGCTAAATTTTATAACAAAAACGAAGAAAAATTCATTTTTTTTACTGAATTTTCAGTCATTTTTCTTTTATAGCGCAAAAAAATAAAAAACCCAGAGGTGATTAAATACCACCAAAAGAAAGCTCTATTTGTGTGAAAAAAAGGACAAAAATTTCATATGGGTACAGTGTTGTATGAATGAGTAATTGTCATTCAAAGTGTGAGAGCACCGAAAGCTGAAAATTGGTCTGGTTATTAAGGGTGTTTAAGTGCCCAGTGGTCAAGTGGTTAAATTTCTTATTTATCCAAGAAATTGTGACAAAACAATTACAACTTCAAAAAGATTGCCACGCCTCTTACTAAATGCCTTGGCTTGTCTACTTTCTAAATAGGGTAATTTGGGGAATATTTGTATTGTCCTGGCATTTTCGGGCCTCAAGAAATGAGGTGTCAGTACATCAGGATTGATTGCTTTTCAGATATACTGTATATGCCATAGTTTGTGGACACTAACTGTACTACAGACTAAATAATTTACACTGATTTGGATTATTTTCACCAAAGAAATGTAGCAGTATACATTTTGGTGTAAATTTTATGAATAAAGATTATTTATTTGCCAAATGTTGTAACAGAAAGGAAGAAAAACATGTTTATTTTCAAAAATTTTAGGTCTTTTTTAATTTATTTAGCAAAAAATAAAAAATAAACTGTTGTGATTAAATACTACCAAAAGAAAGCTCTATTTGTGTGAATTTAAAAAAAAAAAAAAAATGTAATACGGATACAGTGTTGCATAACCGTCCAATTGTCATTCAAATTGTGACAGTGCTGAAAGCTAAAAAATGGTTTGGGCAGGAAGAGAGTGAAAGTGTCCGGTATTGAAGTGGTTAATGTAAAATGAGAGATGAATCCATGGTTCACTTGATGAAGATAATTGAGACTGTCAGCTGAAAAGTGGAAGACCATGTCATGTTCTATAGTATTACAAAGTACAGTGACAGCCAAAACTTACTCCTCTGTTCCCACATAATACAGTTTCTTTATATATTTTTTTTTTCTATAGTGGTTTATACTGATGAGCTAACTCACACCTGGTTTAATGAAAGGCCAAAACATGAGAATCAAACAATACAGTTATGGTTTTGTTTGTTGTAACCACCATAGTCAGTAATTTCAAGCTATTTTCTTTTCAATTTACTGTAGCTATATACACACCTTAAAGTAATATTAAAGCACATATTTTTTCCATTAAAATAAAAGAGACTACCGGCCATGTTAGTACTACCCCTCATAAGATTCGGGATGCTTTTGTGCCCTTCTATTCTATACTGAATTCTACAGTACAATACTTTGATGAACAATTGTCTAACTACATGGCTCAGATGTCCCTCCCTTCCCTGTCCCTTCACAGGAGCGGGGAACTGGAATCACCCATCTCCACAGAAGAGATCGAGCTAGCTATCTCGCAACTACCTGCTCATAAAACCCATCATCTTTGGTGTTCCTTTTATAAGGATCAGTTATTCTCTGTCTGATTTTTTTGCCCCCCGGATGTGTCTCCTTGGAATGGATACTTTTTTTGTTCCAGCACACCGCAAATAACTTGTGATTTTATTGAGATAGGGTTCTATTACACTAACGCTGTTCACAATGTCTCCTGATGAAAAGGTTTAACCACTTGAAACGTGTAGAGCTGGCATGTGGCTGTTCAAATGGACAAAAAGTCCACTTATACAACTTTTTGAAAATCTATATTTACTATTCAGGATGTGGGCATATAGGACACAGAACCTCTGTCTAATTTTTATGTACAGTTTTTATTGCTGTCTGCTTACCTTTTTTGAAAATACACTATAACTTTTTGTTCTGGTGACAGAAACAGGAGATGAAAAAATATCTTTAAATAGTGATAACTGTTCCAGTAATTGTTATAAGTGGTGTTTCCACTTAGTTTGGAAAGATTTGCTTTTATGTATAGCCTTGTCTTTAGGAATAGGAAGCAAGAGAAATCCTCCTGGATGGGGACATAACATGAGTGAAAATTTTACAGTGGTGCAAACCCTTCGAGAGAGTGAAACACCGCTCAAGGTGAGTCTTGACTGGTACCACCGTCACTGCACACTGATGGGTGCTGGCCCCGTATATCACAGGAATCCCAATGAGAAGAATGTCGGACTGGTCGCACTTTCACAAAAATAACCTTTTATTGATATAAAATTCACAACAATCCCCAATGTACAGATGAGGGATATAGCATACAGCTAACGTGTTTCACGCCTTTCTCTGTGTGATTTAAGCAACGAGAACAAAGTGAAACACGTCAGCTGTATGCTATATCCCTCATCTGTACATTGTGGATTGTCGTTTGAATTTTGTATCAATAAAGGTGATTTTATGGAAGTGTGGCCAGCTAGACTTTCTTCACATTTGGTTCAAACCGTTCCCTTTTCTATCCAAAACTAGGAAAACAATTCCTGGATTTTTACTTTAATATATCATGGCCTGAATGCACTCCTTCATATCATAGTAAACAGTTAAATCATTGCACATGTTTAATGACCTCTCAAATTATCTGAACATTTTACAGCTCTGAGGCACTCCCTGTTGCAGTTATGATGTTATTATCATATCCACAAAAAGGAAGATGATGCATGTTTTGATTATCCTTTTTTTTCCCTTTTTTTAACCATTCATCTTAGATAATTACTATATGAAACACTGATCATGGGTACTGGATATTGGACATTTTGTTCCCATGTTGGTTGGTTTGACTTTACAAAAACTTTCTGAAATGGAAAGCAGAGTGTATCACCTGTATGTTGGTTATACCTCAATAAGCCAGACTAGCCTGATTTAATGATTTGTCTTACTTGTAGGACTCGTTGACATTCTTACAAATTAGTAGCTTACTTCTCAGATATCAAATATAATTTTTACTTCTAGAGCTGACAGGAATGACATGAAAAAAACATTCATAGACTTTGGATCAAATTCTTATTGATTTGTTTAAACAAGTCCAGAATGTACAGTGAAAATGATACCTATGTACTGTATCTTGCAATCAATAGATCTTTAATATAAGCTGTTAAGAAATAAAGGATGCCTTATGTGCTCTAGCATGCTTTATTTGCATATTGTAACATATATTTCAATTCATGCAGCATTAAAAACACAATTTTGAGAGAATCTTTTGTAAAAAGACCCTATCCACTAATGCTCCTGTTTCTTGGGCTCACCTGATGCTCCATCAGGACCTTCTAAATATACCCAGCCCTTCTGGGTATGGGGAATCATGTGACCGCCTCTTAGGATGCAGTGATCAGACCTGAGCGGCCAATCTCCAATGTCACCTTAGAAGGCGGGGGGAGTTAATTCTGTGTGAACTCCAACATGAAGCTTACTAGCCACTTGTTGACCAGGCCTTTTATGGAACTATAAAAAAAAAAAAACAATAAAGTTAGCCCAATTTTTTTGTATAATGTGAAAGATGATGTTATCCCGAGTAAATAGATATCTAACATGTCATGCTTTAACCACTTGCCAACCAGCCGCCATCATTATACTGCGGCAGGTCGGCACGATCTTACGAACTGTCATAGCTGTACGTCAGTCTCTTTAAGCGGGATAGCAGGCGCGCTAGTGCCCACTGCACTGCGGGGGTGCCAATTCGCATGGCCGGCGGTCACAATGAACGCAGGCCATGTGCAATTGCGGGCACAAGAGCCACTACTAGCTAGGAACAATGATCTGTAATTTCCTCCAGTCACTCCCACCCCCCCCCCCATAGTTAGAACACACACTAGGGAACACAGTTAACCCCTTGATCACCCCTAGTGTTAACCCCTTCCCTGCCAGTGACATTTACACAGTAATCAGTGCATTTTTATAGCACTGATCACTGTATAATTGTCAATGGTCCCAAAAATGTGTCAAAAGTGATCCGCCATAATGTCGCAGTCCCGATAAAAATCACTGATCACCGCCATTACTAGTAAAAAAAAAAATAACAATAAAAATGCCATACATCTTTCCCCTATTTTGTAGACGCTATAACTTTTGCGCAAACCAATCAATATATACGCTTATTGCGATTTTTATTACCAAAAATATGTAGAAGAATACACATCAGCCTAAACTGAGGAAAAAAATTGCTTTTTTAAAAAAAATTGGGGATATTTATTATAGTAAAAAGTACAAAATATTGTGTTTTTTTCAAATGTTTCTCTTTTTTTGTTTATAGCGCAAAAAATAAAAAACGCAGAGATGATAAAATACCATCAAAAGAAAGCTCTATTTGTGGGAAAAAGGGGACGTCAATTTTGTCTGTACAATTGTCAGTTAAATCAACGCAGTGTCGTATCGAGAAAGTGTGTGGCCTCTTAACATAAAAAACAAAATTATACTGTTAACTCAAGTATAATCATCCATGAATATATAGAATAAGGATTTGGAGGTCTGGTCCCCAACCAGAACACCAGAAAGGGAGAGCTGGTGGACTATCATGGTACGTGTTCAAATTAATATAGAAATTCGTTTTTAAACAAGTATATATAAAAAATATACATGATTTTATTAATATAAAAACTATTTAAACAATAAAAGCAGATACATGTGATGAAGTATTTAGACTAGTTTCACTATTCCATAGCTTCTTCAAGAAATACAAAACATATCTGAAAAAAATGGTGGACATGTAAACACATATGTTTAAGGACATAAAGAAAAAAAAGGGGGAAGGGGAAAAAAGGGGTGATGACAATTACATAGCAGGCAGATTCTTACCACAGTGCGGTATCATCAGGGTATATCGAGCACCCAGTGGGGCCTCTCGCGGCGACCGGGGGAGGTCTAATGAGAGACAATGGGCCAGTGTCTACATAAAGGGATAGTATAATGATAATGAGTTGCAAAATTTAAACAGGGGGGTAAAAAATACACATACATCCATACATACATGCATAAAAATACGCATACATATATAGTGCATATATAGATACACCCCCTATGAGACACCAAAAGAACAGATGACATCAGTGGCAAAGAATCCTGGAACATAGCCCAATCACCTATTAAGTGCATGGTGACTAATGTGCATGCAGGGGCTTGAAAAAGGCCCACTGGTGTATGGGAACAGAAAATGGTGATGGTGAAACGGGGGAGGGGGGAAATAGGGGGGGAGGGAAAGGAACTGGAGAAGAAAGGGAAAAGAAAAGGAAGAAGGGGGAGGGAGGAAATACAGGGGGGAAAAAGGGAGGGACAGGGAGTGAGTAATGAACGAAATGTTGGGAAAAAAGTGGGTGGAAAAGTGGGAACAGGGGAGGGGGAAGGAATGAAATGGGAAGAGAGGGAGAAAAAAGAGGGGGAAAAAAATTGTGTTGGAAGGAAAAACAGGGGAGAAGCAGGGGAAAGGGAAGGAGATGGGGGGAAGGGAAAAAAGGAGGGAAGGGAGGGGGGGGTTAAAAAGGAGGGGGGGAAGGGAAAAGGAAGAAAAGGGAAATGGGGGGTATGTGGGTAGTGACCGGGGGGAAGGGATGGAAGGAATGGAACGAAAAGCAGGAAGTGTGAGAGGAGGGGAAAAAGAGGAAGGTTAGTGTGCAAAACAAATAAGAATACATAAAATATGATATAATGTAATATGATGTGAAGTAGGTTGAAAGAAAAAATCTTAAGAAGCAGGAAGAGGCTAAGAATAATTAAGTAGTGGAATATCATAAAACTACTGACTGACCACAACAAACAAGGCCAGTCATGTGTGTGTGAAGCAAACAAACCAATAAGTGCCTCGGTGTGAAGGAGTGAACATGAGATAATGGACAGTGAACCTAAATAGGAGTGAGTAATGAAAACACCTGATAGTGAAAGTCAAAAAATGAAACCAGCATACCTGTTAGCTTTTAGTATGAAACTGACTATGCTTTTTAAGGACCGGAGGAGAGGGTCAATGCAGATATCAGATGTAAATAGATATCACATGGCCCCAAAGCCAGTGCCACAAGGGGTTTGATAACACAGGATAAGACCACAACACAATAACGTGGTGTATATAAAGCCTAAGGTTAAAATAGTAAGGGGTAATCCATTAGTTCCATCAATAGTTGGTAAATGGACATAAAAAGTTTTAACCTCCATAACCTGAATAGAATAATGGAGCTTACCGTTTATCACTGGCTGTGTTGTATGTCCTCCAGATCCAACTGACCTATCTCACAAGCGGGACAGCCCGCTTTTAAAGACCTCCCAACCCTACCATTGGGCTCCAGCGCCGCGTCATGGGGTCATGGGTCCCACAGAACGTGCGCTAATGGATCGCACGCGCACCTGCGCAGGATATACCTAGCAGTAGTAGTAGTAGTATTTTGTCTCAGTTACCCCCTCTTATGTCAGGGGGCACCACTTCTAATACCACAAATTTGACCACTTGAAGGTCAAATCTGTGGTACAATCTAATATGTTGGCCAATTGTGGTTAATTTTACATTGGTAGAGTGATACACGTGATCACCCACTCTCTGCCTGAGTTCCCTGACCGTCTTGCCCACGTAAAAAGCTCTGCAGCTGCAGAGCATTAGGTAAATGACACCCGTGGTGCCACAGGTCGCTGATAAATGCGGTGTATAAGACTCTCCATTTGGGAGCCTAACAGCAACACTGGTTGAGATCCAGGGGCAAAGTGGGCATTGACCACAGGGGAAAGTACCTCTGCGGTTTGGTGAATCTGTACTTTCTGCCCTATAATGACTGCAGTGCCAGATCGCAAAAAATGACCTGGTCATTGAGCAGCCAAATCTTCCGGGGCTGAAGTTGTTAAAGTGGCGCATGGAATAGAATGGTGACAATTTCAAACTATGGTACTTAAAAATCTTCATAGGCGACACTTTAAGATGTTTTACAGGTTACCTGCTTAGAGTTTTAGAGGAGGTCTAGTGCTAGAATTATTGCTCTCGCTCTAATGATTATGGCGATACATCACATGTGTGGTTTGAACACCATTTACATATATGGGGTGAGTGTGCGGGGAGGGGGGTGCAGAGGACACTGCAATGGGGGGGGGGGGCAGAGGGCACTAGAGAGGAGGGGGATGGCTTAGGACACTGCTATGGGAGGCAGAGGGCACTACAGTGGGGGGCACAGGACACTACTGTTGGGGAGTCAGAAGACACCACCATGTGTTGCTGGGGTCAGAGGACACTCCCATGTGTGGGGGGGCAGAGGACAATATAGTGGGGGGGAATACTGGGGGGTTGATGTGAAAGGAGGCAGAGGACACAGCTGTGGGGGAGGGTGGATGGCAGAGGATACTACTGTGGTGGGGGGGAGTGATTTGAATTGGGGCAGAAGACACTATTGTGGGTGACACACTATGTGTTTTTAATGGATGCTTTCTTTAAATTTTTTTAAAGGGCGATGTCCTACATGTTGTCCAGGTAGACCCCAACCTCTGAAAGGTTCCCTACCCCTGGCATATACAGACTGATTTTACTGTTGTGGGTTTAGTAACACTTTTAAAGGAAAAGAAAAAAAACTGACATGCTGATGCCCTTGTCCCCCAAGGGCATAGAGTCCAGTTGGAGATATCTTGCCCTCACTTGACTTCCACACTGACAGCTCCGGTAAGCTCGGAAACACCTGGAAAGTGGCAAGGGGGGGGGGGGCACCTCTCGCTGCCTCTAAAAATGATCCTGTGATGATTCTGCCCCATGATCACTTTTATCTCTCGCTGCCTCTAAAAATTATCCTGTGATGATTCTGCCCCACGATCACTTTTACCTGACGCCGAATCGCCCACAGAAAAGAATGGTACCGGAGTTATGGCAACTAGCTGCTGCCTTAACCCTGGTATTAAACGTCAAAGTAATAACGTATATGTACTGTGGGCGGTTGGCAAGTGGTTAGAGTTAAGACAGAGCAATGAAACAGTAGGGGAGCATGAGAAAGGAAATACCAGTGTTTGGGGGGTTCTTCTTACAAGAGAACCTGTCAATGACCCCAATTGGCAAATTTAAACTTTTTAAGTTAAAAAATAACACGTGTTTTGGACATGAAATAGTTCTTCTACTGCTATTTCAGTGCTTTATTGTTTTCATTACACATTTATCATTGTTTTTCATGTCTTTGTGTAGGAAATACATACCACCAGCATCCCTCTGGGGTTATTTACACTTGTAACGTAACTGGCTAAGAGGTGATTATGACAATGATAGAGTGGATTTTTCTCTTATCTTTTTCAATGTTGCAATGTTGAGCAACAGTGAAAAGATAAAGGAGACAGAATAGCAGTGATGATATCTGCAAGAGTATTTCATTCCAGGATGCTTTTGGATGAGTTTAGCGATGCTGAAGCTATGAAATTGAAACTCACAAGAGAATTAAATATCATCTTGTATGAGGAATTTATATGACTCTTCAACACAAAGAAGATAGGCAGTCTACAGTTGCAGCCCACCCATAGCTTGGCTTTATTTAGAGCTTAGAGTGCTCTGCTTCCAAGCCCTAGGTCTGGTCGTTTTTCTAAAGACCCAGGTGCTAAACACCATAGAAGGCTCGCCCTAAGAAAAAAAAAATCAAACATGTGAGTCTAGCAAGAAGAAAAAGCCAGTTGCACTCCAGGAAAGTTCAAATACCGGCAACTTTATTGTGTAGCTCTTACCCCCGAAGGAACTGCTTGATGTGCAGTGTCCTTTGTTCTTGTACCTGTGACTCTGCGAACATCTCTGCACTCTTGGAAACACCTGACTGGGTTGGTAATATCAATTGCATATACATACGGTATGTATGTATGTATATATATATATATATATATATATATATATGAAGGCCAGTATGGAGGGTATTTAAGCAGCCCACTCGCCCATGCTCTTTGTAGGTTCCAGTGCGCGATATTACACATCACTGGGCTTACTCTTTCAAGCTCACCTCATGTTCCTGAGTCTGTGCATTCGATCACAAGTGCATTGCGGCTTCTCCGATCATGGTCTCCATCTGCGGTTCCCGCTCACTGTCGCATGTAGTATTCAAACCTTTTCGTATTATGTGCAATCATGCGATTCGGCATGCTTCCTATCCTGAATCCCTTTCGTAAAAAAACAGCCTACGAGTTGTTGTTGGTCATGTCCCGACATCATTCAGCACAGGCGTAGTACATTTGTAAGTTTCTTCTGCCAAACAAGATTCATTTGTAAATCCAAGCCTCCGAGCTGCTGTCGGTTGTTGTCCGATATCACTCGACACAGGCTTCACTGGTTATAAGGTTCACTGTCCACGGGATTGCCGTCTCATCCATTTGGAGATGAGCATGTATTGTATGCATGGGTTCTGTGGCTGATTGAGGTGGTAATTAGACCCACCTGGTACCTTGGCTGCACTTTGTTTAGCCTGGGGGACTGGGTGGTTGGTATCTGTTAAGTTTCAGAGTAAGGGGTGGCATACACTCTACAACCAATTTGTATCAGATTAATTTCATACATTTTACAACCGATTCGTATCAGAGTAATTTCTCTTTACAACTGATTCGTATCAGATACATTGCATACCTTCTATCGTTGCCATTCGTTGTATCACCATGCTGTGTGTTTTAGTTCCCGCAGCGGAACTTACGAATCATTTGTACACGGTTGTTCTCTCATTTATTTACCAAACCAAAGTTATTTTCTGTGCGTCATACACGGCGCCACAACACACTCTTCGGATGTGTGGCACACCCACTCCTGTCCAATGCGAACCCAGTCACACGGTTACTGTCGCAGGTAGGATTCATTACTGTATTTTGACATGTCAAAATTTGTGGCCAATCACGGTGTCGCCCATACCATGTGTTCGGTTCCCGCAGTGGAACTTACGAATTATTCGTACTTATTTCTCGCATTCGATTTTCGACACCAAATCTTGTTGTTTTGCCTCGTACACGGCATCACGCCACACCTTCCCGATATGTTGCACTCCAGCCACAATCCGCCATGAACTCACTCGCATGGCTCACTGTCGCAAGCAAGATTTGTTACCACATTCTTTATGTCCTATCAATTCATTACCATTCGTTGTCTCCCATATCATTTGTTAGTTCCCCCTACAGAACCTACGAATCAAACGGACGTTGTCCTTATCCCTTATGCCTTGTACACATGGTCGGACATTCCGACCACAAAATCCATTGGATTTTTTCCGACAGATTTTGTCCGAAGCGGGTGTTGCATACACATGGTCGTGGTGACGTTCGTTGCGTATGATGGAACTATATAGAGACTAGTAGCCAATAGCTTTGGTCTCGTAATTTGATCTGAGCATGCGTGGCACTTTGTCCGTCGGAATTCTCTACAAACGATTGGAAAAAGTCTGATCGGATTTTGTTGTCGGAAAATTTGAGATCCTGCTCTCAAATTTTTTCCGTCTGACTATCCGACGGAAAAAGCCCGCTAGAGCCCACACACGATCGGATTTTTTGACAACATAATCCGATTGGACTTTTTCCTTTGGAAAATCTGACCGTGTGTACAGGGCATTATACTGTTCGCTTAAGGGTATGGTAAGCCGCCAAACAAACCAGGTGTTTCTATCCTTTTCTCAGTAACCCAATTCTCATTTGCTGAGACCCTTGCAGCCATGAAAAGCCATCTCAGCAGCCTGCCACTCTTGTTGAGATCCTTGCAAAATGCAATATTGTCTCAGCTACCCCTCACTCATCACTGCAGAAAGAGAGAGCGCTTCCTCTCTCTTAGCACAGGAAAAGTTCCTCAACCTCTTCTCCTTAGTGTCTTCCTCTGAGAATTGTGGTTTAAAATGAATCTGTATTAATAGCGGAGTCCCTTTGTAAACTACATTCCCCACGTTTCCTCTAAAAGGTCTCTAACAGATTATGTACTCAGTTTGCTCCCTAGTGGCTGGAGGGTGGCAAAACACCAGCTGCTCTGTGTTTTATAACAATACTCTCTTCTATGGCTGTGCTTGTGTAAGAGTCTCCTGGGCAACACAGACACGTTGGGGCCGATTTAATAAAGGCAAAAAGACTGTGCACTTTGCAAGTGAAGTTGCTCCAGAGCTTTGTAAATGAGGAAAAATTTTTGGATGATGGCTCATTTACTAAGCTCTGGAGCAGCTGCACTTGCAAAGTGCACAGTCTATTTGCCTTTAGTAAATTAACTCCAAAGTCCCTTTCCTGCTGGAACTGCAGACTGGGCTACAATAGTTCCAGGCAAACAAGCAAAGCGTCCTTGCCTGAGATCATCTCCTCTATTATTCTTTGCTTATTTGTGTGGAACAATAAAGTTGCCAGCATTTGAACTTTTCTGGAGTACATCCAGCTTTTTCTGTTATCATCTATAGCTGACATTTAAATAGTACTACACTTGCATTAGGGCTACAGTAAAACATATCTGCTTAAATGGAGCACTCTGCACATGTTTGGAACAAGCGATAAACACATCTGGTACTTAAAGCGTAATATTTCTATTGTACATTTGTAAAGTAAAGTTTGGTATAGACAGGCACAAATCTCCTGCTTCACTTTGTGCCACTTGTTAATAAAATAAGGTTGCAGCATCTGACACTGGCGATGCCAGTTTAGAAATCTACACTACTAGGAGTTCTGCTCGATAATGGTAACATGAGAGTTTATTATTGTCAGGAGTTATTTTTACAATACAGTGGAATATATAAAAATACTTAACTGTACCCTGTTACTGTATCTATCTTCACTTCATATTTTGTGAGTGTCTCATATTATTTGAATGGTAAGCATTCAAAGACACATAGTGATAGTTAACACATGACAACATAGTAGGATATATAGAATAAAATGATCTTGTAAAAGGTCATATGGTTATTTGATTATCCTATTTATACAGTATGCATTGTTTTTCATTGCTTTAAAATAGTTTGACATTTTCCATTTATTGTTTTGCCTTTTCATGGAATCAACAAGGGGAATGCCTAAACTGTGAGAATATACTGCAGCAGTTTAACGTAATTTAGCTTTTGGATGCATGTGCTAGAATTTTATTTTAGATAGTGATCACAACATGCCACACTATTTTCCAAATTACTGTTACAAATTCAAAAAACAAATTAATAAAATTTTACTGAAAGCTAAATGCACAAAATGGTCACTAAATCAAA
Source organism: Lithobates sylvaticus (assembly GCA_028564925.1). Lineage (NCBI taxonomy): Eukaryota > Metazoa > Chordata > Amphibia > Anura > Ranidae > Lithobates > Lithobates sylvaticus. The sequence continues at coordinate 350,923,049 of CM053026.1, read as the reverse complement.
ACTAGAAAATAAAACCACTTGTGTAAAAATTTAACAAATATACAGCATTATACATACACAGAAAACATTTGTGAGTTTTTCAAACTCCTATTTCAAAATGAAAAAGACAGAAGCAAAGAATAAGTATTTTTCAATCTGCGTGTTTGGAATCAATAGTTTTTATCATGTAAGGATCTATCAGGATTGTTAACCAACAGTTGTGGATACTCATTTGGCCCAGGGACACAAAGCAAGAATCTAGATGGCTCCACCCACTACCATGTAGTCCCTATGGTATTGTGCTAAATAGGGATGGGCCCAGTGTTCGATTCGAACCCATGTTCGAATCGAACATCGGGCGTTCGACCGCTCGTCGAGCCCAGAACTATTTGGGCCGCTCGCATCAAATTCGTGTGATGCGAGCGGCCCGCGATGCACTGCGCCAGTCACAGTGCATTGCTGGCTGATGATTGGCCAAGCATGCACTGTGACCCTGCGTGCTTGGCCAATCATAGAGCCAGCGGCGAGGAGAGCCATAATTGGCCACAGGCAGGATGCCTGTGGCCAATTATAGCTCAGGGGGTTTAGTACACGCCCCACACTATAAAAGGCCGCCGTGCCGGCGGCCTCGTGTAGTGTGTTCCAGCGTGTCAGTGACAGTATCTGCTGTAATCCATTCTGCAGTGCTGCTGAGTCTGACATTATCTGTGCTGTGATTCTGGGGATTAGTGTGTGCGTGCTGTTAGTACAGCATTGCAGTATCACAATAAAACACCTTTACCCTTGTGGCCTGTTGTGTCATCTAAGGCAGCTATCTGCAGCTAATGAATTGCTGGCTCCCGTAACACAGAGAACAGTCATTCATTGAAAGTCATTGATAAAAAAAAAGTCATTGATAAAAAAAAAAAGCTTGGGGGTCCCCCCAAATTCAATTACCAGGCCCTTCAGGTCTGCTATGGATATTTAGGGGAACCCCGGGCAAAAAAAATTTAAAAAATGGCGTGGGGTCCCCCTCAAAATCCATACCAGACCCTTGAGGGCTGGGATGGATTTTAAGGGGAACCCCGGCCAAAAAAAAAATGGCGTGGGGTCCCCTCAAAATCCATACCAGACCCTTATCCGAGCATGCAACCTGGCAGGCTGCAGGAAAAGAGGGGGGGACGAGAGCGGCCCCCCTCCCTCCTGAACCGTACCAGGCCACATGCCCTCAACATTAGGAGGGTGCTTTGGGTTCCCCCCCAAAGCACCTTGTCCCCATGTTGATGAGGACAAGGGCCTCTTCCCCACAACCCTGGCCATTGGTTGTGGGGGTCTGCGGGGCGGGGGGCTTATCGGAATCTGGAAGCTCCCTTTAACAAGGGGAACTTACAAAAGTACCCCTACCATTTCACCAAAAAAGTGACAAAAATGGTAAAAATTACAGGAGACGGTCTTTGACAATTCCTTTATTAAAATCTTCTTTCATTTTCTTTCTTCTGGTCTTCTTCCTTCTTCCTTTCTTCATCCTTCGGTTTCTTCATCTTCTCCTTCCGGCATCTTCTTCCATCTTCTTCTTCCTCCGATCCGCTTCTTCTTGCTCTGGTCTTCTCGTCCGGCATCTTCTTCCATGGCGTCGGCGTCTCTTCTTCTGTGTCGGGCCGCTCCGCGCAATGGGAGGCTCCCGCTGTGTGAGACTTCGCTGCGTCTGATAGGTCTTTTATAACGGAGGGCGGGGCCACCTGGTGACCCCGCCCCCTCTGACGCACGGGGACGTCATGGGGACTTCCCTATGGCTTTCCCCATGATGTCAGAGGGGGGCGGGGTCACCATGTGGCCCCGCCCTCCATTATAAAAGACCTGTCAGACGCAGCAAAGCCTCACGCAGCGGGAGCCTCCCATTGCGCGGAGCGGCTCAAGAAGGGACGCCATGGAAGAAGATGCCGGATGAGAAGACCAGAGCAAGAAGAAGCGGATTGGAGGAAGAAGAAGATGGAAGAAGAAGATGGAAGAAGATGCCGGAAGGAGAAGATGAAGAAACCGAAGGATGAAGAAAGGAAGAAGGAAGAAGACCAGAAGAAAGAAGATGAAAGAAGATTTCAATAAAGGAATTGTTAAAGACCGTCTCCTGTCATTTTTACCATTTTTGTCACTTTTTTTGGTGAAATGGTAGGGGTACTTTTGTACCCCCTTACCATTTCACACAGGGGGGGCGGGATTTGGGGGTCCCCTTGTTAAAGGGAGCTTCCAGATTCCGATAAGCCCCCCGCCCGCAGACCCCCACAACCAATGGCCAGGGTTGTGGGGAAGAGGCCCTTGTCCTCATCAACATGGGGATAAGGTGCTTTGGGGTGGAACCCAAAGCACCCTCCCAATGTTGAGGGCATGTGGCCTGGTACGGTTCAGAAGGGAGGGGGGCCGCTCTCGTCCCCCCTCTTTTCCTGCGGCCTGCCAGGTTGCGTCCTCGGATAAGGGTCTGGTATGGATTTTGAGGGGGACCCCACGCCATTTTTTAAAAAAAAATTTGGCCGGGGTTCCCCTTAAAATCCATCCCAGACCTCAAGGGTCTGGTATGGATTTTGAGGGGGACCCCACGCAACTTTTTTTTCGGCCGGGGTTCCCCTTAATATCCATAGCAGACCTGAAGGGCCTGGTAATAGAATTTGGGGGGACCCCCACGCTTTTTTTTTTTTTTATCAATGACTTTTTTTTTTATCAATGACTGTCAATGAATGACTGTTCTCTGTGTTACGGAAGCCGACAATTCATTAGCCGCCAGTGATTTTAAATAGCTTTTTTTCCTGCAAAAATGACACTTTGTGCAGGGACAGTTCTAAGCACGGGAAGCATGCACCCCTTCACAGGCATACTATAGACACCCCCAGGTACGAAATTTAAAGGAATATTACACTTTTATTGTTTCACTTTAAGCATTATTAAAATCACTGCTCCTGAAAAGACGGCCGTTTAAAAAAAAAAATTTGCATTTATACATGTCCCCTGGGGCAGGACCCAGGTCCCCAAACACTTTTTATGACAATAACATGCATATTAGCCTTTAAAATTAGCACCTTTGATTTTGAACGTTCGCGTCCATTGTTATTAATAGGGTTCTTAAGTTCGCACGAACTTTAGGTCCGTTCGCGGGTTCTGGTGCGAACCGAACCCGAGGGTGTTCGGCTAATCCCTAGTGCTAAATGTGATTGTTTGTTTTAAAGTGCATCTGAGTGAGACCTTGTTATATTAAAGGGAAAATATAGCATACAACATATTACATTTTATCTTGAATTTCACCTGAAAAAATGCTGTATATATTATAAATATACCTGCGGTTGGAGATCTAAGAATCTAAGACCTCTGACTTCCAGTCTCTTGTGATTTGAAATGAGATTTGGTGATGTCACTACCTTGCTGCTCACTGTTCTCCTTGCTAGAGAGAAAGCTGTACCCATGGTCTTACAATGCAAGGATCTCCTTGCTTCTGTTCGATACAATATTACCCTATTAATTATCAGATTACCAGGAGAGTGCTTCATACAATATTACCCTGCTAATTATCAGATTACTAGAAGAGTAGTTCCTATATGATGAAACAAAGCCATTTCTCTACCATGGTGGTTTCCTGAACACAGAGTCACAGTGTGGAACAAGACATGGTAAATTAGCAATGGGAAGAAGGGAGACTACAGGCAGTACTGGTCACTAGCCCTTTGTCCTCTGCTTACCTTATGTGGCACAATTAACCTCCCTGGCGGTATGATTATTTCTGATTTTAGGTGCTGAAAGCGGTACAATTATTTTGCATGGAAATTTGTCTAGTAGACATCCCGGGTATGATAAACACAAAATCATAAATTATAATATAATAAATAACTATAAAAATTATTCAACAATGTAATCAAATCAAAAACACTGAAATTTACTCAGTTGCAGAATTGTCGCTGTCATTAGATTTAGTGTTTGATGATGAATTTCCCCACAAATCACTATCGCTCAATTCTGCAAGTGATTCTAATTTATTATCGCTGTTTTCTAGCTGGTCTAAAACCACTTTTGACATAAAGGGACACTTTTTAGTTGCTATGGACAATCTTCAAATACCAGGCAGAAAAAAATGTATTTATAATATAAAACTACATGCAGGGCACTGGACAGACCACTAGGGACAAAGGGGATGTGTACTTTTTTTATACAGTACTGTAATCTGTAAGATTACAGTACTGTATGTGTTTTGTGTGTTTTAACTTTTTTGAATTTGGCACCGATCTCTGCTCCCGTGCGTCGCAGCGTCGCAGGGAACGGAGCTCATCGACACTCGGCACTGTGTGAATCAAGCGGGGGAGCTCGTACACACAGTAGGGAGGACATTGCAGGATCCCGGGGACAAGGTAAGTAACTCTCCCTGTATCCTGCAATGTGATCCCGAGTCTGGCTCGGGGTTACCGCTAATGGTACTGAAGTTCCACCCCGAGCCAGACTTGGGAATACCGCCAGGGGGGTTAAGTATTAAAGGTAAAACACAGAAAACCACATATTTTAAATGCTTAATTGTAGCATTTTCCTGCCCATAAATAAGTTCTTGTTTACTTGAAATGTTCATTGAACTTACTGAAAAATCTGACTACTGGGAGTCAACTCCCTGACACATCCCCCTTCCTCACGTGTCATAGCCCTCTTTCCTTTTGGGAGTGTTTAATTACTCTCTGTGCTGAAAAAGCATCTCCACACCTTTGCCCCCTACATTACCCTTTTTTGTAGCTACTTGGGGAGGAACAAAGATGAGTCATGTGGGACAACTGAAATCACATCCAAGATGGCGGTGTCCAACAGCAGTCTTAGTGCTTTTGGATGGCTACACATGGGATGCTTTAAAAGGTAAATAGCATGTTAAATGCACATATAATCTTATGATAAGATTTCTGTTGAAATGAATAATCTGGTGACCGGGTCTCTTTAAAAAACTCAAGCAATCCCAGGTCTGAATGGCCTTGTTCCCAACACAGTTTAAGATTTCACTTATAAACAAATACTGCTAGAATTAGGCTAGGGTCACATGTGTGTGCTTAAGGCTGGGTTCACACTATTGCTGTTACCCACATCCAATTCACAATAGCAGGAGATTTTGACCGACTCTCTATGGAGCCAGTTCACATATCTCCACTGTGGCTCCAGTGCGAATTTGCACAGAAGCCCTGTGCATCTTTTGGTCCTTTTCAGGTCTGAATTCAGCCAAATATTCAGGCTGAAATCGGACCTGAAATGGGATGCATCGGACCCTGCGGTGAGCCGCATGTGAAGATAGTGTGAACCCAGCCTAAGGCTTTTGATCCTGCCCAGGTAAAGAAGCTTCTTACAACAAAAAAAAAACATTTTGACAGCATTAAATATCCACAATGAGATGATTTGGCAATCATCAGTATAATCAGGAATTTGCATGAATTTATTATATTTGCCATGGCCCATGTTTCATAATTAGGATAAGAAAAACTGTAGAACATGTGCTAGGAACCTTACTACTAAACAGATTTTCTTATTTGAAGATGAAAAAGAAGAGACCTAGCTACAGTATTGGGCTAACAAACATTTTATGCCATTTTGTTTGCATCATTTTAGAATTAGCTTCACTATGTATTTGAAATATATAGCCACATTACTAGTAATACAAAAAAAACTTTATATTGACATGTAACCCCTCAAAGTTCACTATGGGGGTTATTTACGAAAGGCAAATCCACTTTGCACTATAAGTCCAAATTACAAGTGCAAAGTGCACTTGAAATTGCACTGAAAGTGCACTTGGAAGTGCAGTCACTGTAAATCTGAGGGGTAGATCTGAAATGAGGGGAAGCTCTGCTGATTTTATCATCCAATCATGTGCAAGCTAAAATGCTGTTTTTTTATTTTCCTTGCATGTCCCCCTCAGATCTACAGCGACTGCCCTTCCAAGTGCAATTTTAGTGCAATTTCAAGTGCACTTTGCACTTGTAGTTTGCACATGTAGTGCAAAGTGGATTTGCCTTTCGTAAATAACCCCCTATGTCTGATATGGACCTTAAAGTAAAACTATGCCTTTTCCCATGCAGGTCAAGGCAATAGGGTCACTTTAAAGCTAGCCTTTACCAGTTGCACATACTCATCTTTCCTTCATTTCCCTACCTCATGTTCAGTTGCTGGGAGTGAAGAGCCTTAACCCTGGGTATGATCCCATTCACACTATGAAGCTTACACAGGTTTAAAAACACTCTTCCTGCTTCACAACATTTGTAGCCTGAATAATCTGTAGTTAAAAAACAGGGCTGTCACAGCAAAGTAATGGGAGTATGTCACATGCTCACCTATATCTGGATGTGCCAGATATTTTACTTTGCTTCTGGTGGTAAAATGGAGCTGCATTGATGATAAAGTGAATATAGACAACATTAAAATTAATCTGTTGCTTTTGAACAGCATGCATGTTTTCTTTCAGGAACCCTCATGTAGATATTCAGTAAATAACTGTAGGTGTGCGATAAGTGCAATAGGCAGACAGGGGCATAACTACAATTCATAGGGCCCTATAATAACATTTAGATGGAGTACACCAGCAAGCTGTCTGCGGGGCACCTGGCAGTGTCAGTAGAAACAACAATGTACTTCATAATTTTTCTTAGTTTTGGATAGAGTAGGGAAGGAATAGTACCCCTGTCTGTTTTTGGGCCCAAAGTGTCAATATTTTGTATGGCCACTGTGACAGACCTAGCCGGGACAGAGGCTGTTGGAGGGGACTGAATGCAAGCCTATTGCCTTGTGATTACGGGCCCTGGCATTTGGGGGAACGGTGCTCTTTGTGAGCTGCATGCCTGGGGACCGCTGAGCTGGTTTTACTTGGATTCAGGTCCATGCTGGCCCCCCCAAGACACACTCTGTATATGTATTTGGCATATTAGCAAGAGACTGAATGACTGTTGGGACACAAGCTGTCAGATGCTAATGTAATGAACTCCAGTCAGCCTGTCTGTTGTGTAAATGAGTATAGTCTGGCTTGTGGAGGAGTGTTTCACCTATTGTTGTGTGTGCTAATTAACTCTGCAATTGCATAAAGGAGTCCAGTGTTGATTAGATAATTAGCTCATGCTAATTATGTTAGGTACTAGTCACATCGGCTGCTTAAAGGGATTAGTTAATTAGTTTATGTTAAGTTGTTACAAGTGTATTGTTAGAGTAATATGAGCAGGAGGGGGGATCTCCTCTTCTACTGTATATAAATGTCATCTTTAGTTTTATAATAAATCAGTCCATGTTGGCACTAAGCAAGTGTCGTCTTGTTTGGTGCTTGGGAGCGGTTGGAATATCTGATATCCGTATCCAGACCGCAAGGAAGTGATATATGACGAACGCACTCAAGCGGAGTGTAGGGACGTTCCGTCACAGCCACCATTATTTTCCAGCACTGCCTTAACCCTCTTGGGCATGGAGTTCACCAGAGCTTCACAGATTGCCACTGGAGTCCTCTTCCACTCCTCCCTGACGACATCACAGAGCTGGTGGATGTTAGAGACCTTGCGCTCCTCCACCTTCCGTTTGAGGATGCCCCACAGATGCTCAATGTCCATCACCTTCACCCTCAGCTTCTTTAACAAGACAGTGGTCGTCTTGGGGGTGTGTTTGGGATTGTTATCATTTTGGAATACTGCCCTGCGGCCCAGTCTCCAAAGGGAGGGAATCCTGCTCTGCTTCAGTATGTCACAGTACATGTTTGCATTCATGGTTCCCTTAACCGATATGCAACCGCCGGCTGTCAATTGACGGCCAGGCAGCCCAGCTCTCAAGGCGGGAGGGCATCATATGACATCCTCCCCTTCCCGGCCCTCCAGGGAGCAGCGCGCACCCGTCGTGTCACTGGGCACCCGATGCTACTACTTTACATTGTAGCAAAGTGTAATTTCTTCAGTGTTGTCACATGAAAAGCTAGAATAAAATATTCACAAAAATGTAAGGGGTGTACTCACTTTTGTGAGATACTGTGTGTATATATATATATATATATATATATATATATATATATATATATATATATATATATATATATATATATATATATATATATATATATATATATATAATATAATATTATCTCACAGTGAAGGGCAATGGCAACCTATGGAAACACATCAGCTTACAGATGACGAGCTCTATCATTTTTAGATTGTAAGCTCTAACGAGCAGGGCCCTCTGATTCCTTTTGTACCAAATTGTAATGTAACGGTAATGTCTGCCTTCATTTTGTTAAGCGCTGCGCAAACTGTTGGCACTATATAAACCCTGTATAATAGTAATAATTTGACATCCATCACCTCAAAAAACATTTTCTGTCAAGTGGCAGAAAGACACAGAGATGCCTCACACTGTGCCATACTACTTTTACAAACTTGAGAGGAAAAAAAATGGAACAAAAAGTTCATGCCACCTGAACGAAATTACCTGACTGTAAAGTAATGTCTTCCTGGACATTGGTGGATAATTTGATGTTTTTAGTTGATGAATCACACATTTATATACTAATCTGTTAACATCTGACAGATAAACATTATTATTCACATGCAAAAATTAGTATCCTTTTACTTGTGTTTATTTTGGTCATACAATTTAAACTTTTTCAATTCCTGGAGATTTTGCATTTTACTTCACAGCAATTTGTGTAAATGGTTTAAAAATAATAAATGTCCCACTATAGGTTTTAGGGTCAGCTTCACATTTGTTACTGTGGAGTTCAGACACACAATTTGCTGGCATAGTTTTGATGTACTCTTCGCTAAGCATAAAGAACATATGGTTTTCATTTCAGCTGTACAGTCATCAAGGTTAACTTGTGGGGCAGTTACAACCCTATTCAATTATATCCAAATTACTCTTGTTTAAGCCCTGTATCTCTTGATATCATGATGTCAGTTTTACAAGAGAAAAAAATCAGTATCCCATCCCTAACACTTAATGCTCATCATCACCAACTATACATTTTGTATTTCTCCTCCATTCCCACCTGCATTGCGTATTTCCCCTACTCTTTTTCTCCAGTCCTCATGACTCATGAAATATGAATATGATGTTCTAAGGTAAAAGGGGATTAAATATATCTTGAAATTCAAGGTTTGTGATTTGTAGTAACAGTGAAAAGCAAGTGATACACAAGCGAAAGTTCCAATGGAGTGAAAGAGCCCTTCTAAATAGGTTTGCTAGTGGAATTATATTTATGCACTGGTGGCTGGAACAAAGATTCCGGCAGCTAGGATATTTTTAAAGTGGGGTGGCAGGATGTGGCAAATTGTGTGCCAGGGGTGACTATGCTGTGGTGAGTGTCAACGTGTTTGGTATGCTTTTCCTGTGTAGCAGAAATATATGGCCTATAACCTGCTCAGTGGGACTATATGGACCTACATTGTAATTAATTAATTTTAACTTCAACCCTATCTACTAAATGCTATTGGCATATATAATTTGCATCCACTGCATTACATGTCATGTTCATTAAATGTTAAGAAAAATGTGAATCGAATCAGCATCTCTGGTGCCTAAACAAAAGTCTTACATGATACAAGAATGTTTCTCAGTATTACAACAATAATAATTTTCTCCCCCAAAAATGTAAAGTTAAAGTTCACCTGTCAGTAGCATGGACAATTCTAGCTGAAAATTGGACTAGAAACTACAGTAGTAGGTGTTTATCAGTGAAAAGCACACAATGATTTGTAGATCCAGAGTTATAGGTGTTGTGTGCTAGGCTGGGTTCCCACTGTTGACCTGCAGCAACATGCCCCGCCACTGAAACACATAAAAGTGCCTTTTATACATGTTGGTGCAGTGCCAAAACTTCTTAATGCCACCCCAACGCTGCAACATTGTGGCACACCACAATGCACAGTACTGCACTAACGTGATTTGCAGTGCACTGCACTCCAAAAAATAATGTTTGTACCTTTTTGTTCTTTTGTGAGTTATGCCCCGTACACATGGTCGGAAATTTAGACGGAAAATGTCCGATCGGACCATGTTGTCGGAAAATCGACCGTGTGTGGGCTCCATCGGACTTTTTCCATCGGAATTTCCGACGGAAAAAATTTGAGTTCCTGCTCTCAGATTTTCCGACAACAAAATCCGATCGGACTTTTTCCGATCGTGTGTAGAGAATTCCGACGGACAAAGTGCCACGCATGCTCAGATCAAATTAGGAGACCAAACCTATTGGCTAATAGCCTCTACGTAGTTCCGTCGTACGCAACGAACGTCACCACGTTCAGAATGATCGGATTTTCCGACAACTTTGTCCGACCGTGTGTATGCAACACCAGTGTCGGACAAAATCCATCTGAAAAAATCAGACGGATTTTGTTGTCGGAATTACCGACCGTGTCGGAAGCCTGTTAATTAGACAGGTCATTTAAATTAACAGGCTTCCCTAATAAATAATGTGTTAATATGCATGTGTTAATGCATAGCAACAATGTGAATCAAGCCAAAATCACAACTTTTCCTTTAAAAGTAAATTTTGGCCCCAAGATGAGCTTTGACTGGTAAGATTTTGGATTCCAACTCACCACTGTGTTTTATGAAGACCTGTTCTGTTGAAAATCAATGTATGCTCTGTTTTCTTGTATTTTTGACCTCCTTCGTTTCCTTAAAGGATCTGCTGGCTTTCCAAGGTCCATACACACTATATACCTACCTCTTTATAGTGCGCATCTTTAGGGATGAATTCAGCAAAGCATGTAGTGCAAGGGACTGCCTCCATACATTCCATTTCCTATTTTTTTGTCTTCTTTCCCTCCTATTAGCTTGCTTGGTAATTTAATAATGTCACACTGTGCCTGCCTTTTTTGGGGGGGGGGAAATGTTATTTGATCTTTCCTGTGGCCTGCCAATAGTGTTAAGTACAGAGGGTCTGGCCAAACTAGGCCACATTATTGAGCCATTTGCCAATCAATGAAGTGCAGAGGGTTACCTGTCCACCACCCCCCCCCCCCAAAACCATAGTTATTGCCAATGTCCCATCAGAAGTGGGGGGATTGATGGGGGGGTGAGTAATCTGTGAAGGGGAGCCTCTACTTTTCTGTGTAAATACTTTCCAGCCTCCAATTTTATACAATGCTCTTGTTCCAAGATGTTGATTGTCTAATCTGCTTGCAATGTTTAGGTGCAAAGTGACTAATTTTTTTTTCTTGTTTCACTCCACAGTTCCCTTCCACGCCACAGGAATGGCAGACTGTGGCCTCCCACTTTGCCAGCCGTTGGGACTTTCCTAACTGCGGAGGGGCAATTGATGGGGAACACGTCCGCATCGTCCCACCGCCCAACTCGGGGTCCTACTATTATAATTATAAAGGGTTTAATAGTGTAGTGATGTTGGCGGTGGTGTCGGCAACATACGAGTTTATGTATGTGGACGTGGGGATGAACGGCCGGATATCGGATGGTGGGGCCATTACGCACACGGAGTTCTACTGGCGTCTCCAAAGTGGCATAGGCAACTACTCTAGTGCTCTAGGACAACCGAGCCATTGAAATAAGCTTTACAATTTTTAGTGAGAACAAACTTCCTTTCATCGTATTATAAGTGGCCGAACGATCGAGGTTGCAATCGAATGCACACACACCATGACAGTGGCAGAAAGATCGAGGCTGAGTACGATCGAATGCACAGACGAACCTGAAAGTGGCCATTTTGGAATGTACAACTTGGTAAAAATCAAAACACAATGGAGCAGTATGCAAGCAAGAAATCAAACACAAAACACAACTACTTACTTTTTTGAAGAATTCTCTTGATCTTTCTGTACTGATCGGCCTCCCTCAGTTTCAGGTCTGACCAGCGTTTCCTGAGTTGCTCCTTGGATCGTTGTACCCCAAAATTATTGTACAGCCTTCTCACAACTTTAGACATGATCTTGGCCTTGCGGACATTGGGGTTGAGGTAAGGCCCATACTTCCCATCATAGTCGCTCCTCTTTAATATGTCCACCATCTCCAACATTTCTCCAAATGACATATTGGAGGCCTTGAATTTCAGGTTCCGGGATCGGGACGTTTCTGCCTCCGGACTTTCCTCGTCCTCCTCCTCGTTGGTGGGATATTTGTGGCGCACCTGCTGTGTCCCCGCCATGTGCTCTCCCCACTACGCCGTAAAGAGAAGGGGTGGGGAATAGACGAGAAAGATCGTCAGGGGCGGGCGGAGTTTGAAGCATGCGCAGTGTATATAAAACGTCACACGCCTGTGTCGTAGCCACGATCTGGGAGACGAGGGGAGAGAAAACTCACACGAGACGATCGCTACAAACGAAGGTACAATTTAACGTTGGTACATAACTAGCCTAGACTGATTTGAACTTGAGGCTTCTTTATGGAGAAGATTAGGAGAGTTTAGCCTGACATAATTTTGAGGGTTTTGTGTGTTGTTGTGTCTTGCAGAGATTGATATGAAGGGATTCAACGACATGAGTTTTCTCCCCCTCTTCATTGCCAAATACAGGGATTTTCCCATATTGTGGCAGGGTATACACCACCATTACACCAACAAACCAAAGAGGCACGCAGCCTGGAGGAACTTGTGGAATTTGTCAAGCCAAGGTTCCCCACGGCAACTGTTGATGATATTAGAAAGAAAATTGGCAGCCTGAGGAGTGCGTATATCAGGGAGAGGAAGAAGGTCGTGAAGTCTGAGGAAACTGCAACTTCAGCAGATGAGGTCTATGTCCCCAAGCTCTGGTACTATCAGAGTCTCCATTTTCTGAAGGACCAGGCTGATGTCACGGAGCCAACCTCAACTCCTCCTTCCACGCTTCCTTGCGCACAGCCCACCCCTGATGAGGCTTCCGAGGAGCAACCTGGGCCTTCCAGTCTGGAAGAGGTGGAGGAGCCCAGCTTGTTCCAGGTATAGTAGTTTTGCTACCATTTAGGGGAATAATGAATGATGTTCACTTAATTAGGATCGCCAATTGCTTAGTTCCTAACGTGTTTGACATATCAACAGACAGTGGTGTGGGAGACATTTGGGGCCAGAATCTAAACTGCTGGGCTGAGAATTGTATGGTTTTCTATTTGTAAACATTTTGCACCAGTCACTAGATGAGAATTGTGTGTGTTTGATGAACAAATAACTGAAACTATGTCCCTTTTTCCTACACAGGAAGACCTCAGCCAGGAGGTGGCTGTGGAAGGTGGCAGTCAGGAGGTGGCTGTGGAAGGTGGCAGTCAGGAGGAGGCAGGGGTTAGTGGCAGCCACCAGCTGGGTAGTGGCAGCCAAGAGGGGGCTAGGCCTCGGAGCCTGACTGACACCCAAACCCCTCCCCTCCGCCCTCCGTACAAAAGGGCGAGAAGGGGGGGATATGCGGCACAGTCAGCGCTCCGGATGATAAGAGAGGCTTCAGACTCCCTACATGCCACACCCGCCGACGAGGAGACCTTTGGCTCGGTGGTTGTCACAAAAATGATGGGTATGGAGGTGAGGCAACGCAACATGTGTGAGGGGCTCATCCTCCATGTCCTAAATAAGGGTAGGGCTGGGGAGATGACCCCAGTCACACATGTTTGCCATAGCTACCATGCTCCACCTCCTCCTCCTCCTCCTCCTCCTTCTGCCACCCCACCAGCACGACAGCCACAGCGTGGAAGGAAGCGTGGAAGGAAGACCTGAGAGTGACGACCTGGAATCAGTCTGGTCTGAGAGAAGATGGAGCCTCTCATAGTACCAGAGCCTGGGGACCTAGATGGCATCTGCTGCAGTTCCGGATACTTTGGACTTCACGACCAGATTGCACTCCCCTTAATATACGTACTCCTCAGGCCCCCAATTTTCTACGCTTGAACAATGATGGTTGCCGTGGGGGGCCAAGGCTTTGCAAATTCCCCAAGTTTCACCATGGCTGCGTTCCTCTTTGGTTTGTTGGTGTGACCTAAATAAAGGTTTTTTTGATTTGAAATAATCATTGACTATTGTGTTTTACTTTGCTACAATGACAGTTTTTCTTTGAGTAAGCAGGTACATTTCACTAATCCTAAAGTAGAATTAACAAGGGGCACCAACAACAAACAAACTCCTAGTAAATGTAAGCAAGAAATACAAATGTAAATAATGTGTTTTTGGTAATTTGAGACACACAACCCCCCTCCAAAAAAAAAAACATTCAAATATGTATTCCCCCAAAAAAAAAAAAAAAGACAAATCATGGTAAAAAAATAACAAAGATTCTTTTCCGTTCAGAGTAAAACTAAACATGTAGTGTATAAATGGTGCAAAGTAATAAAGAAGTAAGTTTGTGAGAAGTGCGGGTGAATAGGAGCAGCTAAAAGATGTCATTCTTGTTGCATTGTAAAGAAAAAGAGAATGCGCTGCATTAAAGACATTTAAACATTGCAGCGTGACGAATGTGCTGTGTCGATTAGGAAAGGTAGTTTTACCTGACCGAGCGCTTCCGTCACAGAATTTCTTCTGAGCATGCGTAGCACTTTGTCCGTCGGACAAGCGTACACACGCTCGGATTTGGTGTGATCGGACCGGGTTGACGGCAAATCTTTCCAGCAGGAGATAAGACTTTGTCCGACGGACAAACCGACGAACACTGTCCGATGGTGCATGCACACGGTCTGATTTTTCAACAACCTTGTCCGATCGGACCAAATTGATGAAAAAGTCCGACCGTGTGTATGGGGCTTAATAGTAATGTTATCTGGTAGCTAGCTGCTGTGTTTTATGAAGTTGAAAATCAATTCTCGTTTCCAAGGACATAGGCAACTACTCAGGGACAACCGAGCCAGAAATTTTTATCATCACTTACTTCAACATCAATCTGGACTTGTGTATTTATGAAGCATGTGTTATAATGTACTCTTTAGAACTGTATGAAATGTACAGTTTTAAAACTGAATCTAGGCACCATCATTTTAATAGCTTTAGAGGGGTTAGTAGCTGGTAAAAGAGATATTAAACAGAGAAGTGTTAATTGCCATAATTCATTCACATAAATCATTTCATGCCACTGTAGTCTTTTTTTTCCCTATACCATATTCCTGCAACGCTGTTGTGTGGTCACATAATATTTTCCTATTTTTTTGGCATCTGCAGGAAAGGTCTTTAGGAGGGGCTTCTATTACTCTGCTGATGTCTGCTCTCTACAGTATGAGTCTGTGTCTGCACAGCCCTAATTGGTGATGTGCCAGTCGCATGAAGAAAAAAAAAAAGCAGTTTCAAAGGAGCAATTAAAATTAAATAATAAATATCAAAAAAACTGTAATAAAGCTCCCAATACTTCTTTATTGATTATCAAATGTATCTTTTTTGTGTAATAATATGGTACAGGCAGAGTCAAAGATGACTTAACACTAGTTTTAATTTTGTTCAGATGGCATCTGCATCCAAGGCTCTTTTTTTTACTTAACAGGTATTAGCTATTAAATGTGATATATTTTATACTGATTTATAATAAAAAAACAAAGCATTTCTTAGTGAATGTGATTAATCAGCATACTATACCCCACCCCCATAGTGTTTAGCAATAGGAGCACATAGAGGAGGAGGGAGGAAGGGGAGTATCATTTACCACTATGTATGAGCCCACACGTGTGACTCTATAGTCATGTGGGCTGCATAGATAAGAAAAAGGAGAAAATTAAAAGCTTAAAAGGTAACTGAAATTGAGCATGCTCTGTAGAGGACATTAGCTGTTCTACATAATCTGAACCTGCAGGGCGACACAGAGCAGATGGGAGGGACAGCTGAAGGCTGGAACAACCAGGTATATTTTACGCTACACAAAATAAATGCTTTATTGAATTTGTGAGTATGCACACCCTGTTATATAGCATGAAATGAGAGTTTTTCATAGTCTGGGTTTAAGGACATTTTAACTTTGCCATGTAGGAATTCTATATTTGATTTCATTATACTGCTTAAAAAGTGTGCTTTTGTGTCTTCTGCCAGCTCTGCACATATGCACCAGCACTTAATACATGTGTATGCTTGCACATTCACAAAACCAAGTCTTATGATGATGCTGCTGCCATGCATTTTGTAAATTGCCAAGCATAGGTGGGACAAAGATTTGACACCTGTGGTCGTGCCTATCATATCTACAGCACTGATGTTGGTGGGGAGATGGAAGTACAACTGGAGAGGTACTATCTGGTGCAATCAAAAGCCACTGTACAGTATATAGAAAACAAACCTTGAATTATTACATGGCAGATTTAACCAGCTGCTAACTCCCCTAAGTGTATAAAAATTAGAGTGTCTGGAGTTCAGCTTTAACCTCTTCTGGACCAGTCGCCCCAGGTTAGCTCCCCTGCGCGAGCCGTCGTAGCTGTACGTTGGCTCTTTGAGATGCCTCCGGTGGCGCGCACGCGAAGACTGTCCCCAGAGCTGATGCGAGTGCCCAGCGGGCGCAATGACCTCTGGGCTCGTGATTGCTTGTTACAGAATGGGGATGTGTGTGTGTAAACACATTAATCCCAGTTCTTTCAGGGGAAAGAGACAGATCGTGTGTTCATACTAAGTATCTCTCTATTCCCCTATTCAGTCCCACCCCCCTACAGTTAGAACACACCTAGGGAACACAATTAACCCCATTGATCGCCCCCTAGTGTTAACCCCTTCCCTGCCAGTGTAATTTATACAGTGCATTTTTATAGCACTGATCGCTGTATAAATGTTACTGGTCCCAAAAATGTGTCAAAAGTATCCAATTTGTCTGCCGCAATATCGCAGTCCGGAATAAAAATTGCTGATCGCCGCCAATACTAGTAAAAAAAAAAAAAAATAATAATAAAAATGACAGAAATCTATCCCCTATTTTGTAGACGCTATAATGTTTGCGCAAACCAATCAATATACGCTTATTGCTATTTTTTTTCCAAAAATATGTAGAAGAATACATATCGGCCTAAACTGAGGAAAATTATTTTTTTTTTTTTTTTAAATTGGCATATTTGTTATAGCAAAAAGTTAAATATATTGGGGGTTACTTTGCACTACAAGTGCACTTGGAAGTGCAGTCACTGTAGATCTGAGGGGGACATGCAAGAAAAATAAAAAACATAATTTTAGCTTGCACATGACTGGATGATAAAATCAGCAGAGCTTCCCCTCATTTCAGATCTTCTCCTCAGATCTACATCGACTGCACTTCCAAGTGCACTTTCAGTCCACTTAAAAGTGCACTTGCAGTGCACCTGTAGTGAAAAGTGGATTCACCTTTCATAAATAACCCCCGTTGGGTTTTTCTTCAGAATAGCGCAAAAAATAAAAACTGTAGAGGCGATCAAATACCACCAAAAGAAAGCTTTGTTTGTGGGAAAAAAAGGACGTCAATTTTGTTTGGGCACAGCGTCATACAGCCGCGCAATTGTCAGTTAAAGCGGCGCAGTGCCGTATCGCAAAAAATGGCCTGGTCATTGAGCAGCCAAATCTTCCACGGCTGAAGTGGTAAAACATCTGTTTTTGCAAAAACAGCTACACCTGTAATGACAAATAAAACAGTAGAACAGCATTTTGTAACTCATTGTCAAAAGGTTGTTACTTTATCTCACAACTTTTTTTCTATATCTGAAAATTTTATAGATATAGATAAAATGAGAATTGACACTAACGTTATTAAAACCACAATGAAGTCATAGATTGCCATGATATTACATCATATATAATGTGTCCCTCAAGCCTATCTTGGTACATTGGTGTTTATCTTACAGAGTACTGAGATATTCTCACTGTCCATAAGTGTGACTTCAACAATAGGCTAAGACATTTACCGTACATTACTGCAGTAACTCAGTGACTAGTGTTGAATGCAAGGTCAAACAACACACTTTAAAGGTTGTAGTTTTGTGTGCATTGATTTCCCTTGGATACTGTAAAGGAGAATGTCATAACTATTCAATAAGTACCTTGTCACCAGCAACAGCTTTGACTCCCACTCCCACCCTGCACCTTTATTTCAATGCATCTCATGGGCAGCAAATATATGATGGGATTTCACAAACATAATGCCTTGTATCCATGTAAGTGTCTGCAGGACAGAAAGATTTCTGGCATGCCACTTTAAACCAAGTCTTATTTCTTTAAACCTAACCATTAAAACAATAGAACTTTTTTTTTCAGTTTACTGTTTCCATACCTTCAGACATTCCATGAAATTTAAATTAGGGTAAATATATTTAATAATTTCTAGAAAAATCTGCAAAACTATTAGAGAACATATCGCTTGACCAATGGGGTGGATTTACTAAAGGCAAATAGACTGTGCACTTTGCAAGTTCAGTTGCACAAATTTTCCCCAGAGCTTAGTAAATCTGCTAAAAGCTCACATTGTAAAGGATACCAAATCAGGTTCAAGGAAAAAAAAAAGAATTTTTGCTTACACATGATTGAATGATGGGAATCGGTAGAGCTTTACCACATTAAACCTAGGTTCACACTGACAGCGGGTTAGAAATATTTTGAACTTGCACGATTTAATTCCCGCATGTCAGTCCGACTTCGGGGGCGAATTCAGAGACATCTGTGTGGGTTCCTGCACAGATTTCTATACAAATCGCACCTTAAGTTGCCAAAAGTAGTACAGAAACTACTTTTGGGAATTAGTGCCGTGCCGCAAATGTGGCGTCGCACCACTTCAGATGGTGCCATTGCTGACAATAGCCACCGATTTGGCATGCGATTTGACATGTCAAACCGCATGTCAAATCACATCAATGTGAACCTAGGCTTACTCTGGGGAGAATGAGTGTAAGTGCACTTGCAAAGTGCACAGTCTATTTGCCTTTAGTAAATCCAACCCAATATGTCACATAGGGATTGATTTACTAAAACTAGAGAGTGCAAAATCTGGTGCAGCTGTGTAGGGTAGCAAATCAGCTTCCAACTTCGACTTGTTCAATTAAGCTTTGACGAAAAAAAAAAAAAAAAAACTGGAAGCTTATTGGTTTCTATGCAGGGCTGCACCAGATTTTGCACTCTCCAGTTTTAATAAATAAATCCCACAGTTATAAATGTATTTAGAGTATGTTATAGTTACTTGTTGTATGCATTGATGTAAGCTCTGTACAGATCTACTGGTTGCAATATTTCCAACTTTCAGCACTTCCTTTGCAACCATGGATGAGCGAACCAGGCAAAGTTAAAGGGCAAGTCCACCCTAACCATAAAATCTACAGGCATCTATGATCTAAGGCTAACCTATCTAGCCCTGTAAAGAAGAAATCACTATACATACCTTTTCTGCTCTGGTCTGGCGCTTAACTGTCAGAGGCGGGTGCAGAAGAGGCAGCCAACAATGGAAGCCCCATAGTAACTCTATGGGTGACGTCACTTCCCATTTATTTCCCAGGTGTTGTCGGCTGTGTCCTCTTCTGAGCTTCCGCCGATGGAGACCGGACCAGAGCGGCTTCAAAAATGGTATGTATATCGATTTCTTCTTTACATGGTTAGATAGGTTACTCTTAGATCATGAATGCCTGTAGATTTAGAGATTTTAGTGTTAGGGTGGACATCCCCTTTAAGTTTGCTTCACATTTGGCAAATCTGGTGGGTAGAACATAGCGCTGGACCCCACTGAAATCTATGCAGGGCAAATCTTGTCATTTTTTTTTCTGGTCATTTTGATGATGATGTTATGGAAACCCTCCACACTACCACCACAAAATGACAGATACCTGGCCAGCTTCTGTTTGTAAACAAACCTACTGGGCATGCTTGGTGACATTATTGTCCAGATATGGTCATGGCCATATTTTTTGTCAATTATGTCACCCAGAATTCCCATCTGGTTTGTTTATAAGCAGGAGCCTGTAGTCAGGGATTCATGCTAGCAAACTGTCCGAATTTGGCCAATTTATTTAGCAGTTTGCTGAACTGCAGACAAGCTTGGTTTTGGCTGAACTCTCATTTAACCCAAACATGAAGTTTATCCCTTATTTGCAACCATTTGAAAAGGGCTTCTTTATTCTTGTAGATTTTCCAAAAACAAGATTATTATTATTATAATTATTATTATACAGGATTTATATAGCGGCAACATTTTGCACATTACTTTTAATTCAATACAAGAGGGTTAGGAGGGTCATTTCAATTTCTATCCATTATTGTAAATGGAGTTGCTCATGTATGTGAAGGCAGTGTGTGAAGCAAAAGTATGTTTGATGGTTTAATTAAGATTTAACCACTTGCTTACTGGGCACTTAAACACCCTTCCTGCCCAGACCAATTTTCAGCTTTCTGTGCTCTCACACTTTAAATGACAATTACTCAGTCATGCAACACTGTACCCAAATGAATTTTTTGTCCTTTTTTTCATACAAATAGAGCTTTCTTTTGATGGTATTTGATAACCTCTGGGTTTTTTATTTTTTGCGCTATAAATGAAAAAAACCGAAAATTTTGAAAAAAAAACTAATTTTTCTTAGTTTATGTGATAAAACTTAGCAAATTATTAATGTTTCTTCATAAATTTTGGCCACAATTTATACTGCCACATATCTTTGGTAAAAATAACCCAAATTAGTGGATATTATTTGGTCTTTGTGAAAGTTATAGAGTCTACAAGCGGTGGTGCGAATCATAAAAAAATTATCACACCTGATGCACTGGTGACCTATCTCATTTCTTGCGACCCAAACAAGCCAGGAAAGTACAAATACCCCCCAAATGACCCTTTTTTGAAAGTAAACATTCCAAGGTATTTAGTAAGAGGCATGGTGAGCTTTTTGATGTTGTAATTTTTTTCCCACAATTCTTTGCAAAATTAAGATTTTTTTTTTCTTTTTTTTCACAAAATGTTAATTGTAATAGGTAATTTCTCTCACATGGCATGTGAACCGCAAATGACACCCCAAAATACATTCTGCTACTCCTGAGTATTACGATACCACATGTGTGGGACTTTTACACAGCCTGGCCACTTACAGAGGCCCAATATTGAAATAGCACCATCAGGCATTCTACAAGCATAAATGACACATCTCATTTCTCAACCACCTATTACACTTTTGAAGGCCCTGGAGCACCAGGACAATGGAAACGCCCACAAAGTGACCCCATTTTGGAAAGCTAACACCCCAACATATAATCTATGAGGCATAATGAGTCTTTTGAACGATTCATTTTTTTCCAGAAGTTTTGGGAAAATGTGGAAAACAAATGAAAACGCATTTTTTTTACGCTAAGTTGTTCATTTATAAGATATTTCCAACACATAGTATGTACATAGCAAAAATTACACCTCAAAATACATTTTGCTACTCCTCCTGAGTATGGCGATACCAAATGTGTGAGACTTTTACACAGCCTGGCCACATACAGAGGCCCAATATTGAAATAGCACCATCAGGCGTTCTACAAGCATAAATGACACATCTCATTTCTCAACCACCTATTACACTTTTGAAGGCCCTGGAGCACCAGGACAATGGAAACGCCCACAAAGTGACCCCATTTTGGAAAGCTAACACCCCAACATATAATCTATGAGGCATAATGAGTCTTTTGAACGGTTCATTTTTTTCCAGAAGTTTGGGGAAAATGTGGAAAAAATTTTTTTTTTACGCTAAGTTGTTCATTTGTAAGATATTTCCAACACATAACATGTACATAGCAAAAATTACACCCCAAAATACATTCTGCTACTCCTCCTGAGTATGGCGATACCAAATGTGTGAGACTTTTACACAGCTTGGCCACATACAGAGGCCCAACATGCAAGGGACACCATGAGGTGTACCAGGGATGCATAGCATGCACATACCAAGAATTACACCCCAAAATACATTCTGCTTAGCAAAGAGTAAACAAAAGATTACCTGTGGTTTCAGTAGCGCAGTTGTCCACAGGAGGATAGCACTGGTCCAGGCAGCAGGCAGGAACTTGGTCAGCAAAAGCGAACACAATTTTCCAGGCAACAGGCAGGAATACTATCCATAGTCAATACAGGCAGCAGGCAGGGATACTGTCCATATACAGTCCAGGGTCAGTGCAGGCAGAGATTGTCAGCAGTGCCAAAATATTGGTCCTGGTAGTAGGCAGGAACATGGTCCATCCACGTGGTGTGGTCAGTACATGCGACAAGCAGAGGCATGATGGCATAGGTCCTACAGGCAGAGCAGGCAGAAGTAGGGCCTCGTTCAGGACAGAATGGGGACAGGGGTAGAGGCTTCTCCCACCCAAATCTCTTTGAAGCCTCCGAGCCTCCAGGCCCTAATCTAGGAATGAGAAAACAAATGAAAGTTTTCTTCATCCAGAAAAACAATTCTGGAGCCCCTCACATATGTGAGACCCCTGTGTTATGAACCCCACTAGTCCACTGGCAGGGTACAAGATCAGTCCAAGAGGCAGGCAAAAGGCATGGTCAAACAGTCCAGGGTCAGTTCCAGATCAGGCAGAGGTATGTACAGAATCAGTAGGCAGAAGCATGGTCAAATAACAGTCCAGGGTCAGTTCAAAATCAGGCAGAGGTATAAACAGAATCAGTAGGCAGAAGCATGGTCGAACAACAAGCCAGGGTCAGTTACAGAGCAAGCAGAGGCATAAGGGGTGTGATGGTAAATGGCAGGAAGTGAGGGTTATGTTTACCATACTTCACTAATAATTCAGTGAAGTATGGTAACGGCGGAAACAGTTAACTACGCAGAGGCCTGGTTGGGAAGGACAATCTACACAATGATTTTATCGGGAAAGTGGCGTTCAGAGAGTCTGCTTATGACATCGGATCGAATATTTTGTGGTGGGCCGTTCGGGAATATAAGGGCAGTGGTGATTATCTCCTGGTAGCCAAGGAAGGGTCTGGGTCTTTCAGTGGAGTTGCGGTAGATAATATAACTGTTGTATGTGGCCAAATTGAAGAAATAAATAGCAACTTTTTTATACCACTGGTATGTTCTTCTTGTGGCAAGATAAGGTTCGAGCATCTGGTCGTTGAAGTCGACACCCCCCATGAACTTTTTGTATTCATGGATACACAGTGGCTTTTGTACGACTGGGCCAGTCCTCCTGGTGATCTCAACAAATGTGTTGTTGTGGATCGACTAAAGCATATACACATCCCTTCTGTCCCTCCACTTCACAGCCAGAATTTCCTCATTACGTAAGCTCGCCGCCTCCCCTCTTCTCAGCTTCTTGTTGACGAGGCTTTGAGGAAAGCCCTTCCGGTTCGTCCTTACGGTGCCGCATGCTGGCGTGTTCTTCCTGTGAAGGTTTCGGAACAGGGGCAAACTTGTATAAAAGTTATCCACATAGAGATGGTAACCTTTCTCCAGGAGTGGGTTTATGAGTTGCCAAACCACTTTCCCACTCGATCCGATGTATTCTGGGCAATTAGGGGGATGTAGCTGGGTGTCCTTCCCTTCGTACACCATGAAGGAATATGTATAACCTGTGGCTCGGTCGCACAACTTATACATTTTCACCCCATAGCGGGCCCTTTTGGAGGGAATAAATTGTTTTAAGCCCAGCCTGCCAGAAAATTTGACCAGGGACTCATCCACACATACGTGCTGGTCTGGGGTAAACAACTGGGGGAAGATCTGAGAAAAATAATTTATTAGCGGCCGAATTTTATAGAGTTTATCAAAATTTGGGTCATTGCGGGGAGGGCACTGGGTGTTATCATTGAAGTGTAAAAATCTCAAAATCATCAGATATCTGGTCCTGGGCATTACATAAGAAAAGATGGGCATGTGGTAGATGTGGAGGGTTGACCAATAAGCTTGGATTTCGTTTTTGTTGTTTAGTCCCATACAGAACGTGAGGCCCAAAAAAATTCTAAACTCCTCCACTGTCAGGGGTCTCCACTCATAGGGACGGGCATAATAGGACGTGGGATTACTTGCAATAAATTGTTGTGCATATAGGTTGCACTGGGCCACAATCGATGCAAGCATGTCATTGGTAAAAATTAAATTGAAAAAATCCATCGGGGAAAAATTTTCTGTGTCCACCTGGACTATTGGGTGGGCAGTGAAAGGGGGAACAATAGCTTCTCCTGAATTAGGAGGAAGCCACAAGAGGTTCTGAAGGGCATAGGGAAGGCTTGCATGGGACCTAACCCTTTGGGGCCGAGGTGACACCCCACTGGAACTTGGCCTTTGCCGAGGTACTGCAGTGCTGGTGGATGGCACTGCGGTGCTGGTGGATGGCACTGCGGTACTGGTGGATGGCACTGCCTCATCAGTACGCCTTCGTCTGGCGGGTGGACTCTCATCTTCCTCCTCTGAGGCTGTCATTGTCCCACTACTTATGACAGGCTCGTAGTCCATGTCAGAATCGGAACCTGCATAGGAGGAGGAATCCGAAGCGGAGAGCTCCCCGTTGCTCTCGTCGGCCGCATGAATGTCATAAGCCTCCTCGGCTGAATATAACCTTTGTGACATGCTGATCACAAATGGCACTGATATGCGACACTGACGTGGCAGGTGACACTGACGTGGCAGGTGGCACTGACAGATGGCACTGATACGTGGAACTGACGACTGGTGGCACTGACAGATGGCACTGATACGTTGCACTGACTGGTGACACTGACAGATGGCACTAATACGTGGCACTGGTGACAGGTGGCACTGACAGATGGCACTGATATGTGGCACTGGTGACAGGTGGCACTGACAGATGGCACTGATACGTGGCACTGGTGACAGGTGGCACTGACAGATTGCACTGGTGACAGGTGGCACTGACAGATTGCACTGATACGTGGCACTGGTGACAGGTGGCACTGGCAGATGGCACTGGCAGGTGGCACTGGCAGATGGCACTGGCAGATGGCACTGGTAGATGGCACTGGTAGATGGCACTGGTAGATGACACTGGTAGATGACACTGGTAGATGGCACTGGCAGATGGGGCTGGCACTGGCAGATGGCACTGGCACTGGCAGATGGCACTGGCAGATTGCACTGGCAGATGGGCACTGGCAGATGGGCACTGGCAGATGGCACTGAAAGATGACACTGACAGATGGGGCTGGCAGATGGCACTGACAGATGACGCTGGCAGATGGGGCTGGCAGATGGCACTTTATTGGTACTGAGGCAGTAAAAATGTGTTTTTTACTCACTGTACTGATATTGTGACACAGATCGCTTCTCTCTCCTCACACGCTGTCTCTGTGTGAGGAGAGAGAAAGCCGTCAATGAGAGATGATCTCATATGTTTATGTTTGAGATCATCTCTCATTGGCCGCTGAGATCGCGCTGTAAACGGCCGCTGTGATTGGCTGTTTACAGTGATCTGTGATTGGCCGTGTCCGACGGACACGGCCAACACAGATTTCCCCCGCTGCGCGCCCTCGAGGGCGCGTGGGGAGCTTGTAAACAGGAGGACGTCCAGGGACGTCCTCACGGCAGGGAGCGTCCGCACTGCAGCCGTCTTTCGGCTATAGTGCGGGCGCGAACTGGTTAAAAACATCAAGTCTAAGGTGAAACTTTTGTACAGTATTTGTTTCCCTAGTTTTAATTCTTGCTCCACAGTATGGTTCTTTCCTATTATCAAAGGCCTTTCTTTTTTTTCTGGAGGGCACCAAGGTAGATAGAAACCTACATTAGAAAGTCACAATTTGACAGTTATGCCCCGTACACACGGTCGGATCTTCCGACGAAAAAAGGCCTATCGGACAATGTTATCGGAAATTCCGACCGTGTGTAGGCTCCATCGGACTTTTTCCGTCGGATTTTCCGACGGACAAAGTTTTATCTCCTGCTCTCAAATTTTCTGACAACAAAGTCCTATCGGACTTTTTCCGATCGTGTGTAGCGAATTCCGACGGACAAAGTGCCACGCATGCTCAGATCACATTACAAGACCAAAGCTATTGGCTACTAGCCTCTACGTAGTCCCGTCGTAGGCAACAAACGTCACCACGTTCAGAATGATCGTATTTTCCGACAACTTTGTCCGACCGTGTGTATGCAACACCAGTGTCGGACAAAATCCGTCTGAAAAAATCTGATGGATTTTGTGGTCGGAATTTCCGACCGTGTGTACGGGGCATTAGAGTATAAACATTATTTGATGATCCATAACAATAAGAAAATGTAAGAATCAATGCTTTATAAATAGCTTATCTAGCTTAATATGTATTACGCAAATTTAAATTCCTCAAGGATAGACAACATTTTTTAGACTAATTGTTGGGTCTCATCTATGTGTTCTCTCTGACATTATTGTACTTCCAGTAGCCTCATATCCTTCACATCTGTTGCACTTACTGAGAAAGAACAAAACATCCTTTCGCAGCTGCATGTACTGTACTATAACTCATAATGACAAAGGGCAGCCAGGAAGCAAAAACAGGTCATCAGGGCCAATGCTTCCAGCTAGAACAACACATCTGAAGACTATTACCTTGAAATCAGGTCAATAATATAACCAACAAGTGGCTACAAAACTATGAAATGAAATTAAAAAAATAACACAGAAAATGACTAAAATGTATTTTTGTGCAAAAATAAAATTCATTCCAAAGGGTTACCTCCCAGAGTAAATAATAACATGCCAACAACAAAAACACACAGCGTGATAAAACAGTAATAAAAAGGAAACAGCTGCAAATAATTACTTATGTTACTGCTCAAGGGGAGAATAAAGCAAGTCTTTTCATATTTATTTGAATTCTACTTCAGCTGACATACAGTTTTATTATTTAACATAAAAACTAATTTGTTGTTCGCATTAAATCTGAAAAAAAAAAATGGCCGATTTTCCATAAACTTTGTATAACATGACTTAAAGGCTATTCCTCACAAACTTTAGTTACATTTCCCAAATGAATATACAAAGTAAAATGATTTTTATATCACTGTTATAAATGTTTCTTTTGCCTCGTGATGATTTCTAGAGGAAATAAACAAAGGTACTTGTACGTAAACATGTGTCCATTGAAGAGTTCAAGAAAAATTCCACTCAGATTCTGAGTGGGGGGATGAAGCGAAGCAGATGTGGTATTATTACTTAGCACTGAGCTTCTGTTCTTTCAATCCATGTCATGCATTCCACTTGAAGTCATCTTCCAGGTTAAAAAGTATGGTAAAGGTTTTTCTAATATGTTTTTTTTTTTCTGGAAAAGCATGTAAAGAACTAAATACAAATGTACAGCAAGAAATCGGAATTTGTTTAACTGAAGTGAATGCAATGTCTAAACTGTTAAAAGGCATCACATTTTTCTTTTTGTTATGTTTTATTGAATAGATTCAATAAACTACAGGACATGTTTAAAATCCCAAATGAGTAAATGCAGCTTGTTTTCAGGTGCAGTTTGTTAGCATTTGGCATCACTTTGAGACGCTTTAAGATCATTCACAGTTGATTGGCAGGTGCAATTGACCTGCAGCTGACCACCTATTAACTTTTATTTGGCATTTTAAGCTGTATTAGCCTGCTAAAAGTCGCTTTTCATACTCCCATGGACTTGTAGGGGGATAAAAACAATTCTGACACATACAAATTCTCTTGAACATAGGCCCATCAGAAATCTAGGAAGGGTCTTAACATGTAAATCTGTGGTGGGTAGTACAAGCGTGATTGTTAATGGAGCATAACTTTTACATTTTAGCAGTTGCGGCTGGTGTTTAAAACAAACCTGCCCCCCGCGGGAGACAGACAGCGGCGATCAGTCCCCCTCCACACCCCATGGCAGATAGACGGCAGCAATCAGTCCCCCCAACCCCCCCGCCCCATGGGAGACAGACAGCGGCGATCAGTCACCCCCATGGGAGACAGGTGGCGGCGATCAGTCCCCACCCCACAGGAGATGGACAGCGGAGATCAGTGGCCTTACCTTAGGAGGTGGATGCCGATGCCGCTCCGTCCTTCAGGGAAGAGCCGGGGGCCGTTACTGCTCCTCCTGGCCAAATAGGAAGTGGGTCCTCCTGAGACCCGATTGGCCGGGAGTCTTAAGACTCCCTGGCCAATTGGGTCTCAGAAGCCACTTCATGATTGGCTGGGAGCAGAATCAGGAAGACAATAGCGAATATTAATTCATTATTGTCACACACCTGTGTGGGCTCAGGGTGCAGTGCCTCTATTCATGTGCTTCAAAATAAAGAAACCCCTTGTGAAATCCATGCGTCCTGCATGTAGATTAGGGGTCGGGCGCATAGATTGGGAGGCCACTGTATTTTAGCTGAGAGAAATAGACTTATGAGCGAATGTATAATATATAACATTTATAACTTTTTCTTTTTCCCAGGTAGCTGTACCTATACTTGCATGAAAGACCCAATCAATTCAGTGACCCAGTGTGACATCACTACGAGTATCAGAATATAAATTCTGATTTCAATAAATGCTAATGCTTACTAGTATGGTGGCATAGAAGGTCGGCATTAACATAGATGGCAAAACCAGTCCTTGTCTATTTGGAATGTTCTATTGCTCAAGATAACCAACACCTTTTAGCATACACATAAAGTATTGTGTATTGTGAAAATGACACAGTGGTTATTTCACATTAATTTGTTTTTGAGTATATATTCATTTTTTTTTGTATTAAATTCGAGGAAACAATATAATTCCTATAAAAACAATGCAGTTTGCTTGACTATGAATAATGTGGTAATTGGGGGTAATTTACTTTTTATTGAAGAAAGTGCCCACAAGTCACAGTTAGTAGGTTAAAATGATCCCACCTAAATGTAGTTAACACAATTACTCTCCCGGTTATAGGGAAGCTCAATGATTTATATATGGCTTTTAATAATTACTCCTAGCCATTTAGTAAATTTAGTTCTACTTTGTAACTTGGAGTGTAATTGTGCAATATAAAGTTTGTTTTATTTACGTAGCATCTGTTCGATTTAGCACTCTTTTCCCATTGTTGTTTAAAACTCTACTTTTCACAGTTAACTATTATTCAAAAGGTTTGATATGGTTCGTTACCTTATAGACTTCGGATCTTTTAGTTAGCTAGGGATTATTATTCTCTAGTACTTGGATAACCTTTATCAGGAATATGCTGTAATGTCATGTTACTGTTGTATACTGCATACCCATAAATAAAGAATTGAAAAAAAAAAACTCTACCTTTTTGGGGTAAAAAAAAAAACTGCTGAATCTAATTATGTAATTCAGTCATTGTAAATATAATTTTTTTGGTTACATTTATGATTTATTTTTTCAGTTTTCAAACACTCTACAAAAATGTACACATGAAATTACATTTTGCAAGCATACAAGACCCATGTTGTTCTAGCTATCCTTTTTCAGCCAATTAGGACTGCCAAATGGATAGCAGCATTTATGTTTTTAGTATTCTGTCAAAGAAGGCCAATAGCTGGCCTTATTACATGGTTCATTTTTGTTCCCTGTATAGGCCCAAGGGTAACATAATTCTTGATCCATCTGTGTTGGAATACAGAGAGGCAAATAACTGACACATGATCATTTAAAGGCTTAAAATATTAAATCCCTGGGATTGCATTGTTACAAAGTTTAAGGGAACATCACGTTCTTCTTAAAATCGAAATAAATAGAAAATTGTACATACTGTCTCTTTAAGGTGTCTATATATCTATTTATTTATTTTATATATATATATATATATATATATATATATATATAGATATATATATATATATATATATATATATCTATATATATATATATATATATATATATATATATATATATATATATATATATATATATATATATATATATATATATATATATATATATATAATCAGCTTACACTAGTAGAGAATCTATTTCTGGAATAGATACAATGGCTTTTACGAGGATGATAAAAGAACTGTACCAAAATTACCCTTATATCCTTCCTTACTTCATGCTGTAGTTGTTTAATGTGGTGCCAGAATGAAAGAGCTCATTTAACCAATTTAGATACACAGAAGGGTAATGCTGTTCTAGTAATAATGGGAGCTAAGCATCTACTGTAAGACGGTAGTTTTGACATTGTAGGATCAAAAAGTTTTTTGGCACCATCACAGAGCTGTTTAACCTTAGGGTTAGATTGGATTAGCATTTAAGGTTAAAGTTATGTTTAGGTTTAAAGGGGTACGGTAAACTTTGTGTAGAGTTATATTTTGTGATGATAATGAGCATTGATGAACCCCAAACTGAGTGGGAAAATGAGGGAGATGTATTGAACACAGTGCCATCACCATTTCCTTCAAAATGCACAAGTAGGTGACAAAAATGGTAAGATTTAAATCTCCTGTCTGTGCTGAGCAGCCAGGTACACAATTGACAGAAAATAGCCTGAGCTAGGAACAAAGCATAGATTTTGCAAAATCTGAATTAGTGGTAAGGTCCTTGAAAGACTCCTAATTAAGTCATGTCATAAATGCTCTTTTGTAAATAGTATGGAGAATATTTAAAGGAATATATATGTCAAACTGTGGTTAGTAACCCATACTGACATAAGGATGAACTGCAGAGGTAAAGTGGTTCTAAAGTCTAAAAGTTTTTTTACCTGAATGCAGAGCATGCAAAACACCCCACAAACTTTCCTAGCCCCCAGCATCCCTAAACACTTCCCTGACACCTGTTATCACTTCAGTGCTGTCTCAGCTGCAGCAGCGCTCCCCTCACTTCCAGGAGACACGGAGGGCAGAGGGGGCCATAGGCCATAGGTTGAAGCAGGGGCATGGCTTACAAATGCAGTGTGTGCCTATGAATCCACACAGCCTGGTTCAGGACTTACCAAGGAGGAACCCAGAGCAGGAAGAAGATGACAACACCAGCGTGGGACTTCCAGAAAAGTGGAAGATGGTGCCTTCTGCACAATATCATTGCACAGAGCAGGTAATTATGACATACACTATATTACCAAAAGTAATGGGATGCATGCTTTTACATGCACATGAACTTTAATGGCATCCCGTTCTTAGTCTGTAGGGTTCAATATTGAGTTGGCCCACCCTTTGCAGCTATAACAGCTTCAACTCTTCTGGGAAGGCTGTCCACAAGGTTTAGGAGTGTGTCTATGGGAATGTTTGACCATTCTTCCAGAAGCGCATTTGTGAGGTCAGGCACTGATGTGGACAAAGAAGGCCTGGCTCGCAGTCTCCGCTCTAATTCATCCCAAAGGTGTTCTATCGGATTGAAGATTCTTTGCAGGCCAGTCAATTTCCGCCACCCCAAACTTGCTCATCCTAATCTTTATGAACACCTTTGGGATGAATTAGAGTGGAGAATGCGAACCAGGCCTTCTCGTCCACATCAGTGCCTAAAATCATAAATGCACTTCTGGAAGAACGGTCAAACATTCCCATAGACAGATGTGAACAAGTGCAAATATTTCTAAACAGACTTAATGGTTGAAATTCATAAAATCAACAAATAGCACGTGTACCTTTATTCAAAAGGCCACATACACACCTCTCTTTCTACTGAAAATATTCATGTTTGTATTTCAATATGTTTTACGGCATATAGCTCTTTTATTCTTATGTAGTTATCTTTGTGACTGACAAAGCTCAAGCATAATAATCCATATTTTGCCAAGTAACGTGCTTTATGCCATAGCCAGAGTTTAACAGCTTATTCATCACTAAGAGAAAACCACAATGAGAAAAATCATCAAACTGCCAGCTTAAACCTTTCAGCAACAAGTATGGTGTAATGAATTTACAGTTGAAATAAAGGTTTTAGAGATTATATTACTCCTGTGTGAGGTTTGCGTGTATTCCTCTGTAACAAGATCCTTGGCTTCAACTTAATGATGAAACATTTCTTCGTGTACTTTTTAAAGAACATAAAAGGTAGCTGTCACATGAAGAAGGGAGCAAGTGCAGTAATCCTTATAGTACTCACTATACCCATCTTCATGCTTGCCTAATAAAACATGGACTGGTGATAAAGCATCAGTGGAGACACCTTTTCCCCATATTAACACTTACAGGAGTGAATTTCCCTTCCTAGGGGTAGATTTCCTCTCACTATCTGTTGTCTCCCTCCGTTTGTAAGTAGGAGTCGTTTGTAAGTCGGATGTTTGTAAGTCGGGGACCCCCTGTATACCCATCTTCATGCTTGCCTAATAAAACACATCACAACCTGCAAAGAATTTCTGGAAAAAAAACAACTGCACGTCTTTTAAAAACTGCTTTGATGTGTCTTTATTTAATACTGTATACAGATGCTCAAAGTGATGATGTCAATAAAATAAACTGAAATGTGTGAGTCTGTATATAGAATGTGCTCTCATATGATACCAGAGATTTATGTTGAATTGTTATATTGGGTATCCAAGTATCAATGGAGTCATTGACTGAAGCAGATCATTAACTGATTGTTTTGGATTGAATGATTGATTAATTGATTGATTTTTGTGGTGCATTTATGAACTCATTGGAGCATTGTATGCTTAGACGAATACTGAAAAGTCCAGGTCGTCTATTCATGGTAGGAAGTAGCTTATGTTTGGTATTGCTCAATATATACCTTTAAAGTTGAGCACCAGGCACACAGCTAAATACAATGATGAACGTCATAGCTGGCAGCTGTTTTATGTGCTAAAGTGTTTGGATTTTTGTCAATTAAATTCCGAGATATTTATGCTCCTTCCGGGCTGCCCACACACTGAATCTGACAGTTGAGAGCCTCTGACCTGACTGCAGAGCACTCACCCGCTGCCTGACAAGGTATGTCCTTTTTGAGATGGTGAGGAAAGGGAAGCAGAGAAACTTTCTTGTGCATATCCAAGAACCCTGTGAGTAGTGGGAGAAGAAGCTGCAGGCACTAGACTACAGATTTTGGGTGCGTGTTCTCAGCTTCACAGCAATGATCACATTGATTTATTTCGAAAACTGAACATGCTCTCTTTTGCCGCGTACACACGAGTGGAAGTCTGATGAGAGCTATTGGTCCGAAAATGCGACTATGAGTATGCTCCATTGGACTTTTGCTGGCAGAATTCCAGCCAGCAAAAGATTGAGAGCATATTCTCAATTTTTCGGTCGGAAAAAGTTCCGGTTGGAAATTCCGATCGTCTGTACCAATTCCGACGCGCAAAATTCCTACGCATGCTCGGAAACAATTTGACGCATGCTCGGAAGCATTGAACTTAATTTTCTCGGCTCGTCGTAGTGTTGTACGTCACCGCATTCTTGGCGGTCGAAAGTTCAGCAAACTTTTGTGTGACCGTGTGCATGCAAGCCAAGCTTGAGCGGATTTCCATCGGAAAAAACATCCAAAAATTTTCCGACGGAAATTCTGCTTGTGTGTACGCGGCATTACTCTTTCGCACAATGCTGAGCCCAACCACAGACGTGACAGAGGGAAAGAGCACATTAAGCATGAGTAGTTTTTGAACAAGTTAATGCTTTCATTTCTGTGAAGCTGGGGGCATAAGCCCAACATACAGTTGGGGGGGGGGCTCACCTAGATAGGACACTGAAAAGAAGTTTCTTATTAAAAATGTCCTGGAGACACTGAAATGCATGGGGAACTGACCCTTCAAATACAATATCATGTAAAATGTATGGTTTACTGAGCCTTTCAGTTAGAATTTCCAGCTATGGTTGCTTGATGGCTTCTTATATCTTTCAAAAATACTCAGTGTGACAGACCTAGCCGGGACACAGGCTGTTGGAGGGGACTGCATGCGAGCCTATTACCTTGCGATTATGGGCCCTGGCATTTGGGGGAACGGTGCTCTTTGAGCTGAAAGCCTGGGACCCCTGAGCTGGTGTTACTTGGATTCAGGTCCATGCTGG
This sequence comes from Lithobates sylvaticus, assembly GCA_028564925.1. Taxonomy (NCBI): domain Eukaryota; kingdom Metazoa; phylum Chordata; class Amphibia; order Anura; family Ranidae; genus Lithobates; species Lithobates sylvaticus. The sequence goes on along the minus strand of CM053026.1, from coordinate 350,889,413 downwards.
CCCCCCAATACACATAGAATCTGTATGTGTATTTGGCATATTAGCAAGAGATGCTAATGTCATGAACTCCAGACAGCCTGTCTGTTATGTAACTGAGTATAGTCTGGCTTGTAGGAGTGTTTCACCTATTGTTGTGTGTGCTAATTAACCCTGCAATTGAATGATGGAGCCCAGTGTTGATTAGGATAATTAGCTCATGCTAATTAGGTTAGGCTTTAGTCATCTGGCTGTATATATGTGTGACATGTAAAATAAAGATTCATTCCTGATGTACCCTACACTGGTGTTGTCTGGTGACTGGGTAGGCTAAAGGGTCTTGGATTGTATGGTACCGGACGGAGGAAGCATTTACGGCGGACATCTTGAGTACGGGGTCCGTCACAATTGGCTGGCAGCGGTGGGATCGTGCTTCCTTGTCGTGAACACATCCAAGCCATCACCTGGATCCAAGGCCCAGATAGCAGAGGTACAGATACGTCGTCATGGAAGAGGAATTCGGAAGGAGGTTGCGAGAGATGCGGATACAGCACAGAGGACCAGTATCGGTGCAGGTCCTGCTGGGATGGTATGATTCTGTTCACCTACAACTCTGGAAAGAAGCGCTAGCCTGTGAGCAGCGACACCAGGGAAAAGTTCTCCCCTCCATCCATGTAAGGTACTGGTCGCAGTATGAAGTACGAATGCTGTTATTGGGGGAACAACCGAAGCAGGAGTGGACAGCTGAGTTAAGCAGGCTGATCCGGGCAGAAATGCGTTTGGACGAGAGCTACAGAGCCCTCCGGTGGTATGTAGCCCAAGTGTGCCCGTGGACAGCAGATGACAGGCCCACGGAAGGCTTTGATTATAATGGCCTAGGATTGTTATACTGGAGGCTGTCCGAGGATCCCAACTTTGGGAGTGATCTGGAGTGGCGTTTTGGAGGAAAAAATGGAGCACAGAGAGCAAAGATTGAACGTCTCGGAAGTGCTCTGGGCACAGGAAGATTTGGAGTTCCTGGCCGCTCAGGAATGGGAGTTGGAGATCGCCTACATACAGCTGCTAGACTCTGCTCAGCAGCAGGGTGGGGCTCCCTTTGCCTGGGACTATCAGGAAATACCAGCAGACAGCTCTGAAATCCTGGCTGAAGAGTCAGCAATGTGGCATAGTAATAGAGTGCTTTGCCCACCTGCCCCCGCAGCTATGGATGCGGAGGTCTTATGGCGGATGCAGCAAGTGCTGACTGACCTTTACAAACCTGTTACTGCACAAGACGAGGTTGGATGGAGGAATATGCCTGGCCAGCAGCATGCCAGAGAATCGGCAGTGGAAAATCTGGAGATTGCCATCCCCAAAGCTGAAGTGCTGACAACAGGGCAGAGCTCTGCTAACTTCTGCCCAGCACCGATGGCATCTTCACTGAGCTCTGCCCAGCATCAACAGCAGTATCTGGGGAGTTACAATGAACTTCCCCAGCTGAAGCGCTGGTCACCGGACAGAGGGTCCAAGACCTCAACCCCACACCTGTGTCAGTTTTGGAGGCTCAGGGTGAGAAGGTGGCGATCACTTCCCAGCAGCAGATACAGGGGGAGAAGGGAGAGGAGGTGTTTGTTGTCCCTCCTCAACAGTCGGCCAGGGTGGAGAAAGCGGTCTTTCCTCCCCAGCAAAGATCCGTGCACCTGGGAGACAATACCACAGACATGTCATCCCAGAAGCCAGATGAGGGAATGGAAAAGGAAGCAGCCGGCTCCTCTTCTGCATAGAGACCAATAAGCTTCTAACCCCAGCTTGTTCAATTAAGCTTTGGTAATAAAACCTGGAAGCTCATTGGTTTCTATGCAGAAGTGAGCATGATTTTGCACTTTACAGCTTTAGTAAATAAACCCCATTGTGTACTTAAAAGGGTATGCCTGTATTGGTGAGACTGGGCTCCATTGTCTTGCAGTTGGACCTTTATATTTTTTTTCCTTCAATATGAAGAATCCATCAGGAAAGTGTGACACCATATTTTGGCTTTGCAGTAGCTGCAGTAGATTGGGTCAAAATTAGAGTTCAAAGGAGATAAAATAATATAGAATGTGATGCAATGTTACAGCAACCAAAGACAAAATATCAACTTGATTGGGACCTTCCTTAGTTCATAATACTGGAGTAAATACAGAAGCTTCTGAGGATACAAGTACAACAAGCCCTCTTGTAACTCTAATGTCTGCTAGTTTGTAATTTTTTCTGTACTTTCATGATCTTACATTGTCCCTGATACAAATTAGCCTTGCACATATTGCTATGGATAGGGAGATGTACTGGATGGCTTCCAGTGCACGTTATCTCATGCACAGTAGCTGTGTGCAAAAGCACATTTCGTACATTGAAAACAATATAACATTAAGAATGCATTTGGGCTTAGAATATTTAACCAGCGTAAATGTGTTTTCCTGTTTATAATAATGGAATGAAAGCATTCACTAAATTCTTTGCTCTTTTCAGCATTGCAGGGAGTATTCTGTTTACCATAGAGATCAACAGCTTCTGTAGATCCAAAGTGTGGATAATTTTACTACTTCAGATCAGCCTGCTGTTAGTGAATAAAAACAGAGCCTTTGTATTATGAGATTAGCCTTTACAAACATGACAATTATCTTGTTTTCAATAAGTTAATTTCAGTGTGATAACAATTAGACAGATTCAGCAAGGGGTTAATTTTTCTGCAATGTGATTTTAAATCTCACAGGTAGTTGAGTTTGTGATTTTTCAGCAGACTGATGTAAACAATATTTCCAGGCATGCCTAATGCTTATAAATAGTGTAACACGCTTTATGATGTGTTCCATTAGCACAAATGGCTCTAGAATCAAATGTGTGAAACTTGATAAATCTTAGAGAACAAAATGATTGAACACTTCTTAAATGCTTATGCGCTTATGATTTTTACCCTTAGCATCTATTTTGGCAAAAAACATACAGGAATAGGCAAGCAGTCTCAATGATGAAAACATACTCTGTAGGTAAAAATTACCCGAATAGCCAAAGCTGAAAACATTAGCACAATATGTTAGTGCTATTAAGCAATGATGTTTTAAAAACGAAAATAGTATCATTGGCATGGTACCTATTCCTATACCAGGCTTGGGGCTCAATAACAACTGCAACTAAAACCAGGTAACCAATCCAATTCATTAACATAAACTTATATTCTATCTCTATGGTTTCAATAAAAGTGAGTAGAACATGTATGTGGCTTTAAAGCAGAAATCTAGGCTAGCATAAGAATACATGACTTAAATACATACATGTGAACTGATTTACCTACAAAATGGGTTTAAATTCCCTTCAACCAGTTATGTGATTTACATACTGAATTGTCAGGTAGGAGTCACCAGTATTTCCTGCAGCTTCAGGTGTCACTTTATCATTTGTAGCCTACTTATTGGACAATTAATCAGCATAATCACCTCAAACTCATGATCAAAGTGGTGACCCAGGAAGCAGTTAATCTGAATAGAGATGTCATCTAATTGGCTGTGCATTTGCTGAACAGAAATACAAATCCTTTGACAGATACAATAGTTGATAATACAGTCTGTACGTTATATTAAAAGTATTGTTTTGGCTTGGAGTGCCTAGAGTTCCATTTTAAAGGGTCTACCCACCCAAAAGTGTTTGTTTTAAGGGGATCCTGGTGGGTTTAATAAGCTCCTTGCTTTGTATATGTCCTGCATACCCCAACAGCAAGATCTCTCTAGCATAATTTCTGACTTTTTTCCTCATAGAAGTTTTTGTTGTTCAAGCTTCATTTATATTGCACATATAATATTACAAATTAAAATTCATCAGGGAGTAATGGTTACATCAGGTTTACTGACCCAGGACCCTAGGAGATCTAATTGTTAGGTTGTTTTACTCTCTAGAACTAATATATCACACTATATTACTATTTTTACAATTACACTTGAACTGCCTCACCTCCCAGACCCTAGGATTGTATGATATATATATATATATATATATATATATATATATATATATATATATATTTTTTTTTTTTAATTATTTATTTATTTATTTATTTTATTCATTTATTTATTTTTTATTTGTGGTTGAACTGGATGGACTTGTGTCTTTTTTCAACCTAACTAACTATGTAACTATGTAACTAGTCACAGTTAAAGCGGGAACTAAAGTCTCCTCTCCTTTGCAGTCAGGAAAGTTGCCATCTCGGCCTTTGTTGATCCGGAATTACCATCTGATCAATTATGACACCAGCCATTTGATTGCTTGACAGTTTGGTTGAGAGAATAAGCAAATGTGACAGTTATCATTTATGGCATATCTTAAATGTAACTTTTTTGAGAAACTGTTAAATCATTGGGTTTAGTTTGGCTTTAAGGCTAGCTTGTTGGACAGGATGGGATGGCACAAGACAGTTGGTCAAGGGGAGCTAAAAAAAAAAAAAAAAAAAGGCTTAGTTTGTTGGTTAATGGAACAGGCTTAACTCTATGTTACAATACCTTCAGGGTCAGTGTCAGTTCATCCCAAGACCCGATCTGTCCTGTTCCAGACCATGGCCTTTTGGCTATGGCAAGTGTACGTGCTGGCACATGTGCGTCATTGTGTGTGTAATAGCATGCATTGACATGAGTCTCTGATCATGAGATCACTGTTGTTCAGCCTTTCTCATTGTTGATCCAGATTGCTTGAATCAGCCCATATATTCTGCCCCTGTTGCCTCACGTCTCATGCTCACTGTACCTGTTATCCTCTTGATTGCCTCCTGCCCTGACTTCTGCCTGGACATGATTACTTTCTTGCCTATCACCTTCCTCAAACTTTTCCTGGACACAATTACTCTTCTACTCACTGCCTGCCTGGCCACTGATTACTCCACTATGTCGTTATCCTGTCTCCAAAGCTGTCAGAAACAATGAATCAGACTGAGACAGAATTACAGTTAAATCCCACTTGTTTAATAATAATAATAAAAAGGTAAACATACTAAACATAGTCAAAACATAGCCAGAGTTCAGGAACCTGAACAGAAAGTCAGACAAGCCAAAACGTCAGGGAGCCAAAGATGAGCGTAGTAGAACAGCAAGCAGGATCTGGAGCCAGAAGAATGTCAGCCAAGCAAGTCTTTAACAGGAACACAGGAGAGCGTCTCTATAGATGTGACCAAGGCAAAGGCAGAGATCATCTGGGCTGGACGACTTAAGTAGGCAGGACTGACGAGCAGGATATCATCAACAGGTGAGTCACTGTGGAGAGAAAGGAGCTGGAAATTAGCCGATAGCTGAGCGGCCAGCTCAGAGAAGGAAAGGCTGAGCCCAGCCCTGACAACAGCATAGCCACTCTGTTTCCATCACTTCTTGTTGGCGTAATCCTGGTGGCTATGAACTGTTATCAGTTTGCAGCAAAGCAGTCCAATTGGGTTCCTGGCCTTGTAGGATACTGTAGGAAAATCCAAGTGGTCACTTAGATTCCATGACTTAGGTGAGCCCATGTCACCTGCCAGGGGTGTCAATACTAATACTTTCATTCTAGTAGGAGAATGAATGATATAAGGAAATATAAGGAACTTGAAGGATATGTGAATCTTGTTTTTGGCATAGTCATCCTGTTTATGTGACTCCTTGAGATGCTCAGCCACACCCTACTGTTGGACTGATTGCCTGAAAGCATAAAGATTAGCACAATGAAGGTGTGGACTCTGGAGACGAGTCTGAGGAAATATGGACACACAGAACTAAGGCAGAAGCAGCATGAGGCAATGAAGTCTGATTTTAGGATAGTTACTTGACATCCAACAGCTGACCACAGTATGGACAATTGCTGACTGGGAACAAGCACAAAATTTAAATTTCGAGCAATAATAGTTACAAATAATAGGTAAAACATATGCAGTGTCCCCAACCTGTTATGTGCAGTATACTGTATGCAATTTACAACAGATGCCACCATATAAATGGAAACAAATGCCAAATGGAGATCCCTAAACTTAATATTAGCAAGCATTTAAGCATACATTGGTTGGTATGTTTTTATTTAACTGAGAAAACCTGTTTAATTAAGATGTACTGTTTGTATAAATTACCATATGACATGAAATAAACTGTTCTGGTATAAAACAGCGAAGGAAAGGACAGTGATGTGTTGTTTTTACATAGACACTAAAACTATATTGCTTTGGATTTACAAGTAATTCATGTAAGAGGCTGTTTCTTCCACGTTATCACATATATTATCTGGAATTTAGTGCTTGTGCTTAAAAATATATGAATATTTCCAATATGCTGATCCTGCTGACCTTCTGAAGCTCTTCTGTTCTCATGTCAAAGAAGGGAAATCCCTTAACAGCTCTTTGCACATTCCCACAAATACAAACTGCTATGACTATATCTACACAAGGTTTTGAAGTCCAATATTCTCTCTGGAAAAAGTAATTTCAAAGAATCTGCACACCTACATTCTTTTGTGTCCCTCGGAGCACTACAGATAAAGGAATTCTTGATCCTTCCTGTGAATTTATTGCACTCTGTTCATTATTACTTTAGATTTTTATGAGTCTATAAATTTGTACAACAGCTTTGAAAGTTGTCTCTTCTTTTTTATTCACAAGAAAAAACTTGATAGTATTTGCCATTTGTTTCCTTTGATTTTGGTGCTAATTAACTACAATGGTAATCTGTAGTAATTATCTAGTCAGTGTGTGTTTTACACAAATGCATTGTGTCACCAAATGATTAAAATAAGTTAATGCCCTTCAACTAATATGAGTAGGAGAGTGCAGAATGATCATAGCAGGCTAATTTAAACTACAGTACATTTCCTTTTTCTACCCACTGTAAGGCACTAAGGGATACAATCCCACAGGTTCCTGAAAATCATTTTTTCAGTGTCAATACAATTTGCACAAACATGAGCATTCTAGGGATTTAATTTAATTACTATGTAAGTATTTACAAGCTTATATTATTAAATATTAAAATATAATGGGAATTCCATTTCAAATACCATGGAGTTGTCTGCTAGAACAAATAGTTTTTTCAAGCACACAAGCCTAAAAAGCTGTACAGTATCTAGGTTAATGACTTCAATGGGGGGATATGATCAACTTCTATAAATGTATACAGTAGGAGGTCCATACAGTTAAATTGGCTCTGGCTAGCTCAGTAGAAAAGGCCTGGATTCTTTCCTAAATGCACAAAATATAACTGGATATTCTTAATTAACAGTGGGTATAGTTTTGTGTATATGGAGTTTTTTGATATGTGTGTGTATATTTTTCCTCGGAGAAACTGGAAAAACTTGTGTTTTTCAACTACACTAGCTATGTGACTATGTATAGTAGCTATGATCTTGGTTAACTGAACCTTGGAGCCGATTGAAGGCATTTCTGGGTGTTTTAGTTCATATTTAGTTCACCTGTAGCATGTCCAATGAGCCCCAAACCCCTCTAAATGTAAAAGCACTCTAAATTTTCACCAGAGAGCCAATAGTCAAGCCCATTACCATCCGCCATCCTCCCTGTGTACGACTAAGGTATTTATTTACAAAGCCGTGAATCTGACATTCACTAAACAGTCACTGCAGGTTAATATTACTGCATGTTTTAAATAACAGTGATTGATTTATCACCAGTGAATGTTTGATAAAAGTGACAATTGCTGCTTTATAAATATGCCCCTAAATGTGATAGGCTGCTTTACAGTCCAGTATGGTGATGCTGAGTTTTTTTCGGTTAGACCAGAGTTCGACTGTTAGCATTTTGCTTGTAAATCTTGTAACTGAGAGCTCACAGTTTTGGGGCCCATGGCTTTCTGGAAATAAAGAGATATGCAGATACCTAGAGCTTTCTGTAATTTGTTTCAGGAGCTGGTTTACCAAGATTAAGAAAGTTACAGCTATGCTTTATATAACTCTTGGACTGCAATTTTACCAGGCTGTATTTAGTTTTTACTTTTTACGTGGTTAACCTCAGATTACACCTTTATTATAAGTACACCTGTTTACAGGTTATAGCTTTAATTTGGTGTTAAAACAGATATCCATTACCCTTTCACCTCAATGTTCTATAAACCCATCTTAATACAAGGTCTCCTCTTCTAAATGTGTATCTGTAGATATGTGTTTAGGTCATAATTTATGAGAGTGTGTTGCTTTTTAAAATAAAAATAAGAACACAGTAATGTGTAAAGGGAAGTGTGCAGTTCAATACTTCCTTACATTTCAGATAACATAGATGATTTCATGTGTACTTTTGCCCCCAAATACTGTATATGCCAGCATTAAAAGAGAAGTTTTTTTGTTTTTTTAGAAATCATACTTACCTAGGGGGATTCAGCATCGGTCCAATGCTGCATCTATCCCCTGCGGGCTCTAAGACTGAAAACTGAGCGATCAAAGACTGCTGATCACTCAGTTCTCAGTGCTCCGTGGGCAGAGGGCTGGTGATTATTAGTCACCAGCTCTCTGCTTTGCCACCTAACCCCCCCCCCCCCCCCCCCGCTGCTGTGGAGGGGGTGTGAGTGGCTAATTCAGGCTCTCAGTGTCTGAGCCTGGTGCCGGTCCAGGCATCTGGGTGGATCATATGGTCACAATCTTTCCCCAGCCCAGTGATGTCATTCGACAGCGGGCTTCAGAACGAACTGCACTCCTGTGATCCACAGGAGAAGTACAGCCAAACAAGCTTTGGCTGTACTTCTCCTTTAAGACAAATCAGGCATACTGTAGACACATGTTTCAGTTGCCCTTAAATTATATTGTTTATCTTTAAAAAAAGATGATCTTGGTAACATCATATGACCTGTTCCTAGGCATGGATACATTTTTAATATGGTTGGCTAATGCAAATAAAACAAAAAAAACTTTTTCTTAACCACTCCACCAACCACTAGCTAATTGCTAGCTTAGAAAAAGCAGCTTAAAGTCTCAATTAGCTTAAATGGTCCCAATTTGTACTGTGGGACGGTTCTTCCTGCACTGCACTTTAAAGGGGCCCTCAGGTCTTCCAGCTGAAAAACAAGAGGTGAAAACAAGATGGGTTGGATAGCCTGGAGTGCAGCTTGCGATCATGGCTCTCAATGACAATGAACTTAGATAAGTAAAAGGGGTTGTTAAAAGTTTTTTTTGTAAACTAATGAATAGGTTGTGCATGGCTTTAAATAAATATATATTGAATATTCATTGTACTCTAGATAGAGAAATACTATGCAACTGGAAAAAAATAAAACTGGAAATGTCAAAAATAAAATGTTAGGTAAAACAATGTGATAATAAATTTAGTGAAGCAAAGTAAAGCCATTTCTGGATCAGGATATTATCATAAAGTTCATGTGCTTTCTGTCAGGTGTTACTACAATTTAATGCATTCTGGTATTTTAAGATGTTGCCAAAAATACATGTTTTTGTAGTTAGGACAAAATGATTATACAAGGCCAGGCTTTCTACTAAATCATGTTGGCTTACATATTTCCGAAAGGGATCCTAGCAGAGACTTTTTTCCCCCGTTTTTACCTATACTGTATGCTAGTTAGTTTTGTTTGTTTATACAGAAACAGTGCACATTGCAGGTGTGTGCACAAACTGTTCTTTTTTTTAATTCTCTAAATCCTCGTTTACACTATTTAATTCCGAACTGCAGTAGAGAAGAAGGATGAGGTGTGACAGTTGTAAGCTACTAGTAATGCAATTCTAGACAGGGATGGATTCAGGGGGACATCTATTTCCTGGCTTCTAAGAACAAAGCCTAGGTGCCAAAACTCCACCAAGATATTTACTCTTTTATTCTTTTCGGATATTAACAATTATGCATAATTGATAACCAACCACAAACATGTTAATGTAAATATATAAAATATGTCATCAATCAGCATTCAAAGAACTGCAAACGTTGCAGGTCCAGAATTATTTTTTAAGTCAAGATGAGTAAATTTAACTTTGATATTTGATTTGGACCAGCCCGATCAGCTTTTTCAAAAGCTGCATTGCCCAAACCAGCAGTTAGGGCATTTTTTTCTAATGTATGTATCTATCCATCTTCTTTTGTCTTTCTATATCTATGTATATGTATTTACATAAACACATATAAAATACAGATATACGTTGTAGTTTCCACCATCATAAAGTGTATGTAATAGCCATAGTTTTAGGCAGAGAGGCGATGGATTAGACCCTCTGTGAAGTTTTTATTGGTGTCTATGTCCTAATTGGGAGATTCTTTCCTCTTTTTTGTACTAATGACCACTATCACTAACACAGAAAGGCATGAGAAATCCAAACTTTCACAGTTGTCATCAGAACAGGTGAGAGTAAATCTTACAATAAGGGCATGCGTTCTGGGGACAACTGTCTAAAAAGAAAATTCCACTCACATTGGGAGATTTCTTCTAACTTCCTGTTGCATTAGCGGGGGGTACACAGACATTAAAAAAAAAAAAAACTTAATAGGGTTCTTAACACTTTAATTTTTGACTGAACCAGAATGTTTAGGGGTGTAAATAAGGTATGTGTCAGTACTTATCTTTGTGTGTCAAAGCTAAAAAACAAAAGACCTCATCTACAGGACCTAAAGTAAAGGAAAGCAAGTTTTAAGTGACTAAACTAAACTTACATTGGCTTTTATTTTTAGTCTACACTGAAAAAATTAAGTGTAGAACCTGACTAGGTATTTTGGACATCTGAGTTCTTCTTACCCTTTGTACGGAAGCTGACATACAACTGTAGTTAAAGCGTTTGACAGAACTGGCTATAAGTCAATAATACTTGCTTGCAGTTTTGACTTGTTTTGGAAGTGTTCCTTTTTACCAAAAGGTCTGATTAAAACTCAAATAAAAACTTTATTGAGATGAAGAACTTTATATAAGAATGCTTCATATGTTATTTATAATTACTACACTTGTCTCTGCACATTATTTAGTCCACTAAATATAACAAAGTAGTAGATATAAATATTCATAGATGGACAACTGGAAAGTTTTAAACAGGTACATTGTTTATAGCTTTTGTTTCCTATTTAGAACAAGTGGTAAAATATATTTAGATGTAGAAATAGCTAAAATAGGCAGTCACAATGTGCAGAAAATGTCATTGCAGCACAACATTTACTAGCCTTGTATATGGACGATGCAATATCTCCAATTTACAGTATGACCTGAAATAGGATACCTCTACACATGTTGCCAGCTAAATTCTTCAGCTAGTGTGAAGCTGCTATATATAAACGGGCACTATAAACAGAATTTTTCAAATGTTATCATTTTAAATAATAATTCAAAAGTAGAAGTTTAAAATGTTTTGCGTGCCTAAGAATCACGTTTTTACTATCTGCGCTATTTAAAATATACAGATTACATGTACAATGAAAATGTTATGTTTTATCATTTGTATCTGTCAGCAAAATAAGGTAAATTTTTTAAAGCGAAGCATTTTAAAATACACATCTACTAGTCAGAGGTTATTTTATTACTGCATCATAGCACAGACCTAAATACAGGAAAATCTGTGATTCCTGCAAGTACCTGAGCTACTCTTTAAATCAATCTCTATGTCCTTGTGTAACCCCTTAGATCTTAGACCTAGACTATATATTGGCACTTTCCTTTTTTCTAAATTGAGATTAAGCCTCCACTCAAGCTGTTAACACCCCCACCCTGTGAGTCAATTATCAAGTGCCAGAGGTTTATAGGGCAGTAGAGGCTCTAGGGTGTGAGAAATGAAGGGAAGAAATAGGTGTAGCACTAAGAGGGGCAAGCTTTAATCTTGAGCTTGGCAGAAGGCATAATCAAATTTGATACCATTTGTGATATTAAAGCATTTTGTAATTTAGGTAATGTTTGGGGTTTTAGCAATCTGGATTAAATGATGTCAGGTGTGGTATCTTTATTATTATTATTATCTTTTTCACTATTATTACTATAATTATTATGTGTGCATTATAGTGCCTCCCAAAAAACGAAAAAAGGCATAATGAAATAAAATAGGATGCTGTTGATTTAATAATTAGCAGTGTGTTTCAAGAACTTTATACACTTCATGAACTTTATACAAATAACATGTTGTGAACTTAGCTCATTGTACTTTTTCTATGTCACTTGATAATGTTTGTGAAGCCTAGTATGATGCAGAATTTATTTATGCAGCAACATTATAGGTGTCATATTAAACTATTGAATACAGCACTGCAAATTTTGCAAATACTGAAAGAGTAATACAAGAGCATTCTTACATGGTATAGTGAGTTGACATGTCAAACACATCTTCTTAATGCTTTCATCATTTCGTGAGTGGTCTTAATGTGCCTCATCTTTCATTTGTTTCATACTTGACTGTGATCAAAGGATGTAACTTAAAAGATGATTGAACATGTCCTAAGTGCAATGTACCAAAGCACTACAAAGCCCACAGAAATGAATTACTGAATTAGATACTTCACCTTATGTGGAATAAAATGTAGCCACATAAACACTGTAAGACACATAGGGGGTTATTTACGAAAAGGCAAATCCACTTTGCACTGCAAGTGCACTTGAAAGTGCACTGAAAATGCACTTGGAAGTGCAGTCGCTCTAAATCTAAGGGGTAGATCTGAAATGAGTGGAAGCTCTGCTGATTTTATCATCCAATCATGTGCAAGCTAAAATGCTGTTTTTTATTTTCCTTGCATGTCCCCCTCGGATCTACAGCGACTTTACTTCCAAGTGCACTTTCAAGTGCACTTGCAGTGCAAAGTGGATTTGCCTTTCGTAAATAACCCCCAAAGTAGCAACGGTGCATGGCTGTCTGCAATCAATTGCGTTTTTCCTCAATCAATATACAATTAATGATTTAATTTATAAGCTTGGAGCCATGATACAGTTAGACTGGTTTGCCTAGAAATACATAGCAATTTTCAATCTTTTCTAACCAGTTATATTATTAAAAAATATCCTTTAAGTTTAATATATTATTTATTCTATAGTGATTTATTTTGTGTAAATGTACATAAAACCCTTTTCTGTGTACTCATTGTATCCTAAGTTTACACAGCAATGGCTTGACACTGAGGCCAAACTTCACCTCTGAAGCTGAGCCCCATCAATTCAAAGTTCTATTATCCAAAAAGAGCCCTTGTTGTCAACTGTGGTACTAACATTGAATAATGATGTAGGGAGTGAGAGTGAGGAGTTTAGAACAAGGGGTAGAATGTAGCTTCATATTTCGTACATGTTATTGCTCTCTGCTGCACATTTTAAAGACTGTGGTTGTCAGTATCATGCCTGTAGCAGACTGCTCATTTACAGTTTTCTTTAAGTTTAATTATGCTGGTCTATTGACTATATCATTAAGTCCCTTCCCGACCAGCCGCTGCAGTTGTACTGTGGAAGGTTGGCTCCCCTGGGTGAACCAACGTAGCTGTACATCGGTTCGCCTTTTGACCACTAGGTGACGCTGGAGCCGATGCGCGTGGCCAGGCAGTCGCAATGCCTGCCGGGCACCCGCGATCGCTCCACACAGAGACAGAACGGAGATCTGTCAGTGTAAACCAGGGGTCTCAAACTGGCGACCCTCCAGCTGTTGCAAAGCTACAAGTCTCATCATGCCCCTGCCTGTGGGAGTCATGCTTGTAACTGTCAGTCTTGCAATGCTTCATGGGACTTGTAGTTTTGCAACAGCTGGAGGGCCGCCAGTTTGAGACCCCTGATGTAACCAGACAGATCTCCTCGCTGTATGGGGTGAGGAGAGTGATCTGTTGTTCATACTAAGTAAGAACAATGATCGCTCTCCTCACCCAAGCAGTCCCATCCCCCCACAGTTAGAATGCCTCCCTAGGGAACACAGTTAACCCCTTGATCGCCCCATAGTGTTAACCCCTTACCTGCCAGTGACATTTACACAGTAATCAATGCATTTTTATAGCACTGATCGCTGTATAAATACTAATGGTCCCAAAAATGTGTCAAAAGTGTTTGATCTGTCTGCCATAATGTTGCAGTGCCGATAAAAATCGCTTATCATCGCCATTACTAGTAAAAAAAATAATAATAAAAAAAATGCCATAAATCTTTCCCCTATTTAGTAGATGCTATAACTTTCAATATAAATTCAATATATGCTTATTGCGATTTTTATTACCAAAATATGTGGAAAAATACATATCGGGCCTAAACAGAGGAAAAATTAGCTTTTTTTAAAAAAAAATTGGGGATATTTTTTATAGCAAAAAGTACAAAATATTGTGTTTATTTCAAAATTGTCGCTCTTTTTTTGTTTATAGAGCAAAAAATAAAAACCGCAGAGATGATCAAAAACCACCAAAAGAAAGCTATATTTGTGGGAAAAAAAGGGCGTCAATTTTGTTTGGGCAGGACCGTGCAATTGTCAGTTAAAGCGATGCAGTGCTGTATCGCAAAAAATGGCCTGGTCATTGAGCAGCCAAATCTTCCAGGGCTGAAGTGGTTAATGACCTCATTGCACGTGTCTCTTAATGTGCTTAACCTGGCCTGACTGACTTTTGGATTTGGCTTTTGAGCCCACCTAAATATGAAAAGCATACAATTCTAGATAGGATGAAGGTTTAACAGGCATTAAAACATAATATATATATACAGTGGTGTGAAAAAGTGTTTGCCCCCTTCCTCATTTCCTGTTCCTTTGCATGTTTGTCACACTTAAGTGTTTCGGAACATCAAACCAATTTAAACAATAGTCAAGGACAACACAAGTAAACACAAAATGCAATTTGTAAATGAAGGTGTTTATTATTAAAGGTGAAAAAAAATCCAAACCATCATGGCCCTGTGTGAAAAAGTGATTGCCCCCTAAACCTAATAACTGGTTGGGCCACCCTTAGCAGCAACAACTGCAACCAAGCGGTTGCGATAACGTGCAATGAGGCTTTTACAGCGTCCTGGAGGAATTTTGGCCCACTCATCTTTGCAGAATTGTCCTAATTCAGTTACATTAGAGGGTTTTCGAGCATGAACAGCCTTTTTAAGGTCATACCACAACATCTCAATAGGATTCAGGTCAGGACTTGGCTAGGCCACTCCAAAGTCTTCATTTTGTTTTTCTTCAGCCATTCGGTGGTGGACTTGCTGGTGTGTTTAGGATCATTGTCCTGCTGCAGAACCCAAGTTCGTTTCAGCTTGAGTACACGAACAGATGGTCGGACATTCTCCTTCAGGATCTCTTGGTAGACAGCAGAATTCATAGTTCCTTTTATCACGGCAAGTCTTCCAGGTCCTGAAGCAGCAAAATAGCCCCAGACCATCACACTACCACCATCATATTTTACTGTTGGTATAATGTTCTTTTTCTGAAATGCAGTGTTCCTTCTACGCCAGATATACTTGGACACACACCTTCCAAAGAGTTCCACTTTTGTCTCATCGGTCCACAGAATGTTGTCCCAAAAGTCTTGGGGATCATCAAGATGTGTTGTGGAGAAATTGAGACGAGCTTTGATGTTCTTTTTGCTCAGCAGTGGTTTTCTCCTTGGAACTCTGCCATGCAGGCCATTTTTGCCCAGTCTTTTCCTGATGGTGGAGGCATGAACGCTGACCTTAACTGAGGCAAGTGAGGCCTGCAGTTCCTTGGACGTTGTTGTGGTCTTTTGTGACCTCTTGGATGAGTCGTCGCTGCGCTCTTGGGGTAATTTTGGGCGGCCGGCCACTCCTGGGAAGGTTCACCACTGTTCCATGTCTTCGCCATTTGTGGATAATGGCTCTCACTGTGGTTCGCTGGATTCCCAAAGCTTTGGAAATGGCTTTATAACCCTTTCCAGACTGATAGATCTCAATTACTTTCTTTCTCTGAATTTCTTTGGGTCTCGGCATGATGTGTAGCTTTAAGGATCTTCTGGTGGACCTTACTGTGTCAAGCAGCTCCTATTTAAGTGATGCCTTGATTGTGAACAGGTGTGGCAATAATCAGGCCTGGGTGTGGCTAGAGAAAATTGAACTCAGGTGTGGACAACCACAGTTATAGTATGTTTTAACAAGGGGGGCAATCACTTTTTCACACAGGGCCATGATGGTTTGGATTTTTTTTCACTATTAATAATAAACACCTTCATTTACAAATTGCATTTTGTGTTTACTTGTGTTGTCCTTGACTATTGTTTAAATTGGTTTGATGTTCCAAAAACACTTAAGTGTGACAAACATGCAAAGGAACAGGAAATGAGGAGGGGGCAAACACTTTTTCACACCACTGTATATATATATATATATATATATATATATATATATATATAGTTTCATAGTAAGTGAGAGGGAATAAAGGCTGCATAGGAGAGGGAAGTGTCAAAATAAATAAAATGTGTTTCTAGCAAAGGAGTTTATAGGTTTTATTGGCTATTCTAATGAAATTGTTGGACCAATGAGTAGGTAAATGAAGCAATTGCTTTGGGCAAGTGCTTCATCTACCTTGTATCATAACGTGTGCTTCTGCTAATTCAGCCCTGGCTGTGACCTCTCCAGTCACAGCCAGGGCTGGATTATCAACAGCACAACTTTTTTGATGGCCCTGTTGTCAAGCAGTACCTCTACAATAAAGAGTGTAAAAGGGGAGAGGGAGGGAATCACAACAGGATGGGGGAGAGTTACTAAAATTGGTGCACAAGTGAACAGTAAGCAATCAGCTTCCAAGTTTTATTTTCAAAGCTTAATTGAAAAATCTAAAGTTATAAGCTGATTGGTCTCTATGCGCAGATGCACCAGATTCTGTGTGCTCCAGTTTTAGCAAATCTTCCACTATGCCTCTCTTTGTCAAGACAAAGCTGAATTAAAATGTAATGATGAAAAATGTACATTAATGTGCATAGACCAGGGCAATATCTCTACCCCACACATCAAATGGAATACAGCTGGTCAAAACAGAGATAGAGAAGAACTAGGCATATTGGTTACCAATAGGCTAAACAGCACCACTCAAGGTCAAGTGGAAAGAAATAAAAGGAAGAAAAATATAATGCTAAATTATTATTGCCTCTGTGTAAATCATTTGTAAAGCCACATCTAGACTATGGGATCTATTTTTTGGGTACCACATTAAAAATATATATACAGCAGCTTTAGAGGGGAGCAACTAAATTATGACAGTGACTAGAAAATCCTACGTGTTTCTGTTCTTAAGAAATAGATATATGTACTTCTATATCTCTGGAAGTCTAGTTCCTGAATGGCTCTTCAGTCACTTACAGTCTTCTAATGAGGAAAGTTGCAGTGTCTGCATAGATATAATTAACCCTTATGGAGTATCTTACCAAAAATATTATTCCTATTAAAGAAGGGGGCCTAAAATCTGACTTGCAACATCTAGGAAAATCAGTGAGCCAATCACACAAGCAGGACATTTCCTGGGAAATTTTGTACACCAACTGTGTACTGAAGGCCTCCGGGTTGCCATACTACATTGAATTTTACAGAAAATTACAGAGCTGCAGATTGAAAAGTAAAGGTCATTTTTAAGAACATTAAATTACAATATGGCTTGTGAAGCAATTGTATATACTTTATTATTTATTGAAACTGATAGTGTTTTCTCTGTGTACACTGGTTCTATGGTATGTACGCAAAATGTAGCCTGTAGACCAGATGACCAGGGTACAATGAAGAGTGACTACGGAAATAACAGCTTTTATTACATAGCTTTCGATCTACCAAGTTATTTTACTTGCAATGATCATTTGCAGAGTTAGTTAAAAATTTTGAGCCTACGTCTTTCTATTCTGTTTATAGGGTGACTATCAAGGCATTATCTAAAATCAGAACAGATGTTATTTTTTTCTGACATTGCCTAAACTTCACACAGATAATTGCTTGCAGAAGGCTGCCTTTACTTTAGGTTTCAACTTGGCATTGTGATTCACACAATTACAGGTCATCTGATTGCAAAATCCTACTTTATAAGACATTGTACAGTAAAACCTATTAAAATAACTTTTACACTAGGGTGCTATTGAGGTTAATTTATGGATGATTTTTTTTACCAAAAATAAAACTAAAAGTACCACAAAATAATATTTTTTGTGTCAAGAGATTAGAAAGAAACGGTCCTCAAATTCTTATTTATTGGTGTTAGAACATATGCAGATAATCACATTCATTACCTTAAATGTTGATTATAGTGATTAATGTTAGCATAATGTGTGGTCCATCATTATAGGCTACATGCAAGGTTTTTACAAATATTTCTGGATAGAAAGCATGCATCTTTTATGATGTAACTTCTCTAAACTAAGATCTCAATCCTTGAATTTTTTTTGTATCAACTTGGAGGAAAAAGAATAGAAGTAATATTATAAAAAATATCTTACTTATTTTACCAATACACAAACATATTTTTCTTTTTCAACATGAATTTCAAAGAACAGTTATGCGGCGTACACACGCTCTGACTTTCCGGCGGGATTGTCCGCCGGACCTAGTCCAGCAGACAAACCGCCTGACTTTCCAGCGGGGTTCCGCCGGACTTTCCAAGCGTGTGGACTTGCCCACACACGCCCGGACTTTTCCGGCGGACAATCCGCCAGCTTTTTTGAAAAAGTCTGCGGGACTTTTGAAATGAACGGACTTGCCTCACACACGGAAAAAGTCCGTTCATTTAGAACGTGACTCCAGGTAGACGGGGCTAGCGAAGGCAGTGAATGCCCCGTCACCTAGTATGGATTTAAAGGGGAAACCCTACACCAAAAAAACAGCGTGGGGGTCCCCCCCCAAATCCATCTCAGACCCTTATCCGAGCACACAGCCCGACCGGTCAGGAAAGGGGATGGGAAAGAGCGAGCGCCCCCCCCCTCCTGAGCCGTACCAGGCTGCGTGCCCTCAACATGGGGGGTGCCCTGGGGAAAGGGGGGCCCTGCGGCCCCCCCACCCCAAAGCACCTTGTCCCATGTTGATGAGGACAAGGGCCTCTTCCCGACAACCCTGGCCGTTGGTTGTCGGGGTCTTCGGGCGGGGGGCTTATCGGAATCCGGGAGCCCCCTTTAATAAGGGGGCACCCAGATCCCGGCCCCCCACCCTATGTGAATGAGTATGGGGCACGATGTACCCCTACCCATTCACCTAAGGAAAAAAGTGTAAATAAAAAAAAAACACACAATTTTTTTAAAATATTTTATTGCACAGCTCCGGGGGTCTTCTTCCGTCTTGGGGGGTCTTCTCGCCGGACTCCTCCGCTATCCTCTGCTCTTTTACCTAGCTCTTTCACAAGAGCAGAAGCCTGGCTTTCTTCTTCGTTGCCGTCGTCATCTGGGGGTCTCGTTCCGCCTTCGGGGGTCTGCTCTTCTGTTCTTCTTGCCGCTGTCGCCGCCGCCGGCTGCGCCTTCTGCGTTGTCTTCTTCGTCCCCACCCCCTTTCCTGACCAGCTGCGTGCTCGGATAAGGGTCTGAGATGGATTTGGGGGGGACACCCACGCCGTTTTTTTGGCATAGGGATTCCCCTTTAAATCCATACGAAGGCATTCACTGCCTTCGCTAGCCCCGTCTACCTGGAGTCCCATTCTAAATGAACGGACTTTCCTCCGTGTGCGAGGCAAGTCCGTTCATTTAAAAAGTCCCGCCGGCTAGCACACAGACGGCGGGATTGTCCGCCGGACTGCCGAGTCCAGCGAACAATTTTAAGTCTGAACTTATGGGAGGAAAAAGGATTACCGCAGGAAAGTCCGCTCGTGTGTACGCGGCCTTATAATATGCCCATATTCTGATGATACTGAAAGCACTCCAAGTGAACACTAAGGGATCTATTTATAAAAAAATATGCTGTGCAAGTGTCTCAGCATTTGCAAAATAGTAACAGATAATAACCAAAATGCTTGTGATCTGTGTGTAATGTCAGTTTCTATGTGTTGCTGTTCACAGGGCAAATGTAACATTGAAAATAATAATTCGATCCTAGGAGAAAAATAGTTTTAAGAAAATTTCAACCAGAAGAATTGTAGAACAGTAGAGAAAATGGGTTAATATCATGGGCTAAAAACTTTCGACCAGAAGAGGAAATTTTGAGGCAAACATCTGCACTCTGTATAGAGTATATGGAGATTCCTGTGCTCACCACCAACAGTGTAAGGCTTCATGTACACCCTGCCCACATTTACCACGGCTGCAGGAAAATCGCTGTTTGCAGTTTCCCGCAGCCGGCGGTCAAAATGTTGAGGAGGTGGAGGGAGGTTGTAGCTCCCCTGATCGCAGCAGCTCCTAAACTATGTTTTTTTGGCAAAAATACTTCTAAACTCAAGTTTTGGAGCTGCTAGTGTACATGAAGCCTAATGAATCATCTACTGCAAAGAACAAACTGCTATATAGAGTTGGTACAGTACTGTAGAGACAAAACTCTGTTGTTTACCTTAGGTGAGCTCTTGCTCATCTGTGAAGGGTTTCAGTCTTGTAAACCTGTCAAGCAACTAAGCTCTGTCTTTGCAACATTGTATCAATCTTGTTTAGCAGTTCAGTCTCTGTAGTAGTTGATGCATTACTCTTTCAGTGGTGACCACAGAAACCTCCTATGCTCACCACTGCCAATACTTGGCTCCATCTAGTGGCCAAATGTGATGTTTTCTGTTAAATTAGTTTAAAATCGAACAACACATAATATAGCAAATTTACATTTGTTTTGTTTTTGTTGCGCCATTTGCATAGAAAGAATGTAAAAGCACTTTTACTGAGTGGCTATGCAAGTTCATTATAAATCAACTCCTTAGCCTACAGTGCAGAGGATCTTCCTCATATTATTTTCTCATTTGGTTGATATTTCTTAGCCCGTAGTGTTAGGCTATTTCCTTTATTTGTCATATGTTCTTTAATTTTTCTGTCTTAAAATGTTTAAGGTTCTTTTTCTTTTGGGATCGAATATTAGGGAATGCTGCATTTGTCCTGTGTCAAGGGAACAAATAGAAATGGACATTTCACACATAATAAAAACATGACAGGTATTATTCATGCCCTTTGGTGACTGTTGAGACATTTACATAGCATTTTATGAATAAACCCCTTAAAGGACCATGCATTAGATGAAAATATAAACACCACACTTTATGCCAAGAGCTTAGTTCTGAGCTGTAACTCCTAGGACATAACAGCAACTTTGTATTAGAGGTAAGTATAATCTACAAATCTGTGGAACCTCTCTGAAATGGTGGGGGACCATTCAAGGTCAAGCCTCTAGTGCCTAAAACTTATTTCAGGGTAAACATAATCTCCCTTCCACCTCTTTCATCCTTCCCTTTTTTTGTTTTTTAAATATTTGTAAAATAAAACCTTTTTCCAGGTAAGGGGGGTCAGTAATCCAGAGCTGCAGATGTTCTCATGCTGACTGGCCCATGGTAGTACTCTTGCAAAGACATCAAATTTTTCTGGATCTCAAGTGACCCCTTCTATTGGACAGCCATTGGACAGCCATTGGGAGTAGTTGCTAAAGCTGGGCATTCTGTAGCTAGCTCACAAAACACTGCAAACCATTAATTAAAAGTGAAAAGAACTCACTGCTCCAGGTGTAACTGATACACCCACTGGAACACACACCTGAGTGCTAGCCCTGGCTCGCCTCCATGGTAAATCGTCAAAATAAGTAACGACTGCACCTCATTTGGGCTCTAAGTAAAGTTTATTGGAACATCAGAAAACAAACAAAATGACACCAGAGGACACCAGCAGTGGTCAAGGTAGACACGTTTCACACAACAGAAATGTGCTTAATCAATGATTAAGCACATTT
Organism: Lithobates sylvaticus; assembly: GCA_028564925.1. NCBI lineage: Eukaryota > Metazoa > Chordata > Amphibia > Anura > Ranidae > Lithobates > Lithobates sylvaticus. Next base: position 350,867,751 of record CM053026.1, on the reverse strand, counting down.
CTGTTGTGTGAAACATGTCTACCTTTACCACTGCTGGTGTCCTCTGGTGTTGTTTTGGATTTTTTGATATTTCAATAAACTTTACTTGAAACCCAAGTGAGGTGCAGCCGTTACTTATTTTGACCAAACCATTAATTAATCAGAGATTAGGCTAGAAATCTGGGGAACCTCTCTGAAATGTGCGGGAGGGGGCTTTTCAAGGCCTAAAAACGTATTTCATGGCAAACATAATCTCCTGCCCACCCCTCTTAACCTTCCCTTGTTTTTCTAAATATCTGTAAAATAAAAATTCTTTCTGAGTTGTTCTTATGCTGGCTGGTCCCCAGGGGTACCTTGAACTCACGTCACCTTTCCTTGATCCCAAGTGCACCTCATAATTACCTCATACTTCTGGAAACCACCCCAATAACTTAGTATACACAGTTAGCCAGTGCTCCAATTTCTTCTGCATCACTTCATGGGCTCTTTTATACTAGGCCACAGCCCCTAAAAAAAATCAACCAGCCTTCATCTATTTCCCTCAACATAACTCTTTTATAAACAATTTAATAGACATACGGCTACCATATGCCTGAGAACTTTATTGAACCTGCTTAATGCAGAGTAGCAGGTCTTGATCACAGAATAAGGCACAAGCTTGAATAGTAACAACATTGCTAGTCTCTGGTAGGTACAAGGCCTGTTATCTAGCCTCTTCTGATAAACAAAAAGTCTCTCAAAGTTTTTTGAATATCCTGAGGTAACATGGACTCAGTCCCACATTTCCCCAGAGGGGACATCTACTTGTTGCTCACATGACATTACTGTCTCTCCCCAGCAGAGAGTCTTCCATCTCTTACTGCCTCTGAAGAATCTCCTCCTCCATCCAGCAATTGCACCCTTTCACCTCATTGTAGATTTCCAATGAAAATGACAGAACAGAACTTCATCTATAAAATTATGTGGGAGAAAAGGTACCAAAATATGTATATACCCCAAACATTTGATTAACTGTAATTCAGTTTTTCCAACAACAAAGATATTAAGGGCAGCAATTATGTAGCAATTATGTAGCTGCTATTCTGTAAATAACTTGTACATCATAGCCCCTCATTTCGCTTATGAGAGATATTTGTTTATGTGTACATGGATCAGAGTGTCACGCAAGGTTCAGTAAAATGCCATACACTTTTTTTCACACCGTATTTGCGCAGCGTTCTTGCAAGCGCACTTTTTTTGGAAAAAAATCACTTTTTTGAATAAGAAAATAAGACAACAGTAAAGTTAGTCCAATTTTTTATATATTGTGAAAGATAATGTTACGCCGAGTAAATTGATACCTAACATGTCACGCTTCAAAATTGCGCCCGCTTGTGGAATGGCATCAAACTTTTACCCTCAAAAATCTCCATAGGCGACGTTTAAAAAATTCTACAGGTTGCATATTTTGCGTTACAGAGGAGTTCTACAGCTATAATTATTGCTCTCGCTCTACCGATCGCGGCGATACCTCACATGTGTGGTTTGACCACCGTTTTCATATGCAGGCGCTACTCACGTATGCGTTCGCTTCTGCGCACGAGCTCGTCGGGACGGGGCACTTTAAAAAAAATTTTTTTTGTTTTTCTTATTTTTTTTTTCTTGATTTTATTTATTTTTACACTGTTTTTTAAAAAAAATTTAATTGGCTCACTTTTATTCCTATTACAAGGAATGTAAACATTCCTTGTAATAGAAAAAAGCATGACAGGTCCTCTTAAATATGAGATCTGGGGTCAAAAAGTCCTCAGATCTCATATTTGGACTTCAATGAAAAAAAAAAAAAAATGTAATTTAAAAAAATTACATTTGAAAATTCCTCTTTAAGAGGTATGGGCGGAAGTGACGTTTTTGACGTCGCTTCCGCCCTCCTATGGTATAGAGAGATGAGTGGCGGCCATCTTAGCATCACTCATCTCTATGCACATCAGGGGAAAGGACCCGATCGCCTCCGCCGCTGCCGACGGTTCCGGTAAGCGGCGGAAGGCGCGGGAGAGCGGCGGGAGGGGGGGCACCTCTCCATCCGCCGATAACGGTGATCTCGCGTCGAATCCGCCGCGATGACCACCATTATCGGACAGCCGACCGGCGCCTGAAGAGATGGATATCTCGGTTGTGGCAGCAGCTGCTGCCGTTACCGAGATATCCCTCTTCAAAAAAGGGACGTACATCGTCGTGCGCCGGTCAGAAAGTGGTTAACCCCACTTCACACTAGTAAATCAGGATCTAAAATGCAAAATGTATTTTAGACATACCTACTTTTTCTTTTGACCGATTACAATTCTTAATCATTTCTTTTATTGACGTGCAGCAATGGATATAAAAAGGAAAAGAAAGGCACCTCTAAGTGCAGTAGTCAAAATGTAAAAAAAGGGAACAAAGGGTTAAAAGCACTTACAAGATCACTGAGTGTTAAAAAAACATGATAAAATCAGGAGTCCTCATCTGTGGCATGTGTCCATCCTTGGCACGGTGGTAGAGAGCAGTGTAGAGCAGTCCAGCAGCTGCAAAGTGTTCCCATACATGCTGGAGAGAGGAGGCAGCAGGGAAGCCTGTGTTAACTGCACGACACACAAGGCTGATGACATCAGTTGGTTCAATGGATATGCAGTTGGCTAAAGAATAGATATCAGAGTGTGGCTAAAAATGGGGTTTATTTGGAACATAGACCAGTGAGTAGGGGTGTACTGCAAGGACCTGTTCTTTTTAATTTGTTTGTAAGTAATTTAACTAAATGTATGTAAGGTAAAGGTAGGTAAGATATGTAGGTAGGTAATATATGCTTCTTTGCTGATGACATGAACACCTGAAGGTGTGCAATAGGGTTGATATTCTTGGTGGTGTCTGTAACATGGAACATGATTAGGCATTGCTGGAAGATTGGTCAAAGTGGTGGAAGCTGCAGTTTAATGTTTCTAAATGTAAAATAATGCACATAGGGAACAATATTCCCTTGATACAGTTCAAAATTGGGAGTACTATGTTGGCCAGAGCTGCAGAGGAGAAAGATTCTGATTCAAAGGATGTCCAGATTATCCTATATAGATCTTTTATCCAGTTTTTGAGACCTCACTTACAAAAAGATATTGATTTTGACAACAAAAATGGTGAAAAGTTTGGGGGACAAAACATATCAGGAGAGACTTCAGAGACTTATTTTTAAAACAAGGGAAGGGGAGACATGACTGAAACCTTTAAATACATTGAGGGTGTGAGTAATGTTCAGGAGGACAGTATTTTCAATATAAAGATAAGATCAAGAACACTGGGACATATCCTCAAACGAGCAGAAATAATATGTAAACCTAATTTTATAAAGTCTTATTTTAGCCAAAAAAATGCTGATGCTTGGTAATGAGTCAGGCAACAATGAATGCATCCAAACATTGTTGGGATAAACATAGATCTATACTTAAAGAAAAAAATATTCAAAAAATGGGTCAAACTTGATGGACCACTTAATCTTTCTTCTGCTATCACTATTCTATGTTTCTATGTGAGGGCACATGAAGATATATTCAGTAACTGACACTGCACCTATCAATAATATGAACGCTATCTTTGTGCCACTTGCACAGTTTACAGAATCTGCTTCTGTTTGACTGTATAGAAGATTGTAAATGCAGCTTGCAATCTGCAAACATCTGTTTAAAGCATTGTTAAACTGCTCAATGTAAACACACTGTGAAGCTGAGCTGATTAGGGTTTTAACACTGTTTTACAGCTTTAAGTACAAGAGTTAACTAACGTGTCAAACTAATTAGTGATCGAGCCACTGAATACACAGACCTCCAATACACTTAATTATGCTGGACAATAGTGCAGTCAGCTCACAAAGTCTTATGCATGCCATAAAGCACATGTTCTTTATTGTGTGTTGGTTGCATCATTTGTGCAGATACTGCATTGGCCAATTTATGAATTGGTAAATAAATAAAATAAAATACTGATTAATGAGAAAAAACACAGATTGTTTACCTGTAAGATGTTTATTTTAAATTTAGATCTGAATATTTTCATGAGAAAATTATTGTGAAGAAAAAAATAAAAAAAAACATAGTCAAGGCTTGTGTTGATAGGCAAGTGTTGTATGCTTTCAAGTGCTTTCAGATTGCATTCTGTTTTTTCACACGCTTCTTGGACCATTTACATTTCATAGATAGGTGTACTTTACCTGCTATTGGCCTACTCCTCACCTGCATCAACAGGCTTCAAATGTGCTTTTGTAAAGGGAGAGACAAGCAGTTCTGGCGTGGACAAAAACCTGTTGACGCAGACCCCTAAAATAGCTCATCCATCTTAGTGAACTGACCCTATAATCAGTTCACTCATCCTCTGTACGTTGCAGTACAATTTTTGCAAATTGGATGAGAAGGAAGTGTAAATTCAATAGAGGCAATTTTATTTGCTTAATGATAATGAAGGGTGCACAGTAGTTTAAGTATGGAGTTTTTGCAGGATCATACTTCAGTTTATGTTAAAGCATACAGTTTTCATCAATGCATACTATAGATATTGTTTAGCAAGATGTTCAATGTGTTTAAGTTGTAATCTGTATAATCAGCTTTCACCACATAAAATATATTCCTCTGAATGACTCCATTATAAAGTCAAGAATTATCTTGGGCATCACATTAAACAGCGGCTTCCACTCAGAATAACCTGATGGTTGACTGAGCACACTGGGATCTGCTCAGCAACTAGAAGACTTAAAGTTGTGCAATCCCATTTGTAAAGAATTATACATCATGTTTACTCATTCCATGCGTTACAGCAATCAACAACACAACCAATGGTCTTTTCAATGTGAAAAAGACCTATGGAACAATTTAAGAACTGGAAGAAGAAGAATAAATAGAAACCTGTGAGGTTTTATTGTATAGGCTTATAAATCTATTTAAAAATTATATAATGTTTATATGAAAACTAGCACAAAGACATACATATAAAATTTCACTGCACTGTGTAAAGACACTTTTTTTTCTCTTGGCACTGAATCCTTATAGTAACTAACAATTTAAGCATTATTTCTTTATTTCTATGCTTTATTCATCCTTTATTTAGCAGTGACTTTAGCTGCAATATATGCCCAAGCCTAAGATAATGCACAGTTGGAATACATATAACAACAATTTTCCACAAAGATTAGAGACCTCAGAGGGCTGGGTGGGAATTTCATCGCATTGCATTTCTGCCTTAGGAGTAGGTGAAACCATGTTCTCCCCTTGACATTACTTGATCTTTTGATGCAGCCCATCTGTCTCAAAGTACTTCTTGACTCAAGTAACTATCCACTGACGGAACTGAAAAGTGTGAGGTTAAATCATGCCACTTGTCCTCATTATAGTAATTATTTCAAGGTGGAGATCATCACTTCCATTAATGTGACCATTTTCAGATCTTGGAAGACAGCAGATAACATTTAATCAGTGCATGTAATAGGAACTAGTTGCTTTATTTACGTCACAATTTCCACAAACTAATGACACACTAAAGGCAGTCATTACAGCTCACCCTGTAGTCAGCTAATTGAGTGACCTTTGGTAATTTTTGTTACATTTGTATGTACAGTGTCTTTTTAATACATCTGTGCTTGAAAGAGGAATTTTTGCTGTGAACACAGATATAAAGACCTTTTACCCACGAGATTACATTATTTAACTTATAAGGTGAAAATAATGATTATGGAACTCCAGCCTAAACATGTTTCTTTCATTGGAATGGAGAAGACCTAATGCTCTTATGTTTTTATTTATTTTTATTATCCCTGTTTGGGGGGTGGGGGGCTCAGTGAAGAACCGAGAATAAAAAATGTGTGGTGGGGACACAGCAATAAAAGCACTTTCATCAATACAGTGTATAAGCAGACAGGTTATGGTGCAATGGTTCAAAAGAAACCAAAAATTCCCCCACTGAACCAGTAGAGCCTTTTTAAAACAGAACAAATATACACGTTGCTTTAATCACAAATCCAAATATAAGGATTTTATTCCTCATTTTTGTATAGTAGGTGAAACTGCTGGTTTACTGCACAATTGCAGCCTAATATTAACCTCTTGCCGACCGTATATTAAAAAGGTGGCAAGTTTTCGGAGCTGATCGGGGGGTACGGTGGACTCGATGTCCGCCAGCACCCACCGATGCTTGGGTACACAGGCAGAATGGCGACCTGCCTATGTAAACAAGGCAGATCACCATTCTGTGACTACAGAAGCCTTGGGTCCTGTGTCTCTGTTAAGCAGGGCACCACTTCTTCTGGTACAAGCACCCCCCCCCCACAGTAGTAAAGCCCTGGTAAGGCACACATTTAATCTTTTGATCTTTGGCAGAGCCTGATAGGGAATGAAGACTAGGCCAAACAGTGACACAAGTCATTTTCCAAATATTGTCATTGCCATATTTAATTAATGACACCCTTTTAACTCTAGCCCCTTTAATTAAATGTATATTTCAGAAGGGGTGTCTGTTCAGGAGCTATTCATGACCACTTCCCAGCACAGTCATGCCCAACTCTGAGTAGTAGCGTACTTCTGTATGCCATTTTAGAGCTCTTGTTCTTGTTGCATCTTGTTGGGCATTCTCACAACGTATATTTATTTATACACTTCATCATTTATTGGTATATGTTTATTTTATTTTATCTACTTCACGAATTTATGTGTTATTCCCTCACTTTGGATTGATTTATTTGAATTATCTCATACATATTGATATAGCACAGTCCAATACGTTGCTGCTATATATACTGGAATATTGATATTAATAAGTAGACGCTTCTGTGGAACCATTCTTTGGAGTCTCCTCCCCCTTAGGATTGGTTTCTTGGCCTGGATGAAAGCGCCACATCTTTCTTAGAATTTTTATGAATCATTTTTATCAAGAATTTTTTAAATAATTGTTCCAAGCACTCGATCTTTATATATTTTTATATATATGTTATTTTTATCTATTTTATCCTACATAATTTAATTGTAGTGCATTTTAACTGTGATCTTTGGTATTGTTCATTTATCTTGCAAGCGCCACATTTCTTACTTTTTCATTTTCCCTTAATTACAGACAGTTTCCTAATCTGTGAACTGGTGGTAACTCTTTAACAATCTGTCTCTGCCATAGGCAGGGGGAGGACATGCAAAAGCTGAAATGATATCACTAGGACATGTGACATTCTGCAGCTTGGCCCAGCCCCTGACCTGGGCCATGCTACTCTGTAAAGAAAAAAAAAAACAGTCACATGACCTTAGAATGAAGGAGAAGAGAAGTTAGCAGATATTTTTTTTTTCAGGTGTATCCAACAGTCACAGTAAGTGACTGTAAGTCATACCATACAAGCTAGCAACCATTAAATAGTATACTGGATCAGAAAATTACCCACCCCATATAAACACTCAATTTATTATAATAATTATGTAACTGAGTGTATACATTTTTCTCATGGGGATGTTGTTTGTGTTTGGGGTTGAAAACTTTCTGGTTGGCCCAGTGCATTATTTAATTGTTTTTGGCTTTTGTGATAATTGCCACTGTTTGCCTGAGGAAGGAGCTGCTTATGCCTCGTACACACGTACGGACTTTTCCCGGCGGACCTAAGTCCAGCGGACAATCCGCTGGACTTTCCCGCTAGGTACGCTGGACTAAAAAGCGAACGGACTTGACCACACACGATCACGCAAAAAGTCCGGCGGTTCACGCGATGACGTACAGCACGTACGACGGGACTAGAAAAAGGAAGCTCGAGATCCCAAACGACACCCTTTGGGCACCGTCAGCTGATCTCGTGTGTATCGCGTGTTAGTTGACGTTTGGTTAGAGACGATTCGCGCTTCTCAGACTTCTGCTTAATTCGTTCGCTTCTGCCGTTCAGTTTGTGCTTGTGAGGTTTGTATCTGGCTTTCAGTGCGTGTGGATCAGTTCCTACCTGTTCTCAGGCCGTTCTGGTCCGCTCGTTCCTGTTTTTCAGGTCGTTCTTCATAGGCCTTGCTGTTCTTCAGTGCGTTCTGTTAAGTTGTTTGTTTGATCAGCCGACCGTTTTGAAGCCATGGAGTGTGGACGTACTCGGGAACGAGTTCGTGCTGTGCAGGGGCTCGGTGTTGCGGTTAACACCTTGGCACGAGCCCAGTCCATGAACAGGGTGAGGAGGAGTTCATGGACCAAGAATTGGTTGCGCCAGCGTGACCAATTCTCGCATATGCCTTTGCTCCGTGAGATCCGTGAGAATAATCCTGATGATTTCAGGAATTATCTCCGGATGACGGACCCCATTTTTCACCGTCTGTTGGCTTCGCTGTCCCCTTATATTACCAGGCAGAATACCTGCATGCGGCAAGCCATCAGTGCGGAGCAGAGGCTAGTCGCCACGTTGCGTTACTTGGCGACGGGGAGAAGCTTGCAGGACCTCAAGTTCACGACAGGCATCTCCCCCCAGGCTCTGGGGCACATTATTCCAGAGATCTGTTCTGCCATTATCCACGTCCTGCAGGAGGAATACATTAAGGTAAGTCTTCTCTTTTAAAATTACCTATGTCTTGTATGTTTGCTAATGTAGTGCATCAATGTCGTCATTAGCTAATTTCCATGATAGGACTATTCTATGAATGTCCCCTATTCCTTTTTTTTTTTTTTTGGGTTTTTTGTCTAGTATTTTATGGTTGACTTATCGAAATAGCTTTAAGATTGTATTATTTAGTGGGTCACATGCATATTTCCTTGCACCAACCTCCCCAGCATGGAAGCTTGGCCCCCTAAACACCCCTAGCCTAGTCACTTTCTTTGTTTAAAAATGTATATTACCAGCTCCATTGTACTGCTTTACTCACCCCCCCTTTCACCCCTTTCACCCCCCTTGACCCTCATTTTTAAATTGATTGCATGTGGTTTTGGTCAGCTTGTAATTAACCCACCCCCCCACACCCCCTGATAATTAATTGCATGTGGTTTTGGTCAGCTTGTAATTAACCCACCCCCCCCACACCCCCTGATAATTAATTGCATGTGGTTTTGGTCAGCTTGTAATTAACCCCCCCCCCCCCACACCCCTGATAATTAATTGCATGTGGTTTTGGTCAGCTTGTAATTAACCCACCCCCCCCACACCCCCTGATAATTAATTGCATGTGGTTTTGGTCAGCTTGTAATTAACCCACCCCCCCCACACCCCCTGATAATTAATTGCATGTGGTTTTGGTCAGCTTGTAATTAAACCCACCCCCCCCACACCCCCTGATAATTAATTGCATGTGGTTTTGGTCAGCTTGTAATTAACCCACCCCCCCACACCCCCTGATAATTAATTGCATGTGGTTTTGGTCAGCTTGTAATTAACCCACCCCCCCCCCCACACCCCCTGATAATTAATTGCATGTGGTTTTGGTCAGCTTGTAATTAACCCCCACCCCCCCACACCCCGTTAATTAATTGCATGTGGTTTTGGTCAGCTTGTAATTAACCCCCACCCCCCCACACACACCTTTAATTAATTGCATGTGGTTTGGGTCAGCTTGTAATTAACCCCCCACCCCCCACACACACCTTTAATTAATTGCATGTGGTTTGGGTCAGCTTGTAATTAACCCCCCACCCCCCCACACACACCTTTAATTAATTGCATGTGGTTTGGGTCAGCTTGTAATTAACCCCCCACCCACACCTTTAATTAATTGCATGTGGTTTGGGTCAGCTTGTAATTAACCCCCCACCCCCCACACACACCTTTAATTAATTGCATGTGGTTTGGGTCAGCTTGTAATTAACCCCCCACCCCCCACACACACCTTTAATTAATTGCATGTGTATTGTGTGACCTTACAATTATTTACTCCCCACCCACATCCCCATTATTATCTTCTCTGGTCCATCAGAGGGGTCATCAATCAGAGATTTGTCCCTTTTATCCTTAATCTTTTGGCTTTATTTCAAGGACTTACAAAATAAATACATATGTTCTTCCAAATTGTTTGTTAATTTGTTGCATTTAGTTTGGTGTTTTGCCTGGTTTTTAATTTGAATTGTATCTTTCTGTTTGACTTCACAGTGTCCCTCCACGCCACAGGAATGGCAGACTGTGGCTTCCCAGTTTGCTGCCCGTTGGGACTTTCCCAACTGCGGAGGGGCGATTGACGGCAAACATGTGCGAATTGTGCCCCCACCCCATTCGGGGTCATACTATTGGAATTATAAGGGGTTCCATAGTATCGTGTTGATGGCGGTGGTGTCGGCACAATATGACTTTCTGTATGTGGATGTGGGGAAAAACGGCCGGATGTCGGACGGAGGAGTCTTCAACCACACGGAGTTCGGTCATCATCTCCAGACTGGTGGGCTGGAGCTGCCACCAGATGAAGATAATGTGGAGGGACTCCCCTTCGTCTTCATTGCCGACGAGGCGTTCGGTCTGGGTGACCATCTGATGAGGCCATTTCCCCAACGATCCCTCACCCCTGAGAGGAGGATTTTTAATTATCGGTTGGCCAGAGCAAGAAGGGTGGTGGAAAATGCCTTTGGTATTATGGCCAACCGTTTCAGATTGCTCCTTACATCCCTACATCTGGCAGAGTACAAACTGAATACTATTATTCTTGCATGCTGTGTCATGCACAATTATTTACGCAAACATTCAGGAACATACTCCTTACCAATTGGCCCTGAGGCCGGAGTGGAAGGCAACATGACAGGGCTGGATAATCGCCGTCTTGGTTCGGCACCACAATCAGCCCAGCAAGTGCGGGACCTTTATTTACAGTATTTTAATGGTAGGGGGGCCATTGAAATGGCAGCAGACCCTTAAACCATCTTTTTGATTTACAAAGAATAAATACAGTTATTTATGTTTGAAATATTGGTAGTTTCGTATTGTTTTGCTTTTAATTTGGCCTGTTTTATATGTTGTCCTAGTGCACATCTTAATAGTGGCAAACTTGTTTTGCGTTTAGTAAATAAGCCCCTTTGTCAATGAACCACAACATGTTTTTGTCAAACTGGTAGTATTTAAAAAGAAGAAGCCACACATTGTTTAATTTGTGCAAACATTTTTTTTTTATTCTAGTGCACATCCAAACCTTTTTTATGTTTTTTTTTTTTTTTTTTTTTTTTTTTTTTTTTTTTTTTTTTTTTTTGGTATTTTTGGTTAATTTTTTTTTTTTTTTTTTTTCAACAACATTTTTTTTTTTTTTTTTTTATGTTATCTTTTTTACATTTTTTTGGTGTTTTTCTCACAACATATTTTTTTTATTTTTGTGATTGATTTTTTAAAACAAACATAAAAACATGTTTTAAAATGGTAAAAAATTTAGGCTTAGCATTTGAAATTATTTACACAATGTAAAAGTCCAGAACTTACAAAGTTCAACAGGTAACCCATGAACAGTAGAAGCCAAATTTAGAATATGCACACTAATTTAACTGGAAAATGGGTAATGTCAACATGTGCTATGTTCCATCATGGGGAATCAATGGACGTGTTTTGTGTGTGAAACCCCTTCCCTCTCACCTACTAGCATTAGGGGTTGCAAACACCAAATGCGTCCATTGAGATCCCCTGATGGCACATAGCACATGTTGACATACCGTGTGCATATTAAAAATTTGGCCTCTAAAATTTGTAAAACAGCGCATCAAAAGGGGAATGAAGGACATGATTGATGTTAAGAAATGTAAAAGGGGTCTTTAGATTCTCCCCAAAACATCAATCATGTCCTTCATTCCCTGCTGCATGGTGGCCATCTCCTTCTGCATATTTTCCAGCTGCAGATTCCAGGCCATGATCTGGCCAATAAGCCTGTGGGCACTGTCTGTGGAAAATGGCTCCGCAGCTTGTCCTTCCACAAACAGATCAGCATCACCTAAAAGTTGGGTAGATAAAACACAAGAAAAAAAGTGTCAAAAACATGCAGACCTTAATTAATTAGCTCAATCTGTGTTCTGAGACACTCACTTGGTGGGGTGCAGATTTGATCCACTTCAACGACCTGTTCCGCCACATCCACGCGCGGGCTTGGGCTAACTGCCCAATTAGTCTGGTGAGGCCGGGAGGTCCTCGTAGGTTCGGACTGACGTCTGAGTCTTTTGCCCCCTATGGTAATGGAACACAAAAAGGTACACTTTTAATCACACTGATATTTGAGTGCCAAAATAGGATTAGTAAACATTGTTTAAAAGTCTTGTCCAATTATTAGCAGTTTGTTAGAAGATCCTACTTGAAGACAGAATTGAAATGTCTATCTAATGAAACTCCAATACTTAAACCGCCCTTCAACCCTAAATTTGAACTTCCGCTCATTGGATCCCTGCACCCCTGTGGTGTCTTATTTTCAACCTTTTAGGGGGGAGGGGTTGCAGATACCTGTGTAAGGCAGGTATTTGCACACACATCCGGCCCTAGACTCCCACAGAAGTATACGCCACATCCCGTCCCACCGTGCTGTCTGCTGGGACACACAGGGGTCCCCGAGCTCGCGCGGACCAGTCCTATTGCATTGCGCAACTGGCGCATGCCCAATAGTGACCCGGGAAGTGAAGCCGCAAACATTAATTTCATGATTGCAAGATCAGAGATTGTAGCTGCACCATCCAAGGGACAGGTGAGTGTACTTCTTTGAAAAGTCACCACCTACAGTATTTGTAGATGATGAGCATTTTTTGGGAATTGTGAGCATGAGACCCTGCTTAACATATTTATCCCCCCCCCCCCCCCCCCAAAACAGCCTCTGGAGTCCCTGTGTAAGTTACCCCTAAAACCCTTACTACAGCAGTAATTGTATAGATAGTGACAATAATAAACAACCTTACAACTCCAACAACCCAAAGCCAGGTAAACTCAATAAACGTTATGAAGACAAACTGAACTTTCATCAAATATGCGCAAGTTTCACGTACGAATGGTAATAACATCTGCGCAAGTTTCACGTACGAATGGTAATAACATCTGCGCAAGTTTCACGTACGAATGGTAATAACATCTGCGCAAGTTTCACGTACGAATGGTAATAACATCTGCGCAAGTTTCACGGACGAGTGGTAATAACATCTGCGCAAGTTTCACGTACGAATGGTAATAACATCTGCGCAAGTTTCACGTACGAATGGTAATAACATCTGCGCAAGTTTCACGTACGAGTGGTAATAACATCTGCGCAAGTTTCACGTACGAATGGTAATTACATCTGCGCAAGTTTCACGTACGAATGGTAATAACATCTGCGCAAGTTTCACGTACGAATGGTAATAACATCTGCGCAAGTTTCACGTACGAATGGTAATTACATCTGCGCAAGTTTCACGTACGAATGGTAATAACATCTGCGCAAGATTAGACATATCAAGTATAACCATAGTAGCGCACGTGCTTGACTTACTTTTTTTGATGGCTTTTCGAATTCTCCTGTACTGATCGTGCTCCCTGGATTTGATGTCGGACCATCGCTTGCGCAGTTGATCCTTGCCCCTTCGTACGCCGAATTTCTGCTCCAGGGTGCTGACGATTGTAGTGAGAATCTTGTCCTTGCGCAAGTTGGGTCGAGGGTACGGGCCATTTTCCCCGTCGTAATCTTCCCTTTGGAGGATGTCCACCATCTCCACCATCTCTTCAAAGGCCATATTGGTGGCTTTATATCTGCTGCTGGATGCAGATGTGTTCGCTTCTTGGCTTTCCTCCGCGCTACTGGCTGAGAATGTGTCCGCCATATTCATGAATTTATTCACCCACAATGCAACGAGGGGAAGCGGGGCGGGGAATACTCGTCAGGAGGAACGTCATGGGCGGGCGACGCGGAGGACGCAGGCGGACTTCGACGCGTGCGCAGTGTATATAAGGCTGTTTGAGGGCCCCACGTGTTCCCGAACGGAAGTAGCGAGCGCTGTGTACGAAGGTAAGTGTTTTCTAGGATGCATTACTGTGTTTTTTTGGGTTTTGGGCCTGCATTTTTTAAGGATATGTGTGTGTTGCTGCCTGTGTGTAGGGGTTGCTGCCTGTGTGTAGGGGTTGCTGCCTGTGTGTAGGGGTTGCTGCCTGTGTGTAGGGGTTGCTGCCTGTGTGGATGTGTTGCTGCCTGTGTGTGGGTGTGTTGTGTAATGTTTGGTAAGAAAAACTGGTTGTGCGTTTTAAGTAACATTTGTGTTTTTGGTCTTTTGTATTGCCATTACTAACAAAACAGAAACAAACATGTCAGCACCCCAGTTGAATCCATTCAAGGACCAGCAGTTCATGTCCGAATTCATTGCCCTGTACAGAAAAAATACCAACCTGTGGCAGCTCAAGAACCCTTTATATGGCAATAGGGATGTCCGGAAGGCAACACTGGGGCCACTTGTGGATTTTGTGAAGACTCAAGTCCCCAACGCAAACACCAAGTTTGTGGAAGCCAGAATTGCAAGTTTAAGGCACATGTACAAGCGGGAGCGCAAGAAGATTGAGGAATCAGTCAGATCAGGAGCAGCAGCAGAGGATGTTTATGTACCCAAGCTGTGGTACTACAACCAACTGACTTTTATAGGTGACCAGATGGAACCCAGGCAATCACTGTCCACTCTTCCCTCCACCCTTCCCTCCACTCTTCCCTCCACTCTTCCCTCCACCCCAGCTGAGGCTTCCACGGAAGGAGAAGACCCCTCCACCTTGGAGCAGGCTGATGCGCCCAGCTGGAGCCAGGTATATATTTAGTAGCCTAAATTGTGATTGTGTGAATATTAATGCTGTAAACGTTAAAATGTGAACCAATTAACACCCTGTACTCAGAATTGTGAAAAAAGCTCCCAAAAATTCTGCACACTTCTAAAAAGTGTTGGTGCAACATATCGATACATATATAGTGTATACATACATCCAGTAGTGGCAAAAAAAGCGGTATACAACATTGGCGATCTGCTTGGAAAATGCAGGGGTCCAAATGATAGCCTTTTGGATCTTTTAGAAAATTTAGATGCTCATTCCTAAGTTTACAATTGGATGATTGAGGAGGCCAGAAACCACAAAACAGGTGTTTGATTTTTGTTTTTATTTGCACACAGGATGAGCTGACCCAGGATGATGCCGGGACAAGTGGTATGGAGGAGGAGGACATGACCAGCGAGAGCCAGGAGGTGGCTGGGCCCAGCACGAGCCAGAGTGACAGCCAGACCCGATTAAGAAGAAGTCTACCTCCACCCCTGCCCTTACCCCCAAGAAGGCCCAGGAGGATGACCATTGTTGAGGAGGAATCACTCCAACTGATTCGGAAGGCGAGTGCGATTCTCGACAAACCCCCCCTTCCAGAAGAGGCCTATGCCAGCTACTTGTCCAGCAGGTTGCTGGAAATGGAGAGGGGCCAACGGCACCTGTGTGAGGGCCTCATTTCTGATGCAATTAGGGGGGGTTTGAGGGGTGAATTACGAGAATCCACCCGCCTGACACATGAAGGCCCGACACCAACTTCTCCTCCTCCTCCTCCTCCTCTTCCTTCTTCTCCTCCTCCTCCTCCTCCTCCTCCTCCTCCTACCACAAGTCAGCCTCCAAGGAAGCGTGCAGGGAAGACTGCAGGGAAGAGTGCAGGGCAGCGTGGTGGGAAGAGTCGGAAGTGATTGCCTGGCTTCAGTCTGGTCTCACAGAAGACACAGGCTGTTGTAGTGCCACAGCTTGGGGACATAGATGTCATCTGCTGCGTTTCCTGGTCTGTCTGATTCCTGGTCAATCTTCTTGTGCTCCCTATATTGGATGAAATGTGCCCAAGCTTAATTTTTGGCTTCACAAACTTGATGTCTGCCGTTGGGGCAAAAAGTCTTCACAAAATCTACAAGTGGCTCCAGTGTTGCCTTCCTATTTTGTTTTGCCTTGTTTGTTTTAACCAGAATAAATGGTCATTTAATTTTCATCAAATAATGATATACGTGCTTGTTATTCAAAAACATAGTTTCTTTAGGAGTAGGCAGGTACATGTCTAAACATTCATTTGACAATACAAGTGTAAAGTGCAACTTCAATGGAACTGCAAGTGCAGTCGCTGGAAAGGTGAGGGTTAAGATCTGAATTAAGGGCAAGCTCTGCTGACTCCACAATTGTATCATGTGTAATAACTAATCCTTTTGATAACCAACAAATAATAAAAAATATCTATATAGAGATATATGTACATATATAATATATATATATATATATATATATATATATATATATATATATATATATATATATATTTATACACGTATAGATCTATATATCTATATATATTAATATATATATATATATGTAGATATAGATATATATTTTTTTGGGCTTATTGAGAAATATAGATATATTTTTCATTAGGTGATTTGGATATCTATATCTATATCTATATCTATATATATATATATATATATATATATATATATATATATATATATATATATATAGAGATAGAGATATAGATATAGATATATATATATATATATATACAAATATATAACTTCACTAAAGAATGGTGAAGAAAAAACGTTCGGGAGTACTCTGCGTGAATATACAAGCAGCAAGGCAAAATCATTCTTCAAGTACGATAACATACAAATCCCGCTGTCAGAAAACAAAAAAAAAAAAATTCAGCAGCGTGACGATTGTGCGAGCTTCAAAACGAAGGCTAGTTTTACCAGACCGAGCGAGTCCGTGACATACTAGCTACTGAGCATGCGTCCTTTTTGGTACGCCGGACCATACTACACACGACCGGATTATCCGCTGGACTGCCAAGTCCAGCGGATAATTTGAAAACAAAACTTGAAACTTTAGTCCGCCGTACTTTGGCCAAAAAAAGTCCGCCGGCGCCCACACACGAGGGGATTATCCGCTGGACTTCGGTCCAGCGGATAATCCCGCGGGATAGTCCCTTCGTGTGTACGCGGCATTAGAGTTCCAAAATGTTGCACCTTTGTTTGGTGACTAATAAATTGTCCAATAAAAAAATTTGATGTGCTCTTGATACCTATGACTGGAGGATAGAAGCACAACATATGGTACAGGGACCGGGACAACTGAAACTGCTGGAAGTGTCTGGCGTAAAGTTGCTGAAGGAGACTGCAGATTTGGAATAGAGGAAAGACTAACAAAGTCTTTTCAAGTCAAAATTGACTATTTACTAAGGGTACTTGTTCAGATGGGATTTCTATTTCTATTGCTATATGATGCTTAAATTAAAATATTGTGCTTTAGATACTTGGAATAGTTGAAAGCAGGATAACTGCATCTACTGACAGCAGTTAAAATATGTTCCGAGTGTTAGAATGCAATAGCGCATTTTGTCACCTGTTTGTCAAAATACTGGAAGCAGAAGTTTAAAAGTCATCTGGTGTACTCTAAAGCTGAGTGTCATGAACATGTTTGGCTTGAGGCAGTCTTTTTATAGCCAAAACCTCTTCATACATCTTGTTAAAAAAAAAATTCAGCGCCTAATCTGGAGATTTATTATATATCCTGTATTTTTGTGAGCCATGATTACTAATTTATTGCAGCACAGTTTCTTCATTCCATTTTAGCTTTAGGATAATACCTTATATCTGCCTTATCTATAGTTTAATATTTTTAATGGCTAGAGCCTTGTGGGAATATAATTAAATTAACAATTGTAAGGATAACAGAATGAGTTGGTTTTCACTGTACTTTATAAACAAGGGTTTAATACTTCGTTGCCCAACTAAAGTTTAAAGTTAGATAAATGATTACTTGTAGCAGATGGATTATTAAGCTCATTGCAGGAATTTTAAAGAAAGTTTGCTCTGAGAAAATAGAGAGACCTGCCATTGCAGTCCTCAACTTCTAAAAATGCCAGCCGCTCGACTGTCACAAGCCATTTTCAGTACTTTCTCAGACACTGACCTAGAAGATAGATACAGATAAGGAAATTGACTTTGCTATCTGTTCTTGGCTAGTGGTTCAGAAATCATGCCAGATGCAGCCAAGTAACTGGCATTTTTAGAACAAAATCAGCAGTAGCAACCCACATACCATATATCAGGGGCGGATATAGTCATGGTTCAGGAGACCCACTTCCGCACCGGCGGATCGTTTAAATTTGCATCTAAACTTTACCCTACATCCTATCTTGCCTCGGACCCTTCAGGCAAGGCAGGAGTGGCTATCTTAATCAAGAAATCTTGCCCAATAAGGGTTAAAAGTTCATTTACAGATCCACACGGTAAATACATTATCCTGGACTGTGACTATATGTCCTCTTCCTTTACTCTGGTCAATGTCTACGCCCCCAACAGTGGGCAGATAGCCTTCCTGAACGAAGTTCTCGATTCCCCTCAATACCATCCACAGCCTTTCACTATAGTGGGCGGTGATTTCAATTTGGTCATGTCCCCTACAAGAGACAGACAAAGTGTCTCAGGTGCCAATCTCTCCCAGAAATCTGCCTCCCAAGCCAACGCCTTCCGCAAATGCACTAGATCGCATAAATTATTTGACTCTTGGAGGATCAAACACCCAACGACCAAACAATTTACCTTCTACTCTACGACCCATAAAATGTACTCTAGATTAGATCATTTTCTCATTTCAGCTCCCCTCATTCCCTACACTGTCAATTCTGAGATAGCTCCCATCACATGGTCTGATCATGCACCTATAACCCTAGATGTTTTACTATCCCAACCCCATCCTAGGACATGTCATTGGCGTCTCAATGATCATCTCCTGCGATTGGAACCCACGCGTATCTCTTTGGCTTCCAGTCTGAAGGATTATTTTTTGCTGAACAAAGGCTCTGTCCCAGAACCCTCGACACTGTGGGAAGCCCATAAGGCTGTCTTCCATGGAGTATGTATTGCAGAAGGTTCTCAATTGAAAAAAGACAGATCTCGGCTCCTGCAGACACTGACTTCTGACTTGGTGTCTGCGGAGACTCAGTTGTTGAGAAATCCCACGGTGTCGAGGCTTCACACAGTAGTACTATTGAGAGAACAAATTAAAACTATACATTTTAACAAAACAGCGAAAGCCCTACTATGGTCTAAACAGAAATTTTACGAATTCTCGAATAAGCCCCATAGAATGTTGGTTAATAAACTCCGCCCTCGGCCCTCTAACTCCTTCCCTGACTTTCTTGTTAAAACAGACGGCACTAAAACCTACTGTCCCCGTGAAATGTCTAAAACTTTTGGCGATTTCTACAAAAAACTCTATAATTGCTTGACACCCGAAAATCACTTTAATTTTTCACAAGATAACTTTGAAACTTTTTTTGCTGATCTCAGGCTCCCGACTCTCTCCTCTACAGACCTCATTGACCTCAATGCCCCTATCTCTACCGAGGAACTTTACAACATCATTAAAGGCCTCCCTTTGCATAAATCCCCCGGCCCTGACGGCCTTCCTTACTCCTACTACAAAACCTTTATAGACATATTATCCCCCATCTTCTATCCCTCTATAGCTCCCTCCTTAAAGGCCAACCCCCTCATTCGCAGTTCACACATTCCTACATATCTGTGATCCCCAAACCTGGGAAAGACCCCTCCCTCCCAGATAATTATAGGCCCATTGCTCTGTTAAATTCAGACTACAAAATATTTACTAAAATTCTAGCATCCAGACTGTCCAAATTTATTCCAAAGCTCATCAACAGAGATCAGGTGGGGTTTGTCCCATCCAGACATGCGGGGGACAATACTCGACGCACCATAGATCTTATTGACCTATTAGACAGAAATTCTCTCCCAGCTCTGGTTCTGAGTCTTGATGCACAGAAAGCCTTCGATAGGTTGAGTTGGCCATATATGTTCGCTACCCTCGATAGGTTTGGCCTCAAGGGCCCCTTTATTAATGCACTAAAAGCTCTGTATTCACAAGTATCTGCACAGGTTCAAATGTCTTCCTTTCTGTCGCCTTGCTTCCCCATGCATAATGGCACAAGGCAGGGATGCCCCCTCTCTCCATTACTGTTTATACTATGCCTGGAACCACTGGCCGAATCTATCTGCCTACAACCCAGTGTTCATGGGGTGGTGATGCGACAGAGGGAATACAAACTATCTTTATTTGCAGACGACATTTTGGTCACCGTTACGCAACCTCTAATTTCCTTACCCTCCTTACACAGCCTTCTCTCTTCCTTTGGTGCTATTTCAGGCTATAAGGTCAATACCTCAAAAACTGAAGCCCTCCCTATCCATATCCCTCCACCTCTCATCTCCCAACTGACGTCCTCTTACCCCTATAGATGGTGCTCTACATCCCTCAAATACTTGGGGATACGTCTTACATCAACACTATACTCTGAAAACTTCCCCCCCCCCCCCCCCCCCTGATTGCAGATATCAATAAAACACTACAGACATGGTCCAAATATCCTATCTCCCTTCTGGGCAGGGTGAACGTTCTCAAAATGTCTATTCTGCCTAGACTGCTTTATCATTTTGAAACCCTTCCTGTAGCCATCCCCCTCTCACAGCTTAAAGCTGTGCAGAGGGCCTTCTTAAAGTTCATTTGGAACAATAAGGCTCACCGTATAGCAGCCTCGGTAGTATTCTCTCGCAAATCCCGTGGAGGGCTGGGTGCACTGGATGTTATAAAATACTATTACGCCACTCACCTTAGGACCGTTGTTTCCTGGTCCAGTTTACAGGCTCCTAACCACTGGTCAGACATAGAGAAAGGTGTTCTATATCCGGTTCATCCATGTTCCCTAATCTGGTCAGATTTGCTACAAACTAACCCTATTTTTAAACGCCAATGTACTGCCCCTATGAACTTCTCTCTGTCTATATGGCAAAAATGTTGCAAGTCCTATCCCCTCTCATCCCCATGCCCCCCCCCCCCCCTTTTGAACGTTTTATTTAATCCATCCATTCCAGACAGTTTATCCCTGGGACATATTCTCCCTTGGGTTAATGCCTCTGTCTTCCAACTGCATAATTTAGTCAATCCTGTATCTAGACACCTGCACACATTTGATATCTTGCAAGAGAAATACGCAATCCCCCCCAAAATGTTTTATTTCTACCTGCAAATTAGACATCTTTTCCAAACCTATTCTCCTACCCCAACTCTGGATATTCCCACCCCCTTTGAATCACTCTGCGCTCAAGGTCCCCATCAACTCCACCTAGTCTCCTCCATTCATCTTATCCTCCAAGAGTCAGTCCCTATGTCCGAGACTACTCACCTATACATGAAAAAATAGGCAATCTTATTGGATAGACCTATCAGCCTCCAAAAATGGGATAGAATCTGGTCCTCTATTTTTAAATCTTCCAAATGTGTCACTCAGAGGGAAACATCTATAAAAATTCTTATGTCCTGGTACAAAACCCCTGAAGTTATCCATAAATATGACCCCTCGACCCCGGCCCATTGTTGGCGCTGTGGACTCTCAGTTGGTTCCTTATACCATATTTTTTGGCAATGCCCCCTGATTCAACCTCTCTGGCAGGAAGTAATGGAGCTAATACAGAAGGTAATAGATGTATCTCTGCCGCTTGATCCCATTCATTATTTGCTAGGCCTCCCCTTCCCAGGTATCACAAAACAGGGCAACCGCTTGGTGACCTACTTTTTGTTGGCTGCCAGACGACTAATCCCCCTTTGCTGGCTTTCCACATCTACCCCTCCCAAATCTAGACTCCTTCAACTCATAACAGATATCCGCAGGATGGAATACATGACAGCTTCTGTCCACGATTGTATCCCCCAATTTAACAAAATATGGGATCTTTGGGACATGTCTGAATATGGCACTCCCCTACCTGATACCGCACTTTGATTGGCCGTACCATCCATTCCTCTTTACCTGATATAACACCCCAGTGAATTCTCAATGTCCTATGTGCTTCCCTGAATTGTATACTGACTTGTATTGTGTTTGCCTTATTCCCATACGTTGTAAGTTGTATGTACTTAAATTCAACCCGTACATGTGTTCTTCTTTGTTGTTTTTAGGCGGTTCACATGTGTGAACTTCATGTTTCTTTGTTGTCTGAATTTGAATATGCCATTTATGACACTGCATTTTCTGTAATTTTGAAATTTTCAATAAAAACACAATTAAAAAAAAAAAAAAGAAAAAAAAAAAGAGCGACAATTTTGAAAAAAAACACATTCTTTTTTACATTTTGCTATAATAAATATCCCCCAAAAATATATAAAAAAACGTTTTTTTTTCCTCAGTTTAGGCCGATACGTATTCTTCTACATATTTTTGGTAAAAATCACAATAAGCGATTATTGATTGCTTTGTGCAAAAGTTATAGCGTTTACAAAATAGGGGATAGTTTTATAGCATTTTTGTTAATATTTTTTTTACTAGTAATAGCGGTGATCAGCGATTTTTATTGTGACTGCGACATTATGGCGGATGCATCGGACATTTTTGACACATTTTTGGGACCATTGTCATTTATACAGCAATCAGTGCTATTTGAATGCACTGATTCCTGTGTAAATGTCACTGGCAGTGAAGGGGTTAACCAGGGGGTGGCAGTGTAGGGGTTAAGTGTTCCTAGGGGTGTGTTACTAACTGTGGGGGGGGGGGTGTGGCTGTGTTTTAGTGAACACTGATCTCTGCTCCAATCACAGGGAGCAGAGATCAGTGTCACTAGTTGCTAGGCAGAACGGAGAGATGCTGTTTACTTCCGCATCTCCCTGTACAACCTTCCTGTGAGAAGATCGCGGGTATCCCCACGGCGATCGAGTCTGCGGGACCCACAACCGGACTCACGGGGGTCCCAACCAGCACGCGATGGCATGGCGGCAATCTTAAAGGGATGTACCTGTACGCCCTTTAGCCTTCCCATGCCATTCTGCCGACATACATCGTCGTGCGCCGGTCGGGAAGTGGTTAAGGATGAAATACAGTATCTTTCCGTGAGATAAAGTTGAGTGCTTTTCTTCAGTGCTGGTCGCATATCTGAAGCCCCAAGCAAGTGATCTCTATTTAATGAGAAGGTCAACCTGAACACTGATCCTCCTGTTCAGTGTACATAGATTACATGACCAAAGCACCTAGTTCTACAGACATGTAGACAGCATCTAAGGGAACCTGTGGCAGCATTTTCCCAGTGCAAGGTGATTCATTTAACTGATATATTACTCTTAATTTACCTATCCCAGCAAGACTTTCAATATAGCTATTTGTTTCACTATAGGTCTATATTATTTGCATGATAAATTAAACCTAAAATTTATTAGACCTCTACAGAAAAAACTTACTATTGCAGAATGCATTTAATGAATTCCTTCTGTCAAAAATGTCTGTGTGAACGATTTAACAACCAGCAGGTACACATTAAATGTTTCATAAAAAATCCACTTGTATAAAATGTCCTACATCTGTTCATAGCTCAGGTCATGTTTTTGGATAAATTTTCTTCTCAGATAAAACTGTTGTTATTTGTCTGCTTGAGGAAAATTATCATCTGTATTGGTATATAAAGCAAGTCAGACTGAAGAATGCTGATACAATTGCTACCGTGTTTCTCCAAAAATAAGACCTACTCCGAAAAATAAGACCTAGCGTTATTTTCCAGGAGGGCTGCAATATAAGCCCTACCCGAAAATAAGCTCTAGTTTAAAATGCTTGTAAAATCCTATAACCCACTCTATTACAGTAGTATATTATGTACAATGTGTGTGTTTCTGTAATATAAATGTTGGGAAGAGAGCTCCAGCAGGTCACAGAGCACAGAGTGGCGCTATAATGAAGGTATTTGGCACAATTATATTACATAAACACACACATTGTACATTATATACTACTGTAATAAAGTGGATTATAGGATTTTACAAGCATTTTTCACACTGGGGATTCCTCTCAGGCAGGGGGAGAGAAGACAGCACATTACATGGTAAGACCTAGCCAGAAAATAAGCCCTACTGTGTCTTTTGTTGCCAAAATTAATATAAGACCCGGGCTTATTTTTTTTCGGGGGAAACACGGCATATATGACGCTAAAGAATTATAGCATTGCACAGTTCTGTAAATCTAGTAGAGTTTGCTGATTGAAAAGAGTAGAAATTGCCTTATCAATGAGCTGCTGTTACTTAACCACTTGAAGACCAAGCCTTTTTCTGACATTTGTTTCTTGCAAGTTAAAAATCTGTATTTTTTTTAGAAAATTACTTAGACCCCCCAAAAATTATATATATTTTTTTTTAGCAGAGACCCTAGAGAACGAAAAGCAATTGATGCAATATTTTATGTCACATGGTATTTGCGCAGCGGTCTTTCAAACACATTTTTTTTGGGAAAAATCACATGAATTGAAAAAAAAAAAACCAATAAAGTTAGCCCAAAATTTTTGTATAATGTGAAAGATGATGTTACGCTGAGTCAATAGATACATAACATGTCATGCTTTAAAATTGCGCACACTCGTGGAATGGCGACAAACTACAGTACTTAAAAATCTCCATATGTGAAGATTTAAAGTTGTTTAACGATTACCTGTTTAGGGTTACAGAGGTGGTCTTGTGCTAGAATTATTACTCTCTTTCTAAAGATCGTGGCGATACCTCACATGTGGGGTTTGAACACTGCGTACATTTGCCGGCACGACTTACATATGCGTTCGCTTTGGCGCACGGTCACGGAGGAATGGGGCACTTTAAAAAAAAATTTTGCTTTTTTTTTATACTATCCCTTTAAATTATAATTTTTTTTCGCTATTGTAACACTGATCATCCTCCGGACCTATCAGGAAGCAGGTTTTGAGACCCGTCACCTGATTGGCTGAAAGGACAGGCGGTCCTATTGGATGCCTAGGAGGAGGGGAGGAGCCGCCACCCACTACCAGCCTATATGGGGGTAAGTGCCTGACTGACCTGCAAACAGCAGGGGGGAAAGGTGCTGCCGACCGCTCGGGGGGGGTGGTTGTTTGCCAACCCCCAAAAAAAATCACCAGCTCCCACAGACTGTATGTATATCAGCAAAACTGGCTATTCAAGAAATTAATCTGACATTATAATATTTACCAATTCAGCATATAGAACAATATACATGTCATCTAATGCCATTTTTTCCCTATTTATTATTTATTTATTTATTATATTTCATATAAAACCAGCCACATGATTTTTATTTTTAAAAGGTCCATCCCACCCAAAATTACCTACTTGTATGTCATGCTATTTATTATACTTTACATATCTTTTCTAATACCGAACATATTGAACCTTTGAAAAAAAATCTTACATTAGAGAAATGGCACTCAATTTGGGAAAATATGGGTAAAATGTGTCCTTGTGTTGAAAACAAAGAGAATATATACAAAACTATACTGCTTTGATAATATCCCGCAGAGAATACAAAGGATTCATAGCAATTTCTTAGATCTTGGTTGGAGACATTGCAGTTTGATTGCTTCTATTGAACACATATTTTACTTTGTAGAGTTCTTATGAAATACTGGGAGGAAGTGACTGACCTGATAATACCTCTTTAGGCAGGCCACTTTAATTAACTATTTTCATATTTTTATGAGCAGGCCCCATTCTCGAATTAACAAAATGTAGCTAATTATGTACAGCAGCACATCAGTTTTAAGATATATCATACCAGCATGTATATAAAAATAAATAACATGCTAAAAATTATTGTTTAAAGCACTCTTTCAAAAACACAATCTGTAACATCTCAAATTGTATATAAACCTAGGGGCAAATTATACCAAAATAATATTTAAGGGAGCATAACGTTTTTCAAAGCATGACCTATAAACAGGTTTGGGTATATTTTTGGAATGTTTCATGGGGGCACCCAATTTTAATGCTTAACACATTTAATGTCTATTTATTCATAGCAGTCTGTTTTTATATTTAAGAGAAAATGGGAAGATAATATTGTGTCTGGGTGCATTAACATTAACCTAAAATTGAATTCCAGGAATTCAGCCACTTTGATAAATGTGCAGGCATACTACAGTATGAGTAAGTCCAACTAGGTGCATGCCACCTTCTGAACTTATCTCTGTTATTTACATCTGACAGGCTTATGGCACTCCTAGGGAAGACACTCTGGACTTTGAGAGAAGAGGTGCACATACAGCAGCTATGCCCACCTCTCCCCTCTGATTTACATTCACAGAAGCCTTTGCATTTTATGGATGAGTTCACTTAATACAAAGGCCTCTGTGATTGAGCAGAAGGAGGGGAGGGGCAGGCATAGCACCTGCATTAACTCCACACTTGAAGGAGCTAAGTCGGAGCTCTGGAAGCTATCTTCCTGGAGCACAATAAATCTGTCAGATGTAAATTAAAGAGATACATCCACAAGGTGCCATGCACATTGTTGGACTTAACTCATAGTATGCCAGCACATTTTAACAAGTTGCTGAATTCCTGGAGTTCAGCTTTAAGTGAAAATTTAATAAGCAGATGTTCAAGTAAAATAGCTGTGACAAATTGCAATCACTTCCCTTTTATTCTAAAGGTCCTCTGCTTTCATAAAATGTAAATGGAATGTGCTTTATTTAGCTAATGTCAACTGGAGATTCAACTGGGCTTTAAAGTGTCACTAAACCCAGGAGCCTTCTTTACTATATCTGGTCTCCCACAGTACACAGAACATGGAAATGCAATTATTTTAGTAAATAAAAAAACTGCTAAATACCTTTTCTCATCAGCAGTATATAGCATTCTTGTGACTTCTATCAGTGTCCAGCTGAGCAATGGTTAAAGCTTGTAGGGGTATAAATTCTCATCTGACTGTCCTATGAGGCTGCATAACCCCTAACCCTCTGTCTGGAAAGTGCTGTGCTTGATCATATGCACCCTCCTAAAAAAAAAAAAAAAAAAAGCTCTCTAGCAACACACAACAAACTATGTGTGCAGAGTGCTTCCTAGGGCTCTGTATTATCAGCAGATGGATTAAGGACAGTAAAAGAAGGGGATGATCAGAGAAGACAGCCTTTTTACACAGGATTAACCCCTTAGATTCAACAGTGAGTATAACAAGCATGCTTTACGTCATATACTGTACAGACTGATTTTACTGTTATGGGTTTAGTAACACTTTAATAATTAGGAACAATTTCCAATGTCTGTTCAAAGTGCAGTTACCCAGAGTAACCAATGGGATTTCAGATTTTTTTAGTCAGTTAAATTAGATATTAAAGAGAGATTAAAGTGTATGTTACAGTTATGTTCTTTGCACAAAACCATCAACTTTTGCACTGCTTCGTTAAATAAGAATGTTACATAGGCTGTTCCTGGTATGTGAATTTTGTTGGAGGACACACTATTTCATTGGCTACTCACATTTCATCTTCAGAATGACAAGCTGACAAGTTATCAAGAAAAGGAACTCTAATGCCGCGTACACACGGTCGGAATTTCCGACAGAAAAAGTCAGATGGGAGCTTTTCATCATATATTCTGACCGTGTGTATACCCCATCTGACTTTTTCCGTCGAAAATTCAGACGGACTTAGATAGAGAACATGTTCTATATTTTTCCGATGGAAAAAATTCCTATTGGAAAAAACGCTCGTCTGTATGCTGTTCCGGAGCACCAAAAACCATGCATGCTCTGAAGCAAGTACGAGACGGAAGCACTCGGTCTGGTAAAACTAGCGGTCGTAATGGAGATAGCACATTCTTCACGCTGCAAATTCTGTGATCTTTTAATGCAGCGCATTATTTTGTGCTTTATAATGCTATAATAATTAAGTTGTTTTGCTGCTGATATTAACACAGAGTTCTGACAGACTTATTTCTTTATTATTTCTCGTGATCTCATGGATAATCGTTTATTTTTTTTAAAGCCAGATCTCCATAATAATGTTTAGAATTATTTTTTATAGTCATCTTTGTTTATTTTTTTTTTATTTCATCAAGATCTCCTTTTTTTGGATTATTGAAAAATTATCACAAACTGAACAGCAGTAAAACGATCTGAAAAGCACAAGTCTGAAAAGCGCAAATCGTCTCTCACCAAACTTCTACTAACACGAGATAAACACAAGATTAGCAGAAGGAGCCCAAAGGGTGGCACAGTGGCTATTGATCTTCCTTTTTATAGTGCCGTCGTATGTGTTGTACGTCACTGCGTTCTTGACGGTCGGAATTTGGTGTGACCGTGTGTATGCAAGACAGCTTGAGTGGAATTCTGTCGGAATTCCATCGGAAAAACCTTCAGAGTTAATTCCGACAGGGAAAAACTGGTCGTGTGTATAGGGCATTAGGAGATATATTACCAGCTGTCATTCTTTACTGCCCTTTTACTCTTGCTGTCCTGGATTTAGTTTTAGATCAATCATTCAGATCACCTAATGTGCTGTTAATAATCAAGTGGCGGGCAGCAGATTTCACAAGGCTACCAGTTGTCCAAAGTAAAAAAGGCATTGCTTTAC
Source organism: Lithobates sylvaticus (assembly GCA_028564925.1). Classification (NCBI taxonomy): domain Eukaryota; kingdom Metazoa; phylum Chordata; class Amphibia; order Anura; family Ranidae; genus Lithobates; species Lithobates sylvaticus. The sequence continues at coordinate 350,839,449 of CM053026.1, read as the reverse complement.
TCATCTCTATATGACATATACCATTGTCATCATGGTTTGCATTAATAAAGTTGCAAAGTAAACATTTTCTTTAGCACGTCATGTCAACAGCATGATTTTAGGCAATAGGGTTTTCTAGAGATCTTGTGATTTGCTTGTCTAATGTGTATCTCAAGGCTAAACATGGGTCATTAGCTAACTAGAAGTGTTACACATCACGTTATTCAGCCAGACACCTGGCTAAATACCGAATCCCTGACTAGTGTGTGAACTCAGATCTGCTGCTTTTCTAGCAGAAATTGTTTTACATTATGATTGTATACATTCCTGCATTCCACAACAGTACATAGACGCACATAAAAAAAATAGCTCACACAAAGAATGTGCCACCAGGTTACCGAGGGATAGACAGGAGAAAAAATATGATTGATAAGCCCCAAAGCTCCTGTAGAAAAAATCAGTATACTGCGGTTATTACAGACCAAAGCTTGTATAATTAATCCAGGTATTTAGAAGCACTGAAATGTTTTCTTCTACCTTGATAACATTGCGTGCCAGGAAATCTCTGTCTCTCTTAAAAAGCAAACAAATCATTTTGTTCCGCCTCTGTCCCCTTCCACATATGCATATCCCTCTTTAAATACTAAACTAACTGAAAGTTGGCGCTACTACTTTGATTTATCCTTTCTTCTACAGCAGAAGTTATGTTTATCTTTTTTTTTTTTTTTTTTGAGTAAAAGTTACATTTTTTGCCTTGCCTGATAGAGTATTTGCATGTAAGGCTGCCTGATGTACATTCCATGTCTGTCATCAGTTTCTACACAATTGTTTAAATTCTTTTAAATGTGTCAAAGCAAAGTCTGGCTAATCTCAATAGATGGCAGTAATGGATAATATCATAAAGTATAGTTAGAGTATGTTGAACTGTGTTATAATTTCCTTCATGTTTGGCATATTAGGACCTTCCCAAGGTATAAACAATAGTTTAGCATTTATTTTTATTACAGGTATTTATGTAGTTCTGGCTATTTACGAATAACTTTTACATATTGTAGAGTCACATCAGTCCCTGCCCTCAAGGAGCTTACAGTCTAAGGTTAACATGGGCAGCGCAGTAGCTAAGTGGTTAGTACTGCCGCCTTGCAGCACTACGGTCACTGTTTCGAATCCCAACCACGACCCTATCTGCCTAGAGTTTGCATGTTCTCTATATGTTTGCATGAGTTCCCTCCGGGTACTCTAGTTTCCTCTCACACTTCAAAGACATGCTGGTAGGTTAATTGGATCCTGCTTAAATTGCCTGTTATATGTGTATGTATGAATGTGAGTTAGGGACCTTGGAATGTAGCTCCTTGATGGCAGGGACTGATGTGAATGTAAAATATATATGTAATGCGCTGCGTAAATTGACAGTTCTATACAAGTACCTGTAATAAATAAATATCTTACATGCATACATACACATATCAGGGTCAATTTAGACAGAAGCAAAATAAACTACAACTGCAACATGTCTTTGGAGTATGACAGGAAACCGGAGTGGTGCAGACCACCAGTGGTCCCCTTAAGCCAGCTAGCAGCTCTACAGTGGATTTTTTTTTCTGTTGCTCTTCCCTGGTGATGGACAGGCAGGAAAAGAGAAAGGCTAGATCGAGGACTTGGGTAAATGAGAAATCTGATCATGCAGTTGGGCTGGGAGAGCCAGGATTAGCTACTGCACAGCCAGGAGAGTTAAGCCCAACCCACAGGATGAAATGGGATGGTGGGAAGAGAGACCTGGGAAGGAGGGGGAATGTCCCTTGTGTGCCCAGGGGTGATTGTGTGCCCAAGGACAGGGGTGGATACATACAGGTGTTGGAGTCTAGGAGAAAATAGCTTGCTGTGGCCTTGGACTATGTACTGGGACCCCAATGACAGATGATTTTTTTGATAGAATTTGGACAGCATAGTGTGGACCATGTGTTGCTGTGAATAGCTGTTAACTGTAGCTTCTGAGGGGTATTCAGTCTCGATAACTGAAATTCTCCATTAAAAAAATACCATCTGCAGAATCCCTAAAATACTCATTTTATGGGTTGAACCTAGAATCCATTTTTTTACTTTAATTTCCATTTTCCTTTTCTGTGTTGATCAACAAGCATATTGTCATAGATATACTTTGATTACTTTTTCTGCATGGGAAATTCCTGTATTGATGGATCTATCTGTCTCTTTTTATTTCAAGGCTGAGTTCATAAAGAGTAGACAAATTAATTCACCAGACCAAAGACTCTATTTAAATAAAAGTTCCAAAATTAGGGAGAGAACAGATAAAGAAATCACTTAGAAAGGAATGTCTCTATATTCTAAGAACCTTTGTCTAAGGAGACCTCTAATTACAGATGGTGCAGATGTTGTCCCTTTAAATACTTTCAATTTGAACCCCAAATATAGTTCGGTAAGGCAAACTGAAAGTGACATTTCAATTCCAAGTGAGACATGGATGCTTCCCAGGTAACACTTGTACTGTAAACTATGCAGATACATAGCTAAAAGGACTGGCCCGAAGTATTTTGTAGTCAGCAATCACTTTTGCTTTACCCTAAAAGAAGAAAAAAAAAGGTTATTTTAGATCCTGAATATTTTCGTGAAAAAATACACAAAAGTTTGTTTTAGTGCAAACAAACGCAATATAATACCCAATTTTTGGTAAAATTAACCACTTAAGCCCCAGACCAATTTGCAGCTAAAGGACCAGGCCCCTTTTTGCGATTCGGCACTGCGTTGCTTTAACTGACAATTGCGCGGTCGTGAGACGTGGCTCCCGAACAAAATTGGCGTCCTTTTTTTGTAATATTTTTTACTTTTTGCTATAATAAATATCCCCAAAAAATATGAGTTTAGGCCGATACGTATTCTTCTACCTATTTTTGGTAAAAAAAAAAATCGCAATTAGCTTTGTGCAAAAGTTTACAAAATAGGGGATTTTTTATAGCATTTTTATTAATATTTTTTTTTTGACTGCGACATTATGGCGGACACATCAGACATTTTTGACACATTTTTGGGACCATTGTCATTTATACAGCAATCAGTGCTATTTAAATGCACGGATTCCTGTGTAAATGACACTGGCAGTGAAGAGGTTAACCACTAGGGGGCGGGAAGGGGTTAAGTGTGACCTGTGTGTGTTTTTTTTTACTGTAGGGGGGCGTGGCTTGGCGTGTGACATCACTGATCGTCTTTTCCTATGACAGGGAACAGACGATCAGTGACAGCCTCACTAGGAAGCATGGGGAGAGGTTTGTTTACACTTAACTCTCTCCGTTCTTCAGCTCCGTGACCCGATCGCGGGACACTGGCGGCGATCAGGACTGCGGGTCCCGCGGCCACGTTCACGGAGCTCAGGACCCACGGCTGGGCTCTTAAAGAGCAACAAACCTGTACGTTGATGTGCCATTCTGCCAACGTAAATGTGTAGGAGGCGGTCCTTAAGTGGTTAACAGCCTTTACAGGTCATTAATTTAGAGTTGACTATGAATAATGGTTCTAGAATTATTGTCATTCTGAAATCCACAGCTACAGTATACTTCACGTTCATTTTATTATACAGGATTTATATAGCCTCAATAGTATTAGCAGTGCTTTACCTTATAAAGGCAGAGAGTACAGTTACAATGCAATTCAATAAAAGAGGGTTGGAAGGTCCCTGCTCCTGAGAGCTTACAATCTGATAGGATTCCAACATGTTTGGTGCAATCACGGTTTACGTACACTTGCGCACCCTATACTCGAATGCATTTGCAGGCATTTGCAGGGTGACAATGTTACATTTAATTAATATTTTTCAAATAAAATTGTATTAAACTTAAAGTTTTTAAGTTTTTTTTAATTGCTTTATTGCCATTATAAGGGGCTAACAAGTTCCATATCTGATAGCATTGGGCAGGTGACAGGTCCTTTTTATGAACACATTAGAGATCTATTAGATCTGTCAATACCTACCCTGCCCTCAACTGCAATTAAGCACAGATCGTGCAAGCTTGATTAGCAGACTCCCCTGGGCACAGCAGCCAGGAAATGACAGCTCTGAAACCAGGAACACTCAGAACTGAGCACTTATGATTCCAGAGAAGACCAGGAGAGTCAGGAACAAAGTGGGGGGGGGGGGGGGGTGTAAGCCATATCGTCTGACCTGTAAATGTGATCAGGTGGATGTACAACTGCCCAGAGCACTTTTACATGACAGGTGTCGGCTGAACAAAACAAAACAAATACCAGGCTCAAATGGGATTTACCCCAGATTACCTTCAATGGAATTTGCTGAATTGTGAACCAGATATGCTGAGCCATGGGGAGTCCATGTTTCATGTTACACCCTAACTATGAGTTTGAAACATGGTCAAAAAGATGGACTATGCTTTCAGTCCATTCCCTCTCTTTGTAGGGCAATAGTTGTTGGACTCAACAGTTTCCCAAACATATTTGTAACATTTGAGTATAGTTGAGTATTGAGTAAAGTGATTGATGTGGGTAATATATATATAATATATGTAGCGGCCATAACCCCTAGGGGTTAGACTAGATTGTAACTGAAGATAAGTACCTGGATCTCTCAGCCTTCTTGGCGATACTGTGGGAAGTGTGGATTCTTTAGTGTCCATACAACTCAGTTCCCAGGCTCATACCGAGCAGCCAGCTTGTTGGCCCTCCTCCGAAGAGTCCTGCCCTGGTCACTTGTATGAGTTGCCGTGTCTCTCCAAAACTGAGAGCACACCGGCACGCCTTTGAATCCTCCTTCAGTTACTGGGCCTCGAAATAGCCAGTTCCGACGCTCGGGAATGGATGGATCCCCACCCCAGACCATGAGGGCCTCTGGGGCTGGTCATGGCGACCATGCTCGCGGGGACGGCAGACACACCTGGGCCCGGGGCCCCTCACGGGGCTGCCCCGGACCAGAACTCGGAATAAAACAGCAAGCCAAACCCTGAACACGTAACTTCAGCACCTTACATACCCCTTCCCAGACTACGCAGCGAGGCCAGACGCGCCCACTGATTGGCTGCGGGAAAGATTGGTACTTAACACGTCCAACCAGGCTTGGTTCTCAGCCTGTCACAGGTGCCTCACTGCACCTATGACCAGGCGGGACTTCAGTACAGCCCAGCCAGACTGATGCCAAAGTAAATCTTGTACAATTAACCCCCAGAACTCCATTACAGTTCTGAGAAAAACTAAATTTACATTGATAGTGCACACTTTAATAAAGTGTGGCCGCTACATATATATGTATAATATATATATACAGCCCTCAAAATTTACACTCGCCTGCTCGCATTTTGCAAATAAATTTTGAGGGCTGGCGAGGAAGGGCTGTCTGGGAGCGAGGGGGGGCGAGCACTGCTGGCCGGCGAGTCCTTTTCCCAGTGCTCATGAAGGGGAAGAGAGAGGACAGAGCCGGCCGGATGATATGAGCGCAGGGAACATAACTAGTGGCGCCGGCTTTGATTTAAATCACCGTGTGTTCCCTGCGCTCGCTTTCACACACAGCCCCGCCCCCTGGTCCAGGGGAATTTGATAGACAGATCACCCGTCCAACCCGGGACGAGTGATGTGTATCCAAGTTCCCTGGCCAGGGGGCAGGGCTGTACGGGACGCCGAGCGGTGGGAACACACGCAATTTAAATCAAAGCTGTTCCAGCATGTCCCTCGGCGCTCATATCATCCGGCCAGCAATGCTCTTCTTCTCTGCTCCCCTTCATTCAGGACACAGGTAGGCAGCATTGGTGGACAAGTGTGAGGCTGCGCTGCATTGGTGGACAAGTGTGAGGCTGCGCTGCATTGGTGGACAAGTGTGAGGCTGCGCTGCATTGGTGGACACGGGCGAGGCTGCATTGGTGGACACGGGCGAGGCTGCATTGGTGGACACGGGCGAGGCTGCATTGGTGGACACGGGCGAGGCTGCATTGGTGGACACGGGCTGCATTAATGAGCATGGATAAAGTTGCTTAATTTGTTAATTTGCATAAAACATTTAAAAGCAATTTCATGATATCATTTATGAGGCTGTGTTTAGAGGTGGAATTAGGGGCGGGGCAGGGCAGGGGTTGGGTGGGGCAACTGGTGGCGAGTAACCCTTGAGGCCTGGCTAGTAGCTCAGGACTTGAAATTTTGAGCCCTGTATAAATATATATATATATATATATATATATATATATATATATATATATATATATATATATTTATATATATGCAATGGTTTTGTACAGAGCAGCCCCGTTCCTCTTCTTCTAGGGTCCCCTGTTGGCACTCCTAGCTCCTCCTCCTCCCGCTGCACTGCCTGTGCCCTTAGACACAGAGAGAGCTTCTCAGCCCCACCCCCAGCTCCCTCATAACAGAATTTGATTGGAAACTATGGGAGGAGGGAGAGAGAGAGAGAGGAGAGATGCTAATCTCAGGCACAGCTCTGGGTCAAGATCGGGCTCAAGTAAGTATAAGGTGAGGCTGGGGGGAGCTGCAAACAGGTTTTTTACCCTAATGCAGAAAATGCATTAAGGTAAAAAAATAACTTCTGCCTGTAGAAGCACTTTAATAGTGTAAAGTATAAACCTGTATTAACCTGTAGTACATCCTAGCACTATACTATAGACAGTACTCCAAAACGGACCTTGAAAAGAGGGTATAAAATAATTTGTTTGTTTTATAGTACAGAAACGTGGTTTTGCAGTTTTTTTTTTGCTTGTTTTAACAAGAGACAAGGCAGGATGCTACTGTATATTTAAACCGTATCATGTTTATCCCTCTTAATCCTGAATCCTTCTCAAAAACTCATCCAAATGTCCACAGCAGCTGGTTAAGCCATTTAACATGAGTGATACAGTAAGCTATGGTCATTTTATCTGCTGTTCTACTGCCTCTTTTTTCTCCAATTCAGCATAACACATATGTCTGTGATTGTGAGCAGAGTCCTTTTGGGTCGGGTCAGCACACAATGTTCCCATTTAGAATATAGTTCACTGTCTTAATAATACATTCTGGTATGTTTAGTGGAGCAATCCAAGGGTTTCTTTTGTATTCAAAGCATGTGATTTGGCTCATGTCTTTTACCTTTGCACCCCAGAAACCACTGTCAGAATCCTGTTTTTATTTTAACAAGACCCATCCAGTTTTTAATATAAAAAAACTTCTATTTTTTTATTAGATAATTCATCCTGGAACCACAGGCATTACACACAGGATTTACAACACCTTTGTGTCATATGGAATAATTATTTGACACAAAGAGCTGCATGCTATTAGAAAAGAAGGTGCAACATGATATAAACCCATTTCACATATTCTGTCCAGAAATGATTTATGAGAATACAGTAATTGTCTCAACAGTAGCGCTTAGATTTCTCCCCTTAATACAAGCAAGTGATTCAAGAGTATTATTTTAATCTAATGGAAAAAAAAGGACAGAGTCACGCTTAATCTGTGTTAGGAAAATGTGTTTGTCTCCACACGCTCCGCTTATGATATGGAATCCTCATAATTCATTGTAACAGTTAGCATGTTTGCTGGAAGGTATGCATGTAGGACGCACTTTCAGGTTGGAAAAATACATTCATTTAAAGGAAACTTGTCATTTGACGTTGACATATTTCACAGATGGAATATAAAAAATCCTATTTTTTCCATATTTTATAACCTGCTACAATTAGCAGAGTTCCTTTGCAGAATCATAATAGTAACCATCCCAAAAGGGCAGAGGGCACACACTTTAAAGCAGAACTCCACTTTGAAAATACAACCTCTTCTGATCCTATTCAGAGGGTTCTGAATAGAAAAAATACTTTTATTTCTAGTTTTATTTCCAGTCCCCAACTGAAAAGAAACCACCATATACCATGCATAAGGCTGGGTTCACACATGTGCGATGCGAATTGAAGCTCCTTTTTCACAGCTAATTGACAAAGTAGTTGTTCAGCATTTCAGGCCAGTTTTTGATCAGGATCAGGTCAGGATTGCATCAGTATCAGGTCAGGATCTTATCCTGTTCATACAGTAGCTGAATATCGTGTGCGATTCAGAAGTGTTCCCATAGAAGTCAATGGGCCTGAATTCGCACCTGAGCCGGACCACACTGCTCAGAGTGTATTGAGCGATGCATACTAGCACAATATGACATTGCCTTGCAGGGGATTTTTTTTGTTCAACTGCGGTTTACTACGGCTACACTTTAAGGTGAGCTATGATTGAATTACTCATAATCTTACCAGTGACAATCAACACAACAAATCCCATACTTGTGTTAGCAATACTATCATGATTAAAGTTTCATGAGACTGAACAAATCAATGTTAAACAACATAAAACTGTGTGGTAGCATTCAGTGCCCAAAATTATCAGTTCTGAAAGCATCCAATAATTGGTATGATGTGTTCAAAGCTATAACCATAGCAATGGCAAATTATAGACTTAATTCACATAGCATATTTGTCACAATGGTCTTTATTTTCAGCCATGTGACTATTATTTTTAATTCTCTGCATATTTATGATTATTCTTATTTTCAGCCATGTGACTATTATTTTTAATTCTGCAAAAAAAGCATTTAGATAATCATTTGAGATAGAATAGATGTATAAAAAGACTTCCCTCATCACAGTGCTATGAAATCAATAGGTATGTTGTAGTGTTAGTTATTGTTTCATATTGGCACTGGACTCATAATGGGATTGTCTTTCGGATACAGTTTGAAGAGCCATGGTTCCAATACAAATCTTGTTGTGGAGCTGTTTTTTGTTTCACTTCAACAGTTCTTCTTTGTAATAATAGTTCAGTGTAAAGCCTTTTGTACTATTCCAGACCCCCAATATGTCCCCAGATCCCCTTTCGCCAGTCTGCCAAAATCATCATCATCATCACCAGCCCTATTAGATGCCATTAGATCATAAGGCTGTTATCATATTATTTTTAATCATAGCCTTACATGATATATATACTGTATGTAAAAGGAACTCCCTGCAGCAAATGTCCTGATGTATTAACTTCTATAAAACTATAGTAAGTAGCTCAGTGGTGGTATTCTATAATGTTAACTACTGAAAAGGTACTATATCTTTAGTCTTTAAAATGATATATGAACAGACTCTTAGTAAAACATTCTCAGAAACATCACAAGCTTATTCCACTAAATAGATTCAAATTGCTTAAACAAATCCCAGGCCATTAAAATACTATCTCTTGTTTATTAACTAGCAGTTTATTTATTGTCAGAAGCTGGCAAATAGGGCCACTAATCATATGTCTTGTAGTGCTGCGTTCCACTCTCAGGTTCTTCTACGTATCCACAGGGTGCTTGTTGTACTAGAGTGACTAGTAAATTTTCTCTTTACTGCTTCTCTTAATTGTACTTTGCAGTAAAAGTGTATGAGTTATTTTTGTAGGGTTCGTTTATTGCAAAGCTTTATGAAGTGCTTTTTACTGAGACATAAATCTTCTCGCTGCAGAAAATTAGACAGGAAAAATATATATAACTGCTGTCAATGTGTGTGTTCTGAGCAATCTCCTTGCAGAGGTTACGTTTTTTAAATTGGAAATGTGAAAAGTACTATCCTAACCCAATTCTAGGAATACTGGATTTTCCAATTGGCAATTTTTTTTCATACAACAATCACTGCCAATCTACTAGTAAAGATTAGTAGTTCAGGGACTCAAGCATGGGAGATCCATAGTAAAGCAATTCTCGAGGTATCATTCACATTTGTATGGTCCAGTGCGTTAAAGTGTGTTTTGTCATGCATTAACAAGCATTGGGGAAGTCCATTGGTTTGAATGCATTGGTTTGAATGCATGTGCACTACTTTTCTCAATGCACAGCACCACAAAGCATGGTTTTGCATTGCAGTGCACTGCAACACAGCTGGCACCTCAATAGTGCATTCCCTTAAGAGGGTGGGGTACCATTCAAAATTAATGGCACTGCACTGATGCATACATGCTGCATTCATGCGGCATTATCTTGCATTGTGAATAGGTGTGAAGCCAGCCTCATGGCTCACTATATAAAAATGTAAACATGTAAGCCATGGTTGGCAATAATCTTTACATCTCTCCAGGTCACTGCCACACAAATTCCTTCTGGCTGGTTGTCAAAATACTGAAAAAGATGTAAAACGTGTGTGTGTGTGTATATATATATATATATATATATATATATATATATATATATATATATGTCATAAGCTCAAGTGAGTAATGTAAATGTATATGTTTCAGGACCCTCAGCTTCACTGTGACACAGTTTCTTAGTTTTTTTCCCAAATGGCAGCTGTATGCTCCTAGTTGTTTACTTTTTTTTTTACCAGCAGTATTCACTGTTTTTAAACAGTTTAAATTTGAATTACTTCTGTACTCATGTATCCTTTGTGATCTCTTTACTCCCTGGCATCCAAAATTATGTAGTTTACCCAAAGTGAGGTGGGGAAGATCTGGGTTCACTTTGAATACCCAAACATGCAGAATAAATAAACAGGAATCAGCTTTTTACATGATTGGATAAATGAAGTGAATTTTTACTCAATTCGTTGAACGAAGATTCTAAACTCATAAATCAGGCTCTATATCTCTAGCCAGTATAACAGATCTGGGCGTATCTCTTACATCTTTAATTCCATGAAGGTTAATTGAATGATAAAAAAACTAAACAACTTAGTATGGAAAAGTCTCTTCTCAAATTTGACTAACTACTTTAAAGTTTATGAGAACCCTCAAATTGTTTAGCAATCCATTCAGTTTAAAATAAAAGACAACACTTTTGTGTATACATATAAAAAGCATTGTAAATACCTGTTTCCCCTTCTTTATAAATGATCACATATCCTCTGTTCTCATCTGCATAAGGAGCTCAGAGAGCTAGGGGAGGGAAAACAGCAGCACACTGGCAGTGAATGGCTGTGCAGGGTGGGGGGTATCAGCACCAGTCTGATCTTTGGAGGAGAGCAGGTTCAGTTCCCAGAACAGCTAGAAAACTGACCATGATGTGTTATCATGCCTAGTGTGGTTAATTTGTAATATGAAAGTAGAGGACTTGCAGTAACACCAGGGATTTCACATAAATTAAGCAATACAAAAAGAAAATGATACCTTTTCATACAAGTACATGGTACAGTAGGCACATACCAGGAATATGAAATGTTGGATCAACATCTGCTTTATATGTTTTATGTGCTGTTATTTTTGTGACTGCATTTAACAGGTACTGTGAAATGTTAATATTTTATTTGCTTGACATTTGCAGATATGGTTCTTATTTTCTAAAATATATGCTGTCCAGGTTTGCTGTTTGGGATTAAGCACAATATTAATGTTCTTCACATTACTATAATGATATTGACCCCCTAATATTCCCAAACAATTACTAAATGGAAAGCTGGGTAAATCCTTCCTTTGAGAGCAACTGGCTGACATTTTGTGTAACTGGTAGCTCTCAATCCTGGTTTTGACTAACATCTCTGATCCCCACTGATGATCAGGAACCAATGGTGGTTCCTGATCATATGATCACAGTCAGTTATGACAATAAGCCTTTGACAAAATAAGCCTTAACCTGCAGATGGAATTGCAGATGCATATACAGGGTTCATTTGTTTAAAGGTTAAGTTCACCTTTGAAACATGTTACATATTCCACCCATATTTGGGATGGAACATGTACTGTAACATGTTCCAGCTCCTGCCTTTTCTCCTCCACAATCCCCCCTCCCTGTGGCAGGGGCTGGGGGATCTTCCCCCCACACCCGCTGTTATAATTTAAAAACAACGCTGTCATGCGGGGATCCTTCTGTTAATGATGAATGGCTTGTAGTTCTCAATGAATTGCAAGAGCACCGGTGAGAGTAATTCAGTAACTGCCATTCAGTAACTTCCTGCCCTTATAAATGGTGAACTTATCCTTTAACAGTGTAATTTTCAGATACAATTACAGTATTAAAAAAAGTAATAATAATAATAGAGCATGCACTTTTGTCAGCTTGTGATAATAACAGAGCAGCTTTTAATAATACAAAGTCCAAAATAAAAAAAACGTCTATGTCCTTAAAAAATTAAAAATGTTATTTGATAGTTATGCAGATAAGTCCCAGAAGTATTGTCAAGTTAGCTGACTCATACTGCCAGTACTAAATTTGGCTTGGGCACCTAGGCATCAATGGTCACTAAAGGGTTACACAATGTAGTGGGTGTAGAAACAACAGGGATAGTGTGGACTAAATGTTGCATACAGTTACAGTGCCTAACCTCTGAAATAAAATAATAATGAAAGCTACTCAATTTCAACGAACCTTCTTTTTATGTTTTAGTGGGGTGATCATTTTAAATCTGTACTGTTACAGACAAGAATGATAGTTCTAGCTGTACATACAATAGAGATGAATTTGGAGGAGCCATAAATAATATTTAAGTTTACTGGCAAATATATTACATATTGTTTTAGCATTCTATCTCTAGTGTGTATAAGGTGGCAACTGCATTATAAAACAATCCAGAAAAAAAAATCTCAAAGACAACAATATCATTTTCGTACTATTATAAAAAAAATTTTTTGGAGTGCATTGAAAAGGAATACAGACATTTAGATACTGTGCTTATACCGCCGCCTACAGGAGGACTGGACACTGGCCAGCTCAAAATAGCCTTTAATGATCCTGGTAAGTCTCAATTTGTTGCAAGCAGTACCAAGCGCATGAACATAAACACATAGGGGTGGGAACTATGTCCCTTCAGGGACTCCAAGAAAATGATTTTTTGGCGAATACAAAAAGATTTTGTTCTTTATTTCTTAACAACTGAGAGACACTGTCGGGTCATCCAAAAGCAGTCCAACTGAGGAGTGGGCAACAGAGCAACTAACACAGGCTTAACAATAAAATAGAGCTGGGGTGCCTTCAGCCCACCAATCCACCTGAAGAACCAAAGAACCAATGCCTGATATATAAACTGATATTGGATGAGAAGTATTCAGTAGTGGCTAAAGCTGAGTTATAAAACTGCTTAGAAGACTACTCTAGGGCAATGCAGGTAGCACACAGGAACAATTTGCTGACAAGCTGCTCAGGTTTCACCTGGGTCCATGCAGGAAAATTGCTTCCAATGTTCCTACCTGTTCAGCTTTCATCTTGTAAGACTCATTGTTGCATATCTCTCTTCTCATGTATGCAGGGTCTATGCTGTTTATTGTAATCCTTCACTATAGAATCTCAGGTATTAGGCATTGATCTACCAAGATGCCTCCTGGTGCTTTTGTAGATTTTTTTTAGTGCTTTGTCCTCCAGCACTTTGTCGGTATTAGTCTAAAAATTTAGATCTGGGCCCCTATGAGAAAAGTGAGCTTGGCAGTGCATCACTGTGATCGAGCTGTAGAACACGTAATTTCCTCTCTCTGCTCAACGGGAAATTAGGTGCTATTACAATGTTGTAATTTCCATCTTTCTGCAGTATAAGGCCTCATGCACACAGGGTGTTTTAACTGCCACTTTTAGCAGCTTCAGGTGCTTTTTTTTACAGCTTCAAAATGCCTCTCTATGTTATTCTATGTGTCCATGCACACATAGGCTTTTAGAAACTTTTAGTGGCATAGGCATTTAGAAGCTGTAAAAAAAAAACAGGGCCAGCACGTTTGGAGCAGCAGTATTTGGCAGAAAAAACTCTGACAGCTCTTAAACACTGCTTTTTTCTTTTTTTTAACCAGAGGCTGCCTGTGATTAGCTGGTTGTTAAGGAGTGGGACGGGAAGCCGGAGGCTGCATCCTTATCAATGGATGAGTCATCAGCTGTCAGCGGTTAGATTGACTGGTTAGGTTTGACTGTGTTTCAACCTACATATGAAATTGATGATCATTAGCACCTGCTTGGTATAATTGGTATTCAAACACCTGACTCTAATCCTACAAAAGCCCAGATTTTGTGCAAGTATACAAAGTGTGCAAGAGTAAGAATTGATGATAGATTGAAGCCAAAGAGTTGTCACATCAAATATTGATTTTGATTTTTCTTCTATTCGCTCACTTTGCAGTTTGTAAATTGATAAAAATAAATAACTAAAATATATATTTTGAAAGCATTCTTACTTTATAGCATTTCTCTTCACCTGTCTAAAACGTTTGCACAGTACTGTACATGACTAAGTGGTGCTCACATTATTTAGGTACAGGCATGTATTATTTTTGGTTATAAAGTAATACTAAACACATACTATTTGTTTTACATTTTATTTTATCCCTTCTCTTTATGTTGCCACTACCAATCTCAGAAGGGATTTCACTGTGATTGATAAAACCACAATCAGGTGACAGTTTGTGGAATTACTGTTGAGCTTCTGGGAACTTTGTTGAAATTATTTCTAAACCTTTGCGTCCCTTACTACTGAACCCCCTGCACGCTGTGCCCCTTTAAGCCACAGCCAGTATTCAGCGCAATGAAAATCACACCCAACTCTTGCTGCGGTGCTGCTCTTTTTCTCAGCTGTCGGGCCCAACTTATGATCCCGCACACAGGCCCACTGCTTTCAGAAAATGCCCCTGACCTGAGCTCATCATTGTGCATCCACTCCAGATGCTTGTATGTGACATCACATACATCAAATACAAGCACGTGGGCTGCGAATGCGAGAGGTGAATCAGCAGGATGAGTGTGCCAGGACAGGTAGATGTGTCTCATCTATGCTTCCTTTCACCACTCTGCATATCACGCATATCATAGATGAGAAGAGGGTACAGCAGTGGAACAGATGAGCAGGAGGGTACAGTTGTGGGGAAAAGGAGCAGGGGGGGTTTAGATAGAGGTGGGACAGAAGAGCAGGAGGGTACAGCTGTGGAGCAGATGTGCAGGGAGGTACAGTGGTGGAAGGGGTGAGAAGATGAGAAGGGGGTTCAGCAGTGGGACAGAAGAGCAGAGGGTACAGTGATGGGGCAGATGAGCAGGGGAGTACAGTAAAGAGGCAGATAAGCAGGGGGATTCAGTGTTGGGGCAGATAAGAAGGGGGTTACAGTGGTGGGACAAAAAAGCAGGGGGGTAGAGCAGTGGAGCAGATTGAAAGGAGGTGTATTGGTGGGACAGATTAACAGAGGGTTACAGTGGTGGAACAGAAGAGCAGGGAGAACAGAGGTGGGGCAGAAGAGCAGGGGGTACAGAGGTGAGACAGATGTGCAGGAGGTACATTGGTGGGGCAGATGAGAAAGCGGGTTTCAGTTGTGGGGAAGATGAGCAGATGGTCCAAGTTCTTTGTTCTATTTATCCATTTTCAGATGAGCAGATGGGTTCAGTGTTAGGACAGATGAGAAGGCGATTCAGTAGTGAGACAGAAGAGCATAGGGATAGGGCGGTGGAGCAGATGTGCAGGGAGGTACAGTGGTGGGGCAGATGAGAAAAGGGGTACATTGATGGGGTAGATGAGTAGCGGGGTTACAGTGGTGGGACAGAAGAGCAAGGGGGTACCGTGGTGGGGCAGATGTGCAGGGGGTTACAGTGGTGGGGCAGATGTGCAGGGGCTTACAGTGGTGGGGCAGATGATCAGGGGGGACAGTGATCTGAGGTGTGAAGGTGCATGAATTGGAGCTGACCTGAAGTGTGGAGTTGCAGGAAATGGGGCTGATCTGAGGCGTGAGAGTGTAGGATGTTAATTTCTCACTACTACTCAAGTAGTTTACATCATTTGCTTTATGAAAATCCTTTTTCATGATTGAGAGTGTGAAGTTGAATTTTTTTTGTTATAAAATCGGCACGCTCAATTTCTTTGGAAACATTTTTTGGCACACTGTGCTCAAAAGGTTGCCTACCCCTGGAGTAGTCCATTGAGTCTGCCCATTTTTGTTTTTTTGTTTTCATTTTTTTTTGTTTGTTATTTTTATTAACTTTATTGTCTGAATATAGAATATAGATGTTTGTCCCAAGCATGTTTGAAGTCATTTACTGTTGACTGTCTCAATTATTTAGCTCAATCTTATTCCAAGCATCAACTACCATATATTAGCTGATTACAAACTCACAAATTGTTTAAGACTTTCAAAGTTTTGTCATTAAAAGTTTTAACTAAGATTACAGTTTAGGTAAGATATATTTGTTAATTTGTTACTACAATAAACACAAAACACATTTCTAAATAAAAACTAGCTGTGTGTCGCTTAGCAGTAACACAACCCAGATGGGGAATATTCATTTAAATAACCTTAGGTATACACACTGGCTTACCAAAGCTTCCACTTTCTATTTCTTGATTGTATCTCCCAGATAAGTCTTGTCTTTGATTCTTCAGAAAAAAAAAATATTTGAAATTCTTCGCTAAAGTTGTTGCTTAACAATAGCTTATTATAAGCTGCAAAAATACAGATTTGAGAATTCTTGTCATAATAACATGGTAGTGCCTTTCAGTGGCTTCCAAACGATCAATAAAATTTTAAAAAGGAAAACTGTTACATGCTCAACAGTAAAGCTGGCTTATGTGCATTGCAGGCACCCCAACATGCTAAACCAATACAATCATTGCATCTTCAATGCACCTGGGGCTGCCACACACAACAATGCTTTGTGTAAATAAAAAAGATGTAATGGTAGCCTGTACAAATTAATAGTTTGCCTTAACTCAATGCCCATTAACATGAAAAGTTGTGTTGGTTAATGCGGATTAATTTAAATGGAGGCTAAGCTAGGGTAACTGCTAATGCATGAGAGTGAATATTTTATGTGGGGACTATTGCAGCGTGGCTCAGATGGTTATATACAGACCAGAAGATTAAAATGTAACCCCCTTATACTGAAGAAAGAGCTGTCAGAATGTATCTAAGGGAATACATCCAAAGGGCAAGTGTCCAAGCATGCAAAACTTTGATTTCTAGGTAAAGCTGTATTTTAGCTACAAAGAAAAATTCTGGCCTTTTTGGAAGAGTGGCAAGAGGAAAGCCATTGTTAAAAGAAAGCCATAAAATGTCCCGTTTGCAGTTTCCAAGAAGCCATGTGGAGGACACAGCAAACATGTGGAAGAAGGTGCTCTGGTCAGATGAGACCAAAACGTAACTTTTTGGCCTAAAAGCAAAATGCTATGTGTGGTGGAAAACTAACACTGCACATCACCCTGAACACACCATCCCCACATGGTGGTGGCAGCATCATGTTGTGGGGATGCGTTTCTTCAGCAGGGACAGGGAAGCCGGTCAGAGTTGATGGGAAGATGGATGGAGCCAAATACAGGACAATCTTAAAAGAAAACCTGTTAAGAGTCTGCAAAAGACTTGGGACTGGGGAGAAGGTTCACCTTCCAGCAGGACAACGACCCTAAATATACAGCCAGAGCTACAATGGAATGGTTTAGATCAAAGCATTTTCGTGTGTTAGAATGGCCCAGTCAAAGTTCAGAACTAAATCCAATAGAGAATCTGTGTCAAGACATGAAAATTGCTGTTCAAACACTCGCCATCCAACCTAATAGAGCCTTAAGCTATTTTGCAAAGAAGAATGGGCAAAAATATCACTCTCTAGATGTTCAAAGCTGGTAGAGACATCCCCAAAAAGACTTGCAGCTGTAATTGCAGCAAAAGGTGATTCTACAAAGTATTGACTTGGGGGGGATGAATACAAATGCACACCACACTTTTCACATATTTATTTGTAAAACATTTTGAAAAACATTTATCATTGTCCTTCTATTTCACAATTATGTGCCACTTGTTCTATCACATAAAATCCTGATACAATACATTTACATTTTTGGTTGTAGCATGACAAAGGTCAATAAAAGTCCATACTATACAACAAAGTTGAGATCTTTAGGTGTCAGTCAAAAGAACCTTCATATGAAAAATATGACAAAATATTTCAAAACATGATTTGGTATTTTTTAAAATAAATTTTGACATATTTTTCATATGTAGGTTCTTTTAACTGACACCTAAAGCTCTTGCCTTTGTTGTATAGTATTTTTTTTTTTCTGGAGTCAGGGTGTTTGTACTTTTTTTTAAATATACAAGTGTTTATGCTCCCTATCGAAACTGACAGAGTTTCTGACCCTTCCACACTATTCAAAACTATAAAAAGAAAGTTTTAGCTTTAGTGTACATTTTAAAACATGATGCTACGTTTTCATTTAATTGATTTAGGTATGTTGTAGTTGATTTAGCTGCTATAGCATTGCATAAAGTAAACTTATTGTTATTACTTCAAAATATTTTTACTCCACCCAGACCTGATACCACAAATATGCCTCTTTAAAAACTCTTTAGACTTTAGAAAAAAAAACAAAACATTTTAGTTGCAAATACCATATCTATATTAAGGAAAACATTACAGAGTTTTGGCTTACATTTGTGCCTTGGTTGCATTGTTTAATCCAACTGGCAACCACCATAAGGTGACTACTTCATCCCATTGGGCTCTGGATTTTCTCACAATCATTCCACCATCTCATTGTTTTCTTTATATTTATTGTTAGAGCGAGCATGTTTATACCGACAGATTATGAAAACGATTGCCTTGAAGAACCAGCTATTTAGCATAAAATATTTGTACTTGGGTTACTTGCAAACTGAACATGTTTAGTCTTGGGACTCAATTTTTTTTATTAGCTTTTATACAAAGGTTACTCTCCCACATTTAGAACTTGGCAGGGTTAGACATATTCTCTTAAGGTTTATATTTTATCAGCCGTAATCTACTGCGTGGAGAAGAATTATTGACTGCTGGGAGAAGGCTGCCGTGAAAGCGTTGTCCCTGGTCATGGTGTAAGCCCTTAGCTCAGCTCTGTAGGCCTTGTAGATGCAACATCTGTAGTTGTCTGCAATTGCTGAACTAAATGTGAAGCTCTGAGATCCTCTGGAACAATGAGATACTAAAAAAAAAAAACATGTTTCAAGAGAAACATTTCTGTCTTTTTGCCCAAGATATAAATCTTTCTAAAAGAGGTTAAGTTATGTAAACATCATATCTGGCCAACAGAAGCTACAGCGGTCACATGATTGGCAATATAATGAATTTCACATTGAATTTGAAGACCCAATGTTTATTCTGTTCTTTTGTTTAAATACGGGAACAAGATGCCAGTTTTGTACCATAACGCTTCAGTTTAAAGATTATTCCTTTATCTTGTATGAAATGAGTTTCAGACTAGGGGGAAAATGCTAGGAATCCTTTTTCTTTATTACAGTATAATTTGTATGACACTATTACGGTTACTAATATTAGAAACTTCAGAGGACTGAATGGGTAGAACTTATTTTAAGGCACATATACCACGTGCTGTTATTACAGGAGGAAAGAATATTTCCTGGAACACTATATCATTTTGGTGGATTTTGTATAGGGCAGTGGTGGTAAAACCCAAAACTTCTGATGTAGAAAAACCCAAACTGCAATATGTAGGAAGAAAAATGTGTTGTAGTGGATTGAAATTTATGATCATACTGCAACTGTGAGTGACACCCCTTTTTCTACAATTTTATAAATCTAATAAAGAAACTACAAAAATATGGAAACTTATCAAAGTTTAAAGACTTCCAGAAATCAGAGGCTCTAAATATTGCAATCCCAGATCCCAAAGCACCATTGTTTACAGGAAACATTCAAACCTCATTTGTTGTCCCTTTGGAACCTTCTCCTGGTTTGAATGATGCGATGTTCTTAAAATGGACATCCTCCCCAGGATTTTGTATTTACTCCACACCCTGCTTATCAGGATCACTCAGTGTTGCCAACCCCCCAAAGTGAAATTTACTGGCAAGACGCCAAAATTTACAAACAGCACCAATTTTTACTTGCAGAAATCGTGAAATTTACTGACAACATTATCCAGTTTTCTATCCATTTACAAACCGGTATTTCCAAGCCTGTAGACCTTACCTTACACATGAGCCGTGTGTGGGGAACTGTATTGAATGCTTTTGCAAAATCCAAGTATACCACGTCCACAGCCACGCCTCTGTCCAAGGTTTTACTTACCTCTTCATAAAAAGAAATCAGGTTTGTCTGACAACTTCTGTCATTCATGAACCCATGGTGTCTGTTGCTTAAAATGTTTTTTCCAGCAAGAACTCGTCTAAGTGGTCTTTTATTAATCTCTCCAGTATCTTCCCAACTATAGAAGTTAAACTAACAGGTCTATAGTTACATGGTAAAGACTTTGTTCCCTTTTTAAATATAGGCACCACGTTCACCTTCTTTAGGGCACAGTGGACCTGCCAGTCTCTATACAGGCTGTCCCTACTTGCTACCACCTTAGCAGTATTTTAACAATACACCCTTGGTTACTAAATCTCCAGTGCCCTCACATGTTTCTGGTCCTAGGCAAACCTCCATTCCCGCCAATGTCCAAAGTGGGTTTTTAGTCATTAGATGTGGCTGGATGATCTTTCATTGGCTGTATTCTATTTCCCTCCTCCTGGCCCACCTTATACTACCTGCAAGCAGACCCCACTTATACTCCTTTTGGCTTCTGGAGAACCTTTCAAATGCATCACTTTTTAGATTATTTTACAGCCCCCACCTTATATGCCCTACCTCTGAAAGTTTTCAAAACATTCTACTGGGGCACGAAGAGACATACACTTTATATCCTCTACCCATCACTCATCACATCAGATCTGGACTGCTCCCATGCTCTCATTCAAAAATAGTAGCTGGATTTGGAGATTAGGTTCTTCTCTGAACAAGCTGATGAACCAGATCTACCACTGATCCTCAATAAGTAATACATACCAGAAAGAGGTTATAAATTGCTGCACTGTACGCTTCTCCCAGACCCTAACAAGTGCTTGTGGGCAGGCTTTACTCTCCCTGCACCCAGGGGGGACCTCTCCTCTTCCCTTGAGTACATGCTCATCAATGCATGGGACAAGGGGGGCGTGTTCATGTAAAAGTCAGCGTTAAGGCTGAACCCCGGCTTAGAGATGAGCCATACACCATGTGCATTGCAGGTGGTTCTACTGGTTTGACTTTACATTTACCAAGGAATACATTTATTGTCTAGCAACTCCCCGACATCAGGACACTCCATAACCATTTAGACAGCCGCTTCCCCCTTTCATGAGGCTTTGACACACATTTCCTGCCCCGTTCCTATCTCCTATTCCTTGTCTCCCTTCCCCTGCTGTTGTCACCCTTCTCTTCTTAAGCTGCATGAGGTTATTCCCCCCCCCCCCCTTTTTTTGTTTTTTTCTTCTGAAACTCCTCCTAATCCTATAAGAAAAAGGAGAACCAGTTGGACTTTATATGAGGTGGTGACCTGGTAGGGTCAATTGCCTCTATCCCTATCTATATGTCAAAAAGGAGTGGAAAGGGGATTGGGACTTTGAATGAAGCACGCAGGTATAAAGAATTCAGTTTATTATATAAATTAACATACAAACGCATAATCATGAATGAGTGTATATTCAATACATCTACAGTGCCACATCTACTATCTACATTGCCACACTTTTATTATATAGTCAACCTTGTAAGCATGGTAGAGAGTGGGTTTTTGTACTTGGTTTTATTTTTCTTTATTTTTTATGATTTTTTTTTTTTTCCTTGGGTAGGATCAGACCATACAGCAACTCCTTCTATTATATTTTTTATTGAACTCACATGCATGCTCCTGAAGAGTGAATGAATCCACAAAATGCATAGAGCTATTATATGCCGTGTTCATATGATTCGATTGATATGTGTCAGTATGTATAATTTTTTATATTAACCGTTTATAATCATGTGACAACCCATCTATATTGTATGTATATATATATATTTTTATGAATTGTACCAGTTATTTTAATTGTATTGGATATACATTCATTCATTTATGCATTTGTATGTTAATTTATATAATAAACTGAATTCTTTACACCTACGTACTTCATTCAAAGTCCCAATCCCCTTTCACCTCCTTTTTGACTCCTCCTAATCCTAACCCCTTTAAATTTTAAAAACTCACAGAGCGGCACATTTTCTAGAAAGAAAGGCTCCAAAAAAGAGCGAAAATTTTGAAAAAAACACAATATTTTGTACATTTTACTATAATAAATATGCCCAATTTTTTTTACAAAAGCAAATTTTTATTCAGTTTAGGCCAATATATATTCTTCTACATATTTTAGGTAAAAAAATCGCAATAAGCGCATATTGATTGGTTTGCGCAAAAGTTATAGCGTCTACAAAATTGGGGAAAGATTTATAGCATTTTTATTATTATTATTTTTTTACTAGTAATGGTGGTGATCTGCGATTTTTATCGGGACTGCGACATTATGGCGAACACATCAGACACTTTTGACACATTTTTTCGACCATTGGCATTTATACAACGATCAGTGCTATAAAAATGCACTGATTACTGTAAAAATGTCACAGGGAAGGGGTTAACACTAGGGGGTGATCAAGGGGTTAACTATGTTCCCTGTGTGTGTTTCTAACTGTAAGGAGGTGGGACTGACCTAGAGGAAATTACAGATCGTGGTTCCTAGCTATTAGGAACTCATGATCTGTCACTCCTCACAGAACAGGGTTCTGTGTGTTTACACACACACGTCCCTGTTCTGCCTCTCATGCCCATGATCGCTACCGCCAGCCACGAGAATCGGCACCCCCGCAGTGCATTGGGCAAGTGCGCATGCCTCCAGTGGCGTGCGCGCACCTGCTATCCCGATGTATAGCTGCCGACCTGCCGCAGTATAATGACGGCGGCTGGTCGCAAGCATAAAGCCCATAAACCTGGTGCAATGGAAACAAGAGAATGGCTCACTGCAACCATACTAGTCCCACACTGAGCTTTGGGGTTTCCCATTTTCTTCAGGGGTCAAAAAGAGGAGGCTTTCACAGCTCAGCAAACTTGGCTCAGTCCCAAGCAAGTCCACCCTGCTGACTCAGCTGTGTCCTGCTCTCTCCCACAGGATTGCATGGGAAGCAACAAGGTCTAGATCACAGGGGAAAAGGTAGCCTGGAGCCATGTCCATCTTCCACCTTTAGGGGATTCTCCAACAATGAACTCAGCCAATCATGGACTTACACCTGTAGAGGTGTGCCTGAGCAGCCATAGCTTAATTGTTGAGGGGGACTGTGTCTGCAATATGGCCTGTAATGTTTCAGAAGTGGACAATAAAGCTTCTTGAACCTTTTAAATGTCTGGTCTGAAGTCAGTGAAAGGGGTGCATGGTGGAACATAGCATATCAGAATAACAGGGCCTGTAAAACTTGTGGGGTACAGGAGGAAATCCACTACAAAGGGGTGACTTGACAGAATGGTCTGCGCAGAAGAGCAGTAGTAACCACAGACTGGAGAGAATGTATTGCAGCCAGTCAAAAAATTGTGGTGCCTGGCATAGGTGACAGGTTCTACGGTAGCGAGGGGGGCGGTGTTCTGGCTCCTACCCTGGAAGTCAGTTCCCCAAAGTATCTTGGACTGAAGCCACGGTATTAAGACCTCATGTACCTGGCCGCATGGTATGGAAGAGAGAAGGAGTTAAAGCAGAGGTTCACACAAAAATGGAACCTCCACTATTTGGATTCCACCCCCCTCCCGTGTCACATTTGGCACCTTTTAGGGGGGAGAGGGGTGCAGATACCTGTCTAAGACAGGTATTTGCACCCATTTCTTGGCATAGACTCCCACGGGAGTCTACGCCTCTTCCCGTCCCCCTGCGCTGTCTGCTGGGACACACACGGGTCCCAGGAGATAGCGGGGACCAGTTAGGACGTGCATCGCGACTTGCGCATGTGCAGTAGGGAACTGGGAACTGATTCCTTTACCAAGGATGGCGGCGAGCGATTGATCGGCTTTGGCTGCCAACATCGCTGGACCCTGGGACAGGTAAGTGTCCATTTATTAAAAGTCAGCAGCTGCAGTATTTGTAGCTGCTGGCTTTTAATATTTTTTTTTTAGGTGGACCTCCTCTTTAAGTAAATGGATGCATGGGGCCCGCACTTTGTGCATGGCAGGACCCCATTCTGTCACTGCGAGTGAGGGGGCAGAGTTACACTGGACTGGCGGAGAAGGCATGGGCTCAGCAGCGTCCCTTCTAAATGTAACATACATCAAGCAAAGGTGTGTAGTAACATGGGACACTACACTTACAAAGAGACTCTGCATCACAATACTGCACACAGTTTACAGCTCATCTCTAAGCTGGGATTCCACCCTAATGCTGACTTTCGCGTGAAAGTCCTGGACAATGATGAGTGCATACACGAGCAAGGTTGCCCCACCCATGTGTGGGCCAGTTGGAGAGAAGCTGTCCCTCTCAGGTATGACAGAAACTGAAAGGGGAGTGCTTTTCATGCTTGGATCTTACTTTGACTGGCAGCCTATTTGGTGGTATGGAGATCTAGGCCTCATGAACCTAAATTTGACAGAGGTTCCCTATGTTTATATGTACACAGCCTGTGATCCTTCCAGCCGTGGAGCAGATTCCAGCCAGAATGAAAATTACCAAGAGCTTGCTGAGGACAGACAATGTGGTTTTCTAAATACTTGCGGATCAGCTGTATTATGGGGACAAAGCCTGTGCCACTCCAACATTTCTAAAAAGAGATACTTTCAAGTGCTGTACAGTATGTAGATAAGTTTGTTGATAATATTGAGAATAGGAAGGTCCTAGAAATAAAGATTGTAATACTATTATTTACCGGGGATGAGGTGCTGGATATTTTATAGGGTCACCTAATCTGTTCTCCAAGTATCTAAAGATTGCAATATGTAGTTTATTTAATTGCTAGTGTTATTTTATTATGTATTTAATATGCATTAATGTGAAATGCCATAATGATATGTGAATGCAACAGGGTGCATTTTATTGTTTAGTATGAGGAAGTGTTATTTTTAACTGTGGGAATGTGTAAGGCATCTTTAAAACAGCAGTCTCTGATTGTAGGAAAATTATCATCTACTCAGAACAAAAGGCATAGGACAGAAGGAAGGAGCAACAACTTCTTTCCTGTAGGGAAAAAGGATCCAAGCCCACCATGTGAGAAAGAAAGTGATGGTGTATCCTTGTTCTGAGGCAACATGGCACTGTTAGTTGTGTTGCCCAGGGATCACCCATGACTAAGCTCCAGGAGGCGGAGCGAAACACATTGGGGGCATGGTCTGGCGGGAGACCAGGCTGATGTTGCCACTCTCACCACCACCACTACAGGATTCTGTGGATGTGCGGCACTAGAGATTTCTTCCTCCTTTCCCCTCTGTTGCCCAGGGACAGGTCTGTCCAGAGACAGAGTGGAAGATAGAGGGTATAACTAGCTCCCCATTGAAACCAAGTACTGCTGAGCAAGTGAGAGTGCACCTGGCTGCAAATTACAGGATTTGAGCTTAGGACACTGAACTACTCTGGAGGATTCAGGTGTAGAGATGGCCTTGCGGTTCGCCCGGCGATCGGTTGGCAGCAAACTTTGCTCGTTCGCGATTCGCCAAACCGGCGGACTTATGGCGCTGTTCGCGGCAGCCATATTCGTTTACATTGTGAAGAACTTTGACCCATGACACATCCATCATGGGGTACAGGACAGCCAATTGAGACATTTCAGCACATGGACATATCCCCTACCTTATAAATAGACCTGATCTGGCGGCCATTTTACATTCTGTCTTTTGTCAGTGTAGGGAAAGGATGCTGTGTGGAGCAGGGACAGTCAGTCTGTAATCACTAGCTATTACTATTAGGTCCACAAAAGTCCTTTTAAGGACTGGTATAGGTGTACAGTTTATAGGGTTGTAATACACTTATAATATACTTTCTTTCAAATATAGAAAGCATATTATAGTGCAGTGCAGTGCTGACCGATTCTGCAGCTCTTTTCTCAGTGTAGGGACAGTTTGGTGTTTGGAGTAGGGACAGTCTGTAATTCACTAGCTAGCTACTATTAGGTCCACAAAAGTCCTTTTAAGGACTGGTATAGGTGTACAGTATATAGGGTTGTAATACACTTAGAATATACTTTCTTTCAAATATAGAAAGCATATTATAGTGCACTGCAGTGCTGACCGATTCTGCAGCTGTCTTTTCTCAGTGTAGGGACAGTTTGGTGTTTGGAGCAGGGACAGTCTGTAATTCATTAGCTAGCTACTATTAGGTCCACAAAAGTCATTTTAAGGACTGGTATAGGTGTACTATTTGGTGTGCAGTATATAGGGGTGTAATACACGTATAAAATACTTTCAAATATAGAAAGCATAGTATAGTGCATTTCTACTGTGCAGCATTGTGACTGCTGAGCGTTTCTGCAGCGATACTACAAAGAGTGACAAACGCAATTAGAAAAAAGTATTATAACTGGTGTGATAGACCAGTGGCCCCCCAAAACGACAGATTGAAGCGGGGTGTTATATACCTTCTTCCACATATACTGCACTTCTCTAGAGACTTTTGTCCCAGGGTAATTTAAAAAATGACAAGCAGAGGAAGAGGCAGGCCCTTCCGCAGGGGTGGTAGGGGTAGGGCAGGAGCAACAGGCTTGAGCCAAAGTGGGAAGTTGCAGAAGGTGCGTTCGATTACGTCAAAGGACGCACCAGACTTGGTCTTACTCTTCTGCACCCTCCTCATCCTCTCGATCTGCACCCTCTTCACTCTCTGCTGTGTGCACCCCCAAAGACACTACCACCAACACCACCACCACCATATACCCTCCGCTCGAGTCATAGGAATTATTTTCCGATCCATCACAAGACATTTCTGATGTGCAGCCATTCTTGGCATTGGATCAGGAAGAAGAGGTAGCAACAACCACCACTCAGCAGTCTGACGACAGTACCCAGATCAGCCCAAGGAGGTTGGTTCCCGCTGTTGCTGCCTACTCCGAGATCTCTAATTATAGCGGTGGGGAAGGTGACGTGTCTAGGGACATCACGTGGGTGCCCACAAGAAAGGAGGGGAGTTCAGAGGGAGAGATGGACCAGCAGATAGGGAGGAGAAGCAGGTGGAACTTAAATTGCACAGGAGGGACAAACCAGACTGCTAATGTATCAGGAGCGAGGCATCAACCATATACGGTTTCATCTGGCGCTCCCAGGATGCCGCCACATGGTTCCGCAGTGCGGGCTTTTTTTAACATGTCCGCCTTTGCAGTCAACGCATAAGTCGCGGTAAGCCCAACACTCACCTAGGGACGACCGCCTTAAGAAGGCACATGAGCTGCCATCACCGAGCCCAGTGGGAGCAACACCGTCAGAACCCACAAAGCCACACTCCAGGCTCTCACCGTCCAGCCTCTTCTACTTCTCCTTCTCCTCTCTCCTCAGAATTGTCCTCCACTCCACCTTCCATCATGCCATCCTCACGTTTTTCTGGAAAAAGGCAGGCTTCCATCGGCCAAATGTTCGAGCGTAAAAAAATGATGACGCCGGATAACCCTATTGCCCAACAGTTGACCGCTGGCTTGTCAGAACTGATAGCCCGCCAACTACTGCCATATAAACTGGTGGACTCGGAGGCCTTTCGGAAATTTGTGGCAATTGGAACACCACAATGGAAGGTCCCAGGAAGGAAGTATTTCTCACAGAAGGGCATCCCAGAGCTATATGGCCATGTTCCGCGGCAAATGAATGTATCTCTGGCACACAGTGTCGGTGCCAAGATACATCTGACCACAGACACATGGTCTAGCAAACACTGGCAGGGAAGGTATATAACTTTTACTGCCCACTGGGTAAACCTTCTGACGGCTGTCAAGCATGTAACCCGTGGCACCCGTGTAGATTTGGTTTTACCGCCATGGATTGCATGCAGGCCTGCCTCTTCTTCTCCTCCTCCTACTCCATCCTCCCTCTCCTCCTCGGCTGACTCCTCCTTTTCCGCTGCTACCGTCTCTTCCGCTGCGCTGCCCAAGACCCCCAGAACCTATTTGACATGCCAGGTGAGACGTTGCCATGCTGTGATGCGTCTGTTGTGCCTGGAAGCCAAGAGCCACACTGGCCCTGCACTCCTTTCAGCTTTGCGTTCACAGGCAGATCAGTGGCTAACACCGCTCAATTTGACAGTTGGTAAAGAGGTGTGCGACAACGGTGCCAATCTGCTTAGCGTGTTGAAACAGGGCAAAATTACACATGTGCCATGCATGGCACACGTCTTAAACTTGGTCGTGCAGCGATTTGTTGTCAAATACCCTGGGGTCCAGGACATCTTGCGGCAGGCAAGGAAAATCTCGGCCCATTTCAGAAGATCTTACACGGCCATGGCTCGCCTTGCTGACATTCAGCGGCGACACAATCTGCCGGTCAGACGTCTTATTTGTGATTGCCCGACGCGATGGAACTCAACCTTCTATATGCTTGATAGGCTGCTCCAGCAGAAACGTGCAGTTAACGACTACCTGTACGAACTCTGCGGCAGAACAGGTTCTGGGAGCTTGGTTTTTTTTCACCGTGCCAGTGGCTGCTCATGCGCGACGCATGCAGACTTCTGCGGCCTTTTGATGAGATCACCAAACTGGTCAGTCGCAAGAATGGCACCATCAGTGACATTGTACCTTACGCCTTCTTTATGGAGCGTGCATTGCGTCGTGTCATTGATCAAGCCGTGGAGGAGCAGGAGCAGGAAGATGAGGAAGTCGCAATGCTGGATGAATTCCCAGGGGGGGCTACTCTATCTAAGACAAGTCAAAAACAGGAGTCTGAAGAGGAGTCAGAGGAGGATGGTGCCGGGGTGGATGAGGAGGAGCAAGAGAAGCATGCTTTAAACCTTTCTGGGATCCCTGTTGTTGTCCGTGGATTGGGGGAGGAAAACGAGGAGGACGACATTATCCTGGATGATGAGCAGGAGCCAGGCCACCACACCGCTTCCAGTTCAGTACAAATGGGGGCCTTCATGCTCCAGTGTTTTAACAGGGACCCCCGTATAAAATGCATAAATGTCAAGGACCAGTACTGGGTGGCAACGTACTTAGACCCCCGGTACAAACACAAAATGGCGGAAATGTTACCACCATCACAGAGGGCTGTTAGAATGGAGCACTTACAGGCCTTGCTTAGAGAAATACTGCATTCTGCTTTTGCGTGCGCTGGCAGAGGAATTCCCACTCCCAGAGAAAGAGTTGCGGGGACCAATCCAACAGCGCCTGCAAGAAGAGGGCGGTTTGAAGATGTGTTGGTCACTTCTGATATGAGATCATTCTTTCAGCCGACCCATCGACAAGTGTCATCCGGATCCAGCATCAGGGAACGCCTAGAGCGACAGGTGTCCGACTACATCGGGTTAACGGCCGATGTGGACGCTCTGAGAAGTAATGAACCCCTGGACTACTGGGTGGGCAGGCTTGACCCCTGGCCAGAGCTTGCACAATTTGCAATGGAACTGTTGGCTTGCCCCTCATCCAGTGTCCTGTCCGAAAGGACGTTCAGCGCAGCAGGGGGGATCGTGACTGATAAGCGCACTCACCTAGCTCACAACAGTGTTGACTACCTCACATTTATAAAAATGAATGAGGCATGGATCTCGGAGGAATTCAACACATGTGACCAGTAGACCATGTATATGCATAACTCTATAAACGATTTATATAATCTAGCACACGGACCTTTTTTCTACCTTTGGCTCACTTGTACAAAAAAAGCACACATACTATATGCCCTTACCCTCCTGTTTGAAGAGGTTGAGCGTGTCATATTTTTGGGTCCCGCAACGAGTTCCTGGTGTCAGTGCTGGTGTCAGTGCTCTCTATCTCGGTGCTGGTGTTAGTGCTCTCTATCTTGGTGCTGGTGTCAGGGCTCTTTATCATGGTGCTGGTGTCAGTGCTCTCTATCTCGGTGCTGGTATCAGTGTGCTCTATCTCAGTGCTGGTGTCAGTGCTCTCTATCTCGGTGCTGGTGTCAGTGCTCTCTATCTCGGTGCTGGTGTCAGTGTTCTATCTCAGTGCTGATGTCAGTGAGGGAGATAGCAGCAGAGAAGCCAATCAGCAGGCAGTGCCAGCACCATGGCTGAGGATCAGCACTGGACTGGCACCTCCGGACCACCACAGTGGAGCCCTGCATAGGTGGGGGGTAACGGCCGGGCAGAGGGAGGGGTCAGGGGCTCAAGCACAGGTTGGCACACTGGGACACTGGCACAGGACTGTGCTTCCCTGACTGTGGCACTGATCATCTCCTGCACCCCCTTCATAGCCTGGCCTGACCTTGCCTCTCCTCCATGGCCTTGACAAAATTTCACAGATAAAAAACGAATGCTTGTCGTTGTCGATCCCAGATTCACTTAATACTTCTGGTATGTCAGTGTCCATGTTGTGGGACTATGTGTGCACAGCTAGTAAGTATTTTGTGGCTGCAAATATGACCTGGAGGTTTTTAAGGTTCGCCTGCCATTAAAATCAATGGGGCCCGCCGCGAACCTGCAGTTCGCGAACATTTGGGCCCGTTCGCGGATCGCGTTTGCAAAACATCCCGTCAGAAGTTCGTCCATCTCTATTCAGGTGTCTCAGATCCTGAAGTTAAATAAATGTCCCTTGAAGTGTTCTGTGACTAAAGAGAAAGCATAGGTACCATCACTTACACACGTGCTAAAATTACATTCCCCAGAGGTCAGTGGAAGTATAAAAAATGTCCCCTCAACCACTGGTGGTTATAAAGCACTGAGTTAACTGTCAGCGCTATATAAACCCTGTATTATATTAATAGTATTTACATCATCTGAAATGTAAAATGCTTCATTCACATGAGGCTTTACTTTTTTAGTAGGAGTATTTTGTAATAGTCATAATACTATTCAGGAATCCTCTGCAATAGCTTTGTTTGCAAAAGAACTTACAGGGAAAAATTTAATTTTAATGGGGAATTCAGTAACGAGTTGGTGTAGACTAAAGTATGTTCCCTCATGCAAACAAAGGAAGAAAAGGCTTCACTTCCAGTATAATTTTGGCATTATCCTAAGAACAACTAACTACATAGGTATTGGAATGTTATCGCTCACTGGCTATGACGTATTGGTATTTGTAACACTTCCACCTCATTTTCATATCCTTACAAAAATTGGTTTTGTTCAGTGCTTTTAACCTTGAAAGATTTCCTTTTGGAGATTTCACAAACATTCTATATTAAAAGAAATTACTTACTTTTTCTGGAATTTTTGGTTTGCAATTGAAATGCTCTGCTTGATATATTTCTTTGGAACAGTACTGTGAAGTTCACTCGTTTAAAAATAAATGTCATTAATATGAAACACTAGAGGTCACTCTTTCTATGGAAAATGAAGCTCTCTTCAAACACACACACATATGGAAGTTAAGGCATGTATCTCCCTAAATAAAAAATAACATTTATTAACAGGCAAATCAATCTTCAGATTCAAATTATAATACTGCAATTTAACGGATTTGAGTAAGTTGCATACATTTTTCCCCAGTCTGCACAGAAAACACAATGTACAGTATACAATAACCAAATCATCATTTCCTTGATTCAGTCACCTCCAAAAAATATTTTAAATTGCCTAAATCAAAATCCTGTAATATTGCATTTACAGGGTGGTGAATTGTCACCATGTAAAAGAAAAACAAATTAAAATATTTTCACAAATAATCGTTAATAACAGCCATTATTAATGATGTACCATACTGTACATTAAAAATCTAAAGTGTATGTGTTCATTATTAGATGTTTTATTGTAAAACAGATAACTTTTGGACCACAGAAAGGTGTGTGCTACCTAAGTGAAAACTTATTAGATAATTCCACATTGCCTTCCAGAAATAATGATATGTTTATGGGGCTGATTTACTAAAGGCAAACTGGCTGTTTGCCTTGCATGGGGAGTTAAATTGTGCAAAGAAATTTTCCCCAAATGTGATGAAATTTCACTTTGCAAAAAATACCCAATCACTTGCCAGGAAAATAAAATAATATTTTTGCTTGCGCATTATTGGACAGTGGATGTCAGCAGAAAGTCATCTCATTCACTAAGCTCTGAGGAAAATTCCCTTGCAACGTGAACAGTCTCACAAGGCATGATGCACTAAATGTCTTTAAATCACGCATTAAATGCAAAAATGCTTTTTTTGTAATCAATAGCATGCAAACTCTATATAGCTATACTAAATGATAATGATTCCATAAGGTTTTAAATTAGTTCAAGATTAACTACACTCCATCTACAGTACCTTGAAAAAGTATTCATACCCCTTGAAATTTTGCACATTTTCTCATGTTACACCCAAAAACTTAAATGTATTTTATTGGGACTTTGTTTTATGATAGACCAACACAAAGTGGCACATACTTGTGAAGTGGAAGGAAAATTATATATGGTTTTCAAACTTTTTTACAAATAAAAAAGTGTGGTGTGCATTTGTATTCAAACCCATTTACTCTGATACCCCTAACTAAAATATAGTGGAACCAATTGCCTTCAGAAGTCACCTAATTAGTAAATAGAGTCCACCTGTGTGTAATTTAATCTCAGTATAAATACAGCTGTTCTGTGAAGCCCTCAGAGGTTTGTTAGTGAACAAACAGCATCATGAAGGCCAATGAATACACCAGACAGGTCAGGGATAAAGTTGTGGAGAAGTTTAAAGTAGGGTTTTCTTATAAAAAAATATCCCAAGCTTTGAACATCTCACAGAGCACTGTTCAACCCATTATCCAAAAATGGAAATAGTATGGCACAACTGCAAATCTACCAAGACGTGGCCATCCACCTAAACTGACAGACGGGCAAGGAGAGCATTAATCAGTGAAGCAGCCAAGAGGCCCATGGTAACTCTGGAGGAGCTGCAGAGATACACAGCTATTAGTCGGGCACTCCACAAAGCTGGCAAACATGTGGAAGAAGGGGCTCTGATCAGATAAGACCAAGATCAAACTTTTTGGCCTAAAAGCAAAACTATTTGTGGCAGAAAACTAACCCTGCCCATCACCCTGAACACACCATCCTCATGTGAAACATGGTGGTGGCAGCATCATGTTGTGAGGATGCTTTTCTTCAGCAGGGACAGGGAAGCTGGTCAGAGTTGATGGGAAGATGGATTGAGACAAATACAGGACAATCTTAGAAGAAAACCTGTTGGAGTCTGCAAAAGACTTGGGGCTGGGGAGGAGGTTCACCTTCCAGCAGGACGACGACCCTAAACATATAGCCAGAGCTACAATGGAATGGTTTAGATCAAAGCATACTCATGTGTTAGAATGGCCCAGTCAAAGTCCAGACCTAAATCCAATAGAGAATCTGTGGCACGACTTGAAAATTGCCATTCAGACACTCTCTATCCAATCTGACAGATCTTGAGCTATTTTGCAAAGAAGAATGGGCAAAAATGTCACTCTCTAGATGTGCAAAGCTGATAAAGACATCCCTAAAAAGACTTGCAACTGTAATTGCAGTGAAAGGTGGTTCTACAAAGTTCTGACTCAGGGGGGATGAATACAAATGCACGCTACATTTTTTGCATATTTATTTGTAAAAAAAATTGAAAACCATTTACCATTTAACTTCCACTTCACAATTATGTGCCACTATGTGTTGGTCTATCACATAAAATCCCAATAAAATACATTTACGTTTTTGGTAGTAACATGACAAAATGTGGAAAGTTTAAAGGGGTATGAATACTTTTTAAGGCACTGAAAGCACCACAAACCAAAAATGCTATTTAATTCATGTTTAACCGCTTGCTGATCACCTCACGCAGCTATACTGCGGCAGAAGGGCACGTACAGGCAAACTAACATACCTGTATGTGGCCCTTTAAGAGGCGGCCTGTGCCCGCAGCAAGATCTGTGAGTCGGGTCGCGGGTCCCGCGGACATGATCGCCACGGGGATACCCGATATCATCTCATGGAGAGGAAGAACGGGGCGATGCTAATGTAAACAAGCATCTCCCCGTTGTTCCTAGTGACAGTGTCACTGATCTCTGTTCCCTGTGATCGGGAGCAGAGATCAGTGACATGCCACACGTAGCCACGCCCCCCACAGTTAGAAATACTCCCCAGGACACACTTAACCCCTACACTGCCCCCTAGTGGTTAACCCCTTCACTGCCAGTGTAATTTACACAGAAATCAGTGCATTTGTATAGCACTGATTGCTGTATAAATGACAATGGTCCCAAAAATGTGTTAAAAATGGCCGATGTGTCTGCCATAATGTCGCAGTCATGATAAAAATCACTGATCACCGCCATTACTAGTAAAAAAAAATATTAATAAAAATGCCGTAAAACTATCCCCTATTTTGTAAACGCTATAACTTTTGCGTAAACCAATCATTAATCGCTTATTGCAATTTTTTTACCAAACATATGTAGAAGAATACGTATCGGCCTAAAATATTTTTATATTTTTGGGGGATATTTATTAGAGCAAAATGTAAAAAATAATGCATTTTTTTTCAAAATTGTTGCTCTTGTTTTGTTTATAGCGCAAAAAATAAAAACCGCAGAGGTGATCAAATACCACCAAAAGAAAGCTCTATTTGTGGGAAAAAAAGGACATCAATTTTGTTTGGGAGCCACGTCGCACGACCGCGCAATTGTCAGTTAAAGCGACGCAGTCCCGAAATGCAAAAAGTGCTCTGGTCAGGAAGGGGTTGAATTCTTTTGAGGCTGAAGTGGTTAGAGCGGTTCTGCACACACTTCATTTAGTAAATCTCTTTGCCTTCCAAATCAGGCAAAGAGTACTAAATTAAGTGTTTTTTTTTTCACTTACCTTGTAATTGCTGACGTTCTTTCCTCTGTCTCTTTGGCGGTGGGCGGGGTCTCTGCGTCGATCCTCGTCACACCGCACTGTCTCCTGGGATCTTGTGTCATTGATCCCAGGAGTCAGTGTGGACATCCGCCAAAATGTTGCGAGATTTCGGCCACATCTGCCGAAATCTCGCAAGATTTTGGCAGATGTGGCCGAAATCTCGCGAGATTTCGGCGAACGTGAGCTACACTTTGCCGTTACTGCGCACGCACGAGATCGGCGCAGTAACGGCGGTGCATGCTGGGCCATCTGAAGTGCCTGTGTGGTTTCGCATGCCCACAGGCAAGATGGCACCCAGCAGAAACAATTTAACTTCTTTTATCTGACGAAAACCGGCAGCATTCCGTTTGGAAAATGGAACACGTGAGTGCTTAAATTACATCTCATAATCCTTTTCATTGTACTAAAAAAAAAAAAAAAAACATTACAGACAGTGCAGAACCGCTTTAATATTCAAAGCCAACTCACTCATCTATCCATGTTCCCATGCTTTATTTTGCTGAGAAATCACTTTGAAAAACAGTCCCTAACATTTCTGGCCTTGGCCATCTTGGGTAAGGGCAAATTATTTCTGTAGCATTTACTTCCTAGAATCCATCTGCCCTTAGCTCAGGTATTCAGGCAGGAGGCTGAGAAAACTCTTATCCCCTCCTCCTCTCCTGAAGACTCCTGGGATATATTATATTGTTTGCCCAGGCCCAGAAGCCAGGAAGTAACTTAAGAAATAAAAAAAAAAAGTTTAAAATAAGTAAATATGATATATCTTATCTATTTACTAATGCTGGCAGCATAAGGATAAAAAAAGAAAATGTTAATTGAGAGAGTGAAGTTCCCCTATCAAATATGATATGATATGTATACACAAATTTAAACATATTGTGCAATGTTGCAAATTCTTAAACTTTTATAATAGTTAATATTTAATATGAAGCTTCCCCTATCACCACTTTAGACATTCATGAAAGTCAAAATAAGGTCCAGTGCTCCCACTTTGTAATCATAGAAACATACTCAAATCCTATAAAATAATTAGGCCAAGCAATTCTAATGTGCTTGTGAACCCTTGGACCAAAGCACTTATGACTTTCTTTTTTTAAGGGGTCATAAAATTGTGGTGAGTGCACTGGATTGTCACACATGGTGGAGCACTGGTGGAATAAGAAGAACTGGAGAGAGACTTATCTGTGATATAAGCACTTTTTCACACTGTGGAGTGGGGCTTTTATTGGCCATTGGAATCAGCTTTTACCACAAAATATTTTTATTTGATTTGAGTGTGTTTGTATGATTATGTATTTATATATTTTTATATAAATAAATTAGAACCTCAAATAAATGACAGAGGACTGTGGACTGGAAAACAGTGGTATATATATAAAGTTCAGTCATCTTCATATACAATAATAAATATCCAAAAGTTCACTGGGCTAAAAATGGTTTCCTGTAATGTGTCCAACAATAGTTTTCAGAGACAAAGTTATAACACTCTCACCAGAAGTTAGGACACCATAAAGATTTTTCCCTAAAACAAAGAGGAGTTAAATTTTTTGAGCATGGGGAGCTTTGATGCTGGATGTTCTTATGTTTTATATTCTCTACAGTGACTTTGCTAGATTGGATTAATTGTTAAGTTGGATCCTGGTAAAAGTCTTTTAACTATCTTTATTAATGCTTTTGGTGGACACATAATGAGGTGAACTTTTGGACTAACGTAAATATCAAACATTTCCATTTTTGATAAAGCAATCAACATGTGGGATTATTACTTTTTTGAACTTGCACAATTCAATGGATTGGCTCATAGACTATTTCAATTAACATTGAAATTATTGTATATAATTTAACATAGAGTTATTTCCCTCAACTACAAACATTTAGGACAGGCAATTGGAACATTTTTATCCAGAAACAAAATGCCTATTTCTACGTATCTGTCCAAAATCTGAGCTCTGCATAAATTATAATAGTCCAAAAGTGATGATGATTTACACATTTCACAAAAAATACTTTAAATGGACATCTGGCTGAAAAATAAAATAACCAACCCTGGGTGGCCCAAACAAGTAAATACAATAGTAAAATCATGTAATCAGTTTTAGTAATCAGATTAAAAAAAACAAACCCATAATAACCCAACAGGGAATACAGAACAATAAGTAAATCTAGTTTCAGTCAATTGCATCTGCTGTTTTATTCAGTAAGAATATTCTTTTGCTAGTGAATGAAGGTTCAGCAAGAAAATTGATGTGCAGCAGGGAGACGTGGACATTGATGTAGGAGTCTCATGAGATATTCAGTTGTCTTAAAAATGATAAATCCTATTTAAAAGTATTGTTGCAGTATTTGCTAGTGAAAGTGTTATTCCCACAGGATCAGGAACTGAAGGGCCACCCACACAGATAACTATTCACAATGAACAATCAAAATCTTCTCCAATAAAATACAGATCAGTGAGCACATCTGCCTATCCATAAAGTCATCTCATCCTGACTAGGTGAACAGGTCAGCAGAAATTGGAGGAGATCTTCAAGGAAATTGCACAGCATAAAAATAAAGTTTATTAAAGCAAAGAGAAAATTAAGTTTACATGGGACATAAATAATTGTTTAAAATCCTATAGTCAAATCACAGTGTTCTTAAAAAGCACCATTGTCATATGCTAGCGATGCAGTCTCTTAAATGTGAATTCTATAGCTGAAAATAAATAAATTGTGAAGCACATTGTTTTGCACAGCAATAATAGCAAAAATAAGCAGAAATGCTTTGACTGGGATTTAGGCTGGGTTCAGACTGCTGCGGTGCGGGAGATCAGATATGATTCGCACTGCAGTGCAAATCGTATGCGATCTCTGTGCGAAACGATTTCAGCCATACAGATAGTATGGTTGAATTTGCATCGCATTCGGCCCAAACTCGCACAGGACCCTTTTTTTGGTCCGCAGCAGAATCGGATCACATGGGTGTTCTCACCATGCGATCCGATTCCTGTCCGAGTTTGCAGATCGCACTGCGATATGCGAACTGATATGGGGGTGTCATTAACATTTCACTGACACTCCCAGCAGCTCACATAGGGCAGTGTGAACTGCCGGCGGGAGACATGCGATGAGGGAACCCTCAGTAGATTTGCAGCGTTCCCGCACCGCAGCAGTCTGAACGGAGCCTTAAGTATATAACTGATATACGTTGTACTGTATATTTTCCATCTAACTTTTTTTTAAGATTCACTCTATTACCATAAATTGTGGAAGCAAGTGTATGATTTAAAATTGTACACTTTATTGGTAAACTAAGCTAAAAAGTTGGGGTAATGAAGACTACAGGTAAGTAAAGATGCAGCTTTCAGATTCCAGTTGTCAATGTTCTAGTGCAGGTTGGAAAGAACATATGTACTTGCTTTGGAAAACCCTTCCATGCTGAAAATGTATATCTTGGGAAAAAAAATAGAACATATCCAGTATATCTCTGCAATACATGCATGTTTTCTCCCCACCTAGTCCAACTGGGAAGTTGTAGTCCAACAGGGGAGAATTCAGTCAGGGCTGACAATACTGTATGGGATTTCAGTGCTGCAGCGGTAGTGCTGTCAGCTTACTGCAGGAAGCTAGGCACTCACTGGATTTCAGGAAGGATCAACCAGTATTTGTATGTACTTAAAATAACTATTTTCGTCTATGTTTTACCCAAGAGGTTTGATAAATAAAATGATGTTGCAGCTTAATCAAATGCTAACAGTTTCAAGTATAACTGAGATAATAACAAAATACATGATAAAAACATTTACAATCCCCGATCCTCTTGTGGCCCTTCTAAACTGCTGCTCAGAGTTACATTGACTCAATTCAAGTTAATATTGCAGGTGACTACGGCCAGAAAGAAAACCATAGCGAAAGCTTGGAAATCCCCCTCACTCGATGTAGTTGAAACTAAGAATAGGGTTACGCAAGCTGTGGTTCATGTGAAATTTAAAGCGGTTTTATTAGATGGAGCCACAAAATATGCAAAAATTTGGCAGCCATTGGTGGACCACTATCTTTCTTCACACTTTGATGCCTCTTTACTGTTCCCATACTAACAAGTACTCCCATTGACTCCACTCTGCCCTTTTGATTCTTTTAATCTTGCTTCCCAGCAGACCTTCGGGACTCCCACTCTCCTCACCCTTCTACCCTTCCCTCCTCTATTCTTTTACCCCCCCCTCTCTTACTTGTTAAACCCTAAGCAGCCTGGGTTTCTCAGATTGCTGACCATCTCATCTTATGGTATGTTGCTACCTGCTCTAACGGGATTCTTTATAGTATGTTGACCTTGGTTACCGATGCTGGTCTGAGCTCCCAATCTTCGTTTCATTGTTTCTTTGCCCCTTGTTGTCTTATGATGTTCCATTACACTGTATTGTAGCTAGGTCACTAGCCATAATACTGGCTGTAATCTTTGTAACCCATGTGGCTTGTTACTGACATAATTCAATAATCATATTGAACAAGAAAAACATCTACAACATTCATTATATGTACAGTAGCCTATTTATTATTTATGGAGCCACAGCAAAAGAAGAGTGTAAACTATAAACCCAATGTATGGTTGCTTTGAAAGGATAGTGTTACTGTAAAAGGTCATTGGTATGATAAACACGTCCTTAAGAAAATCATGTTCATCTTACCTCTTGCTGTTTCTTTCCATCTTGAGGCTACAGAACTGAACACACAGCAAGTCAAGCACATCAACGGTTGTAAAGTGTTCCCCATAAAGCAATCCTACACTTTCAGAAGGAAATATTTACTTACTGCAACAATAGA
This sequence comes from Lithobates sylvaticus, assembly GCA_028564925.1. Classification (NCBI taxonomy): domain Eukaryota; kingdom Metazoa; phylum Chordata; class Amphibia; order Anura; family Ranidae; genus Lithobates; species Lithobates sylvaticus. The sequence goes on along the minus strand of CM053026.1, from coordinate 350,800,033 downwards.
AATCTAGACTTTGTGTGTAGAATTTAGCAAATCAGTTTTAGGCACTCATTATTTAATGAGAATCTGTTCTTATTTTATTATGGGGATTAAGAAAATTTGGCAGTATGTGTGTGTGTGTGCATATGTAGCAACATAATTAATGGCTTTTGCAAAGCATGTTTGGAACATAAAATGAGCAGCCAAACAATATGAATAGACTAAACTTAGCTAACCTAATAACCTGACATAAAATTGATATATAAGATGTAGACAGGGCCTCAAATGGAATTCCTCCAGTGTATTCTTAGTTTTGATGGATTTGTACTGAAATGCTATGCTTATGGCCGAAGACAGCAAATAAAAAGCATTATCAGGAAAATGTGAATAATAAACATTTTGAGATGGGTTTATGAGCTGCTATAAAGAGGTTGTGTTTGGAAGGCTCCTAAAAACTTAAATAAAGAAAAGCACTTTTTACAACTGAGCACCATAGCAAAACAGCACAAGCAGGTTAGAGTTAGTGATTCTGGTTTGCATATTTGCTTAATGCCAAAATGATTTGTATGCTGTAACTCTGGCTGTGTATTTTAGAGTATAACTAAAGGCAAAATGTTTTTTTTAGTTTTGGATAGAAGGGAGATGGATTAGAACACCTGGCAGTTTGTATTGCTGTCTGTGTCCCTGTTAATTAGATTCATCCTCTCTATTTGTCCTGTTTACCGTTATCATTAAAAGAGAAAGTAAAAGGAAATCCAAAATTTTGGGTTGTCCCCAGAAAAGTAATATAGGGGAAATTTTCCAATGGAGACACTACTTCTGGTGACCTGGGGGGGCCCTAAAGAATTTCCTTTATTTTGCAGGGATTTACTCTCACTTCCTGTTTGGCTATGGGACAGCAAATGAAGGAAAATCTCTGCAATGCGAAACAGATGGGATTAGAATTATAACCCTCCCTTGCTCTATCCAAAATGGAAAAAAAAGCAGTTTTGCCTGTAATTCTACTTTAATAGAATTTTATTTATAGGTAAAGATTTGTTTCTTTAAAAACATATTCTGCTAAGGAAAGGAACATGAATATTTAGTAAATGTTCTGTGAACAAGTAATAAATATGTTGTATGCATTTTGTTTCATAAAAAAAAGATAAAAACAAGCAAAAAAAGGCCAAGTAGATTGGAAAGCATATCTTTAAATCTGTCTAATTAGTGTGTGTGAATACATATTTGCCCATAACTATCCTATGTGAAAGTAAAAAACAAATGGCTAGTTAGCATTACCCTGTAGATTGCTTTGCAGAGAGAGCTCCCCACTTTGGGATCAGAGGTGCCATTGCATTAGATCACATAACGGGGGTCCTGGCTATTTTTCTTTTTTTTCGCTGACAAGACACAGCAGGCCTTTCATAAATGAAATATGTTGTGCTGCCGCCATATTTTGTAAGGCCTGTCTGAGCAGGAAAAAAAATAAGAATGATGTATAGTGTTGTTGGAAGAGGGGGTAGAGATGTATATCCTTTAGAAGAAGGAATAAATATACATGGCTGGGGTAAGGTACAGTTATGCAGCTGGTGTGGGTACATATTCTGTGCATACAGTATATTAAAAATGGAAGGGGGTTAGAGCATCCAGCAACACCAAGCATCCATGCCATTCTAATCACTGATCTGCAGTATGAAGTATAGATATGTCTATGCTCCGATCCTAGGTGACTTTGATTTATTTGTAAAGCAACACTTTACATATATTGTACATACACATCAGTCCCTGCCCTCAAGGAGCCTGCAATCCACAGCCACTACCACACGTGTATACATATAGATATTAGGGTCAATTCAGATAGAAGCAATTAACTTAACAGCATGTCTTAGGGGTATAGGAGGAGACCCCCACACAAACACAGAACATGCAAATTTCATGCAGATAGCATCCTGGTTGGGATTTGAACCAATGACCCTATTGTTGCAAGCCAGCAGTGTTATCCACTAAGCCACTGTATTACACACACTTACATATATATATATACATATATATATATATATACCTATATATATATATATATATATATATATATATATATATATATATATATATATATATATATATATATATATATATAATACCTGAAATGGTAAAATGGTGTAACTATTTGTTATTACTAAAAAATTTAAGTTAACCCTTAGTATATGATTATACACTCTTAAGCACATTTTTGCTTTAAAAACAGTAATTCTTTGTGACTCATAACAAATCTATAAAACCATCTCCATGTGAGGATCATAAAAGGTGCTTTAACTGACAGAAGTATTTTGGAATGGGGGAGGGGGTTATCCTTGATAGCCCATTCGCAGCACTAGTCTATATTTATAGGTGTAGCCATTAAGACTGCTTACTATATTGTAATGCATGTTCAAGCTGTCAAAGTGATTAGTCTCTGGACAGTCCCTACGCTACTTTGCAGATTGCCAAATTATTACTTGCTTATAGCAATATATGTATATATATATATATATATATATATATATATATATATATATATATTTATAGAGAGAGAGAGATACACACGTGCACACACACCGATACACTGTTTTTCTTGCAACTTGAAACATATGCATTCATGAAATAAAGTTAAGTGGATACATTTTGTTTATTGATTTTTCTTACTGATAGATATCTATTTTCACATATAATTTTTTATCACAGGCTATACATCAATTCAAATATACAGTAGACCTTTATGAATTATGTCTGGAATATATTCTGCACTAAAAAAAGACACAAGAGGGTGCTGCAGCATTTTAAAAGTAATCTTGAACTATAGCTGACTTTTTCCCTCTCTTGTTATCTATGAGAAGTCTTCATAATGTATAAGGTTTCAGTAATTCACGATATGCAGGCTATTGAACAACTTTTGGCTCCGTAGATCTCCGACCTGTTAAAGCTGACAGATGACGACAGGGTGTGGAAGTCTTGTATGTGCAGGGCAATGTAAGTCATTCTAGCAGTGTTGAAGAATGTATAAAATATACACAACATTAATGTGCAAAATATGTGAAATCTCACCAAATATCAGTGTAGAAATATGGACAGTATGATGAAATGGTGAAAAAATTATCCAATAGTCAGTGAAAATCCCTTACTATTAATCTGGTAGTGCTGCTGATCCATTCATTCATATAATTTCATTTATAAATACTACTTACTTTCCTTCCTCCACTGCAAAATAAAGAAGAGGGGTTTCCAATGTGAACAGTGTCCTTCATTCATTTACACAGAACTGTGAATGAATGAACAGCAAGTCCCATCTGCCAGCACGGCAGACTGCTTGTAGTTCTCAATGAACTGAGAGGGTGCTGATGAGCTCCCTCGTAGTTTATTACTCTTCCTGCACTTCAGTAACTGTCTGACCGTATGGGAGGTATAGGCAGACAGCTGTACTGAGTGTCTGCAGGATCCTGACATTGTACCCGTGATCTGTTGATCGTGAGTGCAATGCTCTGCAGGCTTCTAAGAGAAAATATAATAAATGCACACATTGTTACTTAAAAAAAAAAAAAGTGCGCATATCCTTTTTTAGTTTTAAAGTGAACTTATTAGGGACCAGTCAAATTTCAATCCATCTTTGGCCTTTCCAATTTGAGAGGAGTTGATATAATGATCAACTCCTTCCAAACGAGAATGTTGGAAAAGAACATTTCACTCAGCACCACAGCCAATATGGCTGCAGTGCTATAGAGTATTACTTATCTCCACTTATTCAGTTATTTTGTTGTAAAGAAAACCATATACTAAAACCTGCTCTATAGATATTAATCAGATATTGAAGGCCATTTTACAAATCAGTGGCACGTTATAAAAACCTCTTGGGCCTGTTTCATATAAAATGCCACGCTAGACTAAATTTCCAATATCACAAGATAAAGGTTGAGTTTTACAGCAGTTACATGATGTGACATGGATTGTTCAAGGGCTTCTAAATACCATTTGCATTTTGTTTTCCCTTACTATTATCCACAATAAATCAAACTATATTTGTATCCCAGAAGAGGCATGAATGGTTGGCATGCACTGATTTTCTGTTTTTCTGAAACATTGTAAACCAGGGTGAACAATAACTGCGCTGATTACATAACACAAGTGAAACAAAAAAGCGGCCAACACAATTTGTGATCAGCAAACGAAAATAATACAAAAACCAAGATGTGGCGCTGTGATAAAGATAGACTTAATATATAAAGTCTATATAAAAAAAACAATAGTTCAAATGTAATGGTGACAGTCCATCAATCAAACATAACTGGTGCTGTGTGAAGGCAAAATCTTCTAACAAAAAATAATGGTGCATATATATATCCTTTCTGGAATAAAAGGTGGTGCATAAATCCAATTAAGAGTGTTTGTATCTGCTTACCAGATAGAAGCAGAAAGGAGGCGATGTTAATCACGTGAAGACATAAAGGAAATGAATGAAGGTCTGATGAACCGATGGGTGTGATCGAATCCAGTACTCATCGATGGAATATAGGAGACCAAAATTTCTCAGCCAAATGATTTCCTCAGCCAGAACAGGTGTAAACTAGAAAAAAACTCTCCCACGGGTTGGAGGAAGAGAGTGACAATAATAGTGAAGCCCGCCAGCTGAAGTTTAACAATTTTATTGGTAATCTACTTACAACAAAGGCAAAACATCAGGGCATGGATAAAAAGCAATTCCGCATACTTGCATCAGCCCGCCTGACATGTTTCATCCTACAACGGATATCATCAGAGGCGTGGCTAATGCAGCAAGTAGGCGGATATAAATAACAAATACCTGGGTTCAATCACTCATATGATAGGATGGTCGAACGAATAATTAGATAGAAGTGTAGCTGTGAATACAGGTGATCCTGATGGCCAGCTGGCATAGATGAATCAGGGAGAGGAGTCATGTTAGGTGTCTCTCACACTGGTGTATTACAGACTCAAAGACAGCACTGCTGACATTATTCGTCAGCGTGCATCACATAACATAGGAAGAGGAGGGATTAGGTCGCACATGCGCAGTACCGTTGTAAGAGACGGTCCGCGCATGCGCAGTCCTAATACGTTCCGGCGTCGAATGCTTCAGCCACGGCGTCCATAACAAATAGTGATGGACGCGCAGGCGCACTGCACCATCCATACAGCAGCGGCCGCAGACGTCATGTCCGGCGGCAAAACAGCCGGAAATGACGCACAGCATGGTAGTGTTTGCGCTCCAGATCCAGGAAGTGAGGACTAATGACTGGATCTGGTAAACGAAACAATACCATGGTACTTAGGCTGGTGAATCAACACTAAAAAGGGGCCATATTATGTAGACAGCCAGTGATAGTGCTACACTAATATGACATCCTCAGCCCTGATATGCAAGATACCATAAACAATATATATGTACATAAATTAATTCATAAAAGAAATCCATTCCGCAAAGGGAAAAAATTCCTGAATAAAAATACAAGTTGAATTTATATAATATTTATATGTATAAAGATAAAAAGTAAATATAAAAATAAAATTAAAAATATAGATATGGAAATATGCCACATACATTCAAATTGGCTAGAAATGGATAGTACATGTATAAACCTAATCAGACAAATAATGACACAGAGGGAAAAAGAGGAGGTCCTCTTGTCATTATGCCCAATAGGCAGCTCTTTCATCATTATTCTCTCTATACATATTGAGAATGGCGGTGAGTCCAAACTCAAATAAAATATATAATGAAAAATAAAAAATAAAAAATAGAAAATAATAATTAAAAAGATATATTAATTACTATAAATGTATACTGTAAAAATACATAATGTAAAAATACATATATATATATATGCACATGAAAAGCCCACATAATTTTATATACATAGATTCACCATAGGTGAAAAATGGATAAAAAAATTATTAATAAAAAATAAGCTAAAAAACTTATTTATATATAAAAAGGCGGACTCGGCCCACAAGAGACCGCCTTGATTGTGAAAGTACAAGTAAGCGATAGTTAACTATTGTTGATGAAACAGTTTACATCCCAATCAACATTCATGCCAAAAGGGGTGTAGCACTTAAGGTCGTAGATCCATCGGGTTTCAAGTCTAGAGATCTCCCGTTTGGACATACTACCCCGCCAATGCGGGTTAAATCTATCGATACCTATAAACATGGTCCCTTTGGGGTTCTTATCATGGTGCTCCAAATAGTGCCTCGACACTGTATGCTTTGGGAACCCTTTTTTAATATTGGCTATATGTTCCCCCACTCTGACGTGCATAGCTCTCGTTGTGCGGCCTACATATTGGAGGCCGCAGGGACAAACTAGGAGGTACACTACGTTCAAGGAGGTGCAGGTAATAAAAGTATCTATTTCAAAGGACCTGCCCGTGGCATGAGAAGTGAAATGGCAAATCCTTCTGCTGTGGTCAATATTGATCTTACAAACGTTACAGTACCGGCACGGGTGATAACCCTTAGACTTCTGAAAGAAGGACACCCTGTTAGGGGCATCTAAGATGTTAGGTGCAATTTGAAGTTTCAGAGGGGGAACTCCTCTGAATATGACCTGTGGTCTCGCAGGGAGTGCTGGACCGAGGATTTTATCGTTTTTTAAAACCCCCCAGTGTTTGCTCATGATTTTTTTGATGTCACGATGCTGGTGTGAGTATGTCGTAACCATAGAGAAATTGTAATCGATCTTATTAGAGTCTAGTTCTTTTTTCTTATGAAGGATGGTCTTACGATCAATACTAGCTACGTGATTGATAACCGAATTCAAATCGTTCGATCGATATCCCTTTTCGACAAATTTCTTTTTTTTTAAGATCATTGATTGTGTGAAAAAATCTTCTTTGAGGGTACAGTTGCGCCGTAGGCGCAAAAATTGGCTCTTGGGTACGGATTTTAGCCAGGACGGATGATGGCAATGATGATGGCAACTGCCAAGGCCAATATATCCATTCCTATATCCATTCCTGTCCGTCTCTTTAAAGAAGGTAGTGGTCTTAAAGGCGCCATCTACAACCTGTATGTTGAGATCCAAGAAGTGGATTTTTTCATTACTGCTCTCATACTGTAAGACAATACCCAAGCTATTGCCGTTAAGGTGCTGCATAAACACATCAAGGGATAACTGGTCGCCGTCCCACAGGAGGAGGACATCGTCTATATAGCGACCCCAGAAGATCAACTCTGGCCGTCTGTCAGCATAGACGATGTCCTCCTCCCACTTGGCCATAAATAAATTGGCCATACTGGGCGCAAATTTTGCGCCCATAGCAACGCCTCTACTTTGTAGGTAGTGGGTTCCCCCGAACCAGAAGTAGTTATGAGACATAGCATAATTTAATAAAGTTAGAATGAACTCCCTCTGAGAGGGGATCAGACTGCTATCTCTCGATAGAAACAGCTCAACGGCTTTTAAACCGTCATGATGGGAGATGATGGTGTAAAGGGAGGCCACATCAGCAGTGACCATGATATAACTATCCTTCCACTCCAAGACCTCCAAAGCTCTAATGACCTGGGCTGAATCTTTAATAAAAGATGGGGTACCCTTCACCAAAGGTTGTAAGAAACCATCAATGTACTTTCCGACTCTTGAGGTTATAGAGTCTAATCCACTGATAATCGGCCTCCCCGGTGGATTGGTGAGACTCTTGTGGATTTTAGGAAGGAAGTACATGACGGGTTTTCTGGGTGCTGCTGGAATTAAATAGTCTCTCTCCTTCTCATTAAGGAGATTCTTTCGAAACCCCATGTCAATCAGATTAGAGAGCGCCTTCTTGTATTTGAAGATGGGATCATGATTTAATGGTGTATATGTATTCTTATCGGACAAAATCCTATTCATTTCGGCGACATAAGCGCTCCTGTCCATCACTACTATACCACCCCCCTTGTCCGCAGGGCGGATGATAATATCGTCTCTTTTTTTGAGGGTTTCGAGGCCGTCACGAAAGCGTGAGTCCTTATAACTCCGCTTAATTTTAAGATTGTCAATGTCCTTCAGGACAAGTTCTTTGAACACAGACACAGACGGGGGTATAAAACCAGGTGGATTAAAAAGTGAAGCATTGGAGAGACCAGAATGTCTCACTCCAATGTCGTCCCTGGTGGCAGAGGCAGCTGTAGCCTGGGATAAAAAGTATCTTTTTATGTTAACCTTTCTAATGTACTTCTGCACATCTATAAAAGCCCCAAATTTACTTAGGGGTTTATCCGGGGCAAACTTTAATCCATGGTCTAAAACAAATTTTTCATTCTCTGTAAGGGTACTTTGACTTAAATTAAAAATCCCTGCATCCCTTATACCCTTCGCCTTTTTCGATCTACTCCTCCTCCCCCCTCTGGTCCCTCTTTTGGTTCTCCTCCCCTCGTATCCTTCTGTGGGGCCTGAGGAAAAAAAGGAGCTGAGGGGAAGGATGGGCCAGGAGCAGGAGGAGGGCCTTGAGTGTATTGTTGGGATCTCCTGGGTTGATTGTAGCCAGGACTATCCCACCCAGGTCGCCTATAGTCAGGTCTCGTATTATTAGAGGTTGAGGTCGACGGGTGTTCAACTATGTAACGGTCATCGTACACATAATTATTGTGGGCATTATAATTATCGTAACGATTGACCAAAGGTGCATAATGATTATATACAGGTACACCCTCTGAGTATTGAGACGTTGAATGATCATAGATAATGTGATCATCACTCACTGGTTTGTGGTTCACTCCTCTGTATTGCGGGGGTTGGTAGGGTGTCACTTTTTTGGTATTATTGTGTACTCTCCTCCAACTCCCTCTACCTTTCGGTGTGCTCCCCTTCTGTGTATCTCTACTGTAATTTTGAGAAGGGGGAGCCGTAGATGGTAAGGGACGTATGGCAGGTGTGGAAGGCGGCGCCGGAACGTATTAGGACGTATTAGGACTGCGCATGCGCGGACCGTCTCTTACAACGGTACTGCGCATGTGCGACCTAATCCCTCCTCTTCCTATGTTATGTGATGCACGCTGACGAATAATGTCAGCAGTGCTGTCTTTGAGTCTGTAATACACCAGTGTGAGAGACACCTAACATGACTCCTCTCCCTGATTCATCTATGCCAGCTGGCCATCAGGATCACCTGTATTCACAGCTACACTTCTATCTAATTATTCGTTCGACCATCCTATCATATGAGTGATTGAACCCAGGTATTTGTTATTTATATCCGCCTACTTGCTGCATTAGCCACGCCTCTGATGATATCCGTTGTAGGATGAAACATGTCAGGCGGGCTGATGCAAGTATGCGGAATTGCTTTTTATCCATGCCCTGATGTTTTGCCTTTGTTGTAAGTAGATTACCAATAAAATTGTTAAACTTCAGCTGGCGGGCTTCACTATTATTGTCACTCTCTTCCTCCAACCCGTGGGAGAGTTTTTTTCTAGTTTACACCTGTTCTGGCTGAGGAAATCATTTGGCTGAGAAATTTTGGTCTCCTATATTCCATCGATGAGTACTGGATTCGATCACACCCATCGGTTCATCAGACCTTCATTCATTTCCTTTATGTCTTCACGTGATTAACATCGCCTCCTTTCTGCTTCTATCTGGTAAGCAGATACAAACACTCTTAATTGGATTTATGCACCACCTTTTATTCCAGAAAGGATATATATATGCACCATTATTTTTTGTTAGAAGATTTTGCCTTCACACAGCACCAGTTATGTTTGATTGATGGACTGTCACCATTACATTTGAACTATTGTTTTTTTTATATAGACTTTATATATTAAGTCTATCTTTATCACAGCGCCACATCTTGGTTTTTGTATTATTTTCGTTTGCTGATCACAAATTGTGTTGGCCGCTTTTTTGTTTCACTTGTGTTATGTAATCAGCGCAGTTATTGTTCACCCTGGTTTACATTTGATTTTCGATTTTAATAACAGCTGCTTTTTATTTGTCATAGAATTTACTTTCTTGCTTTCACTAACATGGATGTTTTTGATTTTCGTAATGCACGGTCTTTGAATCTCAAGGATGTGTTTAATAATGTAGAGGTTCAACAGAATCTAGACATAGGAGGTCTTTTTGTCCGTCTCAAAAACCTAATGATATCTGAGGTTCATGGGTATTGGGATGTCGGCCTACTTGAGAAATATCTCGAGGATGGCATGGTTCCCAGGAGCCTCAGATTTGAAATCACACCCCAAGAAGATGAAACTGACCTTGCTAGCTGGTTCAAATATTTCAACGATGTGGGTCTTGATCTTTTGAGATTTTTGATCGCCCGGAAACGAACCAAGCTACAAAAATTAGATGAGACCATAACAGAGGTTAAGGATAAGCTTCTTCCGTACAGAGATTCGGAGGACTATAAGATCAAATCTGATAACCTGAAAAAGATCCTTGAAAAAGAGGATCTAGACCAAAAAGCCAAAAAAATGAAGAAATTCATACGAGACTTGGAAGATTACAAATCTAAACAAGTCTTTAAATGGCAGGTTAGGAGGGCGTCGCTTGTTGGAGGAGGAACAGGACCGCCTTCCACACCTGCCATACGTCCCTTACCATCTACGGCTCCCCCTTCTCAAAATTACAGTAGAGATACACAGAAGGGGAGCACACCGAAAGGTAGAGGGAGTTGGAGGAGAGTACACAATAATACTAAAAAAGTGACACCCTACCAACCCCCGCAATACAGAGGAGTGAACCACAAACCAGTGAGTGATGATCACATTATCTATGATCATTCAACGTCTCAATACTCAGAGGGTGTACCTGTATATAATCATTATGCACCTTTGGTCAATCGTTACGATAATTATAATGCCCACAATAATTATGTGTACGATGACCGTTACATAGTTGAACACCCGTCGACCTCAACCTCTAATAATACGAGACCTGACTATAGGCGACCTGGGTGGGATAGTCCTGGCTACAATCAACCCAGGAGATCCCAACAATACACTCAAGGCCCTCCTCCTGCTCCTGGCCCATCCTTCCCCTCAGCTCCTTTTTTTCCTCAGGCCCCACAGAAGGATACGAGGGGAGGAGAACCAAAAGAGGGACCAGAGGGGGGAGGAGGAGTAGATCGAAAAAGGCGAAGGGTATAAGGGATGCAGGGATTTTTAATTTAAGTCAAAGTACCCTTACAGAGAATGAAAAATTTGTTTTAGACCATGGATTAAAGTTTGCCCCCGATAAACCCCTAAGTAAATTTGGGGCTTTTATAGATGTGCAGAAGTACATTAGAAAGGTTAACATAAAAAGATACTTTTTATCCCAGGCTACAGCTGCCTCTGCCACCAGGGACGACATTGGAGTGAGACATTCTGGTCTCTCCAATGCTTCACTTTTTAATCCACCTGGTTTTATACCCCCGTCTGTGTCTGTGTTCAAAGAACTTGTCCTGAAGGACATTGACAATCTTAAAATTAAGCGGAGTTATAAGGACTCACGCTTTCGTGACGGCCTCGAAACCCTCAAAAAAAGAGACGATATTATCATCCGCCCTGCGGACAAGGGGGGTGGTATAGTAGTGATGGACAGGAGCGCTTATGTCGCCGAAATGAATAGGATTTTGTCCGATAAGAATACATATACACCATTAAATCATGATCCCATCTTCAAATACAAGAAGGCGCTCTCTAATCTGATTGACATGGGGTTTCGAAAGAATCTCCTTAATGAGAAGGAGAGAGACTATTTAATTCCAGCAGCACCCAGAAAACCCGTCATGTACTTCCTTCCTAAAATCCACAAGAGTCTCACCAATCCACCGGGGAGGCCGATTATCAGTGGATTAGACTCTATAACCTCAAGAGTCGGAAAGTACATTGATGGTTTCTTACAACCTTTGGTGACGGGTACCCCATCTTTTATTAAAGATTCAGCCCAGGTCATTAGAGCTTTGGAGGTCTTGGAGTGGAAGGATAGTTATATCATGGTCACTGCTGATGTGGCCTCCCTTTACACCATCATCTCCCATCATGACGGTTTAAAAGCCGTTGAGCTGTTTCTATCGAGAGATAGCAGTCTGATCCCCTCTCAGAGGGAGTTCATTCTAACTTTATTAAATTATGCTATGTCTCATAACTACTTCTGGTTCGGGGGAACCCACTACCTACAAAGTAGAGGCGTTGCTATGGGCGCAAAATTTGCGCCCAGTATGGCCAATTTATTTATGGCCAAGTGGGAGGAGGACATCGTCTATGCTGACAGACGGCCAGAGTTGATCTTCTGGGGTCGCTATATAGACGATGTCCTCCTCCTGTGGGACGGCGACCAGTTATCCCTTGATGTGTTTATGCAGCACCTTAACGGCAATAGCTTGGGTATTGTCTTACAGTATGAGAGCAGTAATGAAAAAATCCACTTCTTGGATCTCAACATACAGGTTGTAGATGGCACCTTTAAGACCACTACCTTCTTTAAAGAGACGGACAGGAATGGATATATTGGCCTTGGCAGTTGCCATCATCCGTCCTGGCTAAAATCCGTACCCAAGAGCCAATTTTTGCGCCTACGGCGCAACTGTACCCTCAAAGAAGATTTTTTCACACAATCAATGATCTTAAAACAGAAATTTGTCGAAAAGGGATATCGATCGAACGATTTGAATTCGGTTATCAATCACGTAGCTAGTATTGATCGTAAGACCATCCTTCATAAGAAAAAAGAACTAGACTCTAATAAGATCGATTACAATTTCTCTATGGTTACGACATACTCACACCAGCATCGTGACATCAAAAAAATCATGAGCAAACACTGGGGGGTTTTAAAAAACGATAAAATCCTCGGTCCAGCACTCCCTGCGAGACCACAGGTCATATTCAGAGGAGTTCCCCCTCTGAAACTTCAAATTGCACCTAACATCTTAGATGCCCCTAACAGGGTGTCCTTCTTTCAGAAGTCTAAGGGTTATCACCCGTGCCGGTACTGTAACGTTTGTAAGATCAATATTGACCACAGCAGAAGGATTTGCCATTTCACTTCTCATGCCACGGGCAGGTCCTTTGAAATAGATACTTTTATTACCTGCACCTCCTTGAACGTAGTGTACCTCCTAGTTTGTCCCTGCGGCCTCCAATATGTAGGCCGCACAACGAGAGCTATGCACGTCAGAGTGGGGGAACATATAGCCAATATTAAAAAAGGGTTCCCAAAGCATACAGTGTCGAGGCACTATTTGGAGCACCATGATAAGAACCCCAAAGGGACCATGTTTATAGGTATCGATAGATTTAACCCGCATTGGCGGGGTAGTATGTCCAAACGGGAGATCTCTAGACTTGAAACCCGATGGATCTACGACCTTAAGTGCTACACCCCTTTTGGCATGAATGTTGATTGGGATGTAAACTGTTTCATCAACAATAGTTAACTATCGCTTACTTGTATTTTCACAATCAAGGCGGTCTCTTGTGGGCCGAGTCCGCCTTTTTATATATAAATACGTTTTTTAGCTTATTTTTTATTTTTTTATCCATTTTTCACCTACGGTGGATCTATACATATATAGTTATGTGGGCTTTTCATGTGCATATATATATATATGTATTTTTACATTATGTATTTTTACAGTATACATTTATAGTAATTAATATATCTTTTTAATTATTATTCTCTATTTTTTATTTTTTATTTTTCATTATATATTTTATTTGAGTTTGGACTCACCGCCATTCTCAATATGTATAGAAAGAATAATGATGAAAGAGCTGCCTATTGGGCATAATAACAAGAGGACCTCCTCTTTTTCCCTCTGTGTCATTATTTGTCTGATTAGGTTTATACATGTACTATCCATTTCTAGCCAATTTGAATGTATGTGGCATATTTCCATATCTATATTTTTAATTTTATTTTTATATTTACTTTTTATCTTTATACATATAAATATTATATAAATTCAACTTGTATTTTTATTCAGGAATTTTTTCCCTTTGCGGAATGGATTTCTTTTATGAATTAATTTATGTACATATATATTGTTTATGGTATCTTGCATATCAGGGCTGAGGATGTCATATTAGTGTAGCACTATCACTGGCTGTCTACATAATATGGCCCCTTTTTAGTGTTGATTCACCAGCCTAAGTACCATGGTATTGTTTCGTTTACCAGATCCAGTCATTAGTCCTCACTTCCTGGATCTGGAGCGCAAACACTACCATGCTGTGCGTCATTTCCGGCTGTTTTGCCGCCGGACATGACGTCTGCGGCCGCTGCTGTATGGATGGTGCAGTGCGCCTGCGCGTCCATCACTATTTGTTATGGACGCCGTGGCTGAAGCATTCGACGCCGGAACGTATTAGGACTGCGCATGCGCGGACCGTCTCTTACAACGGTACTGCGCATGTGCGACCTAATCCCTCCTCTTCCTATGTTATGTGATGCACGCTGACGAATAATGTCAGCAGTGCTGTCTTTGAGTCTGTAATACACCAGTGTGAGAGACACCTAACATGACTCCTCTCCCTAATTCATCTATGCCAGCTGGCCATCAGGATCACCTGTATTCACAGCTACACTTCTATCTAATTATTCGTTCGACCATCCTATCATATGAGTGATTGAACCCAGGTATTTGTTATTTATATCCGCCTACTTGCTGCATTAGCCACGCCTCTGATGATATCCGTTGTAGGATGAAACATGTCAGGCGGGCTGATGCAAGTATGCGGAATTGCTTTTTATCCATGCCCTGATGTTTTGCCTTTGTTGTAAGTAGATTACCAATAAAATTGTTAAACTTCAGCTGGCGGGCTTCACTATTATTGTCACTCTCTTCCTCCAACCCGTGGGAGAGTTTTTTTCTAGTTTACACCTGTTCTGGCTGAGGAAATCATTTGGCTGAGAAATTTTGGTCTCCTATATTCCATCGATGAGTACTGGATTCGATCACACCCATCGGTTCATCAGACCTTCATTCATTTCCTTTATGTCTTCACGTGATTAACATCGCCTCCTTTCTGCTTCTATCTGGTAAGCAGATACAAATACTCTTAATTGGATTTATGCACCACCTTTTATTCCAGAAAGGATATATATATGCACCATTATTTTTTGTTAGAAGATTTTGCCTTCACACAGCACCAGTTATGTTTGATTGATGGACTGTCACCATTACATTTGAACTATTGTTTTTTTTATATAGACTTTATATATTAAGTCTATCTTTATCACAGCGCCACATCTTGGTTTTTGTATTATTTTCTGAAACATTGCCTGTCTTCCAAAGCAGTGCTTCTGGCATTGTCCAGTGACCACTTTGGTTGTCTTTTTGTTTTGCTTGGCTTTAGTTAAATTTTTCCTGTGGTTTCTGTGGCTGCTTCGATCAAGCAGTGTGGTCCCTCAGCATGCTAGAATGGACTCTTTGATTTTGAGCCAGGCCACTGTGCTTCATGAAGGCCAAATACAATGTACTTCAAACTCAGCCTGTCTACCTAGCTCTTGTCTCCTTTAGTTGTTAGATGTGGTTTTACATCACTGTTCAAACATGTTCTATGCTCACTTGTACAACTCCTACCACAGAACTGGATGTCCCAAGTCCAACAAAAAAAGCTTGCACTCTTTCTTCACCTTGCATCTTTTAAAGAGTTTACTTAGAATTGTTGGTACATGCACCTCTAAATATGTCCTAATATGTCTCCTTATGAATAACAATCTCTCTCAATATTTAATTTTAATATGTCTCAGGGATCCAATCTGATGTTGCAATTGCTTTTCATTTGAATTCTACATCAGTAGGTATGACTGATAAATGTGTGTCCTGGGCTCAGAAGTGGTCCAAATTAGGGTCTCTTCTTCTGTGCTGACAAAAACGAAGCTTCATGATTCTTCTATTGATTGGTTTCAGTAGTTTAGGGGTTGGAGTGGGGCATGGCAGTAATAGAATTACCATTGGTGTTATACAATAAAACTCCATAGCAAAAAAATTATAGGGTTTACTATTCATATTAAATAGTATCCCAAAGACTTTTTTAAAAACACTTCCGCATGCTAGGTACTTTCATTTTTCTCTGGTACGGACGACTGAGCTGTATATACAGTACAAAGACATAGTATACATTCATATAGGGCAAACTAGTTTTTTGTACTCTTTCTTATACAGCCCACCTTTCTGAGATAGGAGGAGAAACACTTCTAACTTAAGGCAGTATTAAACCCAAAACCAAAAATGTATTGTATTGCAGCTTACCAGCCATTAGATGTGGTGGCTGCATCCAATTTCTTTTCTTTGGCTCTGTTTTCAAAAGGTGATTTGGCCAGTAACACACATCCTGTATTAGGGAGACACAAGTCTTGAGGAATAAGTACAGGAGGCACAGAAGACAGCAGCATTAGTCTGGGGTGAGTGTAGTGGTAAATGTTTTAGATACACTAACAAATTGAAGCCAAACTCCAGCTCACACTAATCAGTGACAGAAAACATTTCTTTCCGTTTGGGATAAAGGTTATACATGAATAAATTCAAGCTGATCATTTAGTCACCCCTGCCAGTATTTAGTGGTTTGTCTTATCTTCTAAACTGATACATTCTGCTGGAGAGCTTGTGCTTATGAAAAACAACATACTTGTTGTCTGGATCACCAGATTAAAAAAGAAGAAAGAAAACCTAAAAAGGTAACTAATTCAGTCATCGCATCTAAAAATTGGTAATCTGCAATATAATAGTTTGCTTTTGGGTTTTATACTGCTTTAAACATTACAATGATGTGATTGCCAAACTCTTAGGCCGCGTACACACGATCGGATTTTCCAATGGGAAATGTTGGATTTGAGCTTGTTGGCGGTAAGTCCGACCATGTGTATGCTCCGTCGGAAATTTGTTGTTGGACTTTCTGCCAACAAATGTTGGCTAGCATGTTCTCAAATTTTCTGCCAACACATGTGTGTTGTCGGACTTTACGATCATGTGTACACAAGTCCGTCTAACAAAAGTCCAAAGTACAAGCACGCATGCTCGGAATCAAGGATGAGCCTGAAGCGCTTGGTCTTGTTAAACTAGCATTCATAATGGAGATATTACATCGGCTCGCCGTACGTCTTGTACGTCACTACGTTCGTAATTGTTGGCCAACATTTGTGTGACCGGTTTTGTTGTCGGAAAGTCCGATCATGTGTACGAGGCATTAGAAATACTGTATGTCTGTCTGTTTAAACACATTCTTCTTGTGCAAATTTTCTTGCCTGTACACTCAATTATATTGGTCACTATTAAGTAGTTACTAAGTAACTAAGCAGTAAAAACATTATAAACCAGGGACTTATACTTTAAAGATATTTAAGAGGTATGCATTCTGCTTAGACAATTCGTTGTAGAGCCAGAGAGTTGTGGGCCCTACTTTACTGTTTCAATGGCCATATCTACACCATTAACTATCTAGGCTACAGGCATGCTAGCAAGAGCAACTACACTGATTCCCAATAGGGGGGGGGGTGGATAGTTTGCCTCTGCATTTAAAATGATGGTTTTCATGCTGATCCAATGGCTTTAATGTTTTCTTAGTACCTGACCCAGAATATATCTGCACAGCATCAGAACTATGCAGGGCTTTTTTTCTCAGAAAATAGGTGCAGGTACTTCCCCCTTCCGGGTCACCCCTTGTCTCCCCTCCCTACACACTCCCAGTTTACCCCTTTCAGAGAATACAGAACCAAGTATCATTTTGTGGTGCTAATTAATTGTATTGAATGTATTAATGATCAATTAAACAATAAAAGCAGTAAAACTGATCCCCTGCGGTCACTTCCAAGCAACATAAGACCTTCCCTAGCAACAATGGATCCCCAACAGCCAGAAACAGACCCCAGCACCCTTTACCATTATATACATTCAGTACTGGAAGTTCCAGAACTGCATTCCGCCCACGTACCCGCTGAAAAAAAATATGTTTTTAATAAACCAACACCTAAAAAAAACCTGCTTGTGTTGATAACCATATAAATAGTGCACACTGCTGAAAATGACAATAAATAAATACTCTAAAAATTGTACAAATATATTAAGAAATAAAACCACAGATACTCGCGCTAAATAGAATCTTAAATAATACCAATGATGGTAAAATTTGAAGCTGCTGGCACAAAGACAATCAAAATGACATAAATCACAAGTGCAGAGTTAAAAGCTAGAAAAAAGTCCTAATATTAAAATGATGAAACATCTCCATATGAACAGTCCAATGAGTGTAAGTCCACACAAAGAAAGTGCTGAGAAGGATCTGTCACCAAGAGGAAAAAGTTCACACTGACTCTCACCCTAGAAAATGGACCACTTAGTCAAAAGCAGTCAAACACGCTTAAGAATGATCCACTTGGATATCCCCATACATATGGAGAGATAGATTGTATAAACACCAGTAGGATCCTCCTTAGGCAGACTCTCATCACATCAGGACATCATGGAAATAGGCATAAAAAACTTCATTGCACAGTAATACTGACAGTACAGTTTTTAAAGTACAGCAAAAGCCACAAACATCACAGTAAAAAGCACAAAAAAAATCCAATATAAACGATCAATGCTTCCATCCAGTATAATTGGCCGACTGTCAAGCTTGGCAACGTCATGTGACCCGACTCCTTCCACCGAGTTTCGACGTAAGCAGACGTCATCAGGGCCGTGGTCACATATACGAGTGCCGCCATATATATATATATATGCTATAAGCCATAAATGGATTAGATAACAAATACTGGTGTTCCAGAAACTGGAAGTAGAAACTACCAGTGTGAGACAGAAAATTACGCATTTGCGTTCCACCCGTAGGAAATAGGGTGTTTCAACAGCTTCCTGACAAAGACTGCCTGTCAAATATATTAGCATTTAAAAGCATGAAAAGAAATGATTCATAAAAAATATTAACATAGTAATTGTGTATGATAAGTGTAAACAGTGCTACTAAACATTAACCTCCAGTCTTTTATCAAATATTTCCATAATTGTACTTTTGACTCTTACTTATGACAGATATGACTCATTTCCATATCCTTCCCTTTGCTTTACTGATGAACCCTAATTGTTCACTGTATGAAACATATTTACTATTTTCCTTCTCTGTCCACATAATATGTTTTTATTATATTGATATTTTATCACTCTTTTGTCACATTTAGCTCTGGGGATTTATTTTGTCATCCTATTCCCAAACCAGATCGTACTTCAATCTGTAACATATAAATAAGATAACATCTTAGCATGTAGACCTTGGGGGGTAAGTTACAACATAATGAGTAACTGGGATACTTGATATTCTATTTGAATGACCAAGATTTCATTTGAGTGTATTACCTCTTAATATTAGCTATTTGTGATCATAGCCTAGACACTGGGTATGGAAATTTCCAAACTAACTCTGGGAATTCACTTTACTTATAACATTTAATAAAGTCTCCTTTTACACCCTGGGGCTGTCAACAACCTGGGCTCTTGGTGCTGAACTGTGCTGTGTTTCTGACTTTGTGTAGCATCCATGACCATTAGTAGACAAAGGAACATTGGCGCTCAGCATAAAACATTTCATATAACTTTCCACAGGTGAGAAAATAGTACCTGCCAGTTAACAGAGAGAGTATGTGCTCATAGATTTCTGCTAAGAGGAGTACGATTTATTTACTCTTGGTATTGAATTAAATGTGGTATGCAGGGGAAAATAAACAACAACAAATTATAAAGCAGATGTTTACTGAATATTGTAGGTCTATTATACAGAGCTGGGCAGAGTTGGATTGCTAAGGGCTACTCTACTACTTTTATCCTGATGAAGGGTTTGTGATTAGACCCCTTTAAATCCTCACCCACAATGGCTATTCCCTTTCATAAAAATGTTTTGCTGCTTGCCCTTCTTAAATTATATACAGCATAGTGAGATTGTGCTCTCCTTTGCTTATCTTAGTCAACCCCGCCCCCCCCCCCCCCCCCCCCCCCCCCCCCCCCCCCCCCCCCCCCCCACCACACACACACACACACTTTCATTTAGCTGACATGAGCTATAGTGGAATTTTGAGTAAAAATATAGTTATTAAATCAATATTGTGGGGAAAAATAGAATTTGTGGCCAGAATGTTTAAATATAATGTAGGATGGAAGTAGTGGCTGGGTCACAAAGTTAGTAGGGCAGGAGCAATTACTTTTACTTCACTATTGTATTATGTTCTCATCAACAACCTAGATATACCTTTATAACACATGCTATGTTCAAATCCCATATTGTTCTATTAAGAAAATCTTTTGCTTGGCTCCTAAAGAGAAAAATCTAGCTTTGCACTGGGGCCAACCTGCTATTTATATCATAGGCATATAGCAAGGGCACTTTTTTGCAACCAGCAAGAACCTTCTTGTTGAGAAATCCTATTTGTGTAAATACATTGTTTGTTCAGTCAAAAAGACATCATATACTGTTTTCGGAAACTTGCCATAAGAAAATCATGTGGGTTGCCATTGCTATAAACAACAAGTGCACTGCCATAAACAAAAAGAAAAACAAGCAAAAGAAAAAAAATGTCTCTCACATCTCCTTAGCCTATATCAATATGCGGTATATTATTATATTATTATTATTATATTATATATTAAGTAAAATGGGTATAACAAATCTGAAGTGGAAGTAAGACTGCACTGCAGAACAATTATATACTGTACATAGATTCTAATATCCTGGATCCAAAGAGGTAAGAGTGAGTGGACTAGAAATCAATTTGAACCATATTTTATTTAACAGCATTGGCTTCTTCCTCAGTTCAAATGTGAGCATATACAGAGGGGCTATTATTAATCAATTGTAGCCAGGTATTTGGTAAAGTCTCTTCCAAGACAACAGAATGGCTTTTTTGCATAGAAATACAAAATACAAAAGTATTACAATAGCTTGGCATATTTAGATATGGAAAGATCACCAAACACACTTAATAGCAATTCTTAGGATATAATATATTAGGGAGACCTAATGCTGAAGAGGTAAGGTTATTAACCTCTGTCCAGAATGCTTGGACGTATAGACAAGACCAGAAGCAATGCATAAAGTCATCATTGGCACCACAAATTCTAAAATACTCGGCAGTAGAGAGCAAACCCATTTTATCTAAACAGGTAGGGGTGAGATGACTGTAATGGAATATCTTCAGTTGAACCATACTTTTAGAAGAAAGATTACTGAGTTCTTATAGGTATACTTAAATTCAGTCTAATCGTAAACAGTAAGCTGCAGTTCTAAAGAAGATCATCTGTTTCAAGCAACAGGGAATGTTGGATTAGAGTCCGCCAAGAGTGCAGAGTAATATTCAGAAATTAATTTAATTGTGTCAGGTCTCCTCAATAATTTTTCAAGTGGGGTAATTACAACCTGTCTGGTTCAATAGTTTCCTGAAATACCTACTGACTTGAAAAAAGCATGCTACTGAGAAGTCCCAATTTCCCTCTAACTTCAACTGTAGCATGCTTGTTTCAGATCAGTACCACAGAAAATATTGAAGCTAAGTAAAGCCAGGCAAGTAACAATTTCAAGATGTCAGCAAAAGCAGCTTTTATATTTTGACTGATGACGGGTATGATGTTTACAACCCATACAGTACTTCTAAAACACAACTGATTCAAAAGAAAACAAAAAACATGTTTAAACTGTAGAGCTACCCCTGTAGGAGCTACTGGATATGATTTGTCCTCTGTTCTTTGCCTTGACCTTCTCAAGAACTTTAGCCCCTCTGACACGCCACGTTGAGTATACAAATATACAATATCACAGGAAATCACTGAAAGTAATAACGAGTAGCCAATAGTAGTGCTACATCCTAGACCAACTGGGTATGCACAAAAGAAAAGGATGATTGTAGTGGAAGGGGCAGGGAAACAGAGGGGGCTTGTAGAATAATAATTATGGACCGGACAGTACTTGAGATGTTCTTCTGCCATCTATCATTGGGGCCCTTTAAGAGCATCTTTGCACTTAACAACAGTCCCAGTTAACCTGCATGCAGTATAGGTATGGTATAGTCTCAGAACAGGTGCAAGGTAGATGTGGTTCAGATGCAGTTATAGTTTGGTATAACTGCACCATAGTTGGTATGGGTGCAGTTTAGGTTCAGTAGAAGTGTAGTATGGGTTGGATACACTTGGTGTCCTGCTCTCAGTGGCTCAGCCTCTACTGACAGTGTCAATAATGAGTGGATAGCCCTCTCATCAGTTCCCAGGAGTCTGCTGAGGACACCCACTTGAGAAGGTGGCCCCCTCAGTCTCTCCCCGAAAGCCTTCAGTGATCAGCGGTGGGAAGCAGAGAGTAAGTTGACACTCCAGCATCTCTGCAGCAGAGGTGCAGGATCTTGTTATGTGGGTGGTGCTGCGTGGCCCCCGGGTGTCCTCACTTAGTCTCAGACTTGCATCCTGCTGGCAGGTAAATACTCAAATAGAGGGGCTCTGCTGTCCCTCTCTCCTATGTGACAAGAGACAATTCCTGGGCAATTTAATAAAAATCCTCTCTCCACTCCTCCTACTGCACAGTGCATATTGGAATCTGTAGTGTAACCATTATAGTGTAGTAACATGGTTGCCATCTCGAACTACAACTTCCAGCATTCCCGGGGCTTTGCATAGAAGTCTATGGGCTTTCTTGGCTTTAGCTCTCCCCCTGCTGGCTGGAGGAGGCTGGTGCAGCATGACATTAATATCATAGTAGAAGGAGAGAGGCAAATAATGTCTCCTAAACATGTGCACAATAAAAAAAATTGTTTTGTTTCTTTATGTTTCCGTTGATTTGTAACGATTCATAATTTTATAAGACGCAAGTTTTCATATTCGGACTCGTTCGTATTTTCGTAACAGTTATATTTTCATTGATATGAAATGATTCCTAATTCCATTAGTCTAGCGATTCATAATTTCTTAAGACGCGAGGTTTCATATCATGACTCGTACATATTTTTGTAACAGTTATATTTTCGTTGATACGAAATGATTCATAATTCCGTTAGTCTAGCGATCCGTAATTTCGTAAGGCGCGAGCTTCATATTCTGACTCGTTTGTATTTTCATAACAGTTATATTTTCGTTGATGCGAAATGATTCGTAATTCCGTTTCTTTGATTCGAAATTCGTAATTTTGTTAGATAATAATTTTAGTTTATTCGGTACACTACTTGTAATTTAGTAATTGTTACTTTTGTGAGATTGCATTTTTCGTTGATTTGTACTTTCGTAGGAAATAAAGAATAATAATCTTATGCTTGCTTTTCTAATGAATCCTGTACTTACTCCAGTCCACTCCCTCAGTCACGTGACCTGACTCAGTCTCCTCCTTAACTGAATCTAAGAAGATTCAGGAATGCAGTGTGACTCAGACACAAAAGGGATATGCTAATTGGCTAAAGATATTAAGTAAGATACATCACTACACTGCCCATTCGAAAGAACGATTCGAGAACACGAAATTACGAACATTCATATTAAGATACACTTATACTGTCCATTCAATAGAATGATTTGAGAACATGAACAAACAAAATTACGAACTGACAAAGAAACGAAATTACGAACACACGAATGAAAATATGAACATACGAAATTACAAACAGACAAAGGATTGAAAATACGAAATGCAAATCATTCGTTATTGTTATTATTATTTTCTTTCTTTTACTGTTTTGGAGTTTTGTATTTTCGTAAGTTTGTCCGTTCGTAAGTTCGTATTTTCGCATTTGGTCTTTATTTTGGTTATTCGTAAATTTCGTAATTTTCGTATTTTGGTTCTTTCAGCTATTCGAATGTTCGAATTGATCCAAATGTACGAATACTAACAAATTCGTATGAAAATCTATTCGTTACGAACCGAATCGAACATGTCTAATGTCTCCTTCTCCATGTTGTTGTAGCCCAGCACCTGGCTACAAAGCATATGCCAATAAGGAAAAATGCCTACCTGACTCCATGTTTTTGGTAAAGCCATAGCAAAAACTAGCAAAAAGCCAGCACTACATCCCTATTAGTTAGTTTAGGGTGGATTTACTAAAGGTGAACAGACTGTGCACTTTGAAAATGCAGTTGCACTCAATTTCACCTAAAATAAGTGAATGTGGTGAAACTCTGCTGATTTCCATCATCCAATCATATGCAGGCAAAAATTCATTTTTTTTTTTCCTTGCACCTGATTAGGTATTCTTTACAAAGTGAAACTGCACCACATTTATTAAGCTATTGGGAAAAAAGTACAATTGCACTTGCAAAGTGCACAGTCTATTTGCCTTTAGTAAATCCCCCCTATATGAACAGGAACCACTTTGACACTGATGATCTGATTACAGGTTCAGTGCTATCTCTGCCATACAGATGGTAAGATTTTACTTTATGTTTTAACTTTGCTCATTTTGTATTTATTAATTTGTGAGCACTATAGCAATGATTATTTTTAAAATTAACATTGCATGGTGTTTGTATCCTTGATACCTATTTCATAGAACAATAAGTATATCAGAAAATGTCACTGCTAGCCGGAATTTTGAAGTGTATCAAGTAAAATAACACTTGTGCTAAAGAATACATTTTTCACATAAATAGCAAATTCTGCCTATTTTAACAAATCTGAATCTGGTTTGGCAGATTTTGGAGACAAATGTAAGTTAATGTAAATAATTTCCAGTATTACTAAATCAATGTTTATGTTGGTAGTGTGCCAACTGAGTATCAGTAATACCACTAATAGCCAAGAAGATTGCATTGCTCCGCTCGTTTAACATTTACAGCTTGTAGAAACAACTGTTTTCTTTACCTGGGCAGAGGTTTTGATATCAGTTACCACATCATGGCCAACCTTGAATACAAAAATATCTCTATTTCAGTTTCTTCCATTAAACTATATATGTCACAAGCCTGGGCAATTTAAACCAGGCATATGCTAAAAAAATGGATGGGCAGAGGTTACCTGCAGTGAAAATTTAATTTCAAAATACCACATAATGTATTAATCTGGAAATATGGTCAGTTTGACTACTTCTTTTATCCCGACTTCTCCTGTGGGTGCACTTAGTTCTGCACTCCTGTTACCTGTATTCAGCAGACAGCAGGCTAAAGTCCGCTATCGGCTGATGTCACTCAGACTTGAAAAATGCCTCCAATAGTGACCCATACAGAAACCACTTAATTTTTAAAAGTTTAACTAGTTTATTACAAAATTGCATAAAAACATCCCAACTATAATTTAAAACACATAGACTTGCAACATACTGTGTATGTCTTGATAAACGAATTCTACGCATTTTGCCAAATTCCCCGCTTTACCAGGACTCTTCCAGTCTCATTTATACAATGAGCAATTTATTGAAAAAGTTAAACTCTAAAAATATAATAAGCATGACAAATAAATAATAATCACTCTCAATCTTTAACATTTCTTATTTTCTTTTTAGCTGCCCTTACAGCAGACATAGGGGGAAGGGGTGGGGGGAGATGGAAGGGGAAGGAGAAGGGGTTTTAGGGAAGGGGGAACCCAAGCATAAAGTGACACACATGACACATACAGACAAGCTCCCCACCTTGCTAACTTGCCCCACAATACTTGCACCAAGATGGAAATATAGAGGGGGAGCAAGAGAATGCAGGGGGCTGTTTTTACGCAATTTTGTAATGATCTTGTTAAACTTTTTATATTGAGTAGTTTCTGTATGTGTCACTATTGGAGGCATATTTAAAGTCCTAGAGTTCATGTTATTGTGTATGAGAAACAGTAGAGGGTCCCAGAATGCATCGGGAAATAATAGGGACAAAGCAGCTCCAGTTACTTCCTGTCTGTACAGAGTAGCCATGCAGTAACACAATTTGCTTCTGTCTGCTGACAAAAAGGCATCAAGCAAGCCAGCAAAGCCAACAGTGCAAGGCAGGAGCAGACGCATTGAGCATTATTACCAGTGGCAAAGCTTTTTGCTTCAGTAAAGCTGAGCTGGACCAAGCCAAGTATCAAAGCGATCAATTTGTACAAATCCATCTTGCAGAGAATTTACTAAATTGTTTGCTATCACACCACACCCTAACCACGCCACAAAATAGATAATTTCCTCAACATCACTCTCCTTTAAGCATTTACCACTAGAAAAGCAACATTTTCATGGGCATTTATCAAGCATTCTTGAAGCATTTTCAATGCCTCATAAACACAACAAAAACACATCATAAACACATCATACTTGCAATAGGAGCTTTTAGTGAACATTGCTTCATTCTTCATAATCAAGACACACATGCACGAGCCCTAACTGTGGCTGGTGTGGACTGACCTGGAGAGACACTATGGTTTATTGTGGTTCAAGTACTACTACTGCTTCTTATTGTGAGCTCATTGTAGCAATTTACAGCAGCCTTTTTCAACCAGAGTTCCCAGGCACCATGGGGCGCCTTCAGATCTCTATAGAGGTGCCCTAGCAAAGTGCCTAAAAACTGCAAAAACATTGAATACAAGTCAGCTTGCCTTTTAGTTACACAAAGCCACACATTTTCATTGTGCATCATTACAACCTTCTAGCTGCTGGTGTTTTAACAACTAACAACTGATGTCATAAGTTAAGGAGGATGTCGGTTGTCTGCACAGCATCCTTGTTTGCATCCTTGTTTGTCCCTCCCCTGCGCCTCTCCTTTAGCAATGGGGTCACATTAGCTGAGTGAAGGAGAGAAACGGAGGGAAGAGAAACATTGGTGTACTAGTCAGTACCAGTGTGCAAAGGTGTGTTTGCTTTGGAAGAATAAATCAGCTCTAACATTGTGTGTCCTATGTTTGTGTACAGGCAGTCTCCGGGTTACGAACACAATAGAGACTATTGGTTTGTTCGTAAGTCGAAGTTGTTCGTAAGTCGCAAAACTGCATTTGTAAGTGTAACTTCCAGTCGGAAAACACTGCGTTCGTATGTGTAACTGCCACTTGTGCATGGATGTGGGATGTTCCGGGCGCTTGCTATGTTATCTGGGGCGTAGTACGGCAGTGTGGGATGTGTCCAGAGGTGCTCGAAAGGTATCGAAAGGTATCCAGTACCAGCGTGGAGCACAAGTGACCGGCATTTGAGGCCGTTCGTAAGTAGGAGTCGTCCTTAACTCAGGTGTTCGTAACTCGGAGACTGCCTGTATTTTGCTGTGTTAGATAAAATTATTAGTTTAGTTTTTTACATTTTAGAATGGGGTGCGTCAAGATTGTGCAGAATTTTAAAAGGTGCCTTGACTGAAAAAATGTTGAGAAACAGAGAATAAATAATGAAGAAAACAGATATTAGTAAGTATATTTTGCTATTTAAAGATTTAATAGATTACCAGGAAACACACCTTTACACAATTAAGTGGTACACATAATAAATGTACTCATGTAAATGGTGTTTGATTTAAAGTGATTGTAAAGTCCCATTTTTTTCCTATAAAAATAAAAAACATCTTATACTTACCTGCTCTTTTGCAGTGGATTTGCACAGAGCAGCCCAGATCCTCCTCTTCTCAGGTCCCTCTTCTGTGCTCCTGGCCCCTCTCTCCTGTTCAGCGCCCCCACAGCAAGCAGCTTGCTATGGGGGCACCCGAGTCACAACTCCCTGTGTCCATTTAGACACAGAGCCCTGGCCCACCTGATTGGCTTGATGACTTTGATTGACAGCAGCAGGAGCTGCTGTGTCTCAGCCAGAGACATTCGTGGACATCGCTGGACAGAGAGGGACCTTAGGAAAGTGTTGGGGGGGGGGGGGCTGAGGGGGGCTGATGCACACATAAGGCTTTTTATCTTAATGCATAGAAAGATAGAAAAAACCTTTGCCTTTACAACCCCTTTAAGGTGACCTGTACAAAGCATTGCTCTTCAAGCACTGCTTTTATGAAGAATTACATACTTCAATATTGTTTGGAAGATGTTTCTATATACTATACTCTATAATTGTGATATCATGTTATGTATCCCTCTATATAAGTTAAGCATTATATACTCTATATTGGGCTTTAATTTAACCAGAGGGTGTTATACAAAGACTCATCTATGCATGGGGAAACCACTGGCCCCCAACAAGTCCTCTAGGGACACCAGTGGGGCAAGCATCATAGGTGCCAACATAATCCTTTAAAAGCATTGATTAATGTAATTATGCTGACTGGGCATAATCTAACCTAAATTTTAGACCTGAAAGGAACATATATATGGGTCTAAAAGTAAATCTACATACCCACAGTATTACGTATCTTTGGTATAGATAAACACATGATACATTGGTCATGATCATCATTTCATCATCAAATTTAACAGCAGTGGCACTGAAATTAAAGCTCAACTCCCCCTTATTTTCTTTGGCAGCAGGGTCTTGGAAGTCTGCCACCTTTCTAAAGCTTTCTAATGTATCAAATTTGATTAGAGAGGCAAATTGTCATATAGCCTCCCAAAATGTCAAAAGCAGTTATTGACAGCCGTGTATATATACTGTGCATATATAGATGTGGATGAGTCCTCAGGAGTGAGGCATTGCAAGATGAACAAACACAAAATGACATGTAAATGATATAAAAACACATGATGAGATGCTATAGTGCAACCACAAACGTACTGTACATATAATGCAATAATGTAAAAAAGTTTAACAATTTACCAGAGAGTGTTATACAAAGGCTCATCTATGCATGGGGAAAACCACTAGCCCCCAACAAGTCCTCAAGGCACACCAGTGGAGCAAGCATCATAGGTGCCTACAGTGGCGTCGCTAGGGGGTGGCTTTTGGGGCTACAGCCCCGAATCTGGGGCCCATAGCCCATTGTCTCTGCAAGGGTCCCCGAGAGGAGGGGAGGCTCTCTGGGGACCCTGATGTAAGTGGGGGCTCTCTGGGGACCCTGATGCAAGGGGGAGGCTCTCTGGGGACCCCGATTTAAGCGGGAGGCTCTCTGGGGACCCTAATGTAAGGGGGGCTCTCTGGGAACCCTGATGGAAGTGGAGGGCTCTCTGGGGACCCTGATGCAAGGGAGATGCTCTCTGTGGTCTCTGATGTAAGGAGGAGGCTCTCTGGGGACCCTGATGTAAGGGGGGCTCTCTGAGGACCCTGATGTAAGGGAGGGGCTCTCTGAAACCCGGATTTAAGTGGGGGGCTCTCTGGGGACCCTGATTTAAGTGGGGGGCTCTCTGGGGATATATACACACACACACACGCATATTACTATATATACATGTGTATGCCCGCCCAAGCGTATGACTATCTTTACTACGCTGCTATGGGCTCTAGCCCCAGATCTTTTAAAGACCTAGCAACGCACCTGGGTGCCTACATAAATCTTTAAAAGCAATGTAATTATGCTGACTGGCCATACTCTAACCAATATATTTGTACTGAAGGGAACATATCTATGGATCTAAAAATACATCTACATGCCCACAGTATTACTTATCTATGGTATATATAAACACATGATACATTGGTCATGATCATCATTTCAACATCAAATTTAACAGCAGTGGCACTGAAATTACAGCTCCACTTACCCTTATTTTCCAATATTTACCTTCATTTGCTCAAATCTCCAAAAAGATGTTGCCAAACAATAAATAAAAATTCCTTCCTTCCCCTTAGATAAACAAGCTGCAGTGTAATTACATAATCATAGGCTATCAGTGGCCAGTTATATAACGTGAAAACACAAAATGTGAAACACATAAAGCCTTTTCTTGAACGATCTAGAAAGTTGATTAGAATTATTTCCTGTGGATGTCTATTCCACATTTTCACAGCTCTCATTGTAAAGAATGCTCAATAATTAAATTGTGACTCACTCCCAATCTATCAAAGTGCTGACGCTTTACTTCATCTTTTTACATCATACTTTGCAAAAATCAATAAATAAATTAATATTTTTTTGGGAAAGATGTCGCATACACCATACAATCCTCAGCAGATCAGATCACATCAATGAATAATTCCTTGAGCCACTAATGGGTTAACCATGTTCACTTTTCCCATCAGTTAACTTGCTCTCAGTACTCTCGGCTTATCACAGTGTGATGCAACTTACCATAGACATGAGGAAACAAAACTCCACATAGAATAAAACCATTTCACATTTATTTTAATAAAAACAAAGCTGATGCACTGACATTTTAATGTGCCATACGTGACTCAAAGGGGATTATTGCATAGTAAAGTAGCACCACCAGCTCCAGCCGCAAACACAGGCTGTGCGCCGCAACTGGCTTGAGCGGAGTGATGTCCCTCAAGGTTCCACCCTATGCATTTCGACAGAGCAGCATGAGCACATGGCAACCCGCAAGATGTTATATAGAGCCAGAAGCTGGACATTTAAAATTATCTCAAAACAACCGACTTTACCTAAAAACATTGATAAACAATTCTGCATATCATAAAAATAAACTACTCACATATCCACATACATCAGAGCCATATTAAAGTGGCATTCTACCCTATTAAAAAAACAGCATTTGATCATAATAATTAATATAAATTGTTAATTATAAGATAATCTGCTCACTTGTAACCATCTATATAGGTACAATTAAAAAATGGCCTTAATATAACATGAAGGCAGCTCTAATCTAATCTTATTATTACACAGGATCATAAAGCCCATATCATACTAAACCTAACTAAGAATAATATTTCAAATGTTTAAAAATTTAGTTAGTTAGGTTTAGTATGATATGGGCTTTATGGGCTAAATCATAAAGCTGTCAGCTGATTGACCTCTAGTGACTGATTTTAGGCACAGTGCCAAGAATAAAGAGCAGCTGAGCATGTGCAGACTAGGTTGAGATAGTGTATTCCTGAATTATAACCCGTATAGGCACTTATATTTACTGTTTTACATAGCTACTGTATACCTGTAAAAGGGACCAGCATGAAGTGATCTATCCAGACTTAATTTTCTGAATAAAGTTCCACTTTAGGATCATGTACATACAGAAGCAAATAAGACTGCAGGGAAGTAAAGTTAATACATTGCTACCTAAGGAAACCAAACATGCCCAGGAAATGTAAAACTGTCCAGCCTAGCCTTTACTGTAAAACATTAACAATACTTTAAAAAAAATCAAATGTGCAAATGAAATGTCTAACCAGAGTGTAAGCTCTGTTTATTCTTTTATACTTGAATAGTCAGTGAAAGGAAAGGATTATGAAATAAAGACATCCCTTCATCAAATTTGGCTGAAAACATACATTCTCCAGCAGTTAGAAGAATTAAAATACCTAGTTTATTATGCTGAAAAAAAGGCCTGCCAAAGAAAGCCAATGAAAGCTACAATGTAATAATTGTATTTGATTAAAATATTATTAAAATATGTCCAGTTTCTGGTTGAAGTGGAAGCTACAGGAAGAATGCACTATTAAAAGGTTTTCCACTTTCAATACAAAAAAACAAAGAAAATCCCTTTAATTGGAGTGTGCATTCCAGTTTCAATCTACCCTATTCCTCTCCAAACTTTCTAGAAGTTGTTACAAGACAAAACATATGACCCTTTATATCAACTTAATGTGGACCTTACAGTAACTTTCCAACTGTGTATGCATACATTCCTCATCTGTCATAAGCCAAGATTATCTGTACTTAATGTGATGGATAACAAAGCTCACAGTTGGATCTGGTAAAAATACATTTTTAGTTTTGTTTTACACATTTTTTTTTTTAGTTCAATGATGCTTATTACCAACAACTGTCAGGCACCTCTATGGGTGCCCCATGGGCGCCTTCTTACACATGCTTGCATTTGGGGATGTGGGAGAAGTTGGAGGTCTATAGATCTATAGATCCAATCCCTTTTTTAGACTGGTGGGGTCCTGGATACGGTATATTGACGATATCCTCATGGTCTGGAGGGGATCCGAGGTGGAGCTGTATGACTTCATAAACAAACTTAATGACAATGATCGTAATATAAGACTTACATTTGTCTTTGACTCCACCTCAATTCCCTTTCTTGACCTCAGGATCACCAAAAAAGATGTCCGGCTGCTAACCTCCACCTTTCGTAAACCCACGGCAGATAACACTCTACTCCAAGCTGACAGCTTCCATCCCAGGTCTCTGGTGAAGGACATCCCAATGGGCCAATTCCTTTGTATGAGAAGGAACTGTACAAGTGCTATTCAATTTAAGAAGGAGGCCCATGAAATGTATGCCAGATTCAGAGAAAGAGGCTATAGCCATGGGGTTTTAAGGGCAGCTAAGAAAAGGGTGATGAATAAGGACAGATCTTTACTCTTAGAACAACAAAGTCAATTTCCCCCATTGTCTCTCAGGACAAACCCGACAACAAGAACCTGTACGATTCATTACACAATATGGCTCACAATGGTCACAAGAGGGAGATTCTAAATAAGCATTGGTCTACCCTCTCTAAATTCCCTATTTTGTCGGGCATTGTGGGAGAGTATCCACATATGGTGGTACGTAGAGCCCCGAACCTTTGGGACATGCTCACATGGTCGGAGTTTATTCAGACAACCAATGATTCTAGGTTGATGAATTTCCCCAGAACCACTGGCATGCTCTTATGCGGGCATTGCCAGATCTGTAAGTATGTTGAACGCACCAATGTTTTCTTTGATGCGAACAATAGTAAAATCGACAAGATAAAAAGCCTAATTAATTGGGCCACTATGAAAGTTATTTACAGTTTGCTCCTGCAACAAGATCTAGATAGGTATAACTAAATGTCAACTTCATGTACACATTGGCGAACACCTAGAAGACATTAAACACAAGGAACCTAAAAGTCCACTGGCCCAGCACTTTCTCCTTCACCACCAGTCCAAACCAGATGGACTGACGATTAAGGGGATTTACGCAAAATAGGGGGTGATTATGATAAGGTGCTCTTCCAGAAAGAAAAAATTCTGGATTTATAAATGTAATACTTTCGTGCCACATGGACTCAACAAGGAGCTAAATTCACAGGTCTTTTTAGACTAGCTGTTGTGTTTCTATGTGGCAACTGCATCTTACTTCCCTGTATCGTGAATTGCATTACATATGTCCTATTCTGTATTTTTGTTGGTGTCCCAGTTTACATGGTAAGATATCAGAAAAGTGTATGGCCTCACTTATATGAACAATGAATTAATACCAGTAACCAAAGTACCATCATCCGTACATATATGAAATAGGGATTTGGAGGTCTGGTCCCCAAACAAGACCACCAGAAGGACGGGAGCTAGGTTGTACTGCTGGAATTTGGGTTGACTCCATGTCTGATTGATACGATGCCTGTTTATTTCCTGTTCTCTGGATCCATTCTGATCAGGATTTTTGAGGTGGAACTTTACCAGCTAGTATCCAGCTCCTCATTTTCTTCCTGCCATTTGTCCCTAGCATTTTAGACTACTTACCTTGATCGTTGAATTTTTTCTAAAAACACATTTTTTCCGATTTTTTTTAATTCTTGATGTGCTGGATTTTGTTAAGTGTAGTCACCTACCTCTCCCTTCCATCTGGATTGCCTGGCCCCACAGTGCTTGCTATTACACTACCTAGTGATTTCACTGTGCTCCTAATGATCCTTAATATGAAGCATGTGTAGTGCAGACGTTTTCATATCTGTTTGTTTGTCTGTACGTATTTGTTTGTTCATCAGATGGTGCACAGTAGAGATTTTTTCATGTATATATGTTATTGCATATTTGGATATTTTATCTAGCATTTAAATAAATATATACTTTTTTGACACCTGAGTTGTATTTTAAAGCAAGATCCTATTTGGTCTCCTTCAGGAGTCACAGCTTCATGTAACACAGACTATTAGGACGTGTGACACCAAATCACTGGAATATGTAATAGGACTATAACAGGTGAAATAGGGGGTTAAAATAATACTGATCCTTAGGCATATGTTAAATACACTCCCATGAGTGAAAACATACGCCGCTAAACAGTGGACAACCAAGCTGAACCAAACATATGTTGTATAACCTGTCTGACTATACAATCAAAACAGTGAACAGGAAAAGGAAAGAGTAATCCCCTGTACTGGCATGGGAATTGGCTCCCTTCAAAGCGTGCCTACATCCACCATCTATTCAAAGTCTGTCTAACCATATGACAATGTGCAAATAGTCCTGTTGGTATGGGTATAGTGACAGAACGGACAGAAGACAGTTCAATTTGCAGTATCTTCACTAGATGCAGGTGTATCACTGGAGGTATTCAAGGTGTGTGGTCAGCTTAACAGGCTCTAAAGACAAACGGTAAAGGTGGGTACTCTTACCAGAGCTGATGGACTCACCCCTCTCAGGGTGAGTCGACAAGGCTTATAACGGATACACCGGATAGATAATGGATCTGTTGCGATCTGCTGGATCTCACTGGACCTTTCCTCCAGGTGTCAATGCAGTCGCTTACCTGCGGCTCGATGGAAATGCCGGATTTAGAAAGTAAGCAGTAGTAAAACTTCTCTGGGGGATCCTTATCCACAGCAGCTCAGGTAGAGGAGGAAAACAGAGACAGAGAAGCAACTCCTCATAGTGTGAAACCAATTTTCCAATTGGCATTTATTGGATAAAAACGGTTTTAAAAAACATTTGCGCAAAAAATTAAAATGTGGCTTCGGTAGACATCCAACCCTACATGTTTCGCCTACTGAAGGCTTCAACTGGGGTATATACCCCAGTTGAAGCCTTCAGTAGGCGAAACATGTAGGGTTGGATGTCTACCGAAGCCACATTTTAATTTTTTGCGCAAATGTTTTTTAAAACCGTTTTTATCCAATAAATGCCAATTGGGAAATTGGTTTCACACTATGAGGAGTTGCTTCTCTGTCTCTGTTTTCCTCCTCTACCTGAGCTGCTGTGGATAAGGATCCCCCAGAGAAGTTTTACTACTGCTTACTTTCTAAATCCGGCATTTCCATCGAGCCGCAGGTAAGCGACTGCATTGACACCTGGAGGAAAGGTCCAGTGAGATCCAGCAGATCGCAACAGATCCATTATCTATCCGGTGTATCCGTTATAAGCCTTGTCGACTCACCCTGAGAGGGGTGAGTCCATCAGCTCTGGTAAGAGTACCCACCTTTACCGTTTGTCTTTAGAGCCTGTTAAGCTGACCACACACCTTGAATACCTCCAGTGATACACCTGCATCTAGTGAAGATACTGCAAATTGAACTGTCTTCTGTCCGTTCTGTCACTATACCCATACCAACAGGACTATTTGCACATTGTCTAAATAAATATATACTTTTTTGACACCTGAGTTGTATTTTTTAGACACTATATCTCTGTGGCCCTATATGTGGCATCTTTTTCTATGCCTGCTTTTGGTGTAGATGTATATATTTTTCCATGTGACTTTGGCCGCTGAGCCCCACCCAGTATTAGGGTGAGTAGATGAATGCCAGCTGTTCATTCACAGAGGCTGGTTCCATACCCCTTTGTTTATTTTTCAAGAAGACATTTTTGTCTGACCTGTCTAAACACTGGGGGTTGCACTGAATCTAAGGACTTTGCACAATATCACTTTTATGGACTTTGGTGTTCTAAATATTTGTTTCATACAGGTCAATATGTTGTATGTCTGATTAACATTTTTAATAAACAGCGTAACACTTTTTTTATATGTATTTGGAAGTTGCTGTGTACAATGTTGTGAGTGCTGCTGTTTTATCATCATCTTTTGAATTTATTCACATATACACCGAGCACAATATATCTTTATCAAAATATATAAGGGTATCATAAAAAAAAAGTTTTATCTTTGATAATTAACAGGCAGTCATTGAGCTCAATTAAAG
Source organism: Lithobates sylvaticus (assembly GCA_028564925.1). Lineage (NCBI taxonomy): Eukaryota > Metazoa > Chordata > Amphibia > Anura > Ranidae > Lithobates > Lithobates sylvaticus. The sequence continues at coordinate 350,764,342 of CM053026.1, read as the reverse complement.
TGATTTTGCCTACATGCCATCAGCCTGATATAGGTAGGAGAAAGCATTGCTACAATCCCCAAAGTATTGTTTTTTAACAAGTTTATGTAAAACTAAAAAGAAAAGTTTTGTCTGGAGTCGGGCTTTAAATGGGAAACCTGTTTAATAAGAATGTCCCATTTATTCTGCTACATTATTAGTATGTTATAGAATAGCAATGAATAATCATACTACAAAGTGTAATATGGGGGCTGTCTAGCTCAGTGGTAGATGCGTTTTTCAGTGAGTTACCAGCAAACAGGAACTTCAGTTTTAGGGCATGGTAGCCCACTTTTATTCAAAGTAACAAAATTAAAGTTCATACGTGCATGGATTTCCCACACAGGGCTTCTTCTCCAGAAAAAATACAACAAATGAAAAATGCCAAGCCCCCTGGTTCTCATACTAACTCAGCCTTGGTACCATCTCCCGGCCTCTAGGAAGGGGTTCTCCTGACACTCCAGGCTTTCTCACTCCTCTGAGACTCACGGTTTCCTCTGGTCCCTACTACTCTGTTTCCCAGTTGTCTCAGCTATGGTCTACCAGACTCTTTTAGCTGGCCCAACTCTGCCCCAACAACTAACCCACTGACCTGGAACCACTCTCTCATGGAGTGCCGTCTCAAGGTTATTTCTTTGGTTCCTAAACAGGACCATACTTCCCTCTTGGCTGCAGCAACTGCTCCAACACCAACTCCAACTCCTCTGAGCTATGCTCAGATCTGCCTTATAAGTGTGTGCATCTGGACACACACACAACCTGCAGAATTTCTGGAAAACCTGGACACAAGACTGAAGACTTCATCCCACCCAATGGATTCTTCAAGTTTCCAGCCCCGATCCAGACTTACTAAATACAGAGAAAGCTTAAAAAATATTTTTGTCTGCTCACAAACTTATCAAACTGCCTCTTTGAGCATCCATTGTCCATTTTAAACCCATTTTCCCAGAGACAGGGACTCTCACTATCACAAGAGGTAAACTGGTATTAATGCTTGACTCACACTGAAGATACATTATTACATATTCATTCACTGATTGGACTTATAGCAGCAATATAAACGAGTACTTCCCAGAAATCAGCTCAGCAGAGGCGTATATGTTTATAAATGTCAGATGTGCATGCAGTGAACTCATTATGACCTATGTGTTAGGTGCCCTATGATGGCAGTGTTGTGAAAGAAGAGTAACAAACTCGCATTGGAGTTTGGGAAACATAATCAAACTTTTGGCCAAATGCTGGAGTTATGTGAGCCTTGGCATTACTTTAACTTAGCTATGATTTTTCCCTCACTTCTGCCACATTTCTGTGCTAAGTGCCAAAAGTTTGCTGCCTTGTTCTGAAATTATATGACATTGAACTGAAATACCGTAATAGGTTTATTTTACCTTAAAATATGTTTAATATATTGTCTATTGTTTAAATACTGTACATTTATTTTGAAATTCAGCTAATGCAAATGGGTCAAATAGAGGTATTTATTCTAAAGGCATTGCTGTAAATGGCAAGTTATCCTGATATGGGCTGTCTTTTCTTAAGTAGAGTTTTAGAATATAACTGCAAGAGTAATAAGTATAATGATGACCATGTTACCTCTCATTTTTCCCACTGACACTAATGTGTAAGATAAGAGCCCTGATCAATGGTCCCATTCTTACTTTTGCATCCATGAGTTAAGACTGTTGGCTGGAATTACAATACATGGTGTTGTTTGAGTGAATATAGAGACAATAGCCACACATATTGTACAGTGGCTGGACAGAGCATAATTACCCTTTAGCAAGCATTGGAAATGTGACAGCTGAGGTTCAGCAAACTTTGTGTGGCACCTTAGGATTGCTGGAGCACTGGAATATGCTGCAGACTTTGAGACATGTAGGATGACTTCCCTGCAGAAAAACCAGAGCACCAGAATATGCCAAGAAGCCAGGAAAGGTGTCAGAAGCTAGTAATTGTGACAGACCAGGATAGTTGATTATGCTTTTGTGCATAAACTAAGATGTGGTGATTTGGTGCAAAATCTTTACCACACAAGAAGGTAGTGTTAGACTAGTGTTAGACTACCTCTAATGCATTATTGGTAGATGGCTGCTATGGTGACAAAAAACGTGTTCATTCATCATATTGGTGAACTGCAAATGCTTTGTGCTCTCAAGCCCCTGCTCCACCTGAACCCAGACCTCATCCCTACTTATTATTAGAATTTGCACATACACCAAACATAAATTTGTAAAATACTAATAAAGACTGTGCAAAATGGTTGCTGTTATAAACAAGCTCATCTCTTTAGAATCTTAAATCAATAACTAGGGAATTGTGATGAAAAGCATACAAGCAGGTCATAAAAACATTTGTTATTGACTAGTGCCTGGAACTGTGAATCCTTTTCATATATTTATTATACTAGGAGTATGTTAAGGTGAAGAAAGTTGGAAATTCTAAAAGACGCAAACATTTCTACTACAGCTTTGCAAATAAATAATTGTGTGCATTTATTGGGAAATATTCAGCATGGAACTGTGTCACATCCTTACAATAAATGAGACCAAATCATGTACTTTTGTTGTTATGACTTGGGTGTTTTTTTCAGGATATTCAATAATCCAAGAGAAAAAAAATCATTAACAAAGAAGATTTATTTGCTGTTATATATGAAATAATCCTTTTCGAATTAGACCTCTCAACCAAAACCCCAAACAGCATATGCTAAGTCTCATTTACTAAAATAAAAATATTTTTATTGATCAGCAAAGGGTATGGTTAATTATTAACTGACGGACAACAGTATAATCAACCTAATAATCCATCTGGACAGCTTAAGCCTTCTATAATGTGCAAATCTTGTGTACATTATATTACAAGAACCTCAGTGGAAGCATGTCAAGTTATACGCAATGGCAGTTTAGTTTGGGTGAGCAGAACTTTGCTGAATTTAGAAGGGAAATCAATGTTATCCCTCTGTTTCTTTATGATCTGCATTGAGCTGTAAAACAAAGCAGCTATTGTGAGCCAATGCACCAAGGAGCTAATAATCTAATTTATTGGTACGTAAGGAATGGTTAGATAAAGTTACTTGTTCATGGTCATAATGGTCTGTAAAACCAGGTTTATGGGAAGTCTTAACATAAAAAGTAGTTGTTCTGCCAAATGAACGCAGTCAAACTTTTAGTTTCCTAGGGTTATACCTCATCAATTTTAATGATCTATTAGCTGAAGATCCTTGCAATTCCCTCTGCTTTGTGCCAGAATGATATCCATCTCACATGCTCCAACCACTGCTGCAAATACAGAGCTTATTTAGCCCTAATCTTGTTTTATGCAGATGATGGGAGAAGGGTAATGGTTTTGAGGAATAGAACAAAAAAATGTTAACTGAGATCATTTCCTTTATGACTTCACTGATATCTTTTATAGACCTAGTTGTGAACGGAGACAAGTATGAAAATTCTGTACTTATCTGTCTTTTTAATCTGAAAAAGATCATTGCAACTCGACTGCCAGTTTAAGAAGATCACATTTATTATCCCATATGTATCACTGCTTACATATTTAGCAGACCGTAACTATTTTGGAATAGGAATGAGGTTTAGGTTTGCTGCTATAATTAGTTTACAATAGATCCAGTGGGTTTAAAATTCATATACCTGCTGAATTAATGTGGAAATTTGCTAGACCACATTCTGTGTAGCCATAAGGCACTGTCTAACCTTTGAACACAAATCAGATGGCTTAGAAAGGTCAATACAAGAACTTTAGAACAAAACATATCCCTTGCTATAAAAGAATGAGGTCACAGCAGTCAAGTGTACTTTATCTTTGCTAGGAAAAGAATAAGGCTTGCTGCTGACAAACTGCATAGGAAGAGATTAGTGTAGTAGTTGTAGGCACTAGCATTGTCTGATAAAGTCAATGTAAACTCTTACTGAATATCATGTAACAAAATGATGTGTATCTTAGATAATAAGAGGGTGGGGAGGTAGCTTTTAAATCATCTGTTACATCAATATTCTGCTAATGTCATGCAGCCTCTTTAAAGCCTGCCCTTGTCTATGCCCACTACGGTGATAACAGGCTGCATGTGTTTTTTTTTTTTCATAGGACATATCTCCTACTTATTGGTGGCTGCAATTGATTTGTTCACAGGTGACACAATTTAAATGGTGACAACAGTGGCATATGCCTGGGCAATGTGCATCAGCACAGCGGTGTTAAATTTCCTTTAGATGAGCATGTGACTAGGTGATTTACAAGCAGTAGCTTGGGAGAAAGGGGCAGAGCGTTGTTACTGCATAACACAAATTGCCCAAACACCTTCATATCAGTATCAACAGCTGTTATATTAATAAAAGTTAGTGATTAAAAAAATACTTTTTAAACAATCCTACCAAGCTTTCAGTATAAGATTGTAGTAATTGGTTTTATATGTATTTTAACAAACTATGCTTACGCTTTTAAATTGTAGTACTCCGGTACATTATCTTATGCACCCTGCCTTATAATCACATGTCTGTACATCCAAAAATCCTTTTAAGGACCAACATCTGTGTGACTGATAGCTAGCGCTACAGTTGTCATCGGCACCTTAGCTACTGTTTCAATTAAATGGAGTCTTCTATATATGCAACAGGCAGTTGTTACTGACAGTTTATTCCTAAACTACCTTTTCGCAGCACCTCACTGTATCCATTGTAACAAAAAATGTAAAAACACAATGCATCGAAAACACTGCACACCCTTACTCCAGTTACATACAAGCCCTGTAGTTATCCCATACAGTATATCCAATTTTTCAAAAATATCAGAACTATATCCCTTAGGATTGGTTTGTTAAAAATTGGATAGCTACACTAAAAATTAAAATAAATTATTATTTACTGGATGCCATGCTGTGAACCGTGGCCGCAGCATATGTGAAGAAGAAAAAGGGCTTAGACACAAAGCGGGTACTTTATTACAACAAAAATAAAGTTGTACTGTTCTAGAGATACTTAATGTGGTGTTTCCCCCAAAATGACAACATTAGTTATTTTTGCTTATTATCTGTTTGTTTACAATTTTTTTTAAATAACATAATTAAAAATGTAATGCCACTTGCTCACCCCCCCCCCTTTTCTGACCTGCTGGTCTGCATGCTCAGATAAGGGTCTGATATGGATATGGATTTTGGGAAGACCCCATTTAAAAAAAAAAATTTGGCATGGCATGGACTGGGGGTCCCCACGCCTTTTTTTCTTAATTTATTTTAAATAGTCAGGTGCTGGCAATTGCAAACACGAGTCAATTTAAATGTGATTTGACTAGTTTTTTTTCTTTAGAAAATTATTTTTAGCTGCAGCATGTTCTATACATGCTACAGATGCACCACTTTACAGGCAGACTACAGGCACCCCCCGACACTATATTAAAAATAATTTTTCATTTTTATTGTTTCACTTTAAGCATCATTAAAATCACTGCTCCTTTAAAAACGATTGTTTTAAAAAAAAGGTTTTGCATTGGTACATGTCCGCCAGGGCAGTACCTGGACCCCCATACCCTTTTTATGGCCAAGTACTTGCATATAAGCCTAAAAACTGGGGACTTTTGATTTCTCATGCTCGGCTCTCATAGACTTTAATGGAGCTTGCGGTTTGGGGCCCAACTTTTCTATTAACTAGAGATGGGCCAAAAAAAAACCTGTTCGGTTCGCAGCAGAACCCCGGAACAGGGGGGTGTTCGGCCCATTATTAGTTAAGAGCTTTCATCAAGAGAGCTTGACTATGCCTGCCCTTTCCTGTCCGATTCGTAGTCATACTACAGTGATATAAATAACACATGATCTCTGAATGGAAGACAGGTGGATGATTGATAGCTCTGCCCCCTTAATTTAGAGATCCTGTGTCATTCATAGAAGCTGAATATGAATGGTGGATCAGACAGGAAAGGGCAGGTATATTCAAGCTCTCTTGATAAAAGCTCCAGACAGCCCCTTAGCTGTATTAACCCCTGCTGCACCAGAAGACTATGGCGGCGTGGACAGTGGGGTTTAGGACAGAATATTTCGACTGAAAGCAGAAGCATCAGGATAACAAACACATCATACTAACTGTAATTTATGTCCCTTGTGCTGATTTTTCTGTTTTTAATTTCAACTTTAGTACATTCTTCAAAATTGTTATTTTACCATTTATTTATTTTTCATGTTGTCCTTGAAGAGTCATGAACAGGTTCCCACTGTCATTTTTTTATGGGATTTTCTGCTAAGTTTGGGTTTGATAACTTCAAATAGGCTTCCATGACGCTTCCACAAATTCAGCCTAGGCAGATTAGCCAATTCTATGTGTTTATTCAGCTGTTTAGCGCAACCCTTTGGGCTCCTTCTGCTAATTTCATGTTAGTAGAAGTTTGGCTTTTCTTTTCGTGTTTTTTATTTAGTGCTTTTCAGTTTGCACTTTTCATTTTGTGCTTTTCAGTTAGTTTCTGAACGGCCGTTCGTCAACCAGGCATGTTGTGGAATCAGAGAAGATAGCGTGTTATTTATTATTGGCCTTGGAGTTATTGCTTTGAAATTATTTTTTGGGCTGAATAATGATTTGATTTGGTATATTTTCTATATTTTTGAATGCATAGAATGCACTTTTGGTTAAGTTCTATTGGCAGATAGCATGTCTAATTTTTATTTTTATTTTTTAATGCACAATAAAAAAATTGTGTAGAATAATACTTGGCTATGTGTTTTACTTCAAATGACAGTTTGGGAGTAGACAGTTACATTTTAAAAAATACAATGTAAAATTGACAAGGGACACCAACATAGTTGTATCTTTGATCTTAAAAACTACGGGATAATGGTGTTGTGGTAACTTGCACAAATAAAAAAAAAAAAAACATAATATTATTCTTGATATCACTAGAAAAAAAAAGCCTTTGAAAATTTGTTTGCAATAACTCCATCAGTATCACCAGCAAAGCAGCTTCATTATTATCCCATTAAAGAAGAGAATTGTGCGCTGCATTTGGAGATTTCATAATTTTAATTAATTAAATTAATTCTCCATTACAAACTCTAGTTTACAAGACCGGCCCCTTCTGGCTCGTCCTTGCTTCCGAGCATGCGTGTTTGTACTTTGGACTTTTGTTCGATGGACTTGTGTACACATGATCGGAAAATCCGACAACACACATTTGTTGGCGGAAAATTTGAAAACATGCTAGCCAACATTTGTTGGCGGAAAGTTCGATAACAATTGTCCAATGGAGCATACACACGGATTTTCCGCCAACAGCCTGTCCGATCGTGTGTAAAGGGCTTAAGAAATGTCTGTTTTGTATAATTAGATCCCAAGCCTCCATATTTTAGAATGTAAAGAAATGTCATTATCATACAGTCTTTTTATTGCATCTGTCAATCATGTTTATCTTATTTTGTTTTATTTATTTGACTGCAGTTAGATTATATTGACCACCCTCAATACACTATACATTTTTTGAAATGATAATTTTCATGTTTATGGTGGTATTAATCTGCTTGCCTTCATGTTTTCGTTTGCTATGTCTTTCCTTTTCTGTTATTTGCGGATGGCACTGAATGACTAACTGGTTGTTTGCCATCAGGAGATCATTCTCCTTGTTCATTTTTCATATACATACATGACACAATGGTATTTTTCAGTTTATACCATCCTGACATGCCTGCTCTTATATTCTTTGTGCCTATTTGGATTTTTAGATAGGGCTGTTCGGTCGGCCCTTTGATGGACTTCACTCAAAGGCCGTCAGATGACAACAAATCGGCCTTGCTTTTTGGTTGCCAGGCGACGGGATCTTCTTCCCGTCGCACTGGCATCCGTGTGCTCTGGTGGGCAGATAATGCGGGTCTCCACTGCCCTGCCCACCGGGCGATATCCACGCCCCCTGTGGGTGTGGATCCACCACCTCGTGGTCTCTGCGTTTCATGCTGGGTCCGCCAGGAGCGGACACCTGTCCTTCTGCGGCGGTTTCGCGCGCTGTGCGCCCGGGGGTGCAACCTAGGGATGCCCGCCCTCCCCTCTCTCACTGTGGGTGGCACTTGATTGTGATGCCCCCTTCTGGCCTAGCGATGTGGCTGTGTTTGTTCCCCACCTCCAACCTCATCTTCCTTCCCACCTTTCTGACCCCTCCCTCCTCATGGAGGGTATATTAGGTCAGTCTTTGGAATATCTGTCTATGCTGTGGCATACCAAGTGGGGATATCTGCCGTATACTGATTACAGTCAACTTTTTTAAGCAAAGATATTTGGTAAGCCCCTGTCTCTTATGTACTCATATATACAGTTGGAAGAGCAATGTGCTCATCCACTGCCTTTAGTCATTATAGTCTATAAACTGATATCTACTATCTTTATCTTGATTTTAGGCTTATGCTTTCCATCTTAAGGCTCACATACTGATACATTTGGGTGATCCCCTCCATTAGCGTTCATCCCATTGGATGTCACACTTCTGCGACAGCAAGTTATAAGTAAGCACATATTCTATATATTCACAGTGGACTGATATTGGTGTAAATACACCCCAATTTGGGTAGCAGCTATAAAATATCTTATTTATATATATTTTTAATTATAGATTACCAAACCTGTCATCATACCATCTACCGGACTAGGGCTTCCTTTTGGGTGCCCCCCCTTTCTCCCCCACTTTGAACCCCTTCAGTCCCGCACATTAACTACTCTAAAGTGAGGTAGGTCTAGCTACTATGGACAAAAATGCGATAAAGCAATAAAGGATTGTTGTAAGTCATGTAAACAATTAAATACATTCATTGGATGCACATAAAGTTAAAATTGAAAAGTCTGACTTTGGAAGATAAAATCCCACTCTAAGATCAACGTTGGTTAAAAACAATGTCAGGATTGAAGTATTTTGAAATGATAGTGTCAGCGCCCTGCCAGGAATCCAGTAAGCAAGTAGCATCTTTAAAATATATCATGTCTCTGAGCTTCATGTGCATGTCTCTCTCTGTAAAGACTGTAGATTTTTACTCTATTCATGTTCTTCATATTTTTATTCAAATTTATGCCATCTACACCCCTGCCACGGATGGTCTGGTTGTGAGTCGGGTCTCTCCCCTTTCATTTGGCTCCCCCTCTTGATCTCCATTGTTGTTTGGCCGTTTTTGCTTCCGCCTTCTGGGTCACCGTTGGGGTCAGCACAGCCAAATTTTCCCCTTGTTTGTTGTCTTCAACCCTTTCTTGGTATCAGTTAAATTAAGAAATTGTCTGTTTTCTAAACAGCTGTATACATATATTTTGTACTCATTGTATTTTTTGAATTGTAGATATCATAAACCTCTATACCACTTTCTCCTGATGAAGAGGAATGACGCATAATCTTGAAACGCGTAGAGTTTCACTCTGTACATTTGCACAAGAGTGATGTAACTTAGGTGTTTTTTTTATGATCTCATGTGGAAACATACTATTGAACTTGTAATCTTGTGATACTAACTTCCTATGTATCTATGTTTTTAGAATTTGTATTATTAAACTTATATAATTTTTTACATTCATTGGCTATACACACAACTCTTGGAGTCATTGCCTTTTAAAATTCCCGCCAGAGGGTTCCTGTTTTGCTGTTTCTAGAATGTAAAGATAGAACAAATGAAAGCTGCTCCTTTAATCGTGTACATCAGTTCACTAACTATCAAATTAAAGTGGTTGTAGAGGCTAAAAGTTTTTTACCGTAATACATTTTGTGCATTTAGGTATAAAACCTTTTAGGTGCAGGTATCAATATAAACAGACAGATCAACAGTCAGGGAGAGGAGAGACATCTGCTATTTCTAGTGATTAAAAACAGCGATGTCTCTCTACTCCCAGTCACTACAGTTCCCCCCCCCCAGTTAGAGACACCTCCCTAAGACACCCTTAACCCCTTGATCGCCCCCTAGTGTTAACCCCTTCCCTGTCAGTGACATTTATACAGTAATCAGTGGCTTGTTTTTTTAGCTCTTCGCTGTATAAATGTCAATGGTCCTAAAAAAGTGTCAAAAGTGTCAGATCTGTCTGCCGCAATGTCTGCCAATACGTCCATGGACGCCCTCCCAGAAAAACCTGACCGCGCTGTAGCCGTCTTTCGGCTATAGTCCGGTCGGCAAGTGGTTAAAAATGCCATAAATCTATCCACTATTTTGTAGACGCTCTAACTTTTGCGCAAACCAATTAATTTACGCGTATTGCGATTTTTTTTTTTTTTTTACCAAAAATATGTAGAAGAGAACATATTGGCCTAAACTGATGAAGAAATTCGTTTTTTTTTTTTTTAATTTGGGGATAAATATATATATATATTTTTTTTCAAAATTGACGCTCTTTTTTTGTTTATAGCGCGAAAAATAAAAACTGCAGAGGTGATCAAATACCACCAAAAGACAACCCTATTTGTGGAAAAAAAAAAAGGACGTTAATTTTGTTTGGGTACAGCGGTACCCGACTGTGAAGTTGTCAATTAAAGCGATGCAGTGCTGTATCGCAAAAAATGGCCTGGTCATTAAGTGGGCAAATCCTTCCAGGGCTGAAGTGATTAATGTGTAATACTATTTATCTAACCTTTGAAACAAATACAGAGTTTGAGAGTCTATTCTGCATATATTGGTAATTGTATTTTATTATTTACTGTATATACTGATTTTGGATATGGTGGCCATTAGAATTTTTGGAGAACTGTTCCCAATTGCTGGATATATTACATCTCAATCTGACACTTTTTGTTGGACTGCCTATTATATTTTAAGATGAGTGCTGTTGACTGTGTACATTTGTAGCTATTAAAAATGTCAACACTGATTTTAATGTACATGTCAGGTTTTTGGATTTTAGTTAGACATACTGTAAGACTCAGCAACTTTCTAACATGTTGAAAACCATAAGAACTTTATAAACAGTACTTGTAGCGTAGCCTGACATAAAGCACTATATAACAGTAACTAGTTTTTATCAGCAAACTGTTGAGCCTTGAAGTCCCTCTTGTAAGAGAACACTTCATAAAGTACACAGTTTTTTAATTTCAATTGAGTTTATTATTATTAATAATAATAATAATGATAGTAATTAAAATAACACATTTATATGTTATATAGCACCTTTAAAGGTAGCTTCTCAAAGCACTTTACAAAGAAAACACAAGAAATACACAAGATAAAACAAAAAGAAAGGGACAATTAAGTAAAAGCTTGTCTAAATAAAAACATTTTTAGATTATATTTGAATGACTTTAGAGATGTTGACTCTCTGATGTTCTTTGGAAGTGAATTCCAGAGTTTTGGAGCATAGCAGGAGAAGGCTTTGTCTTCCATCCAGTGTAGGTGAGTTTGAGCCCCCTGTTCACATTGGGCCAATTTACTATACTTGCTATTGACATGTCAAATCACCACTTATTGCCGGCATTGTCCGAATCGGTGCTACGCCGATTTTGCGGAGTGGCATCGATTCCCAAAACTAGTCATTGCACTACTTTTGGCGACTTCAGAACGACTTCAATAGACATCTGTGCATGAACCCACACAGATGTCTCTGAAATTGCTCCCGAAGTCAGACTGAAATGCAGGTATGAAATTGTGCGAGTTCAGCTAAACTCGCACAATTTCAAACCTGCCTTCAGTGTGAACCCTGCCTAAAAGTCATTCATTTGGGTGACTTTGAATAATTTACACGAGTGCTTGTAGAAGGTACTTTAAAGTGCAATATTGGACTTTTGAAACTTTGTAACATATTTTGTAGGATACTTGCAGAGTCTGTCTAATATAATTCAGAGGAATTAATTTACTAAAGGCAAAAGGGCTTTTACCTTTGCAAAGGAGTTTCCCTATAGCTTAGTGGATGAAGAGAAATTTCATTTTGCAATACCCAATCATGTGCAAGGAAAATTAAAAAAATGATTGGATGAAGGCAGTCATCAGACCGTCACTTCATTCACTAAGCTCTGGGGATTTCATTTTTTTTTTTTGCAAAGTGCAACTTTCCTTGTAAACTGAACAGCCCATTTTGCCTTTAGTAACTCAACCCCAATGTTTCTACTAAGACGTTTCTGCTAGAGGTCATGATGAAAATAATACTCATTTATGGTAACTTCTGCAACAGTTTCTTTAAGAATAAAATTAAGCTCTTTGTTTTAAAAAACTAATCCATGATTTTGTTCAATCTTCAACTTCAAAACATTAAACACAGTATAAAACTAGAAAATGTGGGTGTTGGCAGGTAACTTGTATAGCATTTTGCATCTACATTATTATGTTTTTGTCAAATGTAGCCCTAATTTTTATTTTTTATTGCAATTGTTCGATGGCCCTTCTTTTTTCATAATTAATGTAGCGGTTTTAGCAAGTAGGACACTACACTCAGAAGGTGACTATGCATATGGTAAAATTATAATAGAAAAAAATTGGAAAAAGATATGTGCTGGCAATTCCTTCCTTGAAGAATTTAAAGAGAATAGGTTCACTTTAAATATACCTAATAACTTTAAAATGGATAAATTGTTGTAAGTTCACATATATTTACATAAATACACCTACATACGTTTTATCATAGGTTACATTTTAATATCCTTCTTTGCAGTGACAGATTTTGAATGAGAAAGAGATGAGACATGTCAACTAAATGACTATGGATACATCTTAAGCTTGCCAGGATATATTTAAGGCAGATGTTAAAGACACTCTTGTGTCACCTGTTCACTGTGATGGAACCCCGGGGCTTGCTGTGTAGCTTATCTCTACTGCATTCTATGTACTTGCCTTTGTACCAATATCCATGGCAACACACTGTTTAGTGACATCACTTAAAAATAAGCCTTGGGCTAGGTTTACTAATCAAAATTAGATATTTGTACAGGAAAATACATTCAGGCATCCTAACTATTTATGACATATGAATTCATGTGAACAATAGTTTACCGGTAGCGTAGGTTTTACATGTGACTGTATATTGCGCTAGCGACATCTTAATGGCAATAGTAGATAACTTCAAGGTATTTTCAGAAACGTATCTCTAACTATGAAGAAACACCAATAACTATGAATCTATTCTTTGTCTTTCTTGCCAAAAGATTTTACATTCTGTTACACCTTTCCAGGCACCCCAGTCAAACAGTATAGCCAGTTTGAAAGGATCTCTTTTGTCCACTATAGTCAAGCATTGGAGCTTGGTCTCTCCCCTGCCCACAGCCTATTTGACAGTGAAGGGTCATCACAGCACTTATGAAGTCATCGCTCTTCTCATTCTGGTCTTTGCTTTGAACGGTAAGCTCTCAGTATTAGATGACAGCACTGTGCAATACACTGCACAGTCCTACTGCTTCAAAGTGTTGGAACTTACTGTCCTTGTCTGAGCCCAGCTGTGCAGGAGTTGTATGAATTTAGTCTTAAGGCATATTCAGGTACTTAAAAATTTTATATTTAAAAATACTCTGAAGATAAATTGTTGTTTGGCCCAATTAGGACAAAGGGACAACATCCACAGGGATGTATAAAAAAAAGGTGTTATTTGGTTACTTCCTTAAAATCCTTCCAGGAAGGTGAATGATTTAATTTCTTTCTGGCGGGATCATATAGAAGCTTGGGGTGGAGATTAGAGCAGGGAAGCCTTACCTGGCTAGTGGGAACAGACGAGCAAAGAGAGAGAGATGGGTTGAGGAGCTTTACCTTTTCGTCTACTATCCCAGGGATTGACCTCCCTGCAGTTGAGTACAGAAGGTACAGAAGGTATGCTTCCACAAAAAGAGTGAGAAAGAGACTAATGTCGTGTTCGGAAATGCCGCCAGCAAAACTCTGATGAGCTTTTTGTCGGAAAATGCGACCATGTGTATGCTTCATCGATCTTTTGCTGGCGGAATTCCAGGCAGCAAAAGTTTGAGAGCATGTTCTCTATTTTTCGGTCGGGAAAAATTCCTATCCAAAAATGCGATCGTCTGTATGCAATTCGGACGCGCAAAAAATCACGCATGCTTGGAAACAATTCAACGCATGCTCGGAAGCATTGAACTTAATTTTCTCGGCTCGTCGTTGTGTTTTATGTCACCGCGTTTTTGACGGTCGAAAGTACAGAGAACTTTTGTGTGACCGTATGTATGCTTGAGGGAATTCCGTCGGAAAAAACATCTAAGATTTTTTGGACGGAAATTCCGCTCGTGTGTACGTGGCATAAATGAAGAGAAAATTATTTATTTAAACTGTAATGTGACTACCTCAATAAAATTGAGTTGGACTGAGCCTGTAGCTGTTTCAAGTGTCTGTAATGGATCCTTAGTACCTTGGGATGGTGCCATGACTGCATCTCATAGGAACACACAAGGAGAACTATTGTAGGATCCTGGTGAAACCAACTGTATGCAAAACTGATTGGGCTAGGGGATGGTGGTGGATAGGGGAGTAGAAACTCTATCCTGGAACCACATGAATATATCAAGCCTGGCACAAAGAGTATCCCCAGCTATAAGAGTGTCATTGCCACAGGTGTCCAGGAGTATGATGAGTGGGTATACAAGGCACTACATATCCCTGACGCATCATACATGCACATGTGTGGGTACAATGGAATACTGTAGACTGCATGTAGCCTGTGAGTTGGCCTGAGTATGCCCTCATTCAGGCAGGTCCTGGAGGAGAGAATATGGGTCACTCTGCCACATGTGTAGGGCCCACCCACATCTATACTTACTCAGCCACATGTCTTTCTTCCCCCACAGTATCCCACCCTGTCTAAGCTCTGGTGTTGATTTGTGTTTGAAGCTAGATAGGTAGACGATGTCACAGCTGTCCAGCATTCAGGCCTGGTTATTGGCTGCTCAGGTCTGAGTTATTTTTCATGGAGGAAGTCACATGCTCCCTCATACCTGGAAGCACAGCCTGTTAGTTAGGGCTCCAGCAATGCAGAACTGTGTAATGGATGAGCTATCCGCAGTCAGTTTTTCACATTGCCCTGAACGGCTAAGAAACAGTGTCTCTTTAAATTATATTTTTCTAACTGAAGTAAATTAATTTTCATATCTGCCTTACAAATGAGCTTTAACAAACTTTTCACGGCTGTACTATTTTTGATGAATGTTGGTAAAATTAGGGTGATTTTCATTTTTTTAATCAGATCTTTGTCTGAAAGGTGCATTCACAATATTTTTATTCCATTATATATTTTAAACAGATTTTACTTGTAAAGTATCTACATTTTTTGTGTTATTTGCTTTGTGCTTTGTGCCAATTCTGACAGCGAATCTGTTCATGGCTATTCAGAACAGGTGCCTTTATGTAATATACTGGAAAAGTATTTAGTCAAATGTTATACGGATCATCGTTGCTTGAGCGAACGTAATTCAAACTACCAGGGCAGAATTCAAATTTTTCTTTCCTGCCTTTGTTTCTCAAGCACAAATCCATCAATCTAATTTCTGATAGTTATCGTTAATTTCCTTTTAAAAGGAAATTAAATCATGTTGAAAAGCCAAACCTAATATCTGTCCATCTATTTTAACTTCTCTGACTTTACACTTGCATTGTATACTGTTTTGATTATAGCCCTCTTAAAGTAGTTGTAAAGCCTGAAGGTTTTTTTACCTTCATGCATTCTATGCATGAAGGTAAAACACTTTCAGTATGCAGTTCCCTCTGCAGCCCTCCCCAATACCTACCTGAGTCTGGTCCCGTTACCAGTTATCAGCCTTCTCATTGGGGGAGCCAATGGCTGCCGCTGCTGTCAATCACAGTCAGTGAGGAGGGAGTGAGGGCAGGGCAGAGCCCCATCCTGTGTGTCTTATGGACACACAGAGAGGGGCTTGGGAGTGAGCATGCATGAGTGCTCCCATAGCAAGCAGCTTACTATGGGGGCACTCAACAGGGGGAGGAGCCCAGAGCACAGCTTGGATACCAGGGAAGAGAAGGATCAGGGCTGCACTGTGCAAACAATTGCACAGAGCAGGTAAGTATAACATGTTTGTTATTAAAAAATAAATAAATACAATTAAGCCTTTAGTACCACTTTAAGCTGGCCATAAATGGATCAAAATTCTGTCAATTACACAGGGACTAACTTCATTTCGAACCATCTATGGCTGTTCCTGTCCATGAGAAGTAGAATAATTGACTTCTCTCAAGTGGTCATTTTGGAATTTTGTTTGTTCAATCAGCACTGCAGCTAAATGGCTGCAGTGCCTATCAGTGTATTCTGACAGTATTGGAATGCAATAGTACAGCAAGGAGGATTCCTGCATTCACCTCTAATGTGTGTTAAGGGGAATCCATACATTTTTAATTTTTTTTTGATCAGCAGGCTAGCTGATCAAAAAAACATGGATGCATCTATGACCAGCTTTAGATTTTCTAGCAGAAGGCAAAGGACTAGTCAGCAGTATTGCATGGAGGCTCCTTGCATCTAATATTCCTCATTTATGTTGTAAAGCACTGGGTACTGCATACTGTGAGCACTATATAAATCTTGTATAATGATAATAATATCTTAGATTGTAAGCTCTAACAAGCAGGACTCTCCGATTCCTACTGTATTAAATTGTATTGTAATTGTACTGTCTGTCCTTATGTTGTAAAGCGCTGTGAAAACTGTTGGCACTATGTAAATCCTGTATAATATTAATAATAATTATAATAATAATAATTGACTAATCATGCCTTATCATCATGGTGTTGCTGTGTGGAAGCAGCCATCTTGGTAGAGGAGCAGAGCTTTGCTTTTTTAGGTGTGTGCTGCCCCCCCATTAACTAGTGATATGATGAATGGTGGGGAAATCCACCAAGAAGCATCAGGATAGATGGAGGAAACACAGATTCACAGATAATTGATGCAGAAGCAGGGAGATCTTTTCAATAGAGCTCCTGTAATCTAGCAATTGGTGGATAGAGGTATGGCAGAGTTTAGACTGACATCAGTATCCACAATACATCAGCAGAAACAGGCCTCTGCCAACACTTAGGCCATCCTGTATTGTGCATAGGGCACCAAAACTGATACCTGTAGGAAGTTTTTGTACATGAGGAGACTGATGGCTGTGATGGGCCTGGTCCAGCACCATGCAAATATTTCGCAATTCCTGAGAAAGATACTACATTGGTTGTAAAGGAACAAAATTAAAGTGTAAATAACCAAATAATTGTGAACTAAGCCCTAAAACTGGAGTTGCTAGTGTTGAGCTTCTTATAAGTATAGTACTGTTTACAGGTACATCTTCGTACATTCATCAATAGCTTTTTTTGTAAGGTAATGTGTAACCCTTATGTGGAGGTACACACAGATTATTTTTGCAGCCACGTGCATTTTATATTTTGGTCTGAAATGACCTGTTTCTTTAACCCCCAGATAAAGTTCCTACAAATAAAAGAGATTATATGGAATGAAAAATCAGACTGCTGTTTCTAGTTTGGCAGGCCAAATAAGCCTGCAGTCAAAGCCTGCAGATCTTGCTAATTGGGTGCTTTTCTTGTTTTAATATGGGATTTAAGGAGCATTAGGCTGAGAACAATTAAGATAAGTTCATGTTCTGGCATCCGTTTGTTTCTGAGGCCCTGCACTCTCCGTCATCCAGAATTACTCTTCCAGATTTAAAAAGGCAATGACCTAGCCCATTTATGGAGAAATTGGCAGTTCAAGAGGCTCAACTCGTCTGTCACTTTTTTAGTGTAATAGGAGAGGCATAGCAGTGCTAATGCAGCTGCCAATGACATCACAGTTTGACTTTTGTACAGATATGCAAAACAGCTCTGGTAAAAACTAGAAAGAGAAGCATATAAAAGTTAACACTGGAAATCCAAATTTGAGTTCACCAATTAAACAGCTTATTGCTTCAACTTTGATATACCTTAAAGGGACTTTCTACTTTTGCCAGAAAAATGCACAAATCCTCTTTATTCAAATAATCATAGTTCTTTTTACTTAGTGTAATTGTAAGTCCTGAATGCTAGAACTTTTTACATGTACTAATTACAAGACATCACTGGGTATCCGTCACAAAATACAAACCATGCACATGTATACAAACTCTAGTGATGATCCTGGACATGGTAATATAATAAGTAATAGTGTTTCAAATTACTGTTGGGGCAGGAAGAGCTAACTAGTCACCATGTTGGTTGCAAATGTTTTTTTTCTTAGTGTGGCTGGATAAAGTGGTTTTAGCGGCTCAGGTTTTTTTACTTCATGCATTCTGTGTGCAGTCCCCCCCCCTCCAGCCTCCCATAATGCTCACCTGAACTCCCTCTCGATCCAGCGATGTGCATGAGAGCTGAGTTTCTCTCAGGTCTCTCATTCCTCATTGGCTGAGACAGCAGGAGGGAGCCATTGACTCCAGCTACTGTTAATCAAAGCCAGTGAGCCAATAACGAGAGAGTGAGGGTGGGGCTGAGCCATGGCTCTGTGTGTCTTATGGACACATAGAGTGGGGCTCGAGAGCGAGCATGCACCAGTGCCCCTAGAGCAAGCAACTTGCTATTGGGAGCACTGGCTCAAGAGAAGGACCCACAAACAGGAGGATCAGAGCTGCTCTGCTCTGGGTAAATATGACATCTTTGTTTTTGTTTTTCTAAATGAATCTTTAATGACACTTTTAGTTTATATATATTTCTGCACTCCTAACTTGTAATTCCAGCAGACAGCAAAAATGGTATATACACCTATGATGTCAAATTAAAACAAATATATTGTGCTGTCTGCTTAAATGTTAAAGTAGCAGCCAGTACAGCAAAATATCAGTTTGCAAAGTGAAAAATGGGTAAATAAAAGTGCAGAGCTAATGTGCTGTCTTTACAATGAACTAAGACAGAGTATTTAAACACATATTATAAATGAACACCTTGAAAATACTTTAAAATTTTTTACACTATATCAAAAATGTAATTAAATGGTGCTCATATAGATTGATAAAAAGAAAACATGAGAAAACCTGATAATCAATATAGGTATTGAGTAAACATGACTCTAAAGCCCCATACACACGGTCGGACTTTTTCATGGATTCTGTCCGATCGGACAAGGTTGTTGAAAAATCAGACCGTGTGTATGCACCATCGGACAGTGTTCGTCGGTTTGACCGACGGACAAAGTCTTATCTCCTGCTGGAAATCTTTGCCGTCAACACGGTCCGATCACACCAAATCCGATCGTGTGTACGGTTGTCCGACCGGACAAAGTGCCACGCATGCTCAGATCACATTACAAGACCAAAGCTATTGGCTACTAGCCTCTACGTAGTCCCGTCCTAGGCAACAAACGTCATCACGTTCAGAATGATCGGATTTTCCGACAACTTTGTCCGACCGTGTGTACGCAAAACCAACATCGGACAAAGTATGACGGACATGGTCCGACGGACCTGGTCCGCGGATTGTCCGACCGTGTGTATGGGGCTTAATGTGACACAGACCAGGAGAGATAATTTATGTCCCACAGCATCATCTTTCTGAGGGTTATTCATTGGAAGCATTGCTGTGAAGGACCACAGGAGCATATATCTTCAACCGGAGGTTGCGTATGTGCTTGCTGGTTCTCCCTTGGTGTATTACACCACAAGCTCGATTGACTCATTAGGCATAGGCCTGTTTGAGTTCAAACTCTCTGGTAAGCCTCATACTTATTGGTGGTAGATCGTCTATTGACAAATCTTGTCTACACAAATATATATTTCAAGTCACCATGTTACTATGTTCATTCACTCATGGACTTTTGCTTTATTTACCATTTTTTTATTGTGTTTTTTACACATTAGAGTCACGTTTACTCAACACCTATGATGTCAACTTGAATGTAGGAAAAGTGGCAATATAATTGATCTAAAATTCAACATATAGCAAATTAATACATATTCTACAGAGCTTTATTTCTCATGCCCCGTACACAGGGTCGGAAATTCTGACGGGAAAAGTCTGATCGGATTATGTTGTCGTGTGTGGGCTCTAGCGGGCTTTTTCCGACGGAAAAAATTTGAGAGCAGGACCTAAAATTTTCCGACAACAAAATCCAATCTGACTTTTTCCAATCGTGTGTATAGAATTCCGACGCACAAAGTGCCACACATGGTCAGAATAAATTTGGGGGCGAAAGTTATTGGCTACTGGCCTCTATGTAGTCCCGTTGTGCGTTTTATATGTCACCTCGTTTGGAACCATTGGATTTTCCGACAACTTTGTCCAACCACGTGTATGCAAGACAAGTTTCGGGCAAAATCTGACGGATTTTGTGGTCGGAATGTCCGACCGTGTGTACGGGCATAACTGTCTAACAGTCTAACTGTCATACTTACACTATATTACCAAAAGTATTGGGACACCTGACTAAGTGTTGCCCCTGGTAGACCTGCCATCTTATATCACAACCTAGATAAGCAATGTAGATATACAGCCCTACTCAGGATGCTCTGGGTTTCTCACACATCTCCAAAACACAGGGGTTGATTCACTAAAGGCAAATAAACCATGTACTTTTCAAAGTGCAGCTGCACTGTGCAAGTGCAGTTGCTCCAGAGCTTAGTACATGAGGTAAATATTCACTTTGCAAAGAATACCCTAAGCCAGTGATGGTGAACCTTGACACCCCAGATGTTTTGGAACTACATTTCCCATGATGCTCCACTACACTGCTGGAGCATCATGGGAAATGTAGTTCCAAAACATCTGGGGTGCCAAGGTTTGCCATCACTTCCCTAAGCTCTGGAGCAACTGCACTTGGAGAGTGCAACTGCCCTTTGCAAAGTCCACAGTCTATTTGCCTTTAGTAAATCATCATTGCTTTTTATTATATTGTATGTTCCTTCAGGTGTAGAGACTGGCCTGTGTATCTGTGGTTGACACTAGTGACCCTTATTACTCAAAACATGACTATGCAGGGTATAACTTTCACCTGAAATGCCTATGTATAAAACCCTAATGATCTTCACCCAATCATCTTATCGCGAATCCCTGTCTCAATATTTTTTAGTAAATCAGCTGATGGATGGAAGGTTTGTTTGCTCAGTTTGGAGGTTTCTGGTATGCCAAAAAAACTGTATGCTACAAGAGACTGTAGTTGTTATTCACCCTTACATGGTGCAAATATTGCAATTATTGGTCCAGAAATCCTTAAACTAGATCACGCAGTGAGACAATGAGAGATGCTGGTGTTTGCATACACCATCACAAGTCCTTATTTTTATATGATTATTCTCTGTGATAGATCACCCTTTAGTGACTAGGGAATGTTGTGTTCTCCATGTGATTCCAGAGTTTGGCTTGTTTTTTGGATTGTGATTCCTGCTTTTAATCTTGACTTTTAGTTACTATTTAAAGCAGGTGGTGTCTGAGCACAACTTCATTCAAGTAATGCCTTACTATTAGCCTATCCTGGTCTTTGAAGTTGGTTTACTAAAGGCTAATAGGCTGTTCCTTTTGTAAGAGAAGTTGTACTGTGCAAGGGAAATTTCCTCAGAGCTTAGTGAATATGGTGAAATTTTTCTTTGCAAAGAATACCCAATCATGAGCAAAGAAAATAAAAATACTGTATTTTTGCTCACACATGAATGGATGATGGAAGGCAGCAGAACTTCACTTCATTTACTAAGTTATTAACAGTAAACACACTAGCGTGTACTTCTATACAAATACATTCTAGAAGTAGTGCCAGATATAGCAATAGTCAGTGAAGCTACAGAAAGATTTCACAATAAAGTATTGACAAGGCGAGACATTAAAAGTAATGTGCAGTTAACGTTAGTAATAAGTGTAGGTCATTATATGAAATTGCAGTTTTACCTAAAAACGTACAAACTGCAATAAAAAATAACACATTATATTCTTTCATATGACATTGATCCACATTAAGTAGATACAGTCGAGCACTGAGCTTTTCATCTAAACCCTGCTTCCAGTACATCAGAAATAGGATATTATGGTATAGCACAAGACAATTCTTCGAACATGTGTAACGACAACTGCAAAGGAGTTAGTATTAGAATCAGTCTGACAAAAAAAAAACCTTAAACTATAATTACTCTTTTACATGATAAGATCTTGGAAAAGATCCCATATAAATACCTATGTGAAATATGATCTAGCAAAGCTGTGCAATTTCTTAGGCGTTAGAACTGGGACTGATAGCCTTGGAGGTGTTTGGCGGCTCTTGTAAATGAAAGAGCCTGGAGGCAGGGTTGAACTGTCTAGGGCAACCATAGAGGTATGAATACAATGGAGTAACTCTGGAGATTTCAACACCACAGTTATACACACTACTGGCAAGGGAACACCATTAAAGCGGAACTTCAGGATACTTTCTAAATTTGCCCAATACTCTTTCTCCAGGCACATTAAAAACAAGAATTTCAACATACCCAATTTTCAATTTTTTTAATTTTTTTTTATAGTCTTTGATGTTGTTTTTTTTAGATGAAAGAGTAACTCTGTCCAGGTACCAGGAGGAGAAATGACTTATGTGCTGACACCATATTTCTTCTCTTTGGCACTGCTAAACAAACTGCAAGTCCCATCATACCAAGGGGCTGTTGGTGGTCCAGAGGAGGAATGGGTGTAGTGGCCACTGGTCTTATTAATAGGCAGTAAGGGACAATAAGCCCTGTAAATACAGAAATTAGAGATAAATGTTTCTAATTGGGTTCAATCAGAAAAATGCATGAATCCTGGGAGAAAATTGTGTCCTGTTTTTCTTTTTATTTCACTTGCACATGATTGTTTTTTTTTTTAAATACAGCTTATATATCAAGCCAAGAAATGATCTACAACTATCTATTTAAAAAACACTACTAAGACCTTATATTAAAAATACAGTTTCAGTTAGCAGTTCTTCCCATACAAGAGGAAATATTACTCAATTTCTACACTATAAGAGGGAGAAAAACTGCTAATTGACTTGGGCCTTCTTTCCATTTCTCATCAGCTTGTCATCTACTGCTTTAACACCACTGTGGTCCAAGGTCTCTGGGAAAAGTAAATCCCCATATCCTGTGACAAGATGGAAGCTATCTAAAAATTCTTACCTTTGCTTGATTAAGCCTGAGCGGAAACGTTTTCCAAGAACTCTAAAGTGTCAAATTGTTACTTTTATTCTCATGTAAGCATTTTTACAACAATCTGCACCTTTATCTCATCTTCATACTTATCGTCAGTGTCAAGCTTTCTTTTGGGTTCACACCCTATCCACGTAGCTGGTTATATCGAAATGGGGGTCAAGGGAAGAATCACAAAATGTCATGATGATCAGAATGTTTCCATGTTTGTGAACTCTGGGTAGATGAGGGATCATGTCTGCCCAATACACTAATGTGCCTACCAACCTCTACCTGACAAGAGGTACATGTGGCTGAAGAAGGGAAGAGATTGACCTGTACAATTTGAAGTTTTTTATTTTCTTCTCCTGCACCTTCAAACTCATCTGTCCGCTTGCTCTGAAGCACAAGCTGCAAGTTGCATTACTTACTATGCTGCCTATTCCAATGAATACTGTATTTTCGTGGTTTCCAGTGGGGATCTTACAATCCACTCTTGGGAACTCCACTGATATTGGTCCTCTCCTCCCTGGACATACCAATTCTCTCTTATTCTACGATCTACATTACCCTCGCCAGGATAACTTCCTGGTAAATGTCTTCTAGCATTTTCATTCCAGAACACTTGCTGCAGTTTACTGACTACAATTGTTTGTATTGTTTTTTTTTTTTTTTTTCTCACCTGGTGTTGTTTGATGCTCTTTTTCCAATGCTGTGTCACCATCTAACATTTATTTTTTCAGTCCCGTACTTTATATAACCTTCTTGCACTGCCCCAGGCCACACATGTCAGGAGTAAGTCTTTAGAGAACTGTGCTGAGCGCAGTGGGCTTGAGAATCCAAGAAGCTTGGTAAAAGCCTGGCAGAGGATCTAGCATGGTGGATCAGGCTGCAGCTGCTGCAAGTGGGATCGGTATGGCAAGCTGGGGTTAAGTATGGTACATGAGAGATAGCAAAGTCCTTCAGGCAGGCCGGGGTCATACACAGGTCATCAAGCTGGTTTAAAGCAGAAGCAAAGTCATTAAGATAAGCCAAGGTCATTCACAGGTGGTCAGGCAGGTAAAGCACCATCTGGTCTCCTTGCACCTTTGGACCTTTTCAGCAGTCCTAGAGGCGTTTTGTTTATATTGTGCTCTGACATGCGTATATACTACCTACGTTTGTGAGTATCCTGTGTGTAACTTTTTATTCTTTAATAATTTTTTAATGGAATTGCACTCGGTCGGTGCACCCTTCTCTTGTTTTTGATGTTTTCTTGCCTATCAGCTCCTGTGTGTGAGCCGATCTTCAAACCCGCCCCTTTCTGCTATTCCATGTGGCAGTACAGGTAGTGCTCACAATTACTGCCAGCCTCTCTGTTAGATATACTTCACAGTGTATGTGTTTTTTTTTTACTTCTGCAGCTAAATACCTTATTTCACATCCCTGATGTGCGGTCATGTCACCGCCCCGCTGACGTCAAAGGGGAATCTCAGTTCCTCCCTCTGTAGTATAGCTTGTTATAAGAGAGGGGCTGGCAGTAATTGTGAACATGGACTTTACAACCACTTTAAGTGATAAGATGAGAAAGCCAGCTTTGAAGCTTTGACCTGCATTGTTAATGGCTACTGCTCTTTTCCTGTCATCAGTAGAACTACAGTCAGGGCCGCTGATAGGGCAGTACAACTGGCCCTATTGTACCGGGCCTGCCCCCATCAGCTACACAGTGGGACCCGGGCAGCATTACAGTTTATTACTGCATTTTAAAACGAATAGCTTTCTAAACTTCTCCCACGCTCCTATTTGCTTATATAGGGGGGTTATATAATTTTCCCCAGCCCCATCCGGTCAACATCGGGGGAGCGCAGTGGAGGGACTATTTCTTTATTAGTCCCATCTGGCGGAGTGATACTGTGATTCTCCGTCCAGCTCCTGACTGCAGCGCTCACGAGTTATGAAGAAGTTGAGTGGCTGATAGGGAAGAGCAGGAGGACAATGTGGCTGCAATGGACACAGTGAGTGAGGAATAGAGCATTGAATCCTCACTGTGTCCTATTATGTATCACACAGGCAGCACAGTAAGCAGGTACTCTATCATGGCTCTGTCATGGCTCTATGTCACATTGCTTTTGGGTGCTGACTTTGTTATGGCTGTGCTGTGTTACAGTCTGTTATATACAGTACAGCCATAAGTTACAAAGTCAACACCGAAAAGCAATGTGACATAGAGTTATGATAGAGCACCTGCTTACTATGCTGCCTGTGTGATTATCGTAATGCTGATGATCATAAGAATCAGTGAGATGCTGCTTTACACTTCATTTGGGGGAGCAGTAAATGTGCAGTGGAGCTACATTTTTACTGCCCCCAAACCAATCCGCTTTAACTGCTTCCTGTCCAGCGACGTACCAGTACGTCACTGGATTGGAAGGGTGATATCTCAGTCATCACTACAGCTGATGATCAAGATATCATTTTTTAGCCCCAGCGATTCTGCACAAAGTAAAAGTAATCCTAGTGGCTATGAAACCACTGGATAACTTTTACAGGCAGTGGAAGGGGGTCCCACCACCGGCTGTGTGACCAGTAGCATCCAGCTCCTGCGACACAGTGATAGGGATGGATGTCGTTTCTCCCACTGTGTGACGTCAGAAACCGGAAGGGCGAGGATTATTTATCACTTCCGGTTTGGGTCTCATGTAAAGAAGCCGCTATGGGCTTGAACAAGCATCTGCAACCTCCCACACTGTGACACAGAAAGATCCCAATTGGGGTGTCTGGCAGTGGGGGGGGCATCTCTCCCCTCCTACACACAGAGATGTGTTCTTGCACTCTATGTTCAGGGACATAGATTGTAAATTTACCTGATGTATGTATAACTGTTACCTGGCTTTGGATTCACGGCTACATCTTGTAACGAATTGTACCAATGTCTCTCTCTGAAAAACATAATAAAAACTATTGAAAAGAACAAGCATCTGATCAAACTGATCTTGATTTGATCAGATGCTTTGGAGGCCAAAGGACAGATAGGGAATCTAAAAGACCCCAGATCTCTTCATAAAGAGAATGTTGTTCATCCCTTGTAAAAGCAAAAAATAAATTGTCTGATCAATGTCCGATCGTGTGTATGAGGCATTAGTCTGCCTAGCTTGCTACCTAGTCTAACTGAGCTAAACTAAGTAGCAAGCTAGGCAGACTAAGGGCATGGTGTGGTTGAAGGGGGCCCATCAGGTAGCCTGTACGGAGCCCAATGATTTCTAACAGTGACCCTGACTACAGTTATTTGCATTTTTACATTTTCTCACAATATTGTAAGCAAGCTAGTAATGTACAGTTCTTATAGCTCAGTTAGACTAGGTAGCAAGCTAGGCAGACTAATGCCCCGTACATACGATTGGACATTGATCGGACATTCCGACAACAAAATCCATGGATTTTTTCAGACGGATGTTGGCTCAAACTTGTCTTGCATACCCACGGTCACACAAATCTTGTTGGAAATTCCGAACGCCAAGAACACGTTGACGTACAAAACGTACGACGAGCCGGGAAAAGGGAAGTTCAATAGCCAGTGCGGCGCTTCTGCTTGATTCCGAGCATGCGTGGAACTTTGTGCGTCGGAATTGTGTACACATGATCGGAATTTCCGACAATGGATTTTGTTGTCAGAAAATTTGAGATCCAGATCTCAAATTTTGTGTGACGGAAATTTAGATGGAAAATGGCCGATGGAGCCTACACGCGGTCGTAATTTCCAACAACAGGCTCCCATCGAACTTTTTCCATCAGAAAATCCGACCATGTGTACGGGGAATTATAGTTTTTTGTTGGAGATCACATTATAGCTAGAAAGACAAAAGAGTAAAAGCCTGCATAGCATTAACTAATAGTCACAGACGAAGCCAATCTACATTTCGAAGCTTTTGAAAACAGCACTATTGCCGCTTATGGATCATTACATTTTATAATTTTAAGTTACAATTCCCATGTGTGCAATTTCAAATCATAAAAAAGGAAAAATGCTTTTATCATGTTAAGTTCGCTGAAGGTCATTTTACAGTTCAGTTCTATTCACCTCTAGTTGACTTCTGCATAGAAAGGATATATATCCAAATAATGCTTTCAAGACCAAAATTAGCTACAGATATCAGTCCTTGATCAAAAACTCCAAAGGCCTATATGAGATAGTGGAGATCATCTGTGCCTTAAAAGGCTACCAAATAGTATTCTTATGACATCTTCTGTTTGGCAAAGAGTACAACCACTCCATTGTGCTGATTACAATTTTTTTTATTACATACAGCAGTGTACCAGAACACAGAAAGACATGTGTACACATTATTTTCCTCATATATCCCCCAGGTTTGTGGTTTATTCTGAATTCAAATAAGGCACGTGCTACAGATGTCTAATATTTATACATTTGTATACTCAATAAGATTTTTCATTTCTATAATTCAATATCTGTTTAATGTATTAGACATCAAACAAAATTAAGACTGTACAGTGTGATCAACCATTTTCACTGCATGAAGTCATGTTATGGCTTCCTACATTAATTAAAACAAGGATATTCAAATACAGTTCATATTGCTTTCACTACTTTGATAGTATTTGAGAAATATGTCCTACCAGCTTCCTTGTATTACTTTAATCTTTCATTTTAGTTTGGCACTCTGTTGCAAAGATCTGCTATTTAAATATAAAACTTTCTATATATTTGGAAGGTACTCTAGCTAGTTACATCTTTATATTAGCTGTACAGGTGAAAAAACGTTGTTTACATAGTTACATAGTAGGTGAGGTCGAAAAAAGACACAAGTCCATCAAGTCCAACTTATGTGTGTGATTATATGTCAGTATTACATTGTATATCCCTGTATGTTGTGGTAGTTCAGGTGCTTATCTAATAGTTTATTGAAACTATCGATGCTCCCCACTGAGACCACCACCTGTGGAAGGGAATTCCACATCCTTGCCACTCTTACAGTAAAGATCCCCCTACACAGTTTAAGGTTAAACCTCTTTTCTTCTAATTTTAATGAGTGGCCGCGTGTCTTGTTAAACTCCCTTCCGTGAATCTTTACGCAAGGCAAGATTCAAATCAACCTCTATAATCAAAATGGATGTGTCACCTGTATAAGCAAATGTTCTTGATTTGGTACCAACCTCTTGTAATCTAGGGTGACCAGACATCCCCGGTTTCAGGGGACAGTCCCCGCATTGAGGATGCTGTCCCTGGACCAAGTCTGTCCCCAGTTTTGTCCCCGGATTGTATATGAACAGGGGCTGGGGCAATTTCTAAGAAAGTCAGTGCAGAATAAAAAAAAAAAAAATCTGAATTGCACACCCCCACTCCATCGCTCCTACTAGCTTGGGGGGGGGGGGGGGTGTATTTCTTTCCATTATCTGTGCCCTTTTCTGATGATCATGTGCTGGTCAGAGCGGAGGGAATATTTCTTCAGTTTCAGGTGCATGACCATCCAGCTCCGCTCACATGTTCTTCTGCCTTGGCTCAAGGTCGGCCAGCCGCCTGCCTGCTTATCTCCTTGCCTTCCCTGGCAGAGTGATCTTCTTCCGCTCCCCACCCAGTAGTACCCAGGGCTCGAAGAGTAAAACGTGACAGGCTGTGAGGCAGGCGGCAAGCGGCGATGGGCAGAGAGTCACTGATTGCCGCCATTGCAAGTAAAAAAAAAAAATATGTCCCCGGATTTCATTTTAGAAATCTGGTCACCTTATTGTAATCCCCTGTACAGCTGACCACAGGCAGTGAGAGAAAGGTCTATCTTTAGGGAGCCATTCATGTGGCTTTTTGCACATGGGCTGACATAGAACCAGCAGATAGAAGGAGAGAACAGGGAGAGCAGAGGGATGAGTTCATCCGTCTGCTGCTTTTCCTTCACTGTTTAATCAACAGGCTGGGGCAGAGTGGTGACCTAGAAGTATTGCTAAACTGCAGTAGAAAAGTCAGGTCCCCAGGCTGGTGCTACTGTCTGGCATGGCTGTGTAAATCTCATAAAAAGCAGAAATACAAATCCTATGCCAGGTAAACCAGGTCACATTTACTATATATTTTATAATGTGCATTTAGCTGCTTAAGCTCAGTTTTGATACCTCTGCAGTGAATGTTTTGCTCTATACATTTGAATAATTACAATGTTAGAGACATTTTAAAAGACTTGCTAAAGAGAAACATTACCCAAAATGGATTTTTCCTTTAGCCCTTGTTCACACTGCCGCAGCTTTAAAGTCACACGACATTGAATCCGACACTCCCTGCGCAACTTTTTTAACAGAAGTCAATACAAGTCATGTTGAAGTCACACCAAAGAAGTGCAGGAACCTTTTTCTAAGTCAGAGCGACTTAAATCGCACTGATTAGAAAGGTTTGATTGGCTTTAATAGGGTGAGACTTGTCATGCTTCTTTGAACTCTTAAGTTGCATGAAAAGTCGCAGCAGTGTGAACGGGGCTTAGGTGGAATGTGGTAAACTTCCTCCTTAGTTGATATTGGGAACAAAATGTGTTACAGTTAAATGCTTTCTTATTAAAATCCTATTTCCTATCAAACACATTTATCATATCAAATCCTTAAATCATAGTTTGGCCTATACTTGAATTTCCTTAGACCCCTCTCACACTGAGGCAGTTTTCAGGGGTTTTAGCGCTAGAAAGAGCCTCTAAAAAGCACCTGAAAACTGCCTCCCATTTTATTGCAGTGTGTGCTTTCACACTGGGGCGGTGCGCTTGCTGGACGTTATAAAAAGAACCGAAAGCAGCATCTTTGGGGCAGGTTGGGAGCGCTGTAAATAGCACTTCCAAAGCGCCGTTAAAGCGTTTTAAAAGCGCTTTAAAAGAGCTGCAAAACTGAACTTTTTTTTTTAGGTAAAATCCACCCGCTAGCAGCCAAAAGGAGCTGCAAGTGCCGATAAAACTATGCTAAAGCACGGCAAAAATGACAGGCACTTTAGTGCTGTTTTAGCGGCACTGTAGTGTGAAAGGGGTCTCAGGGATATCTGGAAAATCCAGGGGCTGGTAACAACTAACTGCAGCCAAAAGGACAAAGGCAACCTGTTGTGGCCAGTGACAACTTGCGCCTCTGGTTGAAACTGTGTAATATTGACCTAACACAACTATTGGGTCAGTAGACGATACTCTAAGGTCATTGTACAGCATCAGTGAGCCTGCAGGGGGCCAAACCCTTTCCCAAACCACCTAAAATAAAGAAATAGTTTTTTGATGGAGTTTCTGTACAGAAAAAGAGATTTCCTAGCAATATTTGACTTTTCTATTTTTTTTTTTAAAAGATGAAGAACAAGTGGATGGAGCTGTGACATAATACAGGTTACTTCTGGGAATTCTAGAAGAGCTGAAATCTCTTTATAGTATTGCCAGAACACCAACGAGACTAAAACCATTAAACTCCTACTTTGTTTTGTGATGCACAAAGAGTTTTGGAAATGTAGGTTCCATCTGTAAGATAGGGGATTAAAGTTAACATTTTTAATTATCAGATTCTGCACAACGTGAGATTTTAATATTTTTTTAAAGTGGAACTTCAGTCATTTTTTCATCTTTCCATCTATTAAATCTTCTGCTCTTGTTGTTTTAACTTTGGATAGTAATACTGTACATTTTTTTTCCTGCCAGCAAATACCTTATACAGCCCACTTCTTGTTTCTTGTCTGACAAAAAGCCTAGGCTTATGATATCATGCACAGCGCGCTCTCTCACTCTAGTGCGAGTTTGCCAGGAAGGGAGGGGGGTGAGTCAAAAGAGGGCCAATGAGATCTGCAGAGCTGGAGGTTCTTGTGTCTGTGTAAATCCAGGAAGTGAACAGGCAGCATCTTCAGCTGCCCACAGTTAAAATGGATGCAGCCAGACTCAATGGAGGGAGACTTCTGCAGCATATTTGGCAAGTACAGAATCACAGTATATATAAAATAATATGCAAAGTGGTTGGAGGGAAGCTTCAGAGTGGCAAAGGTGTTTTTATTGCAAATTATGTGAGCAGACTGCAGTTCCTTTTTAAAAACTCATGTTGTGCGTTAAATGTAATTGTATCGCTTACTCTCCGGAAGAGCCACTTGGTATTAAGGAAATTCTGTTCTGCTACGATTCATGACTCACAACTTCACAACGTGAACTGCTCCATCCCCTCTGACACCTGGTTATATGATAGAATGCTGCAAACACCTGTATGAGCTTAAGATGCTTCTAAAGCTAAAATGGTTTTACCTTAAAGCATTCCCGGCATTAAAGTAAAAAACATTTTGCCGCTAGCTGTGCCACCCCCACATACACACACTTACCTAAATCCTGAATTGATCCAGTGCTGTGCCCCACTGCAGGTCTCCTCCTCTGGTTTTCTCTTCTCACAGGAGGATCAAGCAGCCAGAGCTTTTGGTTCCCGCTGCTTTCAATCCAATCAGAGCAGAGTGCGGGGTGGGCGGAGCCACAATTTATGTGTCTATCAACATAAAAAATATAAACAATAGCCAGAGCCTTGCAGAAAAAACAGCTGCTAGCACCAAAGGGTAAAATATGCCCAAACCTTAGTAAACAAATAACAAAAAAAAAAAATATAATATAAATATAACAATATATATATATATATATATATACCACCAAAAATGATATCATAAAGTGATGTAAATAAATAACAAAAAATGTTTATATATATAAGTGTCAATCTTGACTAGTGATAGTCCTTAGTGATCTATAAGTCTCTCTGGACCACTCCAACAAAATGATTTAATGTGTCCCACCACTAATCCAATTCAGTCACCAGAAAGTGTTGCTGCCCAAGGCAAAGGCAGCAAACTGGGCTCAAAGGTATCATCCAGATTCAACAATGTAACCCTGGGGACAAAAAGGAAAAGGTCTGGTGTCACCCGCAAACCACCTCCATCCCAATATATGCAACAAAATACAGGAAATCGCCCGGGACTTTAAATGAGGTGAATGCGGTTAGCCAATAATTGACAGAGTACAGGCATACCCCACTTTTAAGTACACAATGGGGTTTATTTACTAAAGCTGGAAAGTGTAAATGTAGTCTCAAAATTTATTAAAATTGTCATGCAAACATAAACAAAATGAATCATAGCCAAGCCACTGAAATGATACATACAGTAAAAAATGCCATTATACATATCATGGTATAAAATGTAAATTGCAAAGTACACAGGCATGAAAAGTATCCCAACACGTTTTGCAAGACCATGCTTGCGTCATCAGGGGTAGATGCGTGTGTAGTACATCTGTAGGGGGTATAATGAACCAAATAAATGTCAACACAGAGATGGTATGGTGACAATTAGTCAAGAGGCATGGCCCTATACTCACCAAAGGCTGGATCAGACTGCCAAATGCTAAATACCCAGAGGCGTCCGTTTCATCCGTCAGAGGCGTCCGTCTCGTAATGAGTGTCCGTCTTGGGAGCTGAGGAGGCAGAGGAAAAACCAATGCAACAGAGCACAAACGGGGGGCAGACATGGCTGGGATGGGGGGTGTGTGTCACCAAAGATCTCCCAGTATCCATAAAGTCCCAGGCGATTTCCTGTATTTTGTAACCCTGGGGACAGACTCCCAGGAATGATGGTATTCTAAAGATGACAACTGCCAATAGCCTTTGAGAAGAGCAGATGGATGGCAAGACTTTGTGGAGTGGATGCTCACCAAAAGGAAAAGAGATTGATAATATGCATGTAATATGCATAAAGGCAAAGTGAATAAGCACTAAAACACAGCAGTCCACACTTAAAGGACAAGTCCCTATTAAGGGAATATCCAGTGAATAAATCACCACAGATGTGTCCCACCACCAATATAATGCACTCACCAGATCAAATGACTGCACAAAGATGTGAACAGAAAGTAAGCACCCTACAAATCACCAGGGCACCATGATGTGCACCACTACTAGTATAATGCACTCACCAGATCGGATGGCTGCAAAAAAATGTGAACAGCGAGTAGACATCAGCGATCCACATTTTTTAGGGATAGTCCCTTTAAGGAAAAATTCTCACACAGTGGCACTGACCAGGTATGCAATATGCAGCAGCATCTGGATAATGGGACTGTATGGGACAAATGCTCGCCAAAGACAGAGCCAAGATGAAGGTATATAGTGCAGTATTTAATGGGACTGTGGAGAAAAACAAGTAAAAACAACAGTATCCAGAACTTACAGCTAAGGCTGGCACAAACAACACCCTGCGGCGACAGTGAGGTCAGTACTCCACCCAACTAGTTTCACGCTCTAGTGCATCCTCTGGGGTCATACACAGCCTGGCTCAGAAGTGAGCCCACACGTCTGCCCCATAGCAAGAGGCTTACTTAGATGAGCGAGTTTGGGGTGGAGGAACTTGATTGGCCTGCAGTCAACTTGAGTCCTGACCTCAACCTGATAGAACACCTTTGGGATGAATTAGAGCGGAGACTGTGAGCAAGGCCTTTTCATCCACAGCAGTGCCTGACCTCACAAATGCAATTATGGAAGAATAGTCAAACATTCCCTTAGACACACTTCTAAACCTTGTGGACAGCCTTCCCAAAGAGCTGAAGCTGTTATAGCTGCAAAGGGTGGGCCAACTCAATATTGACCCCTATGGGCTAAGACTGGGATGCCATTAAAGTTCATGTGCGTGTAAAGGCAGGTGTCCCAATACTTTAGGTAATATAGTGTATGTATGAGTAAGGTAACCCTGAAGAGTAAATGTTCAGTATATGGCGCCTGGACTATAGTTTTAGCCAGCTAACAGTGGGACCGAATCTTTATGGTGGTGCACTTATTACCATCTATTTAAGACTGCATGCAGTAATTTGCTTTGGGGCTGCTAGGCAAAAAAAGTCTCAGGTTGTACTGGATTGCTAACAGTAGTGAAGTAAGCACAGCTGAATCTGTGAACCTTGCCCTGAACAGCTTGTCAGGTTGCAGTCCTCAGGGACCCAATTCTTGTTGGCTCAGTCTTTGTAATCCAGGCTCAGCTCCCAGCCCTCTGGTCCCTGTTGCAGGCTTAAGCACACAGGTCTGTACTTCTCCAATCCCCGCACTGCAGGACCAAGATCCTCTCAAAAGCACGGGAGGGGAAAAACTTGCACAACACTCCTCCTATTGCTACAGTATGTGTCCTTGTCTCTTTTACTTCACAGCCCCATTCACTTTCATAGTGCAGCTCTCCCCATGGACTACATTTCCCAGTGTTCTGTGCAGTTGCATCATCCAGGAGGGAGGGGAGGAGCAGCTGCATTAGCAAGTCTCCTTAATGCTCACTGCTCTGCAGAGCCAGGAGGGAGGAGTGGGCAGACACACACAGCCCACTCTGCTTGCTCAGCCCGCAGCACAGCAATGCCTGGGAAGTCCCAGCACTCAGCCTCCCAGTCCCAGCTCCCAGCTGAGTACCTGGCTATATAATAAAAAAGAAAGACATGGATACATGGCATAACATGTAAAACCAACAAATAAAAATGAGTTTGAAATTGTGTAAAGTGTAGCCATGTAAGATATGAATATATCCTAGTATTTTAATCAACCATGAAATATGATTATAAGACATAAACTCTAATTTTAATGCATACATAGGTTTTCTACATTCTCTCTGCATGTTTAATATCGCCAACCTTTTATTGCATTGTTTCTTTGAGTTATGATAAATGAGCTAAACGGCATTCATTTACTGCAGTCCACAGGAGTCAGTTTGGCTCGTACGTTTACCCCAGAATATCAAACATATATAAATCCTGACTAATCACTCCCTTGGAATTTTTTTTTTATGTTTATAATATAGACACAGCAATTCACTTCATTTCCATGTCTTTCTAACCCTGGGAATAAGCATGTGCTCTCGCATTCAGATTCAAACTTTCATTCTCTTGTCATTTCTAGTGCAGGTTTGATTTGCATTGGTGGCTATAGAGCTGTGTTTAAAGTTTTGTACCAGAAGAGTATAAAGATACTTTTGAACATTTTGTAAAAATGATTTACAATAAATGAGTGGGCACGGTAAAGCTTGTTTTTCTATTTGACTGATAATCTGGAAATCATTTTCATATTATTTCATTTTGGTTCTTCCTGCAAACATATACTGATAAAAATCAATAGATAACATTAAGGTAATATACAGTGATTTGCATATACAGTATTTTATGCCTTTATTACCCCCAGGGCTAAAAAATGTATTGTTATGTATATAATGTGAAAAAATTTATTTTGTATTATACATTTCCATTTTTTAAAAGGTAAATATGAAATGTTGCATATGAATAATTTGTATACACATTTCCAGACAGCATGTACGTACATTTCCAGACAGCATGTTTACCAGGTTATCTTAGCTTTGTTGCTAAAATTATCAGTTGTTTACAGAGCAAAATAGCTCAAGTGGATTTTTACAGGCACAAGTGAATGAGTCAGCAGAATGATTTTCCCCTCTATCTACTTGCTGTGTTCCCAGAGGGCTGTATGGAAATGTGATTAGAGAAAAGTGAACTGAATAGAATAGCTTATAGTATGCTATCTCTTTAAAAAAAAAAAAACAATGATCTGCAAATCCAGTAACAAGGAGCAACACTATGTATAGTTACATAGTTGGTAAGGTTGAATAAAGACAATAGTCCATCCAGTTCAACCTGTGTAGGTGTACGTGTGTCAGTGTCGATATCTTCTCCCATATCCCTGTATGTTGTGTCCTTTAAGATACACGTCCAAGAGTATTTTAAACATACCAATACTCCCCGCTGATACCACCACTTGTGGAAGAGAGTTCCACATCCTTGTTGCCCTAACAGTGAAAAACCCCCTGCACAGCTTATGGTTAAACTGCTTCTCCTCCAATTTCATTGTGTGGCCCCGTGTCCTCTTACACTCCCTGAGACTGAATAGTTTTTTTTCCTACGCTGGGATCACCATTGAGGGATTTGTAAATCGCTATCATGTCCCCTCTCAAGCGTCTCTTCTCCAGTGAGAATAAATATAGTGCTTCTAGTCGTTCCTCATAATTGAGGTCCTCCAGTCCAATTTTGTTGCCCTTCTTTGCACTTTCTCCAGCTCCAGCACATCCCTTCTGAGGACTGGTGACCAGAACTGGTATACTCCACATGTGGCCAGACCAGAGTTTTATTATTGTCAGGATTATAGTTTCATCCCTGGATTATATCCCTTTTTTTATGCATGCTAATATTCTGTCGTCTTAGGTAGCTGAAAATTTGCTCAGTCTGTCTTCTACTAGGACCCTCAAATCTTTCTCCATCCTTGATTCCCCCAGAGGTTCTCCCCCTAGTGAGTAGTTTGCGTTTAAGTTTTCAGCTCCTAAGTGCATTACCTTACATTTCCCCACATAAAACGTCATTTGCTATGTAGTTATCCACCCCATTATTTTGCTCAGGTCTTCCTGTAAAATGTTTATATTCTGCTGTGAAGTTATTGCCCTGCTTATTTTTGTGTCTTCTGGAAAAACTGAGATTGAGCTATTTAGTCCATCCACTATATCATTTATGAAGAAATTAAACAGAATTGGTCCCAAGACAGAGCCTCCCAGTACCCCACCTATCAACCCTTTGGACACGCCCCTGTAACCAGTTTTCTCTCCAAGAACAAACCTTATGGTCCATGCCTGTAGACCTCAGCTTGTAGATTAAGCGTTTATGGGGGACTGTATCAAATGCTTTTGCAAAATCCAGATACACCACATCCACAGGCCTCCTCCTATCTAGATGGCAGCTCACTTCCTCGTAGTTTATTTGTGAAATAAAGGTGTCTTATAAATTGTACATAAATTATATAATTATCAGTTTAACTTGCAACCCAAACAATATAGGTTTATGTTTATCAGTCCAAACTCTCTTTGGAAACATCAAATTGGGTGGCAACCGTGGCTCTCCCCTTAGATACAGTGAAAGAGTCAGCATAGCCACTCATGGAGAATATGTGTGCTATTCACTGGATTACTAGGCTCAAATAAAAGGAAAAGGCACGAAAACAGCTACCACATGTAAGGAATTGTATGCTAAACTATATTAAATGTTGTATTTGTAGTTTAGATTCAATTCAATATGATGTACAAATGTAAGGCAGAAGGAAGATCAGTATCTCTATTTTGATCAACAATATCAGGGCTTTATTATTGTGATAATAGCTTTCAATTTAGGTGGAATTCCAGGATAAACTTAAAGCAATATTAAAGGCTTTTTTAAAATAGAAAACATGTTATACTTAACAGAGCAGAACCAATCCTCCTCCTCTCTGGTCCATCACTGGCTCCTCCCTCTTGCCCATTGCCCCCAGAGCAAGCA
Source organism: Lithobates sylvaticus (assembly GCA_028564925.1). NCBI lineage: Eukaryota > Metazoa > Chordata > Amphibia > Anura > Ranidae > Lithobates > Lithobates sylvaticus. Next base: position 350,727,059 of record CM053026.1, on the reverse strand, counting down.
GCTTGCAATGGGGACACCAAGACAGGCTCGCACTCGAGCTGCAGCTCTGCGCTTCCATTCACACACAGAGTCGCGGCTCAGCTCCCCATTTGGCTCACTGGCTGTGATGGACAATGGCTCCTGCTGCTGTCTCAGCTAATGAAGAGGGAAAGTCCCCAGAGAGCCGAGGTTCTCATACACATTGCTGGATGGTGCTGGGGATCAGGTAAGTTTAAAGGGGGGGGGGGGGGTCCTGCACAGAAAAGGTATTTTATGTTCATGCAGAATGCACAAAGATAAAAAACCTTGAGCCTTTAGAACCACTTTAACTTATCTTAAAAATGCTCCTTCCTCCCTCCTAACACCTATGCTGACTAACCAGGGTAAGAAAGATGTATACTTATTTACAGGCCACTTTGGTATGGTTACGTGATCCAGCTCCACTGTATAAGCCAGTGTGGGCTGCAGGGGAGAGGAGGAAACGCCAACGACAGATGGGCCATAGGAGCCTATGAGTAACATCACTGCTATACTGTAGGCTTTTTTAGCCATTGTCAAACACTCTCTCCTCTCCCCTGCAGCCCCCATTGGCTGACATTGGAGAAATCTTGTAACAAGATCAGAGCAGCCTGAAAATAGGTAAGCATATGCATCTTTCTTACAGAGGTTAGTCATCGTAGGAGTTGGGGGGGGGGCATGTTTAAGATTAGTTAGGGGTTAGCCTGGAATTCCACTTTAAAAGGCAAAGTGACACCATTTGATAAATCTACAAAGATAAGTTAAAATATATTATGACTCTGCAGAACTAGGTAAATTGTACCACTAGCCATTTTTTTTTCCAAAGATAGATTGATATGGCTATACCTGTTTAAATTTAGTTAAATTTAGTTTTCTAATACATCTGTGTGCACGTTTCTCATATATCTACTGCTCTTTCAAAAAATACAATACAAAATAGTAGTATCTACATCAAAAAATAGTAAAGTAGTAGTATAAATAAAATAGAATAAAAAATAGTAGTATTTTTTTTCTGTTCAGTGATGCAGTTAATTTCACATGTCACAGAGCCTAATAAGATCTCATATTAATAAAAACGACATTTTAAATAAATGCCTTGCACAATGCAACACACGGATTTAAATTGATACACATACTGTTATCATTTAATAGATTAAAAAAAGATAAAAGTCAATCAAGTTAAACAAAAAAAAAAATAGCATTCTTAGGATATTAAACCCAAATGTGATGCAGAGGAAGGGAAAAAAGATACTCAAAATGTCTAATTTTCTCTAACAGAAAAAAAATCTCATCCTGATACCCAAATACAAATGTTTACCCCAATCAACAGGATTATTGGATGACGAGAGTCAGAACTGGATCATTAAGAGCCCTGGTTTTAAGCATCAATATCTCAGCACAGGGATGGTGTAGCTTTCACATTCAATGTTAAAATATACATTACATATAGTCTTCCTAACACACAGTAAAAAGCTTAAAAACAAACTTTCATTAACCTCTGTAGCTCCAAGCACTATGGAGCACTTTATTCCCAGAGGTTATAGCAGAAGCATTGATGTTCCTTTAGTTATTCTGTCACCCAGCTCAGTTCACTCTGCTTCTTCTACCAACAGTGAGTCGGCAGCATTCCAGACTTTGAATCTTTGAAAATACTGAGCAGGTGCCCTGGGAGAGGAAACATGACATCACTTTCTGTTTATGTAACAATGAAAACCATGACAAAGAGTGGTTCTACCTGGGAGGGATACAGACAGCAATTAAAACTTGACTCGGGTTTTAATCCTAAACCAAAAAAAAAAAAAAGGTTTTGTATATACATAACATTAAAGAGTAACTCCACTTTAGTTGAGAAAAAAAAAACATCCCCCTCTAGGTGATCTATGTACCTGTACATTACAAGGTTTTTTAACAAATGTTATTGCAGATTCCTAACTTTTGTTATTCTGAAGAAATCCCTGTGTGTTTTTCTGTGTCCATGTGGGAAAGTGAGTCTAATGGGAGTGGTTCAGAATTTTCAACCAGTTGCTGCACCTGCAGGGCTCTAACAAGGAAAATTGCTGGGCCTGCACCCCTATAGACGTGATTTCCTAATGAGAGTATCTCACCAAAAATGTAATTTTTGTTGCAGGGAATGCCTAAAATGTTATTTGTATCTTAGTGCAGACTTCTGGGAAAATCAGTGAGCCAATCACACAAGCAGGAAATTATATTTCTGGGGGGCGTTCTGTACACACTCTCTGCACAGAACACCTCCAAGTAGCCATATTGCATTAACCTTAACAGAAAATTACAGAGTTGTAGATTGAAAAGGAAAGGTCATTTTTAATAACATCCAATTACAATATGACTTGAGTCGCAATCGTATATGCTGTATTATTTTTTTTTATTTGCATTTTTTTCCCCACAAAAGTGGAGTTACCCTTTAAGTTGATTTTAAATGTTACATTAAGAGATTAAGGGTTAAAGCAGAACTTTAGTTATCCCTGAAGCCCCCCCCCCCCCCCCGCATTTTTTCTGATGATGTTATGGGTCTGTCTCCTCCTGCAACATTTGGGGGGCGCTGAACAGCTCTCACATAATAAGGTGGCAGTGCAATCCAATGCATTAATACTCTAGGCTCAGTCTACGTTATGACGTCCCTTGGTGGTGGGTCCCTGACACTGCATGCTATTACTGCAAGGAGAAGTAATGAAGGTGACTGAAGGTCACTGCTGAAGGTGAGCACAGCAGCAAAAGCTACATTTTATTTTAGTAATGCTGGCCTGTTGAGTTTTTTAATTTAAAAAATATTTTTTTTTGTTCCCAGATTTTTGTTAACAAAATCCCTAATGTAAAACTTAACAGCACTAAAATTAACATACTGGGAGGGCTAGAGGCTATGATCCTAGCAGATTCAACAATCAGATATTAAATGTTCCTCTTTGTAAACTTACAAATAAGGGCACTGTCATATAGAGAATCACACTGGTCATATACAGTATATAACAAATGGAAATGTACAGGTGTCCACCAGGCAAAGAGTCCTACCTTAATGCTTTTTTTGTAATTCCTTTATATACCAAGTGTTGCAATTCACAGTTTAACAGAAACATGAAAGGACGAGGCATGGTCAGCATTTAGCAGATACATTGAACCTCTCTCAGTAAAATCAGAACACAGCCTGCATAGTCAAATAAACTATTCAAATATGAGAATGCACTACATTTAACCAGGTATATGCAACAGATAGAGTAACAATGTGAGAGACTACACACCAATTTGTATATGTAAAGCCATGCAACTATGTTTTAAGTGGGGCGGTAAATTGTACCGGGGAACGAGCTTCCCGGTGGCCAGCGGGCCCAGAGTGGGAATGAGGTAACTGAGTTAATGTATAATAGGATAATCAGTCAGATATCTGGAAAAAGAATGTACCCAGAACTGGGCTCAGAGAATGGGAAGGCTTAAGATCACAGGGGGAAGAGGGAGAAGAAGGCTTTGGGAGATAACGGGGGAAAAGGAGAAAGAAAGTTGAGTATCTCAGGTGTGGGAGAAAAGGAACTCAGGTGGAGAGAGAGGGGGGAAGGGCCCTTCGCCCAGGGAACATGGCCGACCCCAGGGGTTCAGTCTGAAAGCAGGGCATCTTGAAGGTAGACATAAGTGGAAATAAAGTTTTGCCACGGTCTCCAAGTGTCTCAGAAGGTCTCCTCTCGGTTAAGCAGGGTAGCAGTGAGATCCTCCATGTCCCTGAGTTCATTAACCTTGGAAAACCATAAGGATTTTGAGGGCGGGCTTTCAGATCTCCAACATATGGGGTTGCATGCTTTAGCCGCACTCAGTAACTGGTTTGTGAAGGAAGCCTTATACTTCTTGATTGGACGGTTCGAGAGATGCAGCAGACAAGTAGCAGGGTTCCCCTCTAGGTCTACGTTAGTCAATTGTTTGATGATACCGATCACCTCTTTCCAAAAGGGTCTAGGTTTGGGGCAATCCCAAAAACCTTAATGCTTTTTACGCATGCTGATCTTTATAATTTTTTATTGGGTTTACTCTATTTAAGCTGGCCATACATTATACAATTTACTTGTTCAATTTCCTTTAGACTGCTTTCACACTGAGGCGCTTTACAGGCACTATAGCACAAAAAATAGGGCCTGCATAGCGCCTGTAAAGAGCCTCTCCTCTCACTCCAGTGTGAAAGCCCGAGTGCTTTCACACTCGAGCGGTGCGCTTGCAGAATGGAAAAAAAAGTCCTGCAAGCAGCATCTTTGCAGCACTGTAGGAGCGGTGTACACACCACTCCTAAAGTGCCCCTGCCCATTGAAGTCAATGGGCAGCGCTGCAAAACCACCAGCAAAGCGCCACTGCTTTGCGGGTGGTTTTAACCCTTTTTCGGCTGCTAGTGGGGGTTAAAATCGCCCCGATAGCGGACGAATAGCGCCTCTAAAACAACAGTAAAGTGCCACTAAGAATAGCAGCACTTTACCGCCGACGCCTCCAATGCCCCAGTGTGAAAGCAGCCTTAGATTTATCTTCAGCTATGTAGGTCAAAGGTCTGCCTGATTGCATACAACATTTTAAGTGTTTAGGTGTGACCACATATTATAAGGTTTTGGTAAATCTGAAGGAAAGTTGTAGAAGAAAATTGTATAATGTATGGCCAGCCTAAGTGTAGATTTTTAAAATGTCTAAATCATGATGCAACTAAGGAATGCAAAATAAATATATGTAAGCAAATGATCTGTTTTACCCCCCAAAAAAAAAATATTTCTGGACACGTGAAATGTAGTATAAGAAAAACACAGTTAATTAAAAAATGAATTCATTTAAAAATTCTTTTCCAGCACTTTTTTCCATTTTCACATTTCTAAATAATCCTTTCTTTTTCTTGCCATATTTTCACAGATGGCACAGCTTAGGTAACAAGATTGACTAATTGCCTTTCTTTATGTGACACAGCACCGATACATCAGATCAAAGAACTGAATGTTTTCTCACATGTGTAGCAAACATTGTTGCAGAAAGTGTGTGGTATGTGTCATATCCAATTGTGCAGGAATCCTAACTGGCACTGCCAATAAAAGTCATTTATAAAAAAACTGGAGCACAAACTGAAAAATAAGCATATTTTTGAGTTGATTAAAATTAAGTCTATTTATAAACGATTTGATGTGTGAGTCACACAGAAAATGCTTGATGGACATTACCCTATCTGTATTTTATGGCATTCATTTTGTGTCATGCGACAGATGGGTTAAATATGTTCACCATTTTTAAAGATTCACCTAGAATTTTCAAAGATGATTCACACACAATTTTCAAAAAATTCACCAATCAAATAATATATATAGTAGTAAACAAGATTCACACAACAGCAGCCGCATATAACATAATATATTCATTTAGATTGTAAGCTCCATGATCAGGGCCTTCCCATTCCTTCTGTATTGAACTGTACTGTAATTGTATTGTCCCCCCTCTACATTGTAAAGCGTTGCACAAACTGTTGGTGTTATATAAATCCTGTATAATATTAATAATAATATAGTCTAAAAAAAAATATTTGTCTTTCTCATTCAAATTCATCAAATTTTACCCATCTTCCACATTAAACATACGAATCCTCTTTGAAAATGAATGGCATAAAAAACAGACCCAATGTGCAGAAAACATTCGCTCTGCAAATTGCACAACAAATCCTTTATAAATAGGCCCTATAGTGTTATGTATATACACGTGCAGGCATTTTGTTCCAGTTTAATTAACCTTTCCACTTGGCATTTCTTATGCCATATGTGCTCCCTTGGCAATGCTGTAATAGTAATTCATTACTGTGCAGCTGTCAGAAAAAAAATAGCATAAAGAATAATGCAGACCAATTCTACCTATATGGTGTAGTCATCCCAATTGTTACAGGATTAATCTTCTCAGATTAATTTTATTGAAACGTATGATTCTGGATGTCTTAATAATTAGCTCAAAGCTTAGCTATGGTCAAAATGTAAAATCATAAATTCATTTTCACGTTGTATTTCAATTATTTTTAGCCTACTCCTATTATTCTGAATGTTCTTGAATTTTAAAAACCTTTTTTGTGAAGCTCCTCGCACACTTATTTCCTTGTATTTTATGACACACATTCACTATGCCCTGAGAGTAGACATTGCTGTCACACAGAATTCACAAAGTCTGCCTACGGAACTACAGAGGTGCTGGGAGAAGTTTCCAGAGGCGGAGTCAGTACAGGAATCACTGCTGGCAGGCAGCAAGGTACCATGGGATATGTAGTCCTTAGAAATTGAAAGTAAACAGCAGAGGAGAAGCTACAAGGCATGCAGGGAATTCAGGAATTTGTGTAAAGAGATGGCCAGCAAATAGGTAAAACTCACAATGTGAAAGAAGATGTATCATGTAAACTTATATTGGACTATCAAAAATAACTATTTGTATTACTATTAAAATGCCAATGTCAAAAATAAGAGTGTACTTTAAATTCATAGATTTCCTTTAATGGTTTAAATATAAGAAACATATTATGGAGAATATTTATTCATATAAGACTAGAACTGCTTCAAATTTTAAAAACGTTTTGTGTGGCTTATTTATCTATGTATATGAATATAATTGCTTCGAAAAAAAAAGAAAAGTCTAGTGGGTAATATTTACTATTGTATCAGGAAATAACTTAAAATATAGAAAAGGTCTGTTTGGGCATATAGGAAAAGTCTGGTGTGGAATAAGTATTAATCTTTAGGAGCATAATTGCTTCAAATACAGGAAAAATCTGGTGGGGGGACAGCTATTAAAAAAGAAGTATAGCCAAAGGTTTTTTGGCTATACTTTTTTGGCTATACTTCTCTTCAGGTCACAGGAATTCAATTACTTTTGCACTCCTGTGACCCAGAATCAGCTGACAGCAGCTAAAACCACTCTATGCTCTAGAAGGATCCTGATTATTTTGTCGAGATTCACCCAGCTGCTGGATTGACAGCTGGCTCTGGCTCTCAAAGAGTCTGAAAGCTGGAGCTAGCTGCACCCACCCCCACCTCAGCCGGTGCTCCATTGAGCGCTTGAGGGACAGAGTGGAGATCGTGACTAACAGTCACCGCTCTCCATTCTGAAAAGACTGAGTGATCATCGGTCATGTGATTGCTCAGATCTTGGTCTAGACATGGGACAGCTGCAGCATCACACTGATGCTGTAGTATGGAGGTGGACATGTATGTTTTTTTTTTATAACCCCAAACTTCTCCTTTATCGTATATGTTAAAGTATGTGAACCCTCACTTTGCAAAACAACCCATTAAGCGTAAAGTAGAAATGAAAGGAAAAACACATACATACAAAACACATACATACATACATATAAAAAAACATTTCTAAATAACTTTTTTTCCTTTTTTTATAAGTGATCACATTCCCTCTGTTCTCAGCTGCATAAGGAGCTTGGAGAAGGAAAAACAGCAGTAGACTGGTCTTCCCAGTGAATTTGTAGAGATAATACCGGGGTGCCTTGTTGCGGCCTCTGCACCTTACACATGTATTTGTAAATGTGTGTAAACTATATCCCCGTTCCTAATGTGAACTGTTAGACTGACCCCTCCAGCTGTTTGCCTGTGTACTCAGACCTACCCTAGACTTCACTGAGAGAGATCCTGATGCAGAAACTAAGCACAAGTAGCTGTTTATGTTCACTGTAGTAGTGGTCATTCTCTAGTATCTGTGGCTACAGGGACTTATCGAGACTGTGCCATACCACCACCGAGTATCCTTATTGGGTCCCAAAGACATTGCAAATTTGAGCTTTTGTCTGTACAGCTTCATAATCAGTATAACATTGTTCTATACGGTATGCGCACGCTTTTGCCATTTTGATGCTGTTTGCATTGCTAATCCTATGCTGCACCTGTTTAGTAAAGGTCAAGTTAAAGCTAACCTCTGTCTGGTCCTTTGGCCATTTCCTCATACTGTTACAATACTGTTACAATACTCCTGAAAGCTAAAGATTTAAAAAGACTGAAATAAACTTTTGAAATTAAATTAGCATGTTAAAGATAATGGAAGATTTTTGTGATTATGTTTCATTTCATTCTGGACTAACATGGCCTGGCTGTGTAATGCTACCAAAAAAAAGCTGTATTGCAAAATGTATGGGTGAATAGTTTCCAGGCAATCACTATACAGTGGTAGATTCACCACCTCTTTTTTTATATAACAGAACATGCAATAAATACTTCAGTGTATAAATTAACCCCTGTCAGAAAGTTGCAGGGTGGTTCTAGCACCCTGAAGCAAAACACATTGTTGACATTCTACCTTTTCTCACTCAACTCTTTGTTATTTGATGTCCATGTCATAATTATCATTTAAGTTTTACTGTGGTAATGAAAAACACATTCACATGAAGAAATATAAAGGCTTCCTTTTTTCCACACAGTCCAGACTTCAGTCTGCCTTCTCTTCTTTACAATCACTGGTCATTTTCATTCTATGGTGATGTCATGGAGCACAGTGTGAAAAAAAAAATCGATTTCAGCCTAAAGGCAGCATTGAGCATGCTAGCATTAAGTCGTGTATTCCTCCTTCAAATCTTTTTCTTCTGTAATTAAATATTCTACACACATTTTGCAAACAGATTTAAAGAAACTCCCATATTTAAAATGAATGATGCCCTAAAAAAGAGAAAAGTAAAAAAAAAAAACCTTATTCTCTGTGTTTATCGCAAGGGAGAACGTTAACCATAGTAAAAGTTAGCCAGTGTTATTATATTTTTTATTTTTCTAGTTTGTGTTAAAGAAAGAGCTAGCAACTGATTTGCTGTTATGGACAATATTAATTTTAACACTTTAATTTAGGCTTTCATTTATTTTTAGTAGTAATGAATGTTTGGGAGCCGGGTAAAGGAGCAGACCTCTATATTCATAGATTCTTCATCATATCAATGCAGATTTGTTCAATCTGCAAGAAATAATACTGTTAATAGATCATGATTTTTTGGATTCCTAGATTGTGTACTTGTGTGACAATCAAAAAGATCTACATGCAAATATTCAGGAAAATTTAAAAGTGAGGAACTGTGATAAAATAAATAAGGGTTGAGCAAAGGATGGATCCCATGAAGCCACACATTAATGCAGACCCACTTGGAATTAATGGCAGTCTCAGCCTGGGCTCCCACCAGGCCACGCCCCCCTGGTTCATACCTCTCAGCTGTCCCTGATTTCGAGGGACTGTCCCTGATTTGGAACTAAGTCCCTCTGTCCTTCATTCCTCCTCATTTGTCCCTCATTTTGGTCTGATCTGAATAGTTGTATATCAAATGCACTATTTATCTTTCAAAAAGTGTTTCCCAGTGGTAAACCTTTCATCCAATTTTTTTTTGTTTACAAACTGTTTTTATTTGGTACAAAAGGTGGTACAAAAAGTTTTGTCATATTCCATAGAAAAGAATAATACAGGTATTTTACACATAAGAAAGAACAAGAAAAACATTTTGATATATGAGGAACATAGTTTGCTTTAGTATTTTAACTTTATAATATTGTATATTATGCATATTGTAAATATATAACTCTAATGATGCTCATCTGATAAATGCATCCATTTTCTAAACTGCTTTGTAAATTTAAAAAGCCAATATAAAGGAATAGTAGTGGTAAAAAAACAGTTCTGGGTTTAACTAATCGATTTTTTTTTGTATAATTCTCTTTTTTTATTCTTTTAATGATGTTTTCGTTTTTTTTTTTGTCTTTTTGAGGTATTTGAGGCAATGATTTACTAAAGGAGTTGAGAATGTTCACAGAATAATTTGTGTGAATATTCACTTCAACTACCCAGCATATTGGTTTCTCTTTTACTAATTCATGTCCTTTCTACCTCCTAGGTATGGCTGGCTAAGCATGCCAAGGTGTCCATGTGCATTGGTTCAGTTCAGTTTTGATGTATGGCACTGGTCAACCACAGCAACATCCTCTTATAACACCCCACAGTGCTTTATTGGCTTTTCCTATGTCACAGACTTTGCTGGGTATGTCCATTAGCCTGTCTGGATCTTGGCTGCAAATGAGCAAGTCCATCCCAAGGACTAAAGTTAATGCTGCGCACACACGGCCAGACTTGCAGACGGACTAAGCTCCGTCGGCATTCCGAACGGAATGATTTAGAACACGTTCTATATCTAAGTCCGTCGGAAAAACGGCAGAAAAGTCCGATGGGGCATACACACGGTCGGAATGTCTGATGAAAACCTCCCATGTGACTTTTTCTGCCGGAAAGTCCGGCCATGTGTATGCAGCATTAGAGTTATCTCCACCACCCTAAAATCAGGGGTTCTGGGGAAAACCAAGGACCACTAGGTCTGGTGTCTGTCCTTCTGGTGGCTTTGAGTATCCTTCACCGCATTGTTTACTTGTTTGGATCCAAGCCAAGAGCCTCACAATGATAAAGAATATTATTATATTTGTAAAATTTGTGGCTGTTGCTTACCGATTACATATTGCTCCTGTTTTTTCTTCCTCACTAGCTTCATGATTGTTACTCTATCTTCTTGTGAGCGTGCCCTGTGGTGTTTGAGTTTTTAATGGTGCTGGCCATGATATATGGAAGCAATCAATGGATATTGCGTAAATGTCCCCCATATAAAAATATGCCGTATTACAAATTTAACTGCACATTTTCATAATTTGTCATTATAATCACTGACTGAACCACTTGCATTCCATTTGTCCCTTTAGGACATAAAAAAGAATGCCATTTTTAGTCACATAATTCTACACTGAGCAGGACAATACCATATAAAAGGGTTCTATTTATTTTATGTTTCTAGTTTCTGATTGTATGTTTCAGATATTTTGTAACTGAGTAAAAAAAACACATGCTCAGCATGTGTACAAGCACACACTGAATTTACTTGTAGAGATTGTATTGCGTTTATCAATCTTCATATAATTGTATCTTTTAATGGCATAACTTTGTGTGATTTTGTTGATATTGTTTAGATTTTTTTGAGCATAATAGGTCATTTTAAATTCAGCTGCAAACAATTTACTGTAATATTGCTTTCAATAACTGTTAGTAAGATTCTTAAAGCGGTATTAAAGTCCACTTTCTCAGTTGTACCTACAAGTAAGCATGTAATAAGGCTTACCTGTAGGTACAATGAATATTTCCTAAACGTGCACTGTTTAGGAAATATTCACATCTGTAGCAACCGGTGACATCACCGTTGCGTGCACACTGTGCTTTGAATGTACAGCACTCTTAAATGTGTCATTCCTTCAGAGTACTGTGCCACACCCATGACTCCTGTGAGAATGCGCAGAGGTGACGTCATCACAGCTTGACCATTCAAACGGCCGGAGCCCACAAATCCGAAAGGAAGACTGGGTAAAGATGGAAGCCCTGTCAGCTGCGACAGCATGCCGTGAAGGACTCAGTTTCACAAGTAAGTCTTTAATAATGTGCTAGTATGCGATGTATACTGGAACATTATTCCATTAACTTGCAGGGGGACATTTAAAAAAAAAAAACTTTACTACCGCTTTAAAACAACAGAGATTCATAAAAGGCAACTCCTCTGAGTGCTGATGAGTAAAGGGTGGTAATTATAAACAGTTTTTCTTTGTCTGCATTAGATATTTATGGGCCTGCTCTAAAAAGAGATGTTGAGTGGTGTTAATGCCTTTAGCAATAAATCGGATATCTTTTTTCATTCTGCATTTCAAATGTAACAATATAAAGATTAGATAGCCGATGCACCTTTATTGTAGTTAACTCACCCGACTGTGGAATAAAGGCATTTTTACTTTTTTTAAGAAGGTCTACAGTTACACCTATATACACTGCTCAAAAAAAAAAGAGTATAGCATCAAGTCAATTAAACTCCTGGGATATTGATCTGGTCAGTTAAGTAGCAGAAAAGAATGAAATTAACAACAGATGCACTACTGTAGATGGGCAACAATGAGACAACCTCCGAAACAGGAATGGTTTTACAGGTGGAGGCCACTGACATTTTTTCCTTCTGCTGACAAGTTTGGTGGTGGGTCAGTGATGGTCTGGAGAGGCTTATCCATGGAGGGACGCACAGACCCCTACAGGCTAGTAAATGAGGTAAGGCTTCACATTGCAAGGAGTACCCAATCACGTGCAAGGAAAAAAAAAAAAACAGCATTTTTGCTTGCACATGATTGAATGATGGAAGTCAGCAGACCTTCTGCTCATTTACTAAGCTCCGGAGCAACTGCACTTGCAGAGTGCAACTGCACTTTTCAAAGTGCACAGTCTATTTGCCTTTAGTAAATCAACCCCATAATTTGCACACGTGTTTAAATGACGCTCACATAATACATGCTGGATATCACAGTGCACACCAGAGTGAGACGAGTAACTTTAGACCCATTATTTACTCTAAGCATACTCTAAATTCATGAGCTGTAAAGGCATTTAAATCAATGCCTATTAAAAGTATTAAAAATGTTTGTGTCTATTTACTAAATATTTTACTAAAATATATAGTATTTAATATATAGTATGTGTGTGCACCAGAATGAAGATCGAAATAAACCTTCACATAAGCTCTTGTGAATTGACTAGCCTCGCATTATAAAAAAATAATGAAGCAACTCCTCCCACATACACTATATTACCAAAAGTAAAAGTAGTCACTATATACGTACATGTGGGGTGGGCGCTACAGAGATATAAAATAACTATACTTTAGCTAAATATTTCCAGTAGTTGGTTGGTATGGTGTTCTCATGTCTGCATACAGAAACATGTCCAGTAACATCCTATTTATCTCTCTGATTGACAAGTCTTGGCCACCTACGTATGACCTATTTTGACCAGGGACCTTGTTACTCACTGGTATTATTGACCCTTTCGTATTTAGGATTTTCATGGACCAGAAGAAAATTATTAGTGTTATGAAGGTTTTTTTTTCACCCATATTTCTTCTCTCATAAAAAACGCATTTTACCTTTTATTACTTTCTATTTTTATTATGGCAATGTTCTTTTCTGTTTCTCCATTTTGTAGTCAGTTGCTAGATTTTCAGGCACATTGTTTATATTTTGTTTACAGCTTGAAAGCTTTTGTGAGTGATGGATTCTCCAAAGCTATCAAGATGAAAGTCACAAAGATGTCATAGTGGTGTCAAATTTAAACCCTCCTCAGCTGCCATTCAACCTCACAGCAGTTAACCTTGCTGTATTATTTTCAGTCTTTCCATGGAACACCTACAGGTTCCTGTAATACTTGCGATCTTCACCCTTCAAACCACAAAATATAACCTGGGCCCCTTTGAAACACAGAGGCTTATATTTTCTCTCACTTAGATCACATAGCTAAACTGACAAAGTAGAATGGGTGCCAAATGTACAATGGACAGTTAAAATTTACCTTACTGGACTGAGTATATGTTGCAAAATGGATTCTGAAGTTGTTTCTAATTACTAAGTCAAGCATTAGGAAAAGCTGTGTGCAGTGCAATTATACAGTATAGCTGTGGTATATTCCCACGGTGGTAAAGAGCTGAAGAAAGAAGAGTGGCAATTGCTTGTATGAAACTGTGTGAAAAGCATTCTAAGAATGGCATTTTTTTGTTTGCTTTAACCTGGATTATTAAAGTCGTTTTAAAGGATATAGTTTTTTTTTTTTTTTTTTTACCATAATGCATTCCACTAACTACATGTTCCCCCCTCTACCTCCATCACACCTGAGTCTCATATCAATTAATTTCTGTCCCCGGCAGCAGCTCTTCTCTCCCTCTCTTCCTTGTCTCACAGGCTTTGCTAAGAACAGAAGGAGCCAATGACTGTCAGTCAAATCCAGGGAGAAGAGAGTAGGGGGTGGATCTGAACCACACTATGTGTGTCTATGGACACACAGTCCAACTTAGGAGTGGCTTGCATGCCTGCCACCATAGCAAGTGGCTTGTTATGGGGCAAACACAGAAGAGAAGGAACTGACAACGTTGGTGGGGGACCCCAGAAGAGGAAGTAAGGGGTGGCAAAACATTGCCCAGAGAAGGTAAGTATAATCCTGTTTATTATTTTAATTAAAAAAAATTATTTGGAAACTCTTTAAAGCGGAGTTCCACCCAAAAGTGGAACTTCTGCTTTAGGACTCCTGACCCCCTGACATGCCACATTTGGCATGTCATATTTTGGGGGGGAGTGAGTACCTAGTTTTAACAACTACCCAGCTCCCACTTCCGCTTGTGCCACCTAAGCAGCTCGAGCAGAAGTTCTTCTTTCCCACTCCCTCCCTGCAATCTTCTGGAACACGTCACAGGTCCTAGAAGATTGCCGGCCATTCAGGACACTTGATTGTGAAGCCGCACACTAGTGATGCCTGCGCCGGGGAGAGAGGAGGGAGAGAACCGAGGCTTCGGGCGGCCGCATCGCTGGATCATGGGGCAGGTGAGTGTGTGTTTATTAAACGTCAGCAGCTACACTTTTTGTAGCTGCTGACTTTTAATGAACACGAATACGGCTGGAAGTCCATTTGAAGTATTAGTATTCTACCACCACTATATTGGGTTATAGACTTTATAATCACTTTAAATGTGTAGAAGCAGAGAATCAATGGTTGTCTTCACACAGTTGCACAAGTCTTCTAGAAATTCCTAAAGCCTCTGATGACATGTCACCTATGTAGGTACTATCTGCCCACTGACACAGGTTTTCAGGCTCAGGGCTCCTGGTAGAATACATTATACACCATTTTAATTATTTCATTTATGTATACAGCATTCTGTAGACTATACAATGACGGGGTTACTTCAGCCTTGGATGCATGAATGATTCATTGAGCTTATTGTAGTCTGGGACAGATTTACCTGTTTTTAATTAAAGCGGAGCTCCACCAGCACCAAAAATATTAAAAGTCAGCAGCTACAAATACTGCAGCTGCTGACTTTTAATAAATGGACACTAACCTGTTCCAGGTTCCAGCCGTGTCCGCAGAATGTGATGAGCGACCGCTCATCTCTCGGCTGCCCCGCCGCCATCCTCTGTCAGGGAATCAGGAAGTGAAGACGCAACGTCTTCACTGCCCGGTTCCCTACTGCGCATGCGCGAGTCGTGCTGCGCGTCTCTATTGGTCCCCGTTGTGTCTTGGGAACTGTGTTTCCCAAGACACAACGGGGCATCTTCGGATATCTTCGGATATCTCGTCCCGGAAGTGGGTGCAGATACCTGTATTATACAGGTATCTGCACCCCCTCCCCCCTGAAAGGTGCCAATTGTGGCACCGGAGGGGGGGAGGAATCCGATAAGCGGAAGTTCCACTTTAGGGTGGAGCTCCGCTTTAAGCATTTTTGTGTTATTTGTACCTGTACATGCTCCTCGATTTATATGCAATTTTTATTTTATTTTCAGATTTTTCTTTATTGGTTTTGGGAAGAAAAAAATGAAACAACAGTAAACATGTACGTAAGGGAGATATTAACAAGAATATCTCATCTTATATAACTTAGACCGGTAACAACTTAGTAGTTGTAAAGCATCAGACTTTTATGAAAAATAACATAACATCACTCTACTGTGTCTCATAGTACCAGGGGAAGGTGGTGGGAAAGAGATAGACATGAAGGAGGGAGGATTAGCAAGTGATTGAGTATCAGGATAGAGTGTTTTCGGCTTGGTAGGCATTCCACTAATGGGAAAGGGCACAGAATAAGGAATCACCAGTGAGGCACCTCAACTTTTAATGAACTGTTGAAAACTTGTGGTATTTCTCATAAGGGTAAATCAGGGAAGACCATTGTTTATGAAATTTTGAAAGGCAACCATGTTTATAAGCCATTATCTGTTCCAAAGTGTAATGCTGCATACACACAACTGGACTTTTCCGTCAAACTAGGTCTGACGGGTTTAGTCCGTCGGACAATCCGATCGTGTTTGGGCTAATCCGTAAATTTTTCGGGGGAAAAATCTGGCGGACCTAGAAATAGAACAAATCTATCCGTCGGACTCAATTCCGACGGACTCAATTCCGACGGACTTAAATCGGGAAAACCGTCTGTGTGCTGGTCCGACGGACCAAATACGATGCAAGGGCAGCTATTGGCTGCTGGCTATTCTTTAGTCCTGTTTACGTTACCACGTCAAAAACGAACAGACTTTTGCCTGGACTCAGTCCGTTCGTATGTGGGCAAGTCCGTTCGTTCGGAAAGTCCGTCGGAACTCCGTCGAAAGTCCGTCAGGAAGACCGTCGAACCTAGTTTGCCGGAAAGTCCGATAGTGTGTACGCGGCATAAGTTTCAGATAGGTGGTTGATTACTTCACTTCACTAACGTTTGGTGTAGCATCTGATTTACATTATCGCATTATTATCAAGCATGCCGCAAAGAGAACATGCATAATCATAGAGTGAAGATCTGGTTGTTTGACAGAAACACTTAGTAAGGCCTGTTCAATATTTGGTTTGATTATCAATCCTGTCAGTTTTGCAATTAAACAGAAAATAGAGTTCCAAAAGCTGCAAAGATGTGGGCAGAACCAAAGTATATGGGCTAGGGTTCCTACCTGGCCGCATCCCCTCCAGCATAGGTTAGAATCATGGAGATTACTCTTAGCCAAAATGTAGGGAGTGTAGTACCAGCGGAGGTGGAGTTTCTGTGCCATTTCCCAATACATTGAGCACATTGAGTGGTAAGATTGGCCATAATGGCCTTGCTCCATTGTTGAACAGAAATGGTCTGTTTTAGATCTTCCGACCATTTTAGTAGTGGCTTAGACAATGAGAATGACATTTTATCGTGCAGGCAGTTATAGAACAGGGAGATACCCTTTTGTGGGGGCTTCAATGAGAACCAGAATTTCCAAATCTTGGGAGCCAAACCTAGTTCTGAAATAGGAGACTGCTGCAGAGAGGATATCATTTGTGTATATGTCAGGAATTTCTCAGTTGGAAGGGTGTACTGAGATAATAATGTAGAAAAGGGAACGGGTTTGTTCTTACAGAATATGTCTGAGACAATGTGGATCCCTTTCTCTTCCCATGTCTTAAGAGTATTACCTGGGAGGAGGAATTGGAAGACCTCCAATGGGATGGGTAGGTTAACCGGTTAATCGGAAGTATTGCCAAATTTTAGGAAGTATTTCCATGCTGCATCAGTTGCAGATCTAGTGGGATGGTCCTGACCTATTTTAAGATTGTGAGAGGAGGCATTTGCTAACAGCAGAGAGCTTAGTTTTCCCAGCGAAACTGATTCCTGTTCTAGAGAGCACCACAGTTTAAAAGTAGACTGATGGAACCAAAATCTAGTTTGATCTAATAAAGTTGCTATATAATAGTCGTGTATGTCAGGTACACCCAAACCTCCTACTTTCCTGTGCTTCCTGAGGGTGTTGTGGGCACATCTGACTTTACCATTGGGCCAAAGAAAGGTAGACAGTATCTTCGGCATAGATTCGAAAAAGAACAGCGTTACTGGAATGGGAAGTACTCTAAAAATTTGGGGGAGAATCGACATTTTAAAGGCTGCTAACCTTCCAGCCCAGGATAAGTAATATTTGTTCAACTTATTAAGGTCTTTTTGCGTGTTGTCAATTAAAGGTACATAGTTACATTTGTAAAGGTTGGAGATTGGAGATGTTGGAGATATTCCCAGGTATGATAAGGATTCAGTAACCCATGGGTAAGAGAATTGCTGCTGTAGGGTACGTCTATCTGTGTCATCTATATGTATGCCTAGGATGTTGGACTTTGTCGCATTTACTTTATAGTAAGTCATTTGGTTAAATGCATTGAGAATTTCGTGGACAATTGGGAGGGATTGCAGTGGATCAGACAGGGATATACTGATATCATTCTCAAAAAGGGTGATTACATGGGATTTCCCTTTATATTTATACCCTTTATTTGAGCATGGGACCTTTTTTTTTCTGCTAACGGCTCCATTGCAAGAGCGAAAATGAGTGGTGAGAGGGGACAACCTTGCCTTGTCCTGTTTGATATTGTAAATTTTTTTAAGAATAGGCCATCAGCGTAAGCCGAGGGTACGGTATAGAGTGCTGAAATGTTTTTCAAAACTGCAGACAGGGGCCCCAATGGACCCTATCAAATGTCTTCTTGGCATCTAGGGTAAGCAGCAGAGAAGGTCTTCTGTTATTTTCCACATGATACATAAGATTAATCATACGCCTTGTGGCGTCTGGAGCTTGACGCCCTGGTACAAACCCACCTGTTCCGGGTTTGACTAACATAGGTAGCAGACAGATTAGTCCAGGGATCCTCAAAGTACGGCCCTCCAGCTTTTGCAGAACTACACATCCCATAAGGCATTGTAAAACTCTGAAATTCACAGACATGACTAGGCATGATGGGAATTGTAGTTCCTGAACAACTGGAGGGCCATAGTTTGAAGACCCCTGGAGTAGTCTATTGGCAATGAGTTTAGCATACAACTTTAAGTCTACATTTAGTAACGATATGGGCCTAAAGTTCTGTATGTGTAATGGGGCATTCCCCGATTTAGGTAAGGTGACAATGTTGGCAGTTAACACTTCAGGGGGAAAGGAGGCCCCAGACACAGCAGCGTTAAACACAGATTCTAAGTATGGAGACAGAACTGGGTGAAAAAATTGGTAGTATTCGAATGTAAAACCGTCTGGTCCTGGTGATTTATTAAGTGGGAGGGCCTGAATTACTTTCATGATTTCTTGATATGTAAAGGGTTGATTAAGAGCTGACAAGTCATCAGAGGATAACATAGGTAGAGTGATGGAGTTCAGAAAACCATCAATCAATTTGGGAGTCGGTTGCGGGGTATCTGGGTTTTGGTTTAAGTTATATAATGAACTATATGACTGTAGACGATGAAGGCGTCTGCCATATTTTGAGGGTTTAGTAGTTTCTCGCCTGTTTTGGGATCAGCAAGATGGGATCATTTCTGTTTTGCAGTTTTATCTTTCAGTTGTTGGGCCAATAATTTCCAAGCTTTGTTGCCGTGGTGATATTGATTAGCTTTTATGAATTTAAGTTGGTTAAGATGTTGAGTCATTAGAAGCGATCTCAGCTCAAGTCTCGCCTGATTTAGTTTCTCTAATATGTGGGATGTGGGCTTCTGCTTGTGTGCTTGTTCTAACTGTTTGATATAGGACAAGATATCGTTTAGCTGCTGTGTCTTTTGCCAGCTCTCCACCGATCCTAATTTCCTCATAACCCCTCAGATAAATGCCTTATGTGAGTTTCATAAGGGGAAGGGGTGGCGGCGGATGGAGCATTGGTTTCAAAAAGTGATTTTAGTGAGTTTTGTATGTGGTTTTATGTTATGGTTGAGACATCATCAAGATGTCATTGCGCCAGTGGTTTGCTCTCGTCCCCAGTCCTCCCCTCCCCACTGTGATAGACACTGGGGCATGGTCTGACCATGTGCAATTGCCAATGTCTGATTTGAGCATGTTTTGGAGCAAGAACTTATCGATCAGAAATAAGTCTATATGACAGTAAGTATTATGTGTGTGGGAGAAAAATGTGTAGTCCTTTTCTGTTGCGTGTTCACACCGCCACACTTCAAATAAGGAGGAGGTTTCCAAAAATTGTGACAGCGTAGCTCTATGGGAGCGGTGAGGTGATGGGCTGGTGGTGTCCATTTGTCGGTTACGTACAGCATTGCAGTCTCCACATAGAATAATTTGACCTTGGCACATAGATCTTCTTCCAAACCTTCCGTAGTGAAGAAATCGGTTTGACATTAGGGAAGTAGACATTGATGATGGAATACAAAACGTTGTTGATCTGGCATTTAAGCCCTTTGTGTCTGTTTCAGAAGCCACAAATTTGAATCTCTGACCACAATAAGCACTCCTCTCTTTTTCGACGGGGCGTTGAAATGTGTTGAAATGTGGGCATCTTATTGGCAGCAAAATAAATTTCTTGTAGGCAAAACACATTGCATTCCAACCTGATAGCCTCCTTCCATACAATTTGTCTTTTGGCTGGGCTGTTCAGGCCTTATACATTTAAAGAGGAAATTTTGAATGTCACTGTTTTGTTGGGTACGTCAATGGCCAGTGAAGAGGATAAAGGAATACAAAGGGAAGACTAGTTGTGTAGTACTATACGTGCCCTGTTTGATAAGGTAAGACAAAATAAAAAATAAATAAAAAAAGCAATCAACTTAGGTGCGGGAGTCTACAGTAGTTTGTAAGACTGCGGCGCTATTTGGCGCTGGGGTCTAGAGCCAAGCCTTGAGAGATTTGGTGTGAATGAAGTCTGGCTATGAGTGTAGAGAGTAAAAACAACTTTGGCGTGTTCCAAAGGAAACAAGTAACCAGGGGGAGTATTTCCAGTAGGAAAAATAACAGGAAAAAAATGAAATGATTACAACCTGGAATCTGCGTGGGTCTAAGCTACAAATCTTAGGGAGCAACTGCTACTGATATGATGTAGACGCTGTAAGTGCTCACTGGAGCCATGTCGGAGTATTGTAGGATATAGGTACAGAGGGTCAATCATTAGGGGGATCGAGCTGATCCGGAGCTGTGTGATCCAGTAAGCTCCACTCACACAATAGGCGAATTCCGTCAGCTAGAGAAGTGACCGTGCAGGTATGATCCTCTTTGGTAATGAGGAGCTTTGCCAGGTAGCGCCATTGGTAGGGGATACAATGATTAGGGATGGGCCAAACACCCCCAGTTCGGTTCACACCAGAACATACCGAACAGGCAAAAAATGTGTCAGAACACACGAACACCGTTAAAGTCTATGGGACACGAACATGAATAATCAAAAGTGCTCATTTTAAAGGCTTATATGCAAGTTATTGTCATAAAAAGTGTTTGGGGACCTGGGTCCTGCCCCAGGGGAAATGTATCAATGCAACAGCCATTTTTTGGGAGCAGTGATTTTTTTTAATGCTTAAAGTGAAACAATAAAAATTAAATATTACTTTAACCACTTTACGACCAGCACACAACGATGTACGTCCCTTTTTTGAAGAGGGATTTCTCAGTAATGGCAGCAGCTGCTGCCACAACCAAGATATCCATCTCTTCAGGCGCCGGTCATGTTCACGATAATGGTGGTCTCCGCAGCAGATTCACCACTAGATCACCGTTATTGGCGCGGGGAGAGGTGCCCCCACTCCTCCCGTCGCTCTCCCGTGCCCTCCGCCACTTACCGGAGCCATCGGCAGCGGCGGAGGCGATCAGGTCCTTTTCATAGCTGGGTATGGAGACAAGTGAGGGGAAGATGGTCCCCCACCCGTCTCTATACCATAGCAGGACGGAAGCGACGTCAAAACGTCACTTCTGCCCATACCTCTTAAAGGAGCATTTTTCTGTTGTAATTTTTTCAAAAGACAATTTTTTTTTTTTTTTTTTTTGCATTTAAGTCCAATTATGAGATCTGAGGACTTTTTGACCCCAGATCTCATATTTAAGAGGACCTGTCATGCCTTTTTTCTATTACAAGGGATATTTACATTCCTTGTAATAGGAATAAAAGTGACCCATTTTATTTTTTTTTAAATACAGTGAAAAACTAAATAAAATCAAGTAAAATAAATAAGAAAAAAATGTTTTTTTAAAGCGAATTGTCGGGTCTCAGCAATATAGATAAAACTCATTGAAAACAAGAGAATGGGATCCCCCAAGTCCATTACCAGGCACTTGGGTCTGGTATGAATATTAAGGTGAACCCCGAACCAATTTTTTTTTTTAATGGCATAGGGATCCCCCAAAATCCATACCAGACCCTTATCCGATCATGCAATCTGGCAGGCCGCAGGAAAAGAGGGGGGACAAGAGAGCGCCCCCCTCCTGAACTGTACACGGCCACATGCCCTCAACATGGGGAGGGTGCTTTGGGGTAGCCCCCCAAAGCACCTTGTCCCCATGTTGATGGGGACAAGGGCCTCATCCCCACAACCCTTGCCCGGTGGTTGTGGGGGTCTGTGGGTGGGGGATTATGGCAATCTGGAAGCCCCCTTTAACAAGGGGACCCCCAGATCCTGGCCTCCCCCTCTGTGTGAAATAGTAACGGGGTACATTGTACCCCTACCATTTCACAAAAAAAGTGTCAAAATGTTTAAAAAAAAACAAGACACAGCTTGGGACAAAATGAAAATGTCCCATGATGTCCATTTATCTTCTTATAAACAGAAAAAAGTAGCGCTAAGACACATGTATATCATGTGAAAAAGATGCCATAAATAAATGTGTGTATTATGGCATTCCCATAGTGAGCGTGAGCAATATCAATCATAAATCCATATTTGTTGAAGATAGAACAAACAATATGCGTGAACTAAAGCAAAGACAAATAAGTGCAAAGTTCATGTAGATGATGACACCCCAAATGAGTCACTGGGAATGGCTCAGGGGCACAGGAACCCAGGTAAGGAGCAGACTTGTCTGATGTTACGGAAAAGCAATATACACTCTTACCAGAGGTGTTGGATACAGCTACCGTACGGTATTTGTATCAAGCAGGCTTAAGTGTTGGAGTTCTTGCATCCGTGGGTGCCAGATGGAGCAGGTGGAATCCCCGGCAGTCAGGAACCAAGCCGCATGCAGGGCAACCAGTGGACCAATCCGTATACACAGCAGCCAGTGGACCTCCAATCGCCAGATGATCCAAGGGGGAGTGATCCCACGAACCGGGGAAACAGGAGGAAAAAAATGGAGACAACTCCAATGGTGCAGGTCAAAAAGGTATAAAAATTTATTCACATTGGTATGTGACAAATCAAAAATAAAATAAAATCTCGAGATGATATAAAATGGATCGGCAATGTGGAAAGTATGAGACAGCTGGCCCGACGCGTTTCGACACTATCGGTCTTCTACTGGGGCATATCTCTAACCTCCCCACACTGCCAAAAACAATTTATGGACAATAGACTGACATAGCCCCGCCCCCCTGGTCCTGAACAGGAAGTACACACCTCCGGCCCGAGCCAAGTAGGATAGGGGTAATTAAATGCCCATAAAATTCAAATACAGACATCATGAATAGTTTGACAATCATATAACGCAAAGTCAAGTGCACAGTCACGATACAACCTGGATGTGAGATAGATCATATAAATGATATAGCAATGCGCCTGGAGATGACCCAAAAAATGTATATATACAAGCGCGGGGTGTCCCCCACTGATGGGCCAGTCAAACTTCTGAAATGTATGGGCCAATCCAGGGCTGAGGGTATAATTCCCGCCATAGACATCCGCCAATAGCAGCAGCTGCCATGACAGGTCGGGCTCAGACTGGTTGACCTCCCCAACGTAAACAAATACATTTATAACGGTGCTCACATTAGATGGCTTACATGACAATCTGGAGTGGAGCCAAAGGCACATGAAGTCACACGAGCAAACCCCCGGCACTGTGGGCCGCCATAGACTCCTCGATGCCCTAATGTAGGAATGTATGCAAACTAATAAACCCGGAAGATGGAGGGCGCAGGCAACCTAACACGTGTGGCTACGCTCATAATGTCATGTCAAAATAGGGAAATAAACAACACATGGAATCCGGTGGGCGGACTCCGTTGGTGCACGGTGGCGTCATCGCGTTGCGTCGATGGAACGCATAATCCGACCAGCGTGACAGGGACAACATCCTGTTCGCCGTGGCTACCACCCAGCGTGACGTCACATCCGATAGGGATGTAAACAACGTCGCGTCTTCGGTGAGTGGGCGTCGTCAGTGCGCAGTGACGTCACCACGTTAGATGACTAAAACATAGGGACACACACAGTGCGCATGTGCGCACACATAGAAGTCGGCAAGTGGGAAATGCTGGGCCCAACATAGGCTACACAGCCATTTGAATGGGCGTACGCTCGGACCACGGCCTATATGACAAAAAAGGGGAAAAAAAAGGGAAAAACCACTAAGGGGAATTGGATGGGAATAAAGACTTAAAACGAACTCAGTCCCTTGCGGTGCACCAAAGAACGTCTTAAGAAACAACTGCCCATTGAGGAAAATGCATGTGCATTCAAAATAAGTGTGTATCGATATATATCGATCTCACAAAAACATGCACATGCATTTAACAACATACTATGTAAAGATATGTATCGATCTCACATACGGTATACAGTATGAATAACAGTGAGACAGAAATGTGAGTTACATAAAAATGAACATGATGTCATCAATAATAAAAAACTCCAAAATCTGTTAGGATATGGAGCAAAACTTTTTATATGAATTATAAAAATATACATAGAATCCCTAAATGGATATGTCCAACACACCTCACGTGAGTGAAGTGCTACTCACCCCCGGTTAATGAAACAGTTGATGTCCCACTCAACGTTCATACCAAAGGGCGAGTAGCACTTCAGCTCATATATCCAATACGTCTCCAACCTGGAGACACCTCGTATGCAAGAATCGCCCCGCCAGTGGGGGACAAATTTATCGATCACTTGAAACTGGGTCCCTGTGGGGTCTCTATTGTGATGTTCACGGTAATGGCGGGGAACACTATGTTTTGTGCACCCCTTTTTAATTTTAGCCAAGTGCTCGTTAACTCGTATGGAAAACGTACGAATGGTACGTCCGACATACTGCAACTTACACGGACAGGTGATCAAATACACAATAAATTTGCTGGTGCATGTGGTGAAATGTTTCATAATGTGGTTGCGTGCAGTGACTGTGGAGGAAAAACTATTGGTCATTCGTCTGCCCAGTGTATTGTGTAGGCAGACGTTGCATTTCTTACATGGAAAATAACCCTTACATTGTTGAAAAAATGAAACCACTTTGGGAGGGTCTACGACATTCGGAGCGATGTCGCCTCGAACGGAACGGGCACCCCTGAAAATGATGCACGCCCGTTCGGGGAGAGAAGGTCCCAAGACTCGATCGCTACGCAAGACCTTCCAATGTCTGGCTAAAATTTTCTTAACCTCCTTATGTTGGGTCGAAAAAGAGGTGAAGAAAGACCACCTGAATTTGTTATCTCCAGGGGGCTTGGGATGATCAACCAATAAAGTGTTTCTATTGACCCCTGACACGGACTCAATGTCAGCATCAAGGGTGTCAGGACAGTATCCCTTTTCAACAAACCTTTGTTTCAGGACCTTGCATTGCTGGAGAAAGGTGGAATCTTTCGAGCAATTCCTCCGGAGGAATTGTCCTCGAGGAACGGATTTAAGCCAGCACTCATGATGGCAGCTCCCGACAGGAATGTAACCATTCCTGTCGGTGGGCTTGAAATAGGTCTTGAATTCGAAACCTCGAGCGGTGGCCTCAATCTCCAGGTCGAGAAAGTGTATATTCATAGGACTGGCCTCATAACTGAGAACTATCCCCCGGTCATTGCGGTTGAGGGTAGTCATAAAGTCTTCCAAGGAGGACATGTCACCCTTCCATAGGAGGAGGACGTCGTCCATGTACCTGGCCCAAAGGACCAGTTCGGAACGTCCGAGGGCATAGACGACGTCCTCCTCCCACTGGGCCATGAAAAGATTGTCCACACTGGGGGCATATTTAGCCCCCATGGCCACTCCCTTGATCTGAGAATAAAAAATGCCCTGAAACCAAAAATAATTGTGCTCAGTGGCAAATTTTAATAAATCTAAAATAAAGTTCTTTTGAATCAGAGAGAGGGATGAAAGTCGGGAAAGATAAAACTCGACTGCAGCAATGCCCAGGTGATGGGAAATGCAGGTGTACAAAGCGGAGACATCCGCTGTGACCATAATAAGGCCCTCCTGGTACTCCACAGATTCGAGCAACCTAATGACATCTTTGGTATCCTTGAGGTAAGAAGGGATGAGTCTGACCAATGGCTGTAGGTAGAAGTCGATGTACCTACCAATCCTCGAGGTCACCGAATCGATGCCACTCACGATTGGGCGACCCGGAGGATTGGTAGGACATTATGGTCACAGCGGATGTCTCCGCTTTGTACTAGACATGTGCGGTTAGTTTCGTACGAATCGTAAATTCGTACGAATTTTTCTAAATTCGTACATTCGTACGGAACCGAATTACGAATTTTTTTGGATACGAATTCTGTACGGAATACGAAATTCCGTTTACGAATTTCGGATCCAAATTATTCTAAATTTATTCGAATCCGGCAACTACCAAATATATCGAATTTCAATTTCAACTAATACTAAAGAAATTATTATAGCGGATATAACGAGTGATTCGAAATTCGGCTCCAAACTATTCGAATTCAACTACCAAATATATCGAATTTCAATTTCAACTAATACTAAAGAAATTATTATAGCGGATATAACGAGTGATTCGAAATTCGGCTCCAAACTAATCGAATTCAACTACCAAATATATCAAATTTCAATTTCAACTAATACTAAAGAAATTATTATAGCGGATATAACGAGTGATTCGAAATTCGGCTCCAAACTATTCGAATTCAACTACCAAATATATCGAATTTCAATTTCAACTAATACTAAAGAAATTATTATAGCGGATATAACGAGTGATTCGAAATTCGGCTCCAAACTATTCGAATTCAACTACCAAATATATCGAATTTCTAATTTTCAACTAATACGAAAGAAATTATTATAGCGGATATAACGAATGATTAGAATTTCGGCTCCAACTACCAAATAATATCTAATTTCAACTAATACAAAATAAATTATTATAGCGGATATAACGAATGATTTGAATGGATTCGATATTCAGTATAACGAATATCGACAGTGTACGAATACTAACGAATTCTTTGTTGGTCCAAATTTCTTTACTACAGAAACATGTGACTGTTGGTTGACCAATCACATCAGAGGTTTTCTTGTGATGCTGAGGCCTACAGGGCAGGGCAGAGGGCACGCCCTGATCATATGACTTCTCTTTGTGGAGCTGATCATACAGTCAACTATTTGTGCCAGTGCATCTGCTCAAATATCGTTGCGATCCTTGGATTTTTGATATTCATTTGCCCTGATATCTGTTCGAGTCTGCAAGAGTATTATCCTTGATAGCTTATTTTGCTATTGGATTTCTTCTTTTGCTCCAGATTTTTGTTTTAGTCTGCTCATCTTTTTTTTTTGTCTTTTTTTGACTTGGAAGGCAAAATGAGCAGCAAACAAGGAGATCGAGGCAGAAAGAGTGCTGCTGCTGGGAGAGGGAGAGCTTCGAGCCGGCGTCAAGTAGAACAGCAGCAGGTGGGACGTTCTGTCTCTGCGGCCCCTGAGCTCAGCTCACCTCCCATGAAGTTGAGGCGACCAGGAGGAGTGAAAGAGCCTGCCAAACCGCAGACATCACGTCGCCAGCTGTTCCAGGAGGACTTACCTTGTACAAGCACTGCTGCTGGTAGCACTAGCATGCCCACTCGTACCTTTTATGGAAGAGGACGAGGGCAGACCAAAGGGAAACTTCCCAGTGCACACACCTTTGTGCAGCCAAAGATGGAGATCTTGGACAGCATGCTGCATGAAACATGTGAGAAGGCCCAGGCTGAACAAGCTCATCATGATGATGTTATCACTATCAGCACTCCAGGGAGCTTCGAGATAAGCAAGCAGGAGCCTGAGGAGAGTCAGCTTACAATACATTGTAAAGATCATCAGTCTTCCCCTGGCAATGTAGAAGAAGAGAAAGAGATGGAAACAAGTTTTCACATGGAGAACTTTGATTACCAACCATCGGCATCGGCATCTACCCATGTTGGCCCCAGCGACAGCCCAGGAGAATATATCTCCCCTGACTCCCCACTACTTTTCTCCCCTTCTAAGTCCCCTGCCGTTATTTCAAAGCCTCCAGCATCATCGGCTAATGCAACCACAGCAACAGCACCCAAAATACCCGTGATGTTCCGATCTCATTCTCTTCTTCATCCTGCTCCTCCTGCTGAACCTCAGAAAGACAGTCCAACCACTGCAGTGGATGTGAGTCCATCACCAGGCACTGCGGGCAGTGTCATTGGTGCTGGCTGCCATTCCAGCGTTTGGCTGCATTTCACCAAAATTGGCGTTGGTCAGAAGGCCAAATGCAAGCATTGTGGCAAGGACATCAGCCGGGGCCGAGACATAGGGCATCTCAGCAACAGCGGGATGAACCAGCACATGCGTGTGCACCACCAGGCTGTGCTGTTAGGGGAGAAAATTGTGTCCCCTCCAAACACCAAAAGAGGAACCAATACCAATAGTGGCACCACCACAGCCACCACCATAAGTACCAGCACCACCACCCCACATCCAACCCATACCAGCCACCAGGCCACCCTGGAAGATTTTGGTGGCTTTCACAGTGCAAAAGGAATGTCTCAGGCACAGGTTAGGAAGATTACACGCCTGATCGGCCAGCTTATTGCAGTTGGAGGAGCACCATTCAATATGGTAGAAGGTGAGCCCTTCAGGCAGTTGATGCAGGCTGTTGCACCACAGTACCGTGTGCCATCACGAAAGACCTTTAGCCAAACTGTGGTGCCAGCCTTATACAGGTCTTGTGTTGGGGTGCTGAAGGACGAGATTAGAAAGGCAGGTGGACAGGCAGTGCACCTGACCACTGACCTGTGGAGTGCATCTAGTGCCCGACACGCCTTCCTGTCCCTGACGGCACATTGGTGGCAGGGCAAGGTGTCATCTGGATCCTCGTCATCAGCACTTGTCAAAGAGGGGCACCGTTCTTTTCTGCTGCACGCTGAGGTGCTTGATGAGAAGCATACAGCGCAAAATATCCTGCAAGCCCTGCAGAAAATGTTGTTGCAGTGGTTTCAGGCAGACACTGACAGCAACA
This sequence comes from Lithobates sylvaticus, assembly GCA_028564925.1. Lineage (NCBI taxonomy): Eukaryota > Metazoa > Chordata > Amphibia > Anura > Ranidae > Lithobates > Lithobates sylvaticus. Next base: position 350,698,383 of record CM053026.1, on the reverse strand, counting down.
GCTACAGGATTGGCTATATTGTGACAGACGGAGGCAGCAACATGGTGAAGGCTGTAAGGGATGGCAGATTTGTGGGTGTGCGCTGCTCAGCCCACCTTCTCCACCAGGTGGTAACCGAAAGCTTCCGATTGGTGGAGGCTAATTCTGGCGGCGATGGAAGGCTGTCCAAAGTGGTGGACTCTTGCCGGAAGATGGCTGGCCACTTCCATCGAAGTGTGAGGGACAGCCACCTCCTCAGGTTGGAACAGAGGAAGGCAGGCCTTCCAGAACACTGCCTAAAACAGGATGTGGGGACTAGGTGGAATTCAACCCTAGCAATGCTGGAACGCATCCTTGAGCAGCAGAAGGCTCTCCATGCCATGGCCTGCGAACATAATATCGGCATAGAGAGACCTTTAGGCAGGGAGGACTGGGCCATAATTGGGCAGATTGTGGCAGTCCTCAAACCATTCCTCTCTGTGACAGAACATCTGAGCCGCGAGGATGCCAGCATTGCTAATGTGCTGCCGCTTTTTAACCATCTTCAGACTAAATTGGAGCGGTTCATGTCAGCTCAGGAACCTTTGCCTGGTGGTGTCCCTCAACCTGATGTGTTGGCTCTGCTCAAGACATTTCTCTTGGAATTGGGCAGGCGCACGCAGGATTTGACCGCCTCTTGCCCAGAACTGATGCTGGCTGCCATGTGTGACCCTCGTTGCAAGGGCAAAATGGCTGTGCAGTGCAGTGCTCTCACAACATGGCGGGACAGACTGATTGACAGGGTGCGTCAGAGGGAAAGGCAGATGGTAAGGCCGCAAGAGCTGGGAGAGGAGGAAGAGGAGGAAGAAGATATTGAAAACCCCCTCTCCCATGCAACAGCATCTACTGATTCTGAAGTGAGCAGCAGAGCTCCTGCCAGCGGTCGCGGAGCATCTTCTTCCGTCTTGACTGAGGCATTTGACACCCTAATGGGAACCTCCAGCAGCATAGTGCGCCCCAGGAAACGCATTTCATCAAAGGAGGTTGTCATGACATATTTGTCATCCCCACCAGTGCACCCCACCACAGATCCTATGTCTTTTTGGCAGGAGAAGAGCGAGGAGTGGCCTGCCCTCGCAGATATTGCCAAGGAGCTACTGTCCTGCCCTCCAACAAGTGTCCAGAGTGAGCGGGTGTTTTCTGTGACGGGAAACATCCTGTCACCCCAAAGATCACAGTTGTCCCCCCAGCTAATGGAGCAGTTAGCATTTTTGAAAATAAATTTGCCAAAGCTGGGGTACCCCTCCCTTACTCTGGACATTCCTTGAACTCACTGACTGACTGTCTGCACTCTGCAGCAGAGATGGCCTCTTGGTCTTAGACTCTTTAGTTGGACCCTGTCCCTCCCCACAATCAAAGTTTCTTAAATGCCCAAAAAATATTTATACCCATTCAATTGTTGTTCGATGTGCCAAATGTAATTATACTAATCCACAAGCTGGTAAACGCTGTGGCCTGATGTTCCCCAATGTGCCCCAATAATATGCCATGTGCCCCAGTATGCCCTGATGTGCCCCAATATGCCCTGATGTGCCCCAATATGTTTGGGTGGGGGAAGGGGAGTGTTTTTGTTTTCTGCCATTGCAGAAGGGAACTAACTACTGTTATTAAGTTAAGTTATTAATAATTTATTGTTGGAGTTGCTTTATGCTTTAGAGAGACCTAATAAACATTTCTATGTTCAGTTGTACAGTAGTGTCTGTCACCTTATTCTGTCCTATATGTCTGCCTGGCTACCTTGGATGGGGAATGGGATGGGGTGGGGGACAGAATGTATAGCTCGCTTTGCAACACTCCTTTTGAGTTGCGGAGCAGGCGGAGGAGGGAACTTTTTATTTCTGTGTCAATGTGGCTTATCACAGTGTGTCTATGTGTCTAGTGTGCTGTAAACATAAACACCTCCCTCAACAAAATCAAGCACTAAAGACTGCTGGTTTTATTACTTCAAAACAACTTTATTTTTACACACAAAATAAAAGTATAAAATAATATATTAGATTTGAACAAACAAACAAAATAGCTATGGTCCTGGAGCACGCAGTGGATGCTGGTTTCATCATGATGGAGAGGCTTCTCGGCTGCTCATGGTGGTGGTAGAGCTAGTACCAGGCAATGGAGCATTGTGTCTGGAAATTGCTTCCAGCAAACATAATTTGCAATGCTCCATTGCCTGGTTCTGTTGTAGGTTGAACCGGACCCACATCCTTTCCATATCATCAGTGTGGTTTCTGATGGCACGGTGGAGGGTCCGGTTCAACCTACGATTCTCCCTCTGCATTTTTTTGTTGGCTTTGGCCAGCCTCCGCATCTCTGTCAGCAGGACAGTTGTCTGACTCGGTGTTGGTGGTGGCAACTGCGGCACTGGCTGCTCCTCTGGAGGGTGAGGCAGTGGAGGACGTACAGGGGGGGCAGCTTCCTGTGGCCCTAGAGTCTGCTTCTGGGCCAAAGGGGTCAGCTCGGTCTCATCCCGGAGCGAAATCCCGTCTGACAGGTCTTCTTGTTGATCTGAAATAGACGAGATAGCCAATGTTGATGCTAGCATTCAAAGAAATTGATTTCTAGAGATTATAATAAAAACATATTTTATTCCTTTTTATTTTGACATTGTCCTTTAAAAAATAAATACTATTTGTGTAACATATACATATATTCCTATTACAAGGAATGTATTGTAAACATCCTTTGTAATAGAAAAAAACAATGACAGGTCCTCTTTAATGTGAAATCTGGGGTCAAAAAGACCTCAGATCTCATATATTATCTACACAAAAATACAATAAAAAATTAATATAAAAAGAAATGTCATATTCTTCTCCCCCACCCAAAAAAAAAACCCTTTAAGATTGGAGGGCAGAAGTGGACCTGATCGTCTCCACCGCCTCTTTGGCCCCTGATAAAAGTGAACTTGCGGCAAGTCCGCCGCAGTAACCAATTTTATCTGAAAGAGGACCGCCCGCTGAAGAAGATACCGGGGTTATGGCAGCTATCTGCTGCCATAACAATGGTGGTCCTCTTCAAACAGCCGACATATAACTGCGGCGGGTGGTCCTTCCTTAAGTTTTTAAGGGAACAGTTTTCTTTTTTTTTTTTTTAAACAAACGCTTTCAATAAAAATAGGTTTGTTTTTCTCTTTATAATATATAGCAAAGAATTTATTTTCACTACTCTTCTAAGTTCCACCCTAGTTACTAACTTACTGTTACTGGTGGCTGTCTGATTGTAGTGGCGTTCAGATACTAAGATCAGATGCATTTCCAAATATTGTAGTAATAGAATAAACAATTATAGGTTACAATACTAACAGTGGGGTCTATTTACTAAAGGAAAATACACTTTCCACTACAAGTGCACTTGGAAGTGCAGTCGCTGTAGATCTGAGGGGGACAGTCATGCAAGGGAAAAAAAACAGAATGTTTGTTTGTACACGATTGGAAGATAAAATCAGCAGAGCTTCCCCTCAATTCAGAGTTTCTCCTCAGATTTACAGCGACTGCACTTCTGGGGAGGACTTCCCCTCCAGCTGTTTGTAATAACAGACAAGCGGCTGCTAGTGCTTAGCCACATTGGTTGTTAAAAAAACAGCACCGGACGGGTGATGTCTGCCGCTGCAAGCATCACCCGAGTACAACACCTTGAAGCACTATATTGGTAAGTTTGTCAACGATAATTACAAAAAAAGGGGCCACCATTAATCGGTAGACCCCTAGTTTGGGGTGTGTGCTGTGTGTATGAACTTAAAAATGGATGGTTGTAGCTTTTTTTATGTGTTTGTGAACTTAGTGTGGATGATGGTGCCTTGTGTCCTTTTTTCTTTATATTGGCAGCTTGCGTATTCTAGTACTTACGTCGAGGAGAAATGGGGCGTTGCTTCCTGGCAGAAGGAGCTGATGCTGGAGGGTCTGGGATATGGCAGCTCAGGCTTTCTGTTAAGATAGAATAAAGAGTTATGGTAACCACTTCTGGACCAAGCCTATTTATGACAGTTATTGTTTACAATTTAAAATCAAAACTTTTTTCTAGAAAATTACTGAGAACCACAAACATTATAATTATATATATATATATGTGCACTGTGTGTGTATTTGCACAGCGGCCTTTCAAAAGCAATTTTAGGTGAGAAATTAACTGAATTAAAAACATTTTTTTTTACAGTAAATGTATTTAGCCCAATTTTTGGGGATATTGCGATAGTCGATGTTACTCCAAGTAAAATAGATAGATATCGAACATGTTATGGTTTAAAATTGCAAACGCTCTTGGAATCGCGATAAACTACGGTACTTAACTACTTCCCACCCGGCCACTGTACATAGACGGCCGGGTGGGAGCCGTCTACTTCTGATCTGACGTTCTGGAACGTCCTTCTGAAGTAGAGGGATCGCGCGCGTGCCAGCGCAGTGGCGCGATCCCGATGCGGCCGTGTCACCCGGACACGGCGCATCTCGGATCGGCAGGAGGGGTCGGTGATTGGCCCTCCTGATCACATGACGGCCGTGTCGAATCACAGCCGTCATGTGATGTAAACAAACAGCCGTTTGCTAGGCAATCGGCTCTCCTCTCCTCACACGGAAGTCGTTGGTGAGGAGAGGAGAGCGGATCACTCCAGCCGGCTGGTGATCAGTGAGTATTAGCTGTTTTTACAGCTTTTTACTCACTGATCACCAGTGTAGTGTCCCCACAGTGTAAACACACATGTCCCCACACATGTCCCCAAAACACACATGTCCCCTAATAAAAACACATGTCCCAAAATAATAAAAACACATGTCCCTCACATATGTCCCGGTAAAATAACATGTGTCAATGATTATCTGCACACATATGTCCGTGATCACCTGCACACAGTCATCTGTACATGATCATTTGCGTACATATGTCCGTGATCACGCGAACCAATTATTAATATACACTTAACGTAATTTTTTTGACCAAAAATATGTAGAAGAATACGTAATTTTACGTATCGGCCTAAACTGAGGAAAAAAAATATTTATTTTTATATTTTTGGGGGATAATTTTTATGACAAAGTAAAAAATATTGATTTTTTTTTTAAAAAATTGTTGCTCTTTTTTTGTTTATAGCACAAAAAATAAAAACCGCAAAGGTGATCAAATAAATACCACCAAATACCACCCTATTTCTGTTCAAAAAAATACGCCAATTTTGTTTGGGAGCCACGTCGCACGACCGCGCAATTGTCACTTAAAGCGACGCAGTGCCGAATCGCAAAAAGTGCTCTGGTAAGGAAGGGGGGAAAATCATCGGGGGCTGAAGTGGTTAAATACAATAAATAGATGTTTGTTATTATGTTTGCTTTGTGTTGGTTAGGTAGGTAGTAGGTACTCACCACTGCCAGAATATTGAGGGGGGCATGAAGCAGAAGCAGCTGTTCCTGTTCCCTCCTCCACGGATGATGACATTGATCGATCTGGAAAACATGAATGTAAAGCAAAACGTAAGTCTCACATGCCGCAGTCATAAAAAATATAGTGAGCTGCAAACAACAACCATATAACTGCAATATATAATGATAGATTTTATTTTACTCACCAGCTCTCAGTCTCTGGTGCTTGGCGGCGGATCTGGCACTGGCAGTGCTCACTCCAGGGGGCGGGGCATCTTCGTGAAGTAGGAGGCCATCCTTAAGCTCTGCCTCCCACTGTCTAAATAAGACAGTCTTGCCTCCTCCAGTGGCCTGCCTCTCAATTTTTTTATGGACAGAGGCCCGACAATCATAAAATCTGCAAATGAAAATAGTATATTTAGTAAATATACACACGTTAATATTATTTTTATTTTACATGTTACTTTTCTGTGTCTGTCTGTGTCAAATAAATATATTAAATATATTTGTGTTACGTTCAAATCAGTTTATTACTCAAAGCCTACTGTGTGTGTTTTTCACAAATATGGGGTGTGTTCTAAGAGTGATATAAAATTTGAATAATTATTACCTGTGCCTGACACCAGCGGTGGTCCTGCGAACCTTGGACAGGGCATTCACAGAGTCCCGGACTCGATCCCAGGCTGCTGTCTTCTGGGCAGTAGGGACGTTGAGGCTGAACAATGTGGCCTTGTCCCTCCTAACAGCAGCCACCAGAGCAGCGTTTTCCTGGGGGGTAAAGACTGGCCCCCTTGTTGATGACGTCATCGTCTTCTGCTGCTGCTTGCGTTTGGTTCGCTGGTGGTCGCCGGTGTCAGACATTTCATCTTCTGATATGGGGGGGGGCATACGCCTCTTTTTTTGGCCATGCTCCCGCTCCCGCTCCACTCCACTTCCATGGCCATGCTCCCTTCCACTCTTCATCTCCTCTTCACGCCTCCTCTCCCCTCCGCGCTTCCTCTCCCTGTCCCCTCCGCGCTTCCTCTCCCTGTCCCCTCCGCGCTTCCTCTCCCTGTCCCCCCTACTACGCTTCCTCTCCCTGTCCTCTCTACTATGCTTCCTCTTCTCTACTCTTCCCTCCTCTCTCCTCAACCCCCCACTGATCCTCCTCTCACCCCCACTCCAGTCCCCTCCACTCCTGTGCTCCCCTCCACCCCCTGACCCTCCACTCCTCTCTCCTCCACTCTTCTCCCCTCCACTCATCCGATCCCCTCCACTCCTCCGGCGCTCCCCTCCACTCATCCGATCCCCTCCACTCATCCGGCGCTCCCCTCCACTCATCCGATCCCCTCCACTCATCCGATCCCCTCCACTCATCCGGCGCTCCCCTCCACTCATCCGATCCCCTCCACTCATCCGGCGCTCCCCTCCACTCATCCGATCCCCTGAGTCCTCTCCACTCTCACTCACAACAACAACTTTCAAACCAACACTCTCACTCACACATACATTCTCACTCCCAGACATTCTAATTCCACACAAATCACAAATTCAGTCCACACAAAAACAACAACCACAACTCCAACAATACCACTCTCTCTGCTCTCAGTCTCTGCTCTGCTCTCTCTCTGTTCCTCCCTCACTACACTACAGTCACACGGAGTCACACGGTCTCTCTAAATTACATCCAGGGGCCGGCCTCTCAAAACTACATCCAGGGGCGGAGACTATAGGCACATGTCAAAAACGAAAGTAAAGAATAAACGAGATTTCGAATAGTTACGAATAACAGCGATGTATTAGAAAAGTACGAATCCATTCGACGCATGCAGCGCCGCAGCGCCACTGTGTCAGACATGTAAATTTACGAATCAACGACCAAAAAGAAAAAAGTTACGAATGTACGAATCCATTCGAAGCGCGTTAGCCAGCGTCATTGTGAGAGAGTGAGAGACACGTAAAATGACGAATCAGTAAACCAAAAAAAAAAAAAGTTACGAATCCATTCGAAGCACGTTAGACATCGCTATTGTGAGAGAGAGACGCGTAAAATGACAAATCAACAAACCAAAAAAAATAACGAATTTGAGAATCCATTCGAAGCACGTTAGACAGCGCCATTGTGAGAGAGTCAGAGAGACACGTAAAATGACGAATCAACAAACAAATAAAAAAAGTTACGAATCCATTCGAAGGACGTTAGACAGTCACAGCGCAATTGTGAGAGAGAGACACGTAAAATGACAGATCAACAAACAAAGAAAAGTAACGAATTTAAGAATCCATTCGAAGCACGTTAGGCAGCACCATTGTAGAGACACGAAAAATGACGACTGAACAAACAAAAACAAAAAAAGTTAAGAATGTACGAATCCATTCGAGGCACGTTAGACAGGGCCATTGTGAGAGAGACACGTAAAATGACAAATCAACAAACAATAAAAAGTAACGAATTTAAGAATCCATTCGAAGCACGTTAAGAATAAGCAGCGCCATTTTAAGAGACACGGAAAATTACGAATCAACAAACCAAAAAAAAAGTTACGAATGTACGAATACATTCGAAGCACGTTAGACAGCGCCATTGTAAGAGAAAGAGAGACATGTAAAATGACCAATCAACAAACCAAAAAAAGTAACGAATTTACAAATCCATTAGAATAACGTTAGGCATAGGCAGAGCTATTGTCTACACAGTACACACACACACAATAGACTGTTGTTATGCAACCTTAATACGTTTTCGGATATTATTCGTAGAGTGTCGCTATTCGTTAACCAAATTAACGATTCTTACGATTCGTACGAAATCCGTATTTCGTACGAATCCGAATTAAATTCCGTATACGAAACCCGAATTACGAATTTTTTTGGATACGAAATAAAACGGAACGAAACGAAACGTATTTTTTGACGGATCCCATGTCTACTTTGTACACCTGCATTTCCCATCACCTGGGCATTGCTGCAGTCGAGTTTTATCTTTCCCGACTTTCATCCCTCTCTCTGATTCAAAAGAACTTTATTTTAGATTTATTAAAATTTGCCACTGAGCACAATTATTTTTGGTTTCAGGGCATTTTTTATTCTCAGATCAAGGCAGTGGCCATGGGGGCTAAATATGCCCCTAGTGTGGCCAATCTTTTCATGGCCCAGTGGGAGGAGGACGTCGTCTATGCCCTCGGACATTCCGAACTGGTCCTTTGGGCCAGGTACATGGACGACGTCCTCCTCCTATGGAAGGGTGACATGTCCTCCTTGGAAGACTTTATGACTACCCTCAACCGCAATGACCGGGGGATAGTTCTCAGTTATGAGGCCAGTCCTACGAATATATACTTTCTCGACCTGGAGATTGAGGCCACCGCTCGAGGTTTCGAATTCAAGACCTATTTCAAGCCCACCGACAGGAATGGTTACATTCCTGTCGGGAGCTGCCATCATGAGCGCTGGCTTAAATCCGTTCCTCGAGGACAATTCCTCCGACTCCGGAGGAATTGCTCGAAAGATTCCACCTTTCTCCAGCAATGCCAGGTCCTGAAACAAAGGTTTGTTGAAAAGGGATACTGTCCTGACACCCTTGATGCTGACATTGAGTCCGTGTCAGGGGTCAATAGAAACACTTTATTGGTTGATCATCCCAAGCCCCCTGGAGATAACAAATTCAGGTGGTCTTTCTTCACCTCTTTTTCGACCCAACATAAGGAGGTTAAGAAAATTTTAGCCAGACATTGGAAGGTCTTGCGTAGCGATCGAGTCTTGGGACCTTCTCTCCCCGAACGGGCTGCATCATTTTCAGGGGTGCCCGTTCCGTTCGAGGCGACATCGCTCCCAATGTCGTAGACCCTCCCAAAGTGGTTTCATTTTTTCAACAATGTAAGGGTTATTTTCCATGTAAGAAATGCAACGTCTGCCTACACAATACACTGGGCAGACGAATGACCAATAGTTTTTCCTCCACAGTCACTGCACGCAACCACATTATGAAACATTTCACCACATGCGCCAGCAAATTTATTGTGTATTTGATCACCTGTCCGTGTAAGTTGCAGTATGTCGGACGTACCATTCGTACGTTTTCCATACGAGTTAACGAGCACTTGGCTAAAATTAAAAAGGGGTGCACAAAACATAGTGTCCCCCGCCATTACCGTGAACATCACAATAGAGACCCCACAGGGACCCAGTTTCAAGTGATCGATAAATTTGTCCCCCACTGGCGGGGCGATTCTTGCATACGAGGTGTCTCCAGGTTGGAGACGTATTGGATATATGAGCTGAAGTGCTACTCGCCCTTTGGTATGAACGTTGAGTGGGACATCAACTGTTTCATTAACCGGGGGTGAGTAGCACTTCACTCACGTGAGGTGTGTTGGACATATCCATTTAGGGATTCTATGTATATTTTTATAATTCATATAAAAAAGTTTTGCTCCATATCCTAACAGATTTTGGAGTTTTTTATTATTGATGACATCATGTTCATTTTTATGTAACTCACATTTCTGTCTCACTGTTATTCATACTGTATACCGTATGTGAGATCGATACATATCTTTACATAGTATGTTGTTAAATGCATGTGCATGTTTTTGTGAGATCGATATATATCGATACACACTTATTTTGAATGCACATGCATTTTCCTCAATGGGCAGTTGTTTCTTAAGATGTTCTTTGGTGCACCACAAGGGACTGAGTTCGTTTTAAGTCTTTAATCCCATCCAATTCCCCTTAGTGGTTTTTCCCTTTTTTTCCCCTTTTTTGTCATATAGGCCGTGGTCCGAGCGTACGCCCATTCAAATGGCTGTGTAGCCTATGTTGGGCCCAGCATTTCCCACTTGCCGACTTCTATGTGTGCGCACATGCGCACTGTGTGTGTCCCTATGTTTTAGTCATCTAACGTGGTGACGTCACTGCGCACTGACGACGCCCACTCACCGAAGACGCAACGTTGTTTACATCCCTATCGGATGTGACGTCACGCTGGGTGGTAGTCACGGCGAACAGGATGTTGTCCCTGTCACGCTGGTCGGATTATGCGTTCCATCGACGCAACGTGATGACGCCACCGCGCACCAACGGGGTCCACCCACCAGAGTCTATGTGTTGGGATCTGGATGTCGTGCGTGTCACGCCGGTTTGATTATGCGTTCCATCGACGCAACGCGATGACGCCACCGTGCACCAACGGAGTCCACCCACCGGATTCCATTTGTTGTTTATTTCCCTATTTTGACATGACGTTATGAGCGTAGCCACACGTGTTAGGTTGCCTGCGCCCTCCATCTTCCGGGTTTATTAGTTTGCATACATTCCTACATTAGGGCATCGAGGAGTCTATGGCGGCCCACAGTGCCGGGGGTTTGCTCGTGTGACTTCATGTGCCTTTGGCTCCACTCCAGATTGTCATGTAAGCCATCTAATGTGAGCACCGTTATAAATGTATTTGTTTACATTGGGGAGGTCAACCAGTCTGAGCCCGACCTGTCATGGCAGCTGCTGCTATTGGCGGATGTCTATGGCGGGAATTATACCCTCAGCCCTGGATTGGCCCATACATTTCAGAAGTTTGACTGGCCCATCAGTGGGGGACACCCCGCGCTTGTATATATACATTTTTTGGGTCATCTCCAGGCGCATTGCTATATCATTTATATGATCTATCTCACATCCAGGTTGTATCGTGACTGTGCACTTGACTTTGCGTTATATGATTGTCAAACTATTCATGATGTCTGTATTTGAATTTTATGGGCATTTAATTACCCCTATCCTACTTGGCTCGGGCCGGAGGTGTGTACTTCCTGTTCAGGACCAGGGGGGCGGGGCTATGTCAGTCTATTGTCCATAAATTGTTTTTGGCAGTGTGGGGAGGTTAGAGATATGCCCCAGTAGAAGACCGATAGTGTCGAAACGCGTCGGGCCAGCTGTCTCATACTTTCCACATTGCCGACCCATTTTATATCATCTCGAGATTTTATTTTATTTTTGATTTGTCACATACCAATGTGAATAAATTTTTATACCTTTTTGACCTGCACCATTGGAGTTGTCTCCATTTTTTTCCTCCTGTTTCCCCGGTTCGTGGGATCACTCCCCCTTGGATCATCTGGCGATTGGAGGTCCACTGGCTGCTGTGTATACGGATTGGTCCACTGGTTGCCCTGCATGCGGCTTGGTTCCTGACTGCCGGGGATTCCACCTGCTCCATCTGGCACCCACGGATGCAAGAACTCCAACACTTAAGCCTGCTTGATACAAATACCGTACGGTAGCTGTATCCAACACCTCTGGTAAGAGTGTATATTGCTTTTCCGTAACATCAGACAAGCCTGCTCCTTACCTGGGTTCCTGTGCCCCTGAGCCATTCCCAGTGACTCATTTGGGGTGTCATCATCTACATGAACTTTGCACTTATTTGTCTTTGCTTTAGTTCACGCATATTGTTTGTTCTATCTTCAACAAATATGGATTTATGATTGATATTGCTCACGCTCACTATGGGAAAGCCATAATACACACATTTATTTATGGCATCTTTTTCACATGATATACATGTGTCTTAGCGCTACTTTTTTCTGTTTACATTTCCCTGACCTTGTTTGTTTTGTATGTTAGCTGCTCTTCACATTGTATTGTTTTTTATTTAGGTAGCGCAGTGTTTTCCACATTTTTACATTTATCTTCTTATATCACTCCGCCACGGACCAAAAAAAAAAACGCCACCAATCCGCCTCCATGGGCAGCTCCTGCCATGTGACACTTCATCGCCTTTGAAAGTTCTTATATAACTGAGGGCGGGACCACCCTGTGACATACCCGGGTGACCCCGCCCCCCTCTGGGGCCACCCGGTTACATTTTCGGTCCATCGGCGGAGCAATATAAGAAGATATATGGACATCGTGGGACATTTTTATTTTTTAATAAAGGACTTGTCCCAAGCTGTGTCTTGACTTTTTTGTGAAATGGTAGGGGTACAATGTACCCCGTTACCATTTCACACGGGGGAGGCCAGAATCTGGGGGTCCCCTTGTTAAAGGGGGCTTCCAGATTCCGATAAGCCCCCCGCCCGCAGACCCCCACAACCACCGGGCAAGGGTTGCGGGGATGAGGCCCTAGTTCCCATCAACATGGGGACAAGTTGCTTGTGGGGGCTACCCCAAAGCACCCTCCCCTTGTTGAGGGCATGTGTCCTGGTACGATTCAGGAGGGGGGGCGCTCTCTCCCAGAGAACTTTTTTAAAATTTTGGTTTGGGGTTCCCCTTAATATTCATACCAGACCCAAAGGGCCTGGTAGTGGACTGGGGGGGATCCCATGCTCTTTTTTTCAATGAGTTTTATCTCTATTGCTGAGATCCGACAATTCATTACAGCCGTGATCAGTTTTAAATGACAATTTTTCCTTTAGAAATGTAATTTTGCTGTGGTGCTGTTCTAAACACGGGAAAAATGTGCCACTTTACAGGCATACTATAGACACCCCCGGGCACGATATTTGAAGGAATATTTATTTTTTATTGTTTCACTTTAAGCATTAAAAAAATCACTGCTCTAGAAAAAATTTCAGTTTTAAAAAAAAAATTGCATTGATACATGTCCCCTGGGGCAGGACCCAGGTCCCCAAACACTTTTTATGACAATAACTTGCATATAAGCCTTTAAAATTAGCAATTTTGATTTTTCATGTTAGTGTCCCATAGACTTTAACGGTGGTTCCGTTGGCTTTCGAATTTGCCCCGAACACTGCATATTGTTCGATGTTCGCAGAACATCTGAACATCCAAAGTTCGACCCAAACTTATGCTCGGGCCGAACCATTCGCCCATCCCTAACAATGATTACAGAGAGGCTTCGTGATTGTGGCCAGTTGTCTCTGTTGTTGCATGGTATGGGTGGATAAATCCACAAAAATAGAAATTGCCTGGAGGTGTTCTGGAAGTATATCCACTTTCCTAAAGGCTGCTAGTAATTTTTCCTTGGTGTGGAAAAAGTGGATACAAACAATAGTGTCCCTGGGAAGGTGTACAGGGATGTGCTTAGGCTTTGACAATCTGTGAATACAGTCTATAGTTAGGTCCTCTAGGGGCACATCTGGTAAGGCGGTTTTCATCATATCAGTAAAATAAGCTTTCAGGTCAGGAGGTTTGACCGATTCAGGTATGCCCCTTATCTTAACATTATTGCGCCTGGAGTGGTCCTCCAGGTCAGCAATTTTTCATTTAATTTTCTTGATCGTTGTGGGCATCTATGAGTTTGTTAAAGGTGGTGGTGAACTCCCCAATCTTATCCTCCACGTGTGTTACTCTTTCCCTCACCTCTGTTATATCTGCCTTGAATTGCTGTGCCAAAGATAATATATCAGAGTGGATAGTACTTCTCAGAGACCAGCATATCCTTGAGTATGGTATCGAGTACTGGTTGATTATTGGTAGGGTACTCCATAATGGAGTCCTGCAGCTCCCTGGTGTCTTCCAAACAGATAGAGGCATCACTCACCTCAAGAGCTGGGTCTACATATGGATGAGGCTTGTGTTTGGCTTTGACAGGGCTGGAAGCGCCGGATGAGGCTTGGGATGCATATTCCTTTTGGTGCTGTGTGCGGCCGAAGTTGAGAGAGACATACTGCAGATGTCCTTCTCCTGTGCTGGAGCGGCTGTTTGAGGCGCGCTGTAATCCCCTGTGCGGCGCGGCTGGGAGAAGAAATCTGTCATTCTCTCCGGCTGGAATCAGTCTTTTCTTTTGCGAGACATATAGCCTGTTAGTGCCCGACTCTATAGGCAGCGAAACCGCCATTCCCAGAGGCTCTGTGTGTTGGTAGGAAGCTCCGGCAAGCAGACAGCTGACAGAGCAGGAAGATTAAGCAGCCATCTTCTCTGCTTGGCGGCCATACCCCTACTATTTTTATTTTAGTAACCTGGGTAAAATTTCTTATATGGTCCTATCTTTAGTTATGCTGAATCTTTTTGAGGGAAAAGATTTTCTTTTGTTGTGTATATACAGTTTTTATTTCTTCCCTCTGCATGCTCATTTGGGGGGGTACTACAAGTATTAGCCTGTTATAAAGTGATGACAATCTGTCCCTGTCTCCCAGTTGCTCTCCTGCATTGTCACCCTGTCACATGAACTTCCAAAAGAGACTGTTCAAAAACATCATGTGAACACGAATATACCGAAATACCATGCAGCCTTTATTGCAGTGCATGTAGACAGTAAGTGGTTGCAAGCAGACTTTGGGGGATCAGCAGCACTGAGATGCAATAAATGATGACATTTTTTTAAAAGAAGTATTCTATTAATTTTTTTTATGGCCATTATTTATAATACACAGTGCTTTAGTATGCTAAATGTCATACAATTAGAGCTTACAACTATTTTAAGCTTTCAAATGACTGGCAGCCTTGATGAACAACTGTGTGAAAGGACATGTTTTAGCACACACTCAAACTGTCTGTGACTTCTCGCACCATTGTGCTACGCTGGCTATGAATGCTTACACTTAGTTTTAGAATGTTCCATGCCACAAGCAGCCATGTCTTTTACAGGACAAACAAATAAAGGGAGAGGGAAGTATATGTCATAATTGGCTGTTGCCTAATTTAATGCTATTGCTTAGCTGTAAGCAAATGGCGGAAGGTAGGTATGATAATCTAATCTCAGTTAGGATACCTAGTGGAATCAGGAAAGAAAGAAGACATGAATTGCACATGCAAAATGCCACTTATAATTTGATAAAATAAATATCATTGTTCATTAGGTTTGATATGATAGGTCACATACAGCATTAGCCACTAGCTGATGGAATATCAACAAGCCTGAAATATTAGCTCATGAAAACCTGCTGTGCTTCACAGATCTAAAAAGTTTTTTTTGCAATATTGATGTGCTGTATATGATATAAATTAACTGCCCTGCGGTCCCGATGAAGGCACTTAATAACCATAGAGCTGAACTCAACTTGCTCCTGGTTTCAGAATGCAAAATAATCTATGAACAGGATATAGCAATGTTCTTTCAAATATCTTCTAGTTAATGTCATAAAGGCACCAGTGGTGGTCTTTGTGCATTAGATATCCATGAAAACACAGTGATTCCTCAGAAGATGTAAAAAGGTACATGCAAAAAGTGCTGCTTCAAAGTCCTGGATATTTTATTATTTTTGCATTCTATCATATCAAAATTCATCCATCAAGCAAAATGTAGCACTCAATCCAGATGGTTCTCATTCACTCTGTGTATATATAAATTGACCCATTTTGTGACAGTGGCACCATTTGGAGCTTTTGGTTAATTTCCTCAGTAGTATTTTCTTTTCTGCTAGTGCCACTCTTCTAATCTAGAAATATCTTTATTTTGGCAAGCACATCTTGTAACACTGTTTTGGAACCTCAGGCTGCTGGATGTTGAATATTTCAAGCAGCAATGAAATGCCATTTTGTGAGAAATATATTACAAGGAATAATGAGAATATCTGAGAATGTACCAGAGTCTGTGAGCCTCAGATAGGGGTAGGATTGTGGCCAGGGAATGAACTAAAAGGGACATACATAAGACTCTGCCGCCAAATATGGAGCTAACATTGCTGGGGTTTGATAGTTACAGTCCTGCAGGAGATTAAAGTGGTTGCAAAAGCGCAAGGTTTTTTACCTTCATGCGTGCCATGCATGAAAGTAAAAAAACCTTCTGTGTGCAGCAGCCCCCTTAATACTTACATAAGCCCCCTCTCGATTCAGCAATGTCCACAGGAGCCTCTCCGGAGACTTGCACTCCTGATTGGTTTTTGGCAGCAATGGGAGCCATTGGCTCCCTATGCTGTAAATCACAACCAGTGAGCCAATCGGGAGATGGAGGGTGCGGGGCCGAGCTGCGGCTCCGTGTGTGAATGGACACACAGAGCCACGGCTAATAGCGTGTCTACATGGGTGCCCCCAGAGCAAGCTACTTGTGCTCTGGGGGCACTAGGCAGAAGAGAGGGGCCAGGAGTGCTGGCAGGGGACCTGAGAAGATGAGGATCTGGGCTGCTTTGTGCAAAAACACTACACAGAGCAGGTAAGTATAACATGTTTGTTATTTAAAAGAAAGCAGGGCTTTAATAGCGCTTTAAAATATAATAAAATGGTCCTCTTAAACATCCACTGACTTGAGGCAATAAATCCCAAAAATAAGGGACATCTTCATTGATGTGACAAGACAGAAGAGCACAGCTGAGGCAGGTCACACATTCCTCCCTGGGCAGGACCTCACTGTCAAACAGACAGCCCAGACCAGAAAATTTCACAGGAATTACACAGCTTATAAATGCTGAGCTCAGAGCTACTGCGTCAGAGTATAGAAATGGGTCCCCTTAGCGGTCCTAACCCTAATCCTTGAGAGCCTCCATGTTGGAGCATATATAGCAATGGATAAATTAAGAGGAGTGGTTGCCCTTTTTTGTCTAGGTTGCTGGAATTGGCATAGGGGCACATTGGATGCCTTCAGCTGCTATTGTGCTTTGCTAGGCTTCTGGTGTGTCCCCGCACCTTTAAGGAGGAGTGGGCTGCCCTCAGGCACACCTACCCCTACCCATGATTTATCCATTGACACTAGTACAACTCAAATAACATGTAGACCAGGAATTGGTTCCCTGTTTTCTCTTCCTAAGCCCTAACGAAGGGGAACCTTTTGAACTACTGAAATGTGTAGGCTTTTTCATGAACCTTTAATAAAATAAACTCTTGGGTTTTACAAATCTGCCTGGTGCTTTCCTCAATGAACTCCAGCCTACACAAGATATGTGCCAACCTTTACTCAACTGGAGAGCTTCCTTAATGGAAACCCATGCATCATGACCAGAAAAAAAAACGTATAAAGAGATCCACACCTCTCACTCTTACTGTAGCAATCTCTAGCATGACATGAAACTGTCTGTATCATGACAATCTAGTGTACTACACCTGGGAACAAAACAACTCTCTCATAGCGAGGAAGAAGAAAAATTGTGAAGAAGGAAGAAGCAACCTCTACACAATGAATTGCAGATCCAACTTGGTTAAAAATAAGTTAATGGATTGTAGGACCTGGGTATAAGTCTGATGCAGGTGTACAAAAACATGGCTTTCTAGAACATTTACTAGTGCAACAAATTCTGGGCTAAAAATATTTAAAATAAATGGTGGAGGACGTCTACTTTTGAAATCTAAGTAAATAGAAACAGTAAATTCAAAAGGTGGAATTAGGCTTTAACCTAACATTTTTAGCGGAAAAAAAAAGGAAAAGTATTGTTAACAAATGAAATATAATTTGATAAACATTTCGATTCTGTCTTCCAAGCCTCAAAGATCACAATAGAACTATCATATATTTAGAAAAGCCTTTTGACTGACACAAGTACATTACCTCACCATACATGCCTTGCCTAGGAAAGCTTTACTCTTAGCTGAAAAGCGTCTTACAACTGACAAATATATCAGATTGCTTTTTAATACGTTATAACACGAAACCAAAATGTTACCATTCTTTGGAAGGGGCAACACTACCACTGAAAAGATACTTGATGAAAGTATTTTAAATTACCCTTGTTATTCCCCCTAAAATGTAGTAGACTTTAGACTTGAAGTGGGGGGATATACTCATGTTTACATTATTATTTAACCCCTTAAAGCTGCCTCCCAACAAACCTTTGAGTGGGATTATGGCGTGACTTCTGTACCATGTGATCGGTGTGATTGGCTTTCAAATCGCTCACATGATTGGGAGCCCATCCCCTAGCTCCCGATCAGAATCCAAGAGCTGTCGCTGTGCTGGGAGAGTACAGTGAGTGTACTTTCAGCACACAACCTACTGCTGTCTTGAAAGTATTCATGGAGTGGCTGGGCATTAAAGCGCTCCTTTCATTCTACCCCATATATGCGTTATGCAGTTGGTAGAAGTTTAAAAAACCTTTGCCTATTTCTATAGGTGCAATATTGTTTAAGCATAAACTCTAGGCAAACAGCTACATATAGTTGAATTACATAACCAACAAAAATCCCTGCAACATACACTGTATTGTCAAAAGTACTGGGACGCCTGCCTTTACACGCACATGAACTTTTGCCCCGTACACACGGTCGGAAATTTCGACCACAAAATCTTTCGGATTTTTTCCGACGGATTTTGTCCGACACTGGCGTCGGACAAAGTTGTCGGAAAATCCGATCATTCTGAACGTGGTGACGTTCGTTGCGTACGACGGAACTACGTAGAGGCTATTAGCCAATAGGTTTGGTCTCCTAATTTTATCTGAGCATGCGTGGCACTTTGTCCGTCAGAATTCTCTACACACGATCGGAAAAAGTCAGATCGGATTTTGTAGTCGGAAAATTTGAGAGCAGGTGGGGCCCACACACGGTCGGATTTTCCGACAACATGGTCCGATCGGACATTTTGGGTCGGAATTTCCGACCGTGTGTACGGAGCATTAGTCCGTAGGGTTCAATATTGAGTTGGCCCACCCTTTGCATCTATAACAGCTTCAACTCTTCTGGAAAGGCTGTCCACAAGCGGTTTAGGAGTGTGTCTATGGGATTGTTTGACCATTCTTCCAGAAGTGCGGTGAGGTCAGACACTGATGTTGGATGAGAAGGCCTGGTTTGCAGTCTCTGCTCTAATTAATCCCACAGGTGTTCTATCAGGTTGAGGTTAGGACTGTATGCAGGCAAGTCAAGTTCCTCCACCGCATACTCGCTCATCCATGTCTTTATGGACCTTGATTTGTGCACTGGTCCAAATGATTTAGTGGAGGGGGATTATGGTGTGTTGTTGTTTTTCAGAGGTTGGGTTTGGCCCCTTAGTTCCTGTGAAGCGAACTCTTAAGGCATCAGCAAACCGAGACATTTTGTACAATTTCATGTTCCCAACTTTGTGGGAACAGTTTGGGGATGGCCCCTTCCGGTTCCAACATGACTGTGCACCGGTGCACAAACAAGGTCCATAAAGACATGGATGAGTGAGTTTGGGGTTGAGGAACTTGACTGGCCTGCACAGAGCCCTGACCTCAAACCGATAGAACACCTTTGGGATGAATTAGAGCAGAGACTGCGAGCAAGGCCTTCTCGCCCAACATCAGTGCCTAACCTCACAATGCGCTTCTGGAAGAATGATCAAACATTCCCATAGACACACTTGTGGACAGCTTTCCCAGAAGAGTTGAAGCTGTTATAGCTGCAAAGGGTGGGCCAACTCAATATTGAACCCTACAGACTAAGACTGGGGTACCATTAATGTTCATGTGTGTGTAAAGGCAGGCACCCCAATACTTTTAACAATATAGTGTATATTGATCACCCAGGGAGGATAGATTTTTTCATCAACAAAAGTGGGGTTACTCCTTAAATAATGCCCCACCATTACATTTTCAAATCCAAAAAAATTACAACTAAAACATTACGAATCTCTATGGGTTTAACAGATGTTTTCTTCAAACCTATTTTTGACCCACATCATTTAAGGATATATTTTAACAGACTAATTCTAGAACTCTGACATTGCAAACAATTAAGTACCTTAAACCTCGTGCCTAATGTATATTTAGAAATCTAGCCTTGCATGCTTTCTTATTCCAGTTCCCTTCCCTTATGCTGTTTCTATTATTTTAGGCTATAGAGTTACAAATGTAACGCAGACCTATTAGACTCTTGGGATACAGCTATTTGAATATTACATAGATTTTATATTTTAAATGTACAGGTATATGGGCCATGAATAAATTTCTGATTTGAAAATAACACAAACAAAAAAAATTAAATAGTGATTAACATATGGCGCCTTTAATGACAACATAAAGCAAAAAGGTTTTGATTATTATACAATGGAACTGGCACAGATAAGACTACTAAAAATGTTGATGCCATGTTTCAGTTGTGACATGCTATACTCTGTGTATGAACTTTATTATGACAAATTGGCTCTCTATTTATCCATGTGACTGTACTTTTCAAATCTCATTGGTCTCAGCTAAAAACATGTCACTTTTTTGATAGCATGATCGCACAGTCTGCAACAGAATATGTAATCTGACACACCCTGGTTCTAGGTTTGGATCCAGAGGGGTCTGGGTCCAGTAAAGATGTACCTTATAAGGCATGCAGTTGGCCTACCGTATGTATAGAGAAACTTAAACAATGCGCTCAAAATAAATGATCATATGAAGCTGCCAGCACTATGAGTCAAGATACAACTCAAATATAAATAAACAGAAAAGAGTGCAGCACTAAAAAAAAATCAATAACAAGAAAAATATGAACTTATGAAACTAAAAAACATAAGCGATAAATGTTAAGTATAAAGAAACTATGATCCAAATAAGAGTGTTGCATTTAAAAAGTCTACTAATAAAGTCCACCATAAATGAAAAAGTAGAGTCTCTGTCACACTCAGCGGTATAAAACATCTAAGTGAAAAATGCATGATGACTGGCTGAAATAATAATGTGCGGTGATCCCCATCCAAAAAGTATATTGCAGCTTCTTACCAGAAGAAATTGACCACTGTACTACAGATGGGCAAACAACACATAGGAGATTAGGGTCTCCCTTGGGCCATTCCAACTCCACAGTCTGTGCCAATCCTACGTATCGACAGAAACGGAGTAAGATAAAAAAAAATAGCACTTTCTTAGTGTAGTATTATGACTATAAACTTAGAATAAAATAGGAAGGTAGTGCACTCACAGAATAACAGATTAAAACAGCTTTGCAAGCGTGTGTTGCCGAATGGCGTTCCTACGGACTACTACCGGACACAGTTAGAACCATCCAATCCTACTGTATGTATAGGCAAATGAAAATGGGTGAGTAGAAAAGAGAAACAAAGAAAAGCAAGAATCAGAGATAGGAGGGAGGAAGTGGATCAAAGAGGGAGGTATGTGGTAAACATATTTGTGCCCAAAAGGGCAAGATTTGAGGACAGGACCACCAAACACATAACACAATACCTTTTTTTTGTGCATAATATCAGCATTAATCTAAAACAGATTAGAAGATTCTTTGTATGAAGAGTGGGCATTTGTACCAGTGTGTTAGAATGTTGACATCTTTCTCTTGAGCTGCAGTCGCAATGCTAACTTTATGCGTCAAAATGAAAATTTTATGGAGCCTGTCTTCAGAAAAATAGTGATTTAGATCGCCCAAGCAAAAATATAAGGTATTCCTGATTCAGGGGAATAGTAAAAAATGCTGATAATTAGGCTGTGTAGGAAGATGAGTCATTTGACGTACTAAAAAAATAGGCTGCTCACTTTGCATAGGCAAATTGCACTATGAAAGGTAGTATATCCCATGACTCAGTAAATGTGGTGAAATTTCATTTTGCAAAGAATACCCAAACACATGCAATAGGAAAACAAAAACTGCATTGCACATGATTGGATGACAGACCTCAACAAAGCTTTCAAACAAACACAAAGAGTTTTCCAAGCTCAAAGATACCAACCAGCTAGTGACAAACCAAATTGACCTACCTAACAACATGCGTTAAGAACATGGGTTTAGTCTACAGACATTTGCAAATACACATTTGCAAATACATGCAAACGCTACAGGCCATATCAAGGCACTCTGTTTACTGTAGTCCTAACTCTACTTTCTGAGAATCTCCACAATGGACGCACATGTACTTGAATAGAAAGGCAGAGGGCTATTGAGCCTGGAAGGAGCCCACGTCTCCTTAAAGTTACAGGGGCACACTGAACACCCACCACATAGCACTATTGCAGCAAAGGTGTCAGTGCATTGCCTGACCAATATATGATGCCACATATAGATTTGGTCATGGTTCCTATCAGAGAATAAAGGGCAGTCCTTTTAAGTAACAAATTCCACATCTACAAAAGAGGAGGTATGCATATCAAAATGGTGGGGGAGAAGGAGGAGGGGGAGAAGGAGGAGGGGGTGAGGATATGGGGAGAGCGGACATAGCAACCCCCATGCCAAACACAAAGTTTATACTTTGTGTGAAATATCCAGTCTAAGACATGGACCAGTAGTGCAGCCTGTAATTGTTATTGATTTATCAGCCCATTGAAATGTGAAGGAAGACACTGGGAGTTGTTCCTTATTTGGAAGTGGCATGTTTAATTCGATGGTTCACCTTAAAATTGTTCAGATGACCAAATAGCCAGGATGTTTGCAATAAGGAAGGAAAGGCCACAATTTGATATAAAAAGAAGCACATCATCTGCATAATGACCACGTTTATGATGTGATGCTATCCCACAATGGAAAGACCATGAATAATATGCCGCGTACACACGATCGGAAGTTCGGCCAGCAAAAGACAGATGAGAGCTTTTGGACGGAAAATGCGACCGTGTGTATGCTCCATCAGACATTTGTTGGCCGAATTCCAGCCAGCAAAAGATTGAGAGCATGTTCTCAATTTTTCGGTCGGAAAAAGTTCCAATCAGAAATTCCGATCGTCTGTAGCAATTCCGACATGCAAAATTCCTACGCATGCTCCGAAACAATTTGACGCATGCTCGGCAGCATTGAACTTAATTTTCTCAGCTCGTCGCAGTGTTATACGTCACCTCATTCTTGGCGGTCGAAAGTTCAGCAAACTTTTGTGTGACCGTGTGTATGCAAGCCAAGCTTGAGCGGAAATTCCATCGGAAAAAACATCCATTTTCTGACGGAAAATCCGCTCGTGTGTACGCGGCATTAGGATTTTCTTGGATTGCCTTGGGAAGGTGTTCCCTGGCTAATATGTAGAGAATTTGGTATAAGGGCAGCGCTGATATGTCCTGTTGCTCATAACCACAGGGTCTGAAAGCAAACCATTTACCGGAATACGGGTCATAAAGTTTTCATATAATGTTATCATTTTAGCTAGAAAGGGGGAGAAGATGCCCAGAGGAGGCTCTCTAATTAGGCAAATTAGGCAGTCGCCTAAGGCCTCGCACTCCTAGGGGCCTCACGGCCGCCTAATTCCCTTGATGTGTGTGTGTTACAGTTGAAGGGAATATCATGCAATTTATACAGTTAATTTCTATTGCTTTAATTATTTTTCCCATTTTGGGCATGAGTGGGGCCTCATGTCTAAGATTTGCCTAAGGCCTCACAAAGCCTAGAGCCGCCTCTGAAGATGCCTATTTGCTGCATAGTAGTTGACAGAAAGTCCTAGCTCAGG
Organism: Lithobates sylvaticus; assembly: GCA_028564925.1. NCBI lineage: Eukaryota > Metazoa > Chordata > Amphibia > Anura > Ranidae > Lithobates > Lithobates sylvaticus. The sequence goes on along the minus strand of CM053026.1, from coordinate 350,674,896 downwards.
TGATCAATGCAGACTCTACAATTTTAATGGTTAGTAGCCCAGGCTGCCTAGGGTTAGAACAGTAGTTTATAAATATGGCAAACAATGACCAATGTTTAATAAAAATAATATTGAGATTTGCTAATGCTGGAATGTGCCCTACTCATTCATGTAAAGTCAGAATTTTTAATGAAAGGTCTATTTTAAACTACACACTGGTTTCCTACATCTGTTTGAGAATCATGGTGAGCTCTAGCTCTAGTGCATGAGTTTCTAGAGTTCCCTTTTTGTAATAGGCATTACAAAAAGGTCCTGCACTCATGATAGGGCCTTTCACTGGTATATGAACTGGTATATAAACTGCTAAAAACAGAGAAAATTTCAAGTCGAGGCAGGAATTATCAGTAATGAAACTGTCAGTTACCAAGTCCTGTGTGCTCGGAAAATGTGGCTGCATGGGCACGGACATGGACACCTGGCATTTACACATACAGCTTGGTGAATGAACTTGCATATGAATGTACATGCACAAAGGACACCAAATGCTTTAGTACTTATAGCCTCTTGTCCTATGGTTCTTGCTGTCTGATCATCATTATCAGTGTTCTGTTTTTTTTTTGAACTTCTGTTTCAAATTTGTTTGCTGTTGTCCTGGCTTGACTTGGACAATAGTCTTCTCTTGTTCCTTTGGCTCTGTTCTGGTTTATCATTTGCGGGTGCTCACCACTGGTCTTATCTGTACTTTAAACTTGGTTTCAGTAGCTTGCCTACATGTTGCTGACCCCTAACTAGTCTCTGAACTCATCTTCTCTTACAGTCTGGATTCTGCCTGTTAATATGATATTGCTGACCCTAGTATGTGACCCTAAATCCTAAATGTTGCTGACCCCAGTTGTGGTCCACAGTCTTTCTGTGCTTGTCTCTCCATTACTGACTTCCCTTTTTTCTCTGACTCTGCTTGTCTATGTCAAGCCTGGATTTTAAGCCCAGCTTAGTCTTCCATGTTGATGATAACCTTCATAGGTGTTTGAACCCGGAGACTGCATCCTTGAAGTTTCAGTAGGTTTGTAGAAACTCAGGTGCTTCTGGGTTCCACACTTTGCTTTGAGAGCATTCGTGGGTTAACACTATAACAGATATTGCTCCTGAAGCTCCTAAAAAAAGTTATAAGAAGCAAGTAAGTGACTAAGCCCAATGCTATTCTACCTATAAGCATGAGACCCTTTAAATGTTCAATAGTTTTACAGAAAGTTACACAGAAGCTGCACAAAGTTAGCTGTTTAACTTTGCTTTGAGCCTGGACACTAGAGATAATTATTCAATATGGAAATATATTAGGTTGGAATTTGTATCATATTGCAGTAATCACTAGCATACTCAGTGGAAACATGTTACTCATTTGACGATGCTTTATTATAATAATTTGTCACTTTCTAAGCTATACATTCTACTCTAATGTCACAAAAATATATGCTTGAACTTCTGCAAATATCATTTTAATTGGTTGAACTGGCATAAATGAATTCCCATGAATGCAAATGAGCGTAATACATAATTAAGTTGACATGTGTTACTAGCAGAACATAGGAAATAAAAGGTGCTCACACTCAACAGTCTCCATATCTTTTAAAACTACTGAAACCTTCCAGCAGCCTTAAATTGTAGACCACTTGCATATAGACATGCAGATGTTAGCCAGTGTTATCTAGCTTAGACTGGAACTGCAATTAAATCAACCTATGGTTTCTTTAGCTTTTCTTCAAATGTACCTCTGGGTGCCTGCTTGCATCCTCAGATGCCAAAAACCTGGAACAGTTTGTGGTCAAGTACTGGCACAACGTGCTAAAATCAGCATATGAGATACATAAATAGTCTCAAGGCTGCAGAAAGGTACTAATAAGTTGGTTAGGGGCCATAATACAAGTAATGAGCCCATCTACAAACTCCTCACATGGGTGGGAAAATTTGTATTACTGTCTATGTGTTTACAATTTGAATAATAATGTGTCTCAGACTTGTTTGAGGAGAAATCATCATTAATGTAGTTCATTTAATGATGTATGCTTGCTGTTAAAGTATGCCCCTTTGGTGGATGTCATTTTAACTCTGAGAGCCTGTTGAAACTATCAAAGAAAACGAATCAAAGTGTGGGAAAGACCATTTATTTACCAAGAAGTTCTCTTGTGCTTCCAAGTCACCCACAGGCTTACTTGTGACCTACTTGGGAATAAAAGCTGTAAGATTGATTAGCAACATTTCTGCCAGAAGGTCCCTACACTAATATACACCAACTCCCTAACTCTAACATCACATTTGTTCTTTGGGAGATTTTAACTGAACCACTAAATGTAAAAAATCTGGACCCCCATAGAATGATGGGCTTACCTCCCTAATTGCCCCTATTAAAACGATTACTGTGGCTTTGTATCAGGTGGTTTTGCATTTCTCCCAACAAATGCATTCTATGTAACCTGACACAGAAAGTAAAATCAATTTGTTACTGAATGTCACGTGTAGAGAGCAATGCAGTAAAGCAAAACATTACACAACAGGACCTGGTGACAGGGTGTCTTTAAATAAGCCAACAGTTCTAGTATTATAGCTGTCAACAAATCCATTTAATTAGGTATACATGTGAATTACACATTTTCTGAGGTCATTTGGGACCAGTCACAATTCAGACTGTATTATATCTGCATCTCACCTGTTTTGTGAATTACAAAAGCAGCATGGCCGGATGGAGCCAGGTGAGATGGGAATGTCATTTTAAAACTACATATCACTCTTGGTTTAAGCTTGCATATTTCCTATGTGTCCCTTATTAAAGATATTAACTTGGCAACTTTCTGAAGCAGTGAGATCACAAATACATTATCAAAGAATTATATTCAAGCCATCTCCAACAGTTTGGAACTATAATTAATTTTTTTTTCTTTTATACATATTTGGATTTGTTTGCCCAGAATTTTGTATGAAAATCAATCATAGAAAATTACACCAAGTCAAAACGTCTCTAGTGACCTGAAACCATCTGGTAACCCTGGGTTCACCCTTTCTGCAAAAGCTCGCTTCTAGTGTATAATGTGGTGACAGAGAACTGGCTGTAGATTGGGCCTAAAAGCCTACATGAATAATTCACTATGCTACAGTTTGCAGAATATAAATGAACTCTTTCACAAGAATAAACTTGGAAGTACATTGTTCTATTATAGAACCTAGCCACTTTAAATGGAGGGTTTGGAAATGCTAGCTTATGTTTGTGTGAACACATTTAACTTGTAAATAGTGTAACATGAGATACAAAAATAACATCCACAGCTAGGCTGCCAATAGATAATGTAGATGGAAATTCAGCCGGTTCAGCAGGGAATGGCCGAATTTCGATCCATCTATGGCCATTTCTGTTTCTAAGGACCAACTGATCCAGAACGGGCTTGTTGGAGAATTTTGCTCTGAACAGTGTATTCTGATGGTGGAGGAGTCCCCACCATCAGAATACAATAGCTCAGCAGGGAGGATTCCCTCATCCACCTCGAATATGTGGATGGGGGAATTGGTTTAGTTTCTTTTGATCGTGTTTGGTAGTGCTTGGCATTGGGATACTGACACCAAAAACAAGTGAATAAGATCAGAACAGTTAGATTTAACCTTATCCAATGTTCCTCAACACCTAACCTGAGTACCCGACCCCCAGTTCTAAACCCAATACTTAAGCTAACCCCTAATATCCCTGAACATGTAACTTCTAATGTCTATTGTGCTGCACACTCACCTCATCCTGTGTTGGGTGCCTCTGTCCCGAGACTGTGCAGGTGCTATTTCAAAATCCTGAAGCACCTATATCCTGGAGCCTGAAGAAACTGCTCTTCCCTAGTGGTCGGATAACTCCCTTTGCCACAGGAGCGGTAGTTAAACAAAGAGACAGAAAAGTCAGGCACCAAGCTAAGGAGAAAACACAAAAGAAGAGAGCGCAAAGTCGACCGTAGTGTAACTCAGCTTTAATATGGTAAAGTTAAAACCACTACAATGGTCAAACTCCCATTGTGTGAAGATAGATACAGCATAAGGACGTTCTCCTATAACCACCTCAAGATCCGACAGGGGAAGGGGGAGCTGCCTGGATCCTGGCAGCACATCCGAGGCTATCCACCACGCTCGACGTGCAGATCCTAATGCGCGTGCGCCCAGTCCAGCCATCGCTGCTCTTCGAGGACACACAAACCCACACGAGCAGGATACGGGGGGAAGAGCGTGATGACGTCACACATGGCCTCTTTCCTCAGGTCATTAAGCTAAGGAGGCACAAGGAGTTTAAAATTACGATCACTCGGCTAACATTTATTTTTGCAATTTTAAGGAATCAGCCCCAGCGTGGTTTAAGTGATCAATCCTGACATTTTACAGGAAACTGTCTTTATCTTTAAAATAAAAAATAAAAAAGTTTTCCCTGTAGAGAATGTTGATTTGCCTTACTTCTGTCTTTTAGGTCAGGCAAGTGTCATGGGCTTTTTTTTCTAATGTTTTTTTTTTTCTGTATACGTGCAACTGCATCGCTCAGGTTGTTCTTAGGCATCATGTTTCATACTGGGTTTTAAAAGTATTATTCAGTGAATTGTAATATTTACTTCCATTGTATATAAAAAAAAATATCAGGTCACCACAGCAAAGCAAACCTTACACTACATAAACAGTTTGCAAGCAACATGCCACTTCTCACTTGTGTTAGTCCACATCACTTCAGTAGGCTTTGTCGGGGGTGGGGGGGGTACATACCTTTCAACGTCTATTAGGCCAATTTATAAATTGGCAGCAAATAATCATTAAATGAGCATGCTGTGGATCTGGTGCTGACTTTGCAAATGGTCAGATCAATCTCAGATGTATGTCCCTTTTCTGATTTCTTCTTGTGCATTTACTTGCACACCTTCCTTTTACTACAGCTGTAAAATTAAGCACTGCCATGCTGCAAGGACTGCCATGCATACAACCTATCCTTGTACCAACTGATCTGTGATCTTCCGACCTCCAGCTGCTCTAGGGCCTGAGCAGCAAGGAATAGGGTCAATGAGTACACAATGTTCAGAGAAGCAAACCAGGTAGTGTGGGGTTCTTGACCTGTTTCATTCAAGCCAAGCTTGACATTATGATGCCACACTGTGCACCCAACTCACCAAAGCTTACCCAGAACAGATGCCTGTCACATTTATTTGCAAGTAATATGTGTAGCACCAGTCTTAATAAGCGCATCATTTGGGTGCATGCCTAATAACACAATGTATAAACAAATTGAGTCAAAACCTGGAAGGACTAAGTACCAGTGGTCTCCTACAGAAGGTCTATGGCATACACATCTTTGCTTCAGCAGACAGTAAGAGGAGCGCTGGCTTAGGTTTGCTTTATTGGCAAAGATGAGATAAAATATAAGGAGTTGTCCAATATCCTGCTTTTTGTTTATTGATTTCAGATATGTACAATTTAAAGTGAATTTGTGCTTTGCCTATCAAGTTAAACAGAGCAACAGGGGAAGGTCATTTTGCACTGTTGGGATTGACATTAAAGTAAACTTTCAGCTTTGCTCTGCATTACGATGCACAAAAAGGAAAAATGTTGATAAAAGACATCATTTCAATTTAACATGCTTACAAAAGTGTAATGCTTATTTGACCTCAAACTGTAATAAAGAAAAAGTAATTGTAACATGAAGACATTTGATAATGTTTATTTCCATTACTGTATGTACTTGTGACCTGCAGCTGAAATTAAGTTTCTAATGTATTATGGCTGGTGCTCCATATTATGGCTCAGCAGAGTATTAAATGCTAAACCTTTTTTTCAGTAGCTCATAAGTTTGAGGAAAATGTATATGCCTAGAAGAAAATTGCCAGCTTTGGACTGATCCTATAATCATAGGTGAGAGTAAGAAAATGAACTGGGCTGTAGTTTGGACTTATTGAGAAAACAGGAGGGGGCTAACTTGTGGGTTTCAATTATGGTTCATCAAGGTTTTCATTGACTTCACTGCAGGACCTGTCTCTGATTTCCCATATTTGCTCAGTATGTATGCGTTATTGATGTAGAAATACTTTCAAAGTCATTAAATTTACTTGGCTCGATGTTGCATACTCTGGAAATGGTGTCGCTTAACATTTTTTACATGTATGTTAACAAAGCTATAGATCAAATTTGAAAAGTATATTTTCAGAACATAACTTGGCTGTTTATTCATCTAATGAAACATTACAATGAGATAATTGCATGGGCATTGATCACAACTGATAACCAACATCCGTTTTTAAATGATAATACAAGTAAGAAAGAAAAAAAAAAAGGAAAGGATTTTTGTAACTATTGTCAAATTATTGTCTATTTTATTTGTGCATTGTGTTTTTTAATAGGTATGCTCTATGATTGTGAAACATGCATGGTGCTGGCATGATTTTTTAAATTGCACCTCACCAAAATGCTTCTGTACCATGTGTTTTACTGGGTGTAAACGTACATGCATTTGCTAGTTGCATGGGGGTGTCCTTAAAAAATAATGACACCCATTTGCGTGGTGCAGGAAAATACAATTTCACACGCATTACCACACTGCACCTGGTCTGAACAAGCCCTAAAATGTCGTTTGTAAGGCAGAGTTAAGTCATCTGTAGGTTGTAAATCTCTCCTCTGAAGCATCCTAGCACAAATCCCCCCCCCCTAGAGCAAATTTCCACCCACTCCCAACTCCCCTCTCCTAGCACAAACTGTTCCTCCTCCCCCCTCCAAATGTCCCTTCCTAGCATAAAACCTCCCATCCCACCACATCATCACTACAGGAGTAGTAAAAAAAGAAGTGAACACGGCACTCAGCTGTATAGTTTACAGGCATGTAAACATGAACAAGTGAAAAAAAAACAATGTAATTCACAATAATGTATTAACAGTCTCAGTCCCACTTCATTGTGAAATAAAGTGATTGTGCGTTGATCCAATTCAGTATGCAGACACAGGTGCCCCACATTGATGTGCACTCACCCTTAAAATTTGACCATCTATCGCTAGAGTGGTCACTTGCACTTTGTGGGGATAATGGGACCCCTAAAGGTGTAATCCAGGTAAGCTGTGAACATTCCTATCTGTGGCTCTGGTAGGAATCCAAGAATATTTCTGGTGCAATTTTTGGATTCCTACCAGAGCCACAGAGAGGAATGTTCACAGCTGACCTGGATTACACCTTTAGGGGTCCCATTATCCCCACAAAGTACAAGTGACCACTCTAGCAATGGTCAACTCTTAAGGGTGAGTGCACATCCATGTGGGGCAACTGTGTCTGCACACTGAATTGAAGCATCTTTTATTTTATCAACGCACAAGCACAATAAAGGAGGACTGGGACTGTTAATACATTATTGTGAATTACATAGTTTTTTTTCACTTGTTCATGTAAATTGTATTAAATTAAATTGTAATTGTAAATTATACAGCTGAGCTCCGTGTTCACTTCTTCTTTTTTACTTCGCTGTGACGCCAGGTGGTTCACATTTACACTGCTGCTGGAAACTACCGGTATTTTATTTTTCACTTTTCATTTTTGCATATTGGTGCAAAGTTCTTATTTTGTTTATATTGTCACTTTAATTCCCCGTACACACGGTCGGAAAATCCGACCACAAAATCCATCAGATTTTTTCCGACGGATTTTGTCCGACACTGGTGTTGCATACACGCGGTCGGACAAAGTTGTCGGAAAATCCGATCATTCTGAACGTGGTGACGTTTGTTGCCTACGACGGGACTACGTAGAGGCTAGTAGCCAATAGCTTTGGTCTTATAATGTGATCTGAGCATGCGCGGCACGTTGTCCGTCGGAATTCGCTACACACGATCGGAAAAAGTCCGATAGGACTTTGTTGTCGGAAAATTTGAGAGCAGGAGATAAAACTTTGTCCGTCGGAAAATCGGACGGAAAAAGTCAGATGGAACCTACACACGGTCGGAATTTCCAACAACATTGTCCGATAGGACATTTTCCATCGGAAAATCCGACCGTGTGTATGGGGCATAAGAGTAGTGACAGCAGCAGAGAGGAGGTGTGGGCTGTACTCTCTCCCCCACCTTCAGGATCTTCTTCACCCTGTCTGTGTACAGGAGGTAACACAGGATGCTCTCAGGATGGTCTGCACGGGTTTTGATTACCTCCCCCTACCCACACTGCAGAGGAGATAGGGGGCAGTAATCAAACCCTGTACATTCTGATCTGATAGTGCTCCCCTGTTACTTCCTGTGTACAGACAGGACAGCCCAGCCCACATCTCCTCCCAGCTGTCTCTTCCTCTCTGCTCCTGCCACTACTCCTATTGGTAACCCAGAAAGCTGTGTGGGCTGCCCGACCTGTCCTTAGCAACCAATAACATAATTAGTTAGTAGGATGTGGGCGGCCACAGCATTCTGCTTTGCCAACAGGAGTAGTGCTATCATGATCCATGAGGCTTTTTAAAATGAGTGGTGAGTACTCCTATCCCTGCTGTATCAATATGGCATCGTACAGGATACTTTCTGAGAAACAAGCTATGTGTCTCAATTTGCCATTGACAATGGCCCCTATGTTCTCAGTTTGAGGCCATACATTAAGCAATTTTCTTAACTCCAACCATGGGTTAAAGGAAAGAAAATTGCTTGATTCCCCTATCAACACACAGTCAGTGTCGATGGGGGAATTCCCCCTGCAGCGCTATTGTGTTCTGCAGCAGGAAGTCTTTCCAACCAGCAGAATACAATGATCACTGCTTGCCACTATTGCCACCAATTAAAAGAAAATAAACGACAGGCTGGTTGTACTGAACTCGATCGATAGTTCCCGTTGAATTGGCCAAATTTCGATCCATGGCCCCTTTTCCAGTCTTTTACCAGAAGTCTGCACATTTTTAGGTAGGTTTCTATCTGCTATATAATTCTGGGGAAAACACATCTATAGTTTTTTTTCTAGACCCTTGATTTTTTTTAAAGTTGCAAAACAAAAACTGGAGCTCCGCAAAAAAAAAAGCAAAAATTTGGTTTGAAAACATTGACTAGGTTTCCCATTATTCTGCAGTCTCTCAGGTGTGTCCTTTGCAATGTCATATTATAAATGCAAAGGAACTTATTAAACCTTATGCAATCTACTGTTAAAATCATCCCATGGTACCTACTTTTTTTTCTTTCAGCACAAGTTTCCTTAAAGCTGCATGTAAAGCCAAAATGTATATTTGTTTTTTTGGTTTAGATTAAAGTCACTATCAGTTTATATTTTGTAGCCTATGTGCTGTTGAGGAGCTTTGTATTCACTTCCTGTCCTAGAAACATAACAGAAAATTAGAATCTCTTCTAATTTTAGAGAGTCTTCATAGGAACAGTTTTCAGTGGAAGGTTTTCCTCTGACCTCTGGTGTACTGGGAAATCTTTTGTTTGTGATGTGTATTGCCCGTCTATGTGTACCTTGCTGCTGCAGGCCAGTTATAGATTGGGGTGGTTGCCATTTTTTTGTACAGTTGGACGAATTGGGTGCAGGGATGCATGGGATGCCTTCACTTGCCTTTGAGGAAACGTGGGCTCCCTCCAGGCATGCCTGCCCTTAATATATCCATTCTTATATGTGCTCCTACTATGGATGCTCTGGAAAAATTTAGAGTTAGGATCAGTATATACAGAGGTCCATTGGCGTGGGCACTGTGGCTTACACATATATTTGCAAATGTGTGCAAACAAAACCCTATGTTTCTAACCTAAACTGTTAGACAGTGCCAATTAGTTTTTTTTGTAGGCTGGTCAGTAATTGTGCTGGGAAATCTATTGTTTGTTTGTGAGGTCTATCTCTTCAACACTGTTTTCATACTTCTAATGCCCTGTACACACGGTCGGATATTCCGAAGGAAAAAGTCTGATCAGATTATGTTGTCGGAAAATCAGATTGTGTGTGGGCTCTAGCAGACCTTTTCCGTCAGAATTTGCGATGGAAAAAATTAGAGAGCAGGATCTAAAATTTTCCGACAACAAAATCCGATTGGACTTTTTCCGATTGAGTGTAGAGAATTCCGACGCACAAAGTGCCACGCATGCTCAGAAGAAATTTGGAGACGAAAGCTATTGGCTACTGGCCTCTACGTAGTCCCATCATACGTTTTATACGTCACCTCGTTCGGAACGATCGGATTTCCTGACAACTTTGTCCGACCGTGTGTATGCAAGACAAGTTTCGGCCAAAATCCGTCGGAAAAAATCAGACAAATTTTGTGGTCGGAATGTCCGTCCGTGTGTACGGGGCATAACTGTCTAACAGTCTAACTGTCATACTTACACTATATTACCAAAAGTATTGGGACACCTGCCTTTACATGCACTCAACTTTAATGGCACCCTAGTATTAGTCCGTAGGGTTCAATATTGAGTTGGCCCACCCTTTGCAGCTAGAACAGCTTCAACTCTTCTGGGAAGGCTGTCCACAAGGTTTAGGAGTGTGTCTATGGAAATGTTTGATCATTCTTCCAGCGCATTTGTGAGGTTAGGCACTGATGTTGGACGAGAAGGCCTGGCTCACAGTTTCTGATTCATCCCAAACGTGTTCTATCGGGTTGAGGTCAGGACTCTGTGCAGGCCAGTCAAGTTCCTCCACCCCCAAACTCACTCATCCATGTCTTTATGGACCTTGCTTTGTACACTGGTGCGCAGTCATGTTGAAACAAGAATGGGCCATCCCCAGACTGTTCCCACAAAGTTGGAAGCATGAAATTGTCCAAAATGTCTTGGTATGCTGGTGCCTTGAGAGTTCCCTTCACTGCAACTAAGGGGCCAAGCCCAACCCCTGAAAAACAACCCCACACCATAATCCCCCCTCCACCAAATTAGTAGGACCAGTGGGATGCCATTAAAGTTCATGTGCGTGTAAAAGCAGGTGCCCCAATACTTTTGGTAATATAGTGTATTTATGCATATGAGATGCATGTATCCACCCAGGATCTAGGGGAAAAATAATCTGCAAACTGTGAAAACTGAAAAAAATCGAAGTGCATTGGTAATAAGTCAGCATGGACGTATTTCTTATGGCAGTACATTTGACTGCACTGTGTTATGGCAGAGAAATAACAATCCTTACATTATCCTGCTTTGCTGAGTTGTTTCAAGAATGACCAGCAGAGTCTCAATGCAAACTGATCACAGCTGAAAAGGTCTGGCCTCCCACTAGTAGCCAAGTGGGCTGAACCAGTTTCTGTGGTTATAAATAGAAGGAATATTGCTTGTTCTGTCTCATGCTTATAGAGCTCAGCATGGATGCTCCAAAATGATATGAGTTCTGGTAAAACATTTCCTTCTCTGCCAGCTCACAGCTGCACCTCAAAAGGGAAAATATATTGTCCATATATCCTAATAAAAATATACAGTATCTGGCAATGCGTATGCTCTACTAATCTGCTAAATCACTATTGTGAACTCTGTAAAGTTCTCTGTTTAGTAGAGCAATTGTTTGGCATGCATTATTGTATTTTTTCCTTAAATACTCCATAACTGTTCCAGTAATTTTATTTTTACTGTTTGTTTCTCACCCACTAACTTTTTGCACTCATCCAATAAAAAAAAAATTGCCAAAACAGTTTTTTTTTTCTGGTCAGTGGGAATAGTTCTGTATACTACAAGAAGATAGATATTGTTGTTTTGTTTGACTAGATGCAGTTGTTATTCATGTTGTTGTGTTTTCCAGCACTGAGAGAAGTATGGGAACTGTCATCGTTGGCCTTCTTCTAAAAACACTAGTCTCTGATTTATATACTTGGACCAGCTCCCGATCACATGATCACTATGATATCCTTTGCTTGGCACTGTGATAAATACCTGTAAATAGAAAAATTGATGTATATCACGCTAACATGCAAACGTATATCAAATAGCAGCCAGCACAACACTAAGACAAGTGTAAACCAAGGAATTTGTGAAAAATGTAATTTTGTGCAGCGCTCAAAAATTCATAATGATACAAATTCATATATACAATCTAATATATAATGTGAAAAATATCACAAAATTAAATAAAGACAGTGAAAAGTGATGTGAAATTCACACCCAAACTAAAGTCTGTGTTCCATCATATAGAGGTTTTTAAACCAAGTATAGAACAGTCCATAGATAAACAGTGAAAAAAAACTATATAGCCAGAAAGGGGATTCTGCATGCCATCAGTGTTGAAGTGAAGACACAGACAATGAAACCACCACCGGTTAGTAAGGAGACTCAAATGGGCATATGCTCAATGAGTCAACAAGGCATGTGGTACAAATGCCAATGTATGGGACCTCCACATCTGGGCTCCAGATCAGGATGGAAGATGGTCCAATTGGTCAGAAGATATCACAAAGAAGCAGTCCTCAGAAGCAGCCAACTTGTCAGACCAAATCCTCTCCAGTGTTCAAAATAGCATGACCTCATCTGTAACCTGATTGGCTTGAAGCTGAATGTCTTCTATTGTCATGACATTCCGACAACAAAATCCATTGGATTTTTTTCCGATGGATGTTGGCTCAAACTTGTTATCGGAAATTCCGAACGTCAAGAACGCGGTGATGAACGACGAGCTGAGAAAATTGAAGTTCAATAGCTCTTCTGCTTGATTCCGAGCATGCATAGAACTTTGTGCTTCGGAATTGTGTACACACGATCAGAATTTCCGACAATGGATTTTGTTGTCGGAAAATTTTGTGTGTTGGAAATTCCAATGGAAAATTTCCGATGGAGCTTACACACGGTCAGAATTTCTGACAAAATGCTCCCATCGAACATTTTCTGTCTGAATACGACCGTGTGTACTGGGCATTAGACTGAGAACTGAGTGATCAAACACCGCTGATCACTCGGTTCTCAGTGCTCTGTGAGCAGAGAGCTGGTGACTGTCAGTCACCGGCTCCCTGCTCTGCCCCTCTGCACTCACTGGAGCACCAGCTGTGGAGGGGCAAGAGCGACTAGCTCAGGCTCTTAGCTGCTCGCTGAGAGGCTGAGCCAGCTGTCAGTCCAGGCTCCCGGGTGGTTCCTGACCATATGGGCCGATCTTTACCCAGCCTGGACCAGCTATGTGATGTAAGCTGACAGCGGCTCATCTGCTGTCTGCTGGAAATGGGTCACAGGAGTGCAGAACAAACTGTACTCCTGTGATCCACAGAAGTACAGCCAAACAAGCTTTGGCTTTACTTCTACTTTAAGAGGGGTTTCCTCCCATTTCTTTATGTGTTTACAGAACAGGAAGTAAAGACAATTGGGACACATTCCCCACTATATCCCAATTTTTTTTTTTAAATCGTTTAGGTATACTTTAATTTTGTGCCTCCCAATTTTATTTGCCCTTAAATGTGGCTGTTTCTGTGCCGTAAGTGTAATATCTGAGCTTACCTACCATTAAACTAGGGAAACATTTTTAAAAATGAATAAAAAAGTTACTTAAAGTTGGATACTTTCTGAAATTTTGTGTTACTGTGTTATACAGTACAATTGCTGAGGTTTAGTTTATTTACATATTGCAAATACTATGAAATAGTAGTTTTAGGCAATAAAGTATTCATGTCAAGTTGTTTCATAATGATTCCTAAAAGTTTTACCAGCTTTCCTAAGCCATAAATAAGACTACTTTTTCTATGACAAATGGTAGCCTTGTTATAATAACATAATTTGTGTAGGCTGATTAGCAATTAGGAAATTCCTAGCAATGACCCCAAACATTTTCTTTTTTCATTTACGACAGTGACATCTGTCAGTTAAACCCAAGCCATCTTTCAACAGTTGAGCAAAGCATAATATGTGCATTTAGGGCCAACACAAGTTTATAATAAAGGCAACTGGTTAAAGTATGACAAAATCTAACCTTTCTTTTCATTTTGCACAGAGTATCAATTGGTTAAAACCCCTATAACTTTTTTTCTTCAGTGACCTACTTGAGAAATGCCGTTCCACTTACTCTCCTGTAGACCCAGCAGGAAAAATCCCAGAAAGTAAAATAATATCTTAGATAGCTGTCACCAGAGTAAGTGTCCACACTGCAAGATTTTCTCTGTTATCCTTTTCTAGTGAATTTTCCATCACTTTTAGTTCCAGTTGTTGACAGGCGCAGTTAGCTTGTCTGCCATTAGATGGCTCTGTTCTCAGATAATGTGATGAAGGGAAAATTGCAATTCGGGGTTAGCTCCCCATTTAGAAAAACCCCTCCTCTTATGATGTAATGAGTGGGTTAGTGCCCACAAAAATGCCAGTGGTGGGTGGAGCTCATAGTAGACAGAGCATGGGAGTGGTATACCCCAGAGCTGCTAGGATATAGTTTCCTGCAGAGTTATCTAAAGAGCCCGATGAAGTCACGTGACGGTGACGACACGCGTAGGATACACGGACACCGGAAGTGACGTCAGACGCGTGCGCGGTGCTCGTTTTCCTACCCTGTTCCCATTTTGATTGTAAATGTGAGTTTTATATTTTTTATGCTACTGAAAAATAAATAGCTTTGTAAGAAATACTACACTAGATACTCCTCTTCTGCTTTTATACTAATATGGGTGATGAATGCTGATCGGTTCCGGTCCCAGAAGTAACATCTAGCCCCCCAGTACCAGAGAAGGAAGAGCCTTTTTGACCAGACCCCATCCCCCTGGAGTGGCCATACACATCCCTGTTTTTTTGTTAAAGGCTGCTTACCTTGCAGCAGTAAGGTAATAATTTAGGACACCCTCGGGTGTCCAAGATCACCGAAGAACCTCAGCACAAAGCACCTATTACCCACATTGTCACCATATTGAAGATTCACCAGCACCAATTCCTTTTTCCACGCTGCATCTGCACTATTGCGAGTCGCAGAGCTAATACCATTGCAGCACCACTGTTCTATTCATTTTCTTCTCCCCCCTCACAGTCATCTCACGCTTATGCGTTTTATGAACTTTGATGCGATTGTGAACTTTTATGCGATTATGAACTCTGATGCGATTATGAGCTTTTATGCGTTTATTTCATTTCCATAACATGCGATTATATTAATTTTACCTTGGTATGTTTATGCACTTTATACCTGTACTATATCCCCCCTTTTTTTACTTTTCACTTGCAACACTGCTTAGTGTGCATGCGATTTCCCAGCAATTTTGCACAATTCATTTGATTGTTTAGCAATCTGCACAATATATCACTATTTATTTTTATATTTGATTTTAGTAAATTTTATGCACTTTAGTCACATTTGTTGTCACTATTTATATATTTTACACTTATATTTACGTGTATCTACCTATTGTGCCATTATTTCTCTATGCTGTATACCATAGACATTTAGTCCAACTGTTTGGTATAGTCCTTGGGAGCGCAACACCATATATTGATTTATTCTATCTAAAGAGCCCTTTGCAGGGCTGAAGTCCCAGTTGAACAGCATTTGTAGTGGAAGCCTGGGGATTAGTGAGCCATTTGGAAGTGTGTCCAGCTAGACAGAGCTATAGAAAGGAAATCCCTACGTTATCTCCATGCTGACCACCAACAATATAGCTGTTGTACACTTCCATTTACTACTGCATCCTTCAAGCCAACCAATCTTTCCTTTAACCTCTTCTAGGTCCATGTATCCACGACTATATATTGAGGTATGTGTAAGCTCTGGTCTGCTTGCTTCCCAGCTGCTGTGAGTTTGTAGCTCACACAGTGGAAGGTCAGGCCCTATAAATACCCACACAGCTCTGCTGGCATTCATGACACAGAAACTTAGTAACCAGGAAGTTGTTGGAAATAAATTGTTCCGGACCATCTCCTGGAGTGTATAACATGATAGGTAAACTAAATAATATGGTACTGAACACCCTATCCTCCAGCTGGGGTAATTTTTTTTTAATGGGCATGCTCTGTATAAAAAAAATCCAGAGCATTTTGTAATTGTGAAATCCTTGACCATTGACCCATCAGTGACCTAGACAGCTGACTAAGTGAAAATGTTAGGATACAATAACGTGATTGGTAGATAAGCTCTTAACAATTAAGGGCATGTCTTACAGTGAATGCTATGCTCTAGACATACAGTAGCTCTTGTTTTAGCTTCTAACAAAGTTTGGCTGTAAAATATGTCTCACTTGACCCTTCTATAGACCCTTTCAAATCCAGCTGCATTGTAGGAATGTATTAATTTGCAAATGTATTTGCATTTTCTTCATCAAGTTACTGAATGAGAAATAAATATTTATTATAACGTTCCTATTCTAAACCACATTTGAATCACATTTTCATGAAATCTCTCTCTAATATGGCCATACTGTTTGTCTATATTTAACTATTCGGTTTTTTTTTTTTTAATCAATGACTGGACGTTATGAAACTAGGATCAAATTGCAGAGTATTTTGCTGGCCAAGCAGTAAATAAGAACCACTAAGATTTCAGAAAGCAATATGATATGCTTTGAGCTGTTAATATTATGTTTTCACTGGAGCTTTTATTTCTCTTTAAATACATGTTTGTTGAAACTCAGTAATGCTTTTACGTTATTGGTTTTCCATATGTATGAGGCTGTTTCAAAACCAAATGCCTACCAGACACCAACTGAATTAATAGCCTGGAAATGCAAAAATGCCATTTAGAGGGTAAAAAGGAAAAATTAAAACTCAACAAGAGTATTTAAAATAAAACACACTTTAGAAATAATAAAAGGTATAAAAGAATCAAATATGCAAGGTTTTAGTATATAGAAATTGCGGCTAACATTCAATTCCAATCAAAATGAACAATTATTCTTTGTAAGGTTGCTGGCAAGTTAAACCACATGCTGGCTTTTCATATCTCTATCCGTCTTATATATCTTATATTTCTTGTTGGCAATATTTTAAATTTTAAATTAAAATGTAATCTCAAAACCCTATACACTCACTGTGATCTAAGCACAGCTACTCAGTGTTCATAAAAGTTTTTTCATCCTTGTGCTTTATAGTGGATTAATACTGAGCAGTTCAGATGCATGGCATAAGAAATAAATAAATATTTGTTCTATAACCAAAACCTATAATCATAGGACAAGAAAATAGGAATTTGGTCCAAACATAGCATCACCTTACTATGTATCTTGATGTAAAATGCAAAGTGTATTAATAACATTTTATAATCCATTTTAAAATCATACAACACCAACAAATAAAGCAGCTTTTACTGCAATACTCACCTTCATTTCAGAGCTGTCATGCAGTAGTACCTTTTGCCACTGTATACTATCAATCCTTTTGGCCAATGTCATCACACAAACTTCCTCTAAATCCAGGCTGTCGTGGACCTGCCAATAGTTGACAAAAAAAAAACAAGACTTATCATGTAAATAATAAAATATAACAGATTATGTATAAATCTCCTAACTGGTAGTCCAATTGTTACTATGCAGCAGCTCCACACAGTGGCAATTCCTGCAGTGGTACAAACAGAAACAACAAATCAGTGGACTTTGTCCCTTTAAGTGGCCAAGAATATGGGACATTAATGTATTCACATATTCTTGGCAAGTAGTATACAAGCTTTAAAACAAGCCCACTGCAGCTGCAAGCAGGGCCACTGATAAGGGGGTACCACCAGCCCTCCTGTAGGGGGCCTGGGCTCCGTCACTTAACAGGGGGGCCTTGCTGGCAGCTTCAGGCTTCCTGTAGGATCATGTGTATGGTTGGTGTATACATACTGTTCACGTGTGTACATGGTTCCCTGGTGGGAACATATTCCCTGGGCTGAGGGGTGCCCCATCAGTTTGACCAGAGGGCCGGGATACTGAAGATCGAGGGATCATTTTTTGCACCTGCACCTGCAGACTTATACTATATTGTACCAGACGCTTTTGATGAGATGGAGGTCCCAGTTCTCTCAGTCCCTGCTGCCGGCCTGGCAGAGTGATTCGGTTTGCCCTGCACACTGCCTGACGACTTCAGCAAGTAAGTGCTAAGATTAATCAGGCAGAAGAAGAGCATTGGCAGGCTGGGGGCAGCTGGATGGAACTGGAAGATACCAGTGCAGTCAGAGGCAGAAGATTCGATGTGATGTCCAGTAGAGGCTCATCGATAGGGGCTCCTGTGGCAGCACCCCATCCGTTTTGTTGCAGAAAAAAATAAACAAAAAAAATAAAATAAACTATGTAATTATTTTTTCTGTTGAGTTTCTCTCTCTCTCTCTGCAGTTGCTAGGTAGAGTAGAAAAAAAAGTCTAATGTTTTTTCTAATCTGCCTAGCAACAGGATGTCCATCCGAAAAATAATTTAGAATTTGTATTTAGAACACTGAGTAAACAGTTCTCCACCCCTACTGGCTGCCTGACAGTTTCCTATTGTGTTAAAGGGAACTCATTAGGGCAGGCTGAAATACTGACCTGGCCCACCTATTGAGCTCCCTAATTTGGTCTCTCCTTGCACCAGGGGTGGAGAAGATCTTTCCCTGCAGTTGCACTGGTAAGCTCAGTAGCTGGCCTGTTGCCAACCACCCCCCCCTCCGTCCGGTAGTTGGACTCTGACACATGGTCTCTCCCTCTCCAGCAGTGTCTCCTCTCCAGTCTCCACTCTCCACCAGGGACCCAGCCCGCCATCTTGTACAAAATGGAGGATGACATGAGCGATCGGTATGATGGACGGAGGAGAGGAGAGAGCAGCACAGCTCCGGCCGGGATGTGTGTGTCATGTGTGAGTTGAGTTCAGATCAGCCGGGGACAGTCAGACTCAGAATGCTGGTAATCCTACACTGACCATCTTCCACTAATATAAATCTTCATTATCTCAGATAATTTATCTGTCAAAAAAAGTTTAAAATGTAATTATAATATCAGGCGATTTAAGATGGCATTCATTGAAAAGCAGTTGTTTTATAGAAATTGTCATGACTAGACATTACTCTTATTCTGTTGTTTGATGGTGAGGTGCACATCAGAAGCTGAGCAAGACTCCATGAAAACAGGCCGCTTCAAACAACACAGCAACAACTACACTCCTGGTGACTTCTTGATCCCTGCATTCAGTGCATTGTAGCTAATGAATCATTACTTACAATGCAGGGATAAAGAAGTCACCAGGAGTGTAGTTGTTGCTGTGTTATTTGAAGCTGCCGGTATTTCTTTACTTTTGGGATTTAATGGATGAATGAACCAGCAGAATTTTATTGAGAATTAGGACTGACAATTGAGTTATACTGTACATTGTGTACAGAGTGGCTGGAGTCTATAAGGGGTGGAACTTCTGAGATGTGGGAGAGGTCAAAAAAGGAAGGGTGAGGTCTTGCGCCTCACCGACTTAAAACTTCACCAGCTGCCACTGGTGATGTCCATCCAGCAGCTCAGCAGCCAGCCGAGCAATGCACACAGAGGGATCACCGACAGCAGCAGAGAAGTCACAGGAAAGGTTCAGTCATGACAGCCCACACACACCTTTCTCCATGCCCTGATCATTGCATATGTTCAATTATACACCAAGGAGCAGCCAAATGAGATCATCATAATCATCATGATGATAGTCACACAGTACAGATGCTTTAAGCCACAGCACCTGTACTGTGTGATTATCATGATGATAATGATGATGATCATTGAAGGAAGGACAGTGAAATGCATCCTTAAGCTGGCCATAGATAGTTAAAATCTTGTATGGTTCAGCAGTGCTAATAAGGAAATCAAGCGTTTTTTTTTCCTGCAACCAAATTGCATTATGTATGGCCTACCTTTCACATGGGGCAGACTCCGCTTTGCTCAGCATCCACCGATCCCTCACTGATCAGTGATTTTGCTATAAAATTTGAGGATGAACTGCTTTACCGTGTCTGTTGCGACAGAGGTCAACGAGGACTTGTTTTAAAGCGTATTTAGAGTTTTTGAAGCATATATAAATACTTAGCCTAGCCATGGGTTCACTTTCAATAAAAATAATGTCACAACTCAGGTTTCATGGAATGAGGAATTTAGCCCCCTCAAAGAGGTAAAGACCAGGTTCGTATAATAAATGATGTATTTAAAAGTGCATATAGATCCAAAAAGCATGTGTAATAAATAAAGTGACCAAATTAAACACCCTGAAAACGTTGGTCCACATTAAGATAGTCATACGATCAATGAAATAATTCTAAATAAGAAATTATATATGTGCACACACACAACAAATAAATGATTGCATTCCCTCCCAGCCACCTCACTTCCTGTTACACTAGGTTCTCCCCCTTGTCAGCCCCATTGCATGTCTCCAGGCACATCACTCTCCACCCACATCACATTCTTTTTCCTTCTTCTCACACTGCTTTCATCCCCAATTAGATTTGTAAGAATATAGTTATCAAGCAAAAACATTTCAGTTCTGGAACAGGCACCCTTTTTATAATCTGTTAAAAGCTCTAGTATTATATGAAAGAACACGTCTCCCTGGCATCTGTTTAGATGTGCATGCATCTCCCTCCTGTCCCCTGGATTCTGTAGACTTTAGTTGTGCAATCTGATGATCAGTTGCTTGATTTGTAATCATGCACCCAATCATCAGATTGCAAAGCCAAAGTCTACAAAACCAAGGGAGCATACATATATAAAGGGTGTCGGGGATTTGTTCTTTCATATAATGCACAGGAACAAAGTGATTGGTGGTAGAGCAAGCTAATATCTTTGAGAGTTGGCCATTGTCTCAACTCAGGAGAGGACTTGCTAAAATGTAGAGAAAAAAACATAAAGCTAGAGTTCAGCTTTAATGTACCCTGTGGAATGACATACAATTATTACATGTTTTAAAGCACATGACAATCTGCTTTCCTTTTACACTATAGTGTATTTTGCAAAATGCCATCAGCTTCATACTCAAGTCAAGCCAGCCAATAATCATGTCAAACTGTTTGCTTTTATTTCTCCTTTGATCATTCAGTAGTATCCTTTTTTCTTATGCTTGCTTTTTCTCATTCCCCGGCATCATGACATTATTGCAGCACAAGTTTTTCATTTTCTATACCGCTATAGGGTTAAGATTAGGGTATTCAATTCTTTATTTCTGAATTTGTTGTTTTTCTTGGCATGTTTCCTGAAAGTGAGAAAATCTAATTGAAAGTATGATTTATACTTTGATCAACAAGCTCGTTTTTTATATTCTCGTTTGCAGAGGGTTGAAATTACAGGCCTCACTTCAAGTTTAGATATTTACTGTTTTAGATGCCAGATACTTAAACATGGATGCCGCAGTCATTTTGCAAGACCCCACATTGGTTTACACAGCCCAGTTCACTCGTAAGATAAAACAGATTTAACAAAAAAATATTTTTTACAGCAGTAAAATAGATCAGAATGAATGGTAAAATAACGCCCTCTCAATGACTCATTAAATGATTTTTCCAGCAACCCAAAGAAGAAACTACATTAACAAGAAAGTCACATGAGCTTTGAATAGTGTCTAGTGTCCTGCCTACCATGCAGCAAGGTGAGTATTTTTTTTCAAGGAGATTTTTCTGGCAAATGTTTGCCTTTATTACATTAAAAAGGGCATTGCTTTAGCAACGGAGGGTGATGCTTGTGTCTATTGAGTGCAACAAAAATAATTGAGTTTTGTTACTTTTTTTTATTTGCACTAACAGCCAAGCTTTCCGGACACGCTTCCAGGGTGTACCCCCTTCTTCATGGTCCAAGCAGAACTAACATACAACATTTTAGCAGAATGTTAATAAGACCATCTCTGGGGGAAAACACACACATACACAGCAATGGTAATTAAACTTGGATAGCTAGTGAGATAATGCAGGGAGAGGGGAGGAGCCACATGGTCAGAGAGGACATAAACTGTTGGATAATGATTTAGAAACTGAGGTCCACATTTAGTTCATTATAGTTTAGATGTGTAATTTGTGCTCCTAGAACACCTGATGGAGCTCCCTAAATGTTGGACCTCTCTATGTGGCCAGGCTGTGGAAAAGTCTCGGGACGAGTAGCAGAATATATTTGGGGTGAAATTTTTGCTATGTACATGCTTATGTGTTAGAAATATCTTATACATGGACAACTTTGTCTAAAAAAAATCATTATGCCTCGTAGATTATGTGTTGAGGTGTTTGCTTTACAAAATGGGGTAATTTTTGGGGTGTTTCCATTGTCCTGGTGCTTCAGGGCCTTCAAGAGTGTAAGAGGTAGTCAGGAAATGATATGTGTAATTTATGCTACTAGAATGTCTGATGGTGCTCCCTGTTGGAGCATGTTGGGCCTCTGTATGTGGCTAGGCTGTGAAAAAGTCTCACACATGTGGTATTGCCATACTCAGAAGGAGTAGTAGAATGTGTTTTGGGGTGTAACTCATGGTATGCATATGCTGTGTGAGAAATAACTTGTTATTATGACAATTTTGCGAAAAAAAAAGAAAGAAAAAAAAATCTTAATTTTGCAAAGAATTACAACTTCAAAAACTCACCATGCCTCTTACTAAATACATTGGAATGTCTACTTTCCAAAAAGGGGTCATTTGCGGGGTATTTTTACTTTCCTGGCATGTTAATGTCTCAAAAACTGAGATAGGCAGTCAGTACATCAGGTGTGATCAGAGGTGATCAATTTTCAGAGATTGGCACCATAGTTTGTAGACTCGATAACTTTCACAAAGACCAAATAATATACACTGATTTGGGTTATTTTTACCAAAGATATGTAGCGGTATACATTTTGGCCAAAATTTATGAAGAAAAATTACTAATTTCCAATTTTTATAATTGAAACAAAGAAAATGTGTTTTTTTACAAAATTTTCGAACTTTTTTAATTTATAGCGCAAAAAATAAAAACCCAGTGGTGATCAAATACCACAAAAAGAAAGCTCTATTTGTGTGAAGAGTAGGACAAAAATTTCATATGGGTAAAATGTTGCATGACTGAGTGATTGTCATTCAAAGTGTGAGAGATATATACTGTGGTGTCTAGGAAATTGTGCTTGAATAGTTAATTTTTAGTTTGATGGGTGAAACGTGTTCAATGATTACATTTTTTTTGGTTTTCTCCACCTTATGTCCATATGATGAAAATATCAATATAGCGACAGTATCTGTATGGCTTTTCTTTTATGCTGTTACAGAATTTTTTCCTTGAGGTCGGCCATAAATAAATTTGCATATTGGGGTGTTATTTTTACTTCCCATACACTGCAAATAGATTGTCTTAGTAATATTCACCTAAAACTGTGCATATTAGTTCATTTTTGTGAAACAGCAAAATCAAATCAACAAAGCATGAAAAAAAAACAGCAAGCAATAGGAGGATAATGCCCCGTACACACACGGTCGGAATTTCCGACGGAAAATGTCCTATCGGACCATGTTGTCGGAAAATCCGACCGTGTTTGGGCGCCTTTGGGCTTTTTCTGTCAGAAAAATTTGAGATCCTGCTCTCAAATTTTCCGACAACAAAGTCCGATCGGACTTTTTCCGATCGTGTATAGCGAATTCCGACGGACAAAGTGCCACACATGCTCAGATCAAATTACAAGACCAAAGCTATTGGCTACTAGCCTCTACGTAGTTCAGTCGTACACAGCGAATGTCACCACGTTCAGAATGTTCGGATTTTCCGACAACTTTGTCCGACCGTGTGTATGCACGGATCCAACGGATTTTGTGGTCGGAATTTCCGACTGTGTGTATGTGGCATTAGAGTTAATTTGGGTTAACTAATGCCCCGTACACACGTTCGGACTTTGTCCGCCGGACCTAGTCCGGCTGAATGGCCGCCGGACCTAGTCCGGCGGGACTTCCCCACACACGCCCGGACTTCCGAGCGTGTGACTTGCCCACACACGCCAGGACTTCTCCGGCGGACAATCCACTGGAAAAAGTCCGCGGGACTTTTGAAAATGAACGAACTTGCCCACACACGGAGCAGTCCGTTCATTTAGAACGTAACTTCAGGTATACGTAGCTAACGTAGGCAGTGAATGCCGCCGCACTAGCTCCGTCACCTGGCATGGATTTAAAGGGACTCCCCATGCCGAAAAACGGCGTGGGGGTCCCCCCCAAATCCATCTCAGACCCTTATCCGAGCACGCAGCCCGGCAGGCCAGGAAAGGGGTGGGGATGAGCGAGCGCCCCACCCCCCCTCCTGAGCCATACCAGGCCGCGTGCCCTCAACATGGGGGGTGCCCTGGGGAAAGGGGGGCCGTGCGGCCCCCCCACCCCAAAGCACCTTGTCCCCATGTTGATGAGGACAAGGGCCTCTTCCCGACAACCCTGGCCATTGGTTGTCGGGGTCTGCGGGCGGGGGGCTTATCTGAATCTGGGAGCCCCCTTTTATAAGGGGGCCCCCAGATCCCGGCCCCCCACACCCTATGTGAATGAGTATGGGGTACGATGTACCCCTACCCATTCACCTAAGGTGTAAAATGTAAAGTAAATAACCACACAATTTTGAAAAAAATATTTTATTGCACTGCACCGGGGGTCTTCTTCCGTCTTGGGGGTCTTCTCGCCGGACTCCTCCGCCATTTACCTAGCTCTTATACCGAGCGGAGAAGTCCGGCTACCTTCTTCGTCGTCGTCGCCGTCGTCTGGGGGTCTCGATCCGCCTTCGGGGGTCTTCCGGGGGTCTCTTCTGTTCTTGCCGCTGTCGAAGCTTTCTGTGCCGCCGCTGCCTTCTTCTTCTTCTTCCTCTTCTTCTTCTTCCAATGTTGACTCGTCGCTGTCTCTGGCCGGAATGCCAGAGCCGCGCTGTGCTGGGACTTATATAGGGACAAGGGGACAGGGTCACATGCTCATGTCACATGGTGACCCCACCCCCTTGTGATGTCACAGTCCCGGAGGATGCTGGGACTGTGACATCACAAGGGGGCGGGTCACCATGTGACATGAGCATGTGACCCTGTCCCCTTGTCCCTATATAAGTCCCAGCACAGTGCGGCTCTGGCATTCCGGCCAGAGACAGCGACGAGTCAACATTGGAAGAAGAAGAAGAAGAGGAAGAAGAAGAAGAAGAAGAGGAAGAAGAAGAAGAAGGCGGCGGCGGCACAGAAAGCTTCGACAGCGGCAAGAACAGAAGAGACCCCGGAAGACCCCGGAAGACCCCCGAAGGCGGATCGAGACCCCCAGACGACGGCGGCGATGACGAAGAAGGTAGCCGGACTTCTCCGCTCGGTAAAAGAGCTAGGTAAATGGCGGAGGAGTCCGGCGAGAAGACCCCCAAGACGGAAGAAGACCCCGGAGCAGTGCAATAAAATATTTTTTCAAAATTGTGTGTTTTTTTACTTTACATTTTACACCTTAGGTGAATGGGTAGGGGTACATCGTACATATAGGGTGGGGGGCCGGGATCTGGGGGCCCCCTTATAAAAGGGGGCTCCCAGATTCCGATAAGCCCCCCACCCGCAGACCCCGACAACCAATGGCACGGCCCCCCTTTGCCCAGGGCACCACCCATGTTGAGGGCACGCGGCCTGGTATAGCTCAGGAGGGGGGGGGGCGCTCACTCGTCCCCACCCCTTTCCTGGCCTGCCGGGCTGCGTGCTCGGATAAGGGTCTGAGATGGATTTGGGGGGGACCCCCACGCCGTTTTTCGGCGTGGGGAGTCCCTTTAAATCCATGCCAGGTGACGGAGCATTCACTGCCTACGCTAGCTACGTATACCTGAAGTCACGTGCTAAATGAACGGACTTTCCAATGAGCGGCAAGTCCGTTCATTTCAAAAGTCCAGCGGACTAGCCTACTAACGGCGGGATTGTCCGCCTGTCCGCCGGACTGCCAAGTCCAGCGGACTAGGTTTTAAAACAAAACTTAAAACCTAGTCCGCCGGACTTTTGGCGCCAAAAAGTCCGCCGGCGCCCACACACGAGAGGATTGTCCGGTGGACTTAGTCCAGCGGACAATCCCGCGGGATAATCCCTTCGTGTGTATGCGGCATTAGAGTTACTAAGGGGTTACATAGGAACAATTTTCTTTTTTTTTTTTTTTACACTTTTAGATTTCCTGGAAATTAAATTAAATAGAGATCAAAAGACTTTTGTCCCCACATTAGCACTATACAATGTTCATTATAGCCCCGAAACCAAAAATTTCAGTTATTATTCAATCACTCTAACATTCTGCCCAACAAATCCAATCCCAAATTCACATTTTCACCCCTTAACCCAGAAATTGCAGACACTAATCCAGCAAACCCATCATCCCATCCATCAAGTCTAGCTCCCTATCCATAAATTCTAGCACCTTATCCAGCCATTTAAATACTCCATCCAGCCATTCTAGTCCCCATTCCAGCAATTCCATTCCCCAAACCATCAATGCCAGCAAACCCTTCCAAGAAATTCAGCATCCTATGCAGCAGGTCGAGATTCCTATCTAGCAATTCCAGCACTTTTCTATGTGATAGACCAGCACAAAGTGGCACATAATTGTGAAGTGAAGGAAAATGATAAATGGTTTTCCAATTTTTTTACAAAAATGTGAAAAGTGTGGCGTGCATTTGTATTCAGTCCCCTGAGTCAATACTTTGTAGAACCACATTTTACTCCAATTACAGCTGCAAGTCTTTTTGGAGATGTCTCTGTCAGATTGGATGGCGAGCGTCCGTTTTAATTTTTAAGTCTTGCCACAGATTCTACCACATGAATATGCTTTGATCTATTCTAAACCATGCCATTGTAGCTCTGGCTTTATGTTTAGGGTTGTTGCTGGAAGGTGAACCTCCGCCACAGTCTCAAGTCTTTTTCAGACTCTAACAAGATATCTTCTAAGATTGCTCTGTATTTGACTCCATCCATCTTCCCATCAACTCTGACCAGCTTCCATGTCCCTGCTAAAAAAAATAAAGCATCCCCACAACATGATGCTGCCACCACCATGTTTCATGGGGGGGGGGAGGTGTCCAGGGTGATGTGCAGTGTTAGTTTTCTGGCACACGTAGCATTTTGCTTTTAGGCCAAAAAGTTCAATTTTGGTCTCATCTGACCAGAGCACCTTCTTCCACATCTTTGCTGTGACCTCCACATGGCTTCTCGCAAACAGGACTTCTTATGGCTTTCTTCTTGCCACTCTTTCATAGGTGGCAGATTTGTGGAGTACATAAATGATAGTTGTCCTGTGGACAGAATCTCCCTCCTGAGCTTTGGATCTCTGCAGCTCCTCCAGAGTTACCATGAGTGTCTTAGCTGCTTCTCTGATTAATGCTCTCCTAGCCCAGCCTGTCAGTTTAGGTGGACGGCTATGTCTTGGTAGGTTTGCAGTTGTGCCATACTCTTTTTCTATTTTCATATGATGGATTAAACTGAGATGTTCAAAGCTTGGGATATTTTTTATAGCCTAACTCTGCTCTCCACAACTTTATCCCTTACCTGTCTTGTGTCTTTCATGGCCTTCATGATGCTGTTTGTTCACTAAGGCTCTCTAACAAACCTCTGAGGGCTTACCAGAACAGCTGTATTTATACTGAGATTAATTTACACACAGGTGGACTCTATTTACTAATTAGGTGACTTCTGAAGGCAATTTGTTCCACTAGATTTCATTTAGGGTTATCAGAGTAAAGGTGGCTGAATACAAATGCACTCCACACTTTTCACATATTTATTTGTAAAAAAAAATTGAAAACCATTTATCATTTTCCTTCCACTTCACAATTATGTGCCACTTTGTGTTGGTCTATCACATAAAATCCCAATAAAATACATTTACGTTTTTGGTTGTAACATAACAAAATTTGGAAAATTTCAAGGGTTGTGAATGCTTTTTCAAGGCACTGTATATGTGTATTAGTACTGCTAATTATTTTACAAGAATAATACCAACTGATAATAATATCAATTGCACATTGGACTATAATCTAAAACATATTAGTTTTATTTTATTTTGCTCTCTGCATATGTCATGTCCTCTTTGTATCTGTTTGGTAAGGCCCCTTTCACACATGCGGACCGTATGTCCGTTTTTCATCCATCTGTTTTCAGATAAAAAACGGACATACATGTACCCCTATGGGATAGCGGGTGTCAGTGGATGAGCATCCACTGACACCCGATATCGTCCGCCTCTGCTATGGTCCGATTCTGCAGACGGAGGAAAAACCCTATTTTTCCATCGTCTGCAGAGCGGATCGGATGAACATGGACAGACGGCCCGTGTTCATCCGATCCCCCATAGGGGAG
This sequence comes from Lithobates sylvaticus, assembly GCA_028564925.1. NCBI lineage: Eukaryota > Metazoa > Chordata > Amphibia > Anura > Ranidae > Lithobates > Lithobates sylvaticus. The sequence continues at coordinate 350,646,830 of CM053026.1, read as the reverse complement.
AGCGGATATCTGACAGGGTGGTCCCTGCACAGTGTGCAGGGACCGCCCTGTCATCCGCCGGCTCAGCGGGGATCAGCTGATCGATCCCCGCCGAGCAGCGGATCTTTACAGGGCGGATCATTACGGATCCGCCCCGTGTGAAAGGACCCTAAGTTTTTAGCTATTTTCCTTTCTTCAGTACCGTGTGCATTAACACACACAAAGATGTAAATTGGCCCTTTATGTCCTGCTTTGTTATCTATATTTACATTGTGTTTATGTCGCACTAACCTCTCTTGGGATCCAGCACTGTTTCACCTTGCCAAAACACAGTGCTAGCATTTCCAGGTTTTGCATATCTCCTGATTGGTGTAGCCTTAAATCGCATACTGACAGGTGGTTGGCATTTGAGCAACATGTCTGTATGCTTCAGCCAAGCCCCTTGCTGCAATACAGATCTGTACTCCTGTGCATCCTGTACTTGCCAACCACCTGGTATTTTGTGTATCCCAGTACGTCCATTGACTCCAGGTACGCCCCCCAGTTCCTTTGTCATTTAGTATGCCAAGTGCTCCCCAGTGCATCACGTATCATCTAGTAACTTCAAGTTTCCCCTGTGTGTCCACTTGTCCCCAAGTGCATCCAGTGCCTTCTAGCGGTTCCAAGTGTGCACCTTTAAACCCTCATGTCTCCAATGTGCCCTAATGAAATCTGTGTTATCTAGTGTCTCCAAAGTGTTCCTAATGACTCCAAATGCAACCTGTATGCCCCGTGTTTCCAAGTTCACCTAAGTGACCTCCGTGTCATCTAATGACTTGAGTGTGCCTTGTGCATTCCTGTGTCCCCAATAGAATTCCTGTGCCTCCATGTGCTGTTTTGTTCTTCTTGTGTCACCTGTGCCTCCAGTACACACCTGCATCAGCGGGACAGCCCTTTAATCAGTAGATAAAGACCACTGTTTGTGACATTTAATTGTATGTGTGCTTGGATACCTCATGTTTTTATGTCCTCTCTTGACATATCTGGATTTGTGATTTTACTTATGGTAAGTGTTAAACTCCATTTGACAGTGCTAACACAAAGCCATGAAGTCCACCATTGTTCTCATAATTGCTTCTATTTAAAAAAATCTTGATGCTAATATGCATTAGTAATAAATTCAGATTTTTAATTTTCTCCAGATTTACTAGGAATAGGTAATACCTTTATTGGCTAATCTGTGTTTGTAGATGCTAGCTGTCAGAAACACTTATTTCTCCAGATTCCTTAGTAAAAGTCCTCTGGGATGCTGAAACCTTGCACCTTCTAGCATCTGTTAGTCATTAAAGATATTATCTTCATCCAAAAACATGTTGGTTTTCTTTTGACAAGATCTAAAAAAAACTAACCAAGTTCAAAGTTAAAAAGAAAAAGATAAAGAACTTCATGATCACCATGTATATATTTGTTTAAAGAGAACCGGTCAATATTTCAATGTTTCAAAAGTCCTCCATAAGTGTAGTCACCTTAGATTACCTTAATTATAAAAAGGATCTTCACTAGCACACCTAGGTACAGTGTTGTCCTTAATGCAAATAAAGTAAAAAAGCATCACAGGCCTTTTACTTTATTTGAGTAAAGGAGAAGATTTTCACTATACCAAGATGTGCTGGTGAAGATCCATATTTTATATTGACTGCAGGGTGATACCATCCCTACATAAACAGTCTATAAGGAGTGAGCTGTATACAATACAATGCACAAAGAGAGAAACAAATTGTTACTTTACAAGTGCTGAAACCTCCTCTTAGAATAACTAATCATACACCATATAGATATAAATCCTTATTTTATTACAATCCTTTACAATATGTCTTATAGAAAGACAGACACTACATAAAAACATATTGTACCAGCATCATACTATTGAACCCCATATACTCCCCCCTTTTTATCTCCAATAGATGGTATGCCCCCTGAGAACTAGTGATGTAAAGCATTGATCAAATTCATATGATACAAGAATATCATCAAATGAGGGAATGCACAACCCAAGAAACACACACAAACCAACGCGTTTCGGCTTTGACTGCCTTTTCTTTTCTTTTTTTGGCAGGGTATGAGTATAGTAGAGATGCTGTAAGATAAATGGATATACATAGTATACATTCATAGATAAATCTAAATATACAATTAATTTAAATGTCATAATGGTATACAAATGGTAAGAACACTTACATTTAGTATATATTGGTTTTGGGAAACCCTCTTCACCTTAGGTTGCCTGGCTGCTGTTACCTTTAGCAACTTAAACCCTGAGTTTAGACTTATAAACGTGTAGCACCCTCTAGTGTGTGTGCCGTAGGGCTTAATATATTCGATCTACGAATGAAGGAGGAATGGAGGAAATGGATCTTTCATTCATTCATTCAAATGTGCTCTATTCATAGAAAGCTATAGTACAGCTTCTATTGATGAGTGCATAAGACAGATCCCTTAACTCTATGAGCCCCCATGGTGCTGGAAGATAATGGCGGTGGGGGATGGGAAGGATCAGAAGACAGAAAATGTTAACTAATTCTGCAGCCATCAACACAAAGGACACATCATATTGACTCTAAGTAAAATTGCGTATGAAGATTTTTCTAAAACCTTTTTTAACTCTCTAAGTATGCCCCTGACACCTTCCAGTTGGGAAATATTGGATAACTGTGCCGAGTGGCAGTTTAGTGAAAGATGGGTAAGTATTCATGCATTCGGATTCCTGTCCAGCAAAGCACATTTATTTTAAAGCTCCAAATTTTTTATTTTTTTTAAATCCAAATGTATGCACTGCAGCACTGAAAATAATATTTAGACTGCTTTTTAAGCAATACATTCACTGACCCACTTGCGTCCTTAGCTGTTACACTGTTAGTCTTTTTTTCTTGACCTGCTGAATGTAATTAGCTTTTGTACAATCATACATGTAAAATGCAAGGACCCTAACACATTTAAAAATGGACTGTAGGTTCTTGAAGTCATTTATTGCTAAAATTAAAGAATATATTTATCCTTTGTTGAGCAGAAAACATTTCACATTTTTAGCTGTGCTCAAGCCTGCCATAAATAACTGACCCTTTGTAATTCTAATGCAAAGGGGTCAACCTATGGAACTGTGGGTATTCTATTATAGCATATTTTCTTGTTTCTCTAAATTACTGAAAGAGACCTTGTTTAACAAATACATTTCTTATTAATATATTTTACAGTGTATGATTCTACAGCACAATGCTCAATGAACTGTATCAAGAAAGTTAAATGTCAAATTATCATCATCATAAGTAGAAGTAGTAGAAGCAGGAATACTGGGTTCTGCTTGAAAGTTACTTTTGCTCTCCCATAACCCAAAATCAGCCACTCCAGGCTCTGGAAGTATCCCAACAATATTGTCGGGTTCCATCTAGCTGCCTAATGGACAGCTGGCTCCGGCTGTCCGTGCGTAGCTGGAGCTGAAGTCAACTGCGTCTCCTCCTCTCCTTAGTGAGCACTAGAAGGGCACTTCAAAAAGCCCGAGAACTGAGCAATCAGCGGTCATGTGATCACTCAGTTCTCGGTCTTGGAGCAAACGGTAGACAGATGCAGCATCACACTGATGCTGCAGCATTGAGGTGAGTATGTGTGTTTTTTTTTTTATTAGCTCTTACATCACCTTAAATGTATAAAGGAGAAGAGAGAAACAATAGTAACACACAGATAACACCAATGGATGATTTTTAAAGGAATCTGAAGTCTCTTGACTGAAAACTGTGGTGAAGCAGGTGTGAGTTCAGACCATAGACCTGAATTTTGACATTTCTAAAAGGCATATCGGTTATAAAAGTTTCTTGTGTAATGTGAGAGAGCATTCCACAGCAAGGGTATAGTGTGGAAAAATTCCAAATTCAGGGGTTTGAAGAGGTGATCAGAGAGGAGAAGAGGACCAGTGCAAGAGAAGTCCAAATATTCTGTACCAGGAAGAATTTAATAAGGTATCACATTGTTGAGGACTAAAGACTAAAATGCATGCAGATTGCTAAGTAATTTAAGACAGATACATCTGATGTCATTAAAGTGTTACTGAACCCAGGAGGACCCTGCATTCACTATATATGGTCTCCCACAGTACACAGAACATGGAAATGCAATTATTTTAGTAAATATAAACTGCTAAATACCTTTTCTCATCAGCAGTATTTAGCAATTATGTGACTTCTATCAGAGTCTGGTTAAAACTTGTAGGATGTGTTTTCATTCTCCTCTGACTGTCCTATGAGGCTGCATGACTCGTGACCCTCTGTCTGGACAGTGCTGATTGGCCCTGTTCTCTCTAGCAATATACACCAAACTGAGCATGTGCAGAGTGACTCCAAAGGCTCTGTCTTATAAGGAAATGGTTAGGGGACAGTGGAAGATTGGGAGGATTATAGAAGACAGGATCAAACAGCCTTTTTACACAATGTGTTGGATTAACCTCTTAGGTTCCACAGTGAGTATAACAAGCATGCTTTACTGCATATACAGACTGATTTTACTGTTCTGGTTTTAGTAACACTTTAAGCCATTTGGATTGAGTAGAATGTGGTGACTCTGTTACAGTAACATTTCTACTGATGACAGCCATTCAGAAGTCAATATTATTACCAATTCAGGGAAAGGCCAAATATGTGGCTTCTACCAAATGATGTCAGTGGATCAGATTATTCAGTAAATGTAAAGATTAATGAGGGTGCGAAAAGTGCAGCTAGCCTTGAAATTTGATGGATGAAACATCTCCTAGTTAGACTTTTTGAGATGACTGGCCAGCTAGTTTAAGAATCCTTAGAAACAAAAGCACCACCCCTTGTTTCAAGTGTATCTAGGGATTATTCAGCTATCAGGTTCAAATAGAAATGTAGCTTTCATATGAACCCCTGTCCTTGAAAAAGTTGCACCTCCATAGGTTAAAGGGACTTTTAGACTGCTTACCCACTTGCCGACCAGCTCACGCATATTTACTGCTGCAGGTTGGCTCATTCCCGCCAATCGCTGTACCTGTACGTCGGCTCCTTTAGGAGCCATCACAGACACGTGTGAGCCTGCTGCACGGCGGGGGACCCGATGTCCGCTGGCCACCCACGATTGCAGGCACGAGAGCCAGAACGGGGATCTGTGTATGTAAACACACAAATCCCCGTTCTTACAGGGGAGGAGAGACAGATCTGCTGTTCCTAGTAATTAGGAACAGTGATATGTCTCCTCCTCCAATCAGTCCCATCCCCCAACAGTTAGAAACACTCATGAGAGAACACATTTAACCCCTTGATTGCCCCCTAGTGTTAACCCTTTCCCTGCCAGTGACATTTATTCAGTAATCAGGGACTTTTTTTTATCTCTGATCGCACAAAAAGTGTCCGATCTGTTCACTGCAATGTCACAGTCCCGCTAAAAATCGCTGATCGCTGCCATTACTAGTAAAAAAAAAAAATTAATAAAAATGCCATAAATCTATCCCCTATTTTGTAGACACTATAACTTTTGCGCAAACCAATTACTATATGCTTATTGCGATTGATAATACATAATAATATAATAATATATCTCAGCTTACCAGTCCTTAGATATAGTGGCTGCATTGGTTACATTTGTTCATACCTTTTCCCCTTTTTTCTCCTGAAATACTGTAAATAACACACTTCCTGTCCTCAGGAGACTAAGCTCCCTACTTTACTGTATCAATATCATGGTTGTCTCCCACGCAGAACCTGAACACTTTAGCGGCGTCGGGCATGGCAATTTTTCTTTTTCTTTGCAGTATACTGTACACTTTGATGAGTTATTTTTTTGATACGACTCATGCAGCCAGGTTCTTAGTAAGTTTAGGCTGAGAAGAGATCAGAGTATAATTTGAATAAAATGTATTTTAATGGGATTACTGAACAAGTAACCTACTGGCTTCAGAAAGTTGTGTCTCTCTGTAATAAAGTATCTTTACTCAATAAACATATATTGCTTAAAGAATAATGCATCTTTACTTTAGGTAATTTTCAGAATTATCTAAGTATATACGTATGAAAATATCAGTAAAATTTTTACTACGGTTCATTTTATTTTAGTTTTTTTTTAGCCCTTTAAAATTCTGCAGTGTGTGAATTACATTTTTATCGTACATAGGCCAAGTTTAGAGCTACCCTCATTGCTTGTTATACTTAGAAGATACCACTTAATAGGCTTTCATTGTGCTCATCAGAATCCAAAGTATGTGCATGTGGAGGACTTCCTGTTAGAATCAAGGCTTTATTCTTCTGCCTAATACCACAATGAACTGTAGAGAGATATTCGCTGATAGAAATCTTTACAAAAAGCAGCCCATGTGTGCCAATCCACATTTGCATCAAGTTTTTATCCATTGCTACTGTTCCATGACCAAGCCACATATTTGGCTTCTCTACAGAGATGTGCTGTCATTTAACCCATGTGTTTAACCCATGATTTGAAGAGCCTGCACTCTATTATTGAGCAAAAGGAACGCTATAGTAGCACCACAGGGGTCAATCCATTTTAAAATTATTTTCATCACTAGGAATCATCACCTGTGCATTTCTACCCTGCAAATCCAAATGGTTTAAATTCAATTCATCTTCCTGTTTGGTTAAGACCCAGATGAAAGAAGTGAGGAAAGAGCCAAATTCCCATTCCTAACAGTTAATCCTCTCTCTGTAATCATACGTTTCTATCTCATCAAAATCTGAATTTTGTGACAGTGCAACATCGGAATACTGTAACAGCGGTGGACCATAGTAATTATATGAAAAATTAATTTAGTATGATTTAAGTGCTCAGTATTTTATATCTATCAGTACAAATAGTGTCACTACACACTTAAAATTATTTATATATAACAGCCAAGACTAAGTGAAGGCATACATTCCTTTCAAGAGAGCTAACATATTTTTGCAGATAATATTTAGTCAAACGTCAGTGATATCATACAGGTCAGATTATTTTTTATATTGAAAAACATAAAATTAAGATTCATCCTGTTTCTTTCGCTATCTATATATATAAACAAATGTCTATGATATCTACTTTTTTGTGTAATGCTTAGACAAATGCTTATGCTTATATGGATATCTTCTGGAAGGACCTAATTTGGACTCTCCCATCATGTCTAACTGGGAAAAATCCCAGGGCTAATCAGATGGAGGGATTCATCCGCCAGTTGGCCTGGAAACACCTTACAGTTGAGATAGAGGCCGAGGCTAGGCAAAATAAAGTCTGACTTTCCTACTCAGTTTTCTGTACTCATAATACCCCATAATATAAAGAGATGGGAGTTGTAATATGAAAAATGCAGTTAGATAATCTTTTTTTCAAAAGGAGAAGTAGTGCAATCTGATTTTGATGACCCTCTTGGTTATGTTTTTCCAGCCCTTTAAATCATGATCTGGCAACCTGGGGTGTTGCTAAGGAGTTCAGGATATTGAAAAAACATGGAAATTGTTACAGATAGGGGTCCTCTCACATGGATGACGTCCATTCTGATTATCAGAGAATCATGAACAAATCTTCTTCTCAATAAGAGTAGAATAGAACTTTTGTGGCATTGGTGTCCATTCACCACGTTTTTTTCCTTCACCTTGTGATGGTGGAAAAAAATTTGATAAATGGGCACATGTTAAGTCTATTGGCAGGTGGATGAAAATTGATATGCATTCTGTTAAACCCATTTACACCTGATCCACCACGTTTCAGTCTGAAAAAACATAAAAGAACGTAAACCTTCTCTTTTTAGCTTGTTTAGACCTAGGCGGACTCGGAAGTAATCAGATGTCAACAGACGCACATCATTTTTACATCTGACTGCCAACATTTACCTCCTTGAGTTTATATATCATGGGCCTTGTATGACTTAAATTCAATGAGTACTGAGTAGTTAATAAATACTGTATGTATAATAGGAGGATGTTCTATCATTGTACCCTTTGTAAATAGCTGCTTGCAGGAGTTTGGATGTGCACAAATAAACATACAGCAGCACCAACATTGAGTTCAGCTACCCCCTTCCTGAAGGTGAGCAGCAAAATGTGCTTTCCCAAGCAATAACCTATGCCTTAAAACATAAAAAAAATGAATGAATCTTAAAGCAATTGTAAAGGTAAATAGAAAAAAAAAAACATGTCTATGTTTACCTGCTCTTCGCAGGTCCCTTGCCAGCGCCCCAGGCTCCCCCTGTCCGTCCAGTGCCCCCACAGGATTCCGCTTCCCATCGGGGGCACTTATGCATGCTCGCTCCCAACCCTCAATGCTGCATCCATTGACATAGACAGCGGAACTCGGCCCTGCACCCCGCTCCCTCGTCACTGGCTTTGATTGACAGCAGCAAAAGCCAATGGCTCCTGGTTCCCCAGAAAAGCTAGTGAGAGTAGAGAAGTGTGCAGATGTGCATAACGCTGGATTGAATGAGGGATCATGTAATTAAAATGAGGAAAGGTAGGGGGATGCTGATGCCTAAACATGTTTTACCTTAATGCAAGAAATGCATTAAAGTGGTTGTTAAGTCACTATCTCATCTTTATATCATCCCCTCTGTCAGATGAAAAGCTGCATCCTAGTGCTTGTGCTTTATAAAGAAAAAAACAATTTCTACCTGTTTTAACAACATCTCCCAGTGATCACATGACTCCAGGGTCTCAGCTCTCACCGTGTGATATCTCCAGTGGGCGAGGTTGATATTCCCCTGCTGACGTCAGCCAGGGAGGAGGGGGGGAGAGGAGCTGAGAGACTGGAGTCACGTGATCGCTGGAAGACACTGTTAAAACAGGTAGAAATTGGCTTTTTTTTAATAAAGCACAGGCACTAGGACACAGCTTTTTATGTGACAGAGGGGATGATATAATGATCAGTTAGTTTTGAAGCAGTGGGGAGAGGAGCATATCAGCGATAGTGAGAGATGACAGGCAGGTAGGGGAGGGGGAAGGAGGACAGAGGAGATACAGGGAGAGCTGCAGATAGCAGCTTGTGATGGAGGCACGTACTCTGACCATGGTGTCAGGGCTTTAGCAGCCCTGATATATCGTGGTCAGCATACAGAGTGGAGGGTAGAAACTAGAAGGATCAGCCAGGTATTTTAGGTGATACAGGGAGCCAAAATACGCAGCACAAGCACTGTGCTGTATAACATGCTTTAACCACTTCAGCCCTGGACCAATTGGCAGCCAAAGGACCAGGCCCCTTTTTGCGATTCGGCACTGCGTCGCTTTAACTGACAATTGCGCGGTCGTGCGACGTGGCTCCCAAACAAAATTGGCGTCCTTTTTTTTCCCACAAATAGAGCTTTCTTTTGGTGGTATTTGATCGCCCCTGCGGTTTTTATTTTTTGCGCTATAAACAAAAATAGAGCGACAATTTTGAAAAAAATGCTATATTTTTTACTTTTTGCTATAATAAATATCCCCAAAAAATATATAAAAAAACATTTTTTTTCCTCAGTTTAGGCCGATACGTATTCTTCTACATATTTTTGGTAAAAAAAATCGCAATTAGCGATTATTGATTGGTTTGCGCAAAAGTTATAGCGTTTACAAAATAGGGGATAGTTTTATAGCATTTTTATTAATATTTTTTTTTTTACTAGTAATGGCGGTGATCAGCGATTTTTATTGTGACTGCGACATTATGGCGGACACATCGGACATTTTTGACACATTTTTTGGACATTTGTCATTTATACAGAAATCAGTGCTATTTAAATAGCACTGATTCCTATGTAAATGACAGTTGTAGTGAAGGGGTTAACCACTAGGGGGCGGGGAGGAGTCAGTGTGACGTGTGTGTGTTTTTTACAGTAGGGGGGCGTGGCTGTACGTCTGACGTCATTGATCGGCGTTCCCGATGACAGGGAACCGCCGATCACTGACAGACAGTGTAGGAAGCGTGGGGAGAGGTTTGTTTACACAAACCTCTCCCCGTTCTTCAGCTCCGTAACCCGATCGCGGGACACCAGCGGCGATCGGGTCCGTTGGTCCCGCGGCCGGGGTCACGGAGCTCCCGACGGGGTCGGGAGCGCGCCGCTGGCGGCGCGCGCGCGACCCACAGGCAGGCACATGCACGACCACGTACAGGTACGTGATTTTGCCTGCCCGTGCCATTCTGCTGACGTATATATGCAGTGGGCGGTCGGGAAGTGGTTAAAGCAGGTGTAGGCAACCTTGGGCCCTCCAGCTGTTGCAGAACTACTAGTTCCATCATGCCTCTGGGAGTAATTGTAACTGCCAGACTTGCAATGCCTCATGGGAAATGTAGTTCCACAACAGCTGGAGGGCCCCAGGTTGCCTACCCCTGCTTTAACGGAACAGGATCTTTATTTTTTTGGGGGGTTAACAAACACTATAAGGTAAAACATTTTTAGGCTTTAGAACCACTTTAAGGTAAACATTTTCTGAAAAATCCAAAAAACAAATATCACTTTCTGTAAGTAGATTAATGAATATCAGGTATAAATACTGTATCACGTATAAATACTGTATCACGTATATATTAAACAGGCCCAGTAAACACGGTGCCACATCTGTTATAGAGAAATTACATAATCATACATTGATGAGTTGCATCATTATGCATTATATAATGGCATCTTACTGCTAGACATGTGCATAGTGAAAGCATTTGTTTCGTTTCGCTCCGATTCGTTAATCTAGTTATTTTGTTTCGTCAAATTTGGTTCATTCAATTCATATTCTGGATTCGTATTCAGAATTCATATTCGGAATTCGTTTTATGACTTCGAATTTCCTTCAAATTAACAGATTTTTTGGATTCAAAACATTTGAATTGATAAATTTTGAATCGGTTAAATTGAAAATTTTAGATTTGTTTTTCGATTTGAATGCGGCAAAGTGAACAAACAAACGAAAAATCTTCATCAAATGATTACAATGACTCTTTAAATCATCTTTGGCTTAACAAAAACAACATTATTTCGAACGGAATTTAATGTAAAATTCGATTTGAATTTCAATCCGAATTTCAGAAATTCTGACAAATTTTGTTTTGTTCGGAGCATTCGGTAAGCTTTGTTTTTTTTTTTTTTTTCTCAATCAAAAGGTTTATTGAAACAAGGTACATAACAAGGTACATAACATGCGCTGTTACATAGGCGCGTAACAATAAAGGAGTCATGTTAACAGTGTATTTAAACATATGGAAATATGCGTAGTACAGTATAGGATAGAGGTTAGGGTTTAGTATTAATTGGGGGTAACATTGTTAGGGAGGAGGGGGGGGGGGGTGGTGGGAGGAGGGGTGGGTCGGGAGGTGAGTCGGGGTATCGGAGGGGGGCGGGGGGTTGGTTGCGGTTTGGTCGTTCTCCAAGGGGGAGGTCTCATTAAGTCAGCCCAATAATATGATTTCAATGTCTTGGGGTCTGGGAGTGTGTCTGCGTTACAGGGGACCTAGGTTTTGGTTGGATTCGGGTTGCCATCGTTACCTGGTGTAGTGAGTGTTAGATATTCAGGCGAGTATTTGAATAGTATCCATGGCTGCCAAGTGTCATTGAAACGAGAATCGTTCTCCCGTTTCATCGTGGCTAGTTCTTCCATCTTGTGGATGTAATTCACTCTGTCTATCCAGTCAGTTATGGTGGGTACGTGCTTGGTTTTCCAGTGGAGGGGTATGAGTGTTTTGGCTGCCAGTAGGAGATGTCTGGTCAGGGATTTTTTGTATCTGCTTATTGTGAAGTTGTTTATATTAATTAGGCAGGCAGCTGGTGTAAGTTCTAATCTGGTTTCTGTTATGGTTTTAATCCACGACGTCACTATGTTCCAGAAAGGTTGTATGTGGGGGCATGTCCACCAGATGTGGAGGAAGGTGCCTACATTACTGTCGCACCTCCAGCACGCGTCCGAGCTTGTGGGGGTCCACTTCCTGGTTTTGTGAGGTGTGATGTACCATTGGGTGAGTATTTTATATGTTATTTCTTGGTATTTGGTACTCAAGGAGCTTTTGTGAGCCATAATACATGCCTTCTCCCATTGGGCGATAGTGAATGTAGTGTTTAATTCTTTTTCCCACTTCCTTTTGTGTTTATCATTCTCTGCGAACTCTGTCTGGTTTAACCAGGAATAAGCTAGGGAAGTGGTATTCTTAATTGGGGCTCTTTTGAAGCATGCATCTTCAAATGGGAGAAGTGGAAGGCAGTATGATGCTCTGTGTTTACTATTAAGCAGATAATCTTTTAGTTGTAGGTAGAACCATAAACCAGGAAATGGGCCTTCCCACTCAGTTTGTAAGGCTTCTAAAGTTTTGATTCTAGAGTCCGACAGGCATTGATTCGCAGTCCAGGTCTGTATATGTTTGAGGTGTAGGCCTGGGATAAAGTCTGGGTTATTTGTGATCGGTGTAAGTGGTCCTGGTATTGATGCCAGTCGGTGCTTTTCAGCTATCTTGTGCCAAACATTCAACGTGGTAGCTACCAATGGGTGTTTTAGGTTTTTGTCAGTTTTAGAGAATCTCGTCCATGGGTGGAAAGTCAGGTTATATGGGGTAAGTAACTGTTCTAATTGGACCCAGTCTTTGTTTGCGTTGTGACAGTGCCAGTCTATTATTCTTGTGATGTGGGAAGCTTGGTGGTATTTTCTAAAGTTTGGAAGCCCCATACCGCCTCTGTTCTTGGGGAGTGTTAGGATTCTCATTTGTATTCTGGGTTTCTTGCCTGTCCATAGGAAGTGCCTCTGTGCTCTAGTCAGTGTAGTGAAGAAGGTTTCTGGGATTTTGATGGGTAGGGCATTGAAAAAGTAAAGGAGTCTGGGTAATATGGTCATTTTGAGTATTGAGGCTCTGCCGAACCATGAGAATGTTTTCGTGTGCCATTTTTGGAGGTCCCTAATCAGTGTTTTTAATAATGGTTCGTAGTTATAATGGTATAGGGATTCTATGTTATTAGTTAGGTTTATCCCCAGGTATTTTAATTTGTGCGTCACCCATGTATAGTTGTGGTTATCTTTTAATAGTTTTAGTTGGTCTGGTGGGAGGTTTATGTTCAGGGCTTCGGATTTGGTATTATTAATTTTGAAGTTAGAGATGTAGCCGAATATTTTGAATACTTTTTCAAGGTTGGGGATAGAGGTATGCGGTTCAGTGAGAAAAAATAGGAGGTCGTCTGCATAAGCAGCAGTCTTGTATTCTCTATCTCCAATCCTGAATCCTTTTATATCTCTATTGGCGTTGATTGTTCTGATTAGGGGTTCTAGTGAAATAATGAAGAGAAGGGGGGATAGGGGACACCCCTGTCTCGTGCCATTTCTTATTTTTAACGGGTCTGAGAGTGTATTATTAACTTTGATTCTAGCCTGGGGGTTCTGATAGAGGGCCGTTATCCATGACATCATGTGTCTGTCAAGTCCAATATGGGAACAGGTACTCATCATGTAATCCCATGAGACTCTATCAAAAGCCTTTTCGGCGTCGGTGGAGAGTAAAAGTTTGTTAGTCTTGGAGTGTTTGGAGGAATGTATCAAATTGAGTGCTTTGGCGATGTTATCTCTTGCCTCTCTGCCAGGCATGAAACCTACTTGTTCGGGTCCAATGATGTTCGTCAGTAGGGGTTTTAGTCTGTTGGCTAGTATTTTGGCTAGTAGCTTTAAGTCGGTGTTCAGAAGGGAAATAGGTCGGTAGTTTGCACAGTCTGTGTGGTCTTTGTCTGGTTTGGGGATCACTGCTATGTGTGCCATGAGGAATGGGTCTTGGGAGTGTCTGTTTTGGGCTAGGTAGTTGAATGCGTTCAGTAAGGGTTTGACTAGTTGGTGCACATAGATTTTATAATATTGTGAGGTGAATCCGTCGGGTCCTGGGCTCTTGCCCGGTTTCAATTCTTTGATCGCATTGAGTATTTCAGTTGTAGATATGGGTTCCTCCAGTTGTTGTATGTCTTCCTGGGTTAGGTGGGGTAGCTTACTGTCCTTTAGAAATTGGTCTATTACTTCTTGTTTCGTGTGTGTCAGGTGTGTGGGTTTGTGTTGGTTTGGAAGGTTGTAAAGTTTCGTGTAAAATTGGTGGAAGAGATCTGCGATCTCTGTGGGGTTGTGTTTGGGTACACCGTTTTTGTCTTTTATAGCGTGTATTATGTTCGTCCTCTGTGCGTCTTTAAGGGCTTTGGCTAGCAGTTTCCCGCTTTTGTCCCCATGTTCATAGTATATACCCTTTTTAAAGAAGAGTGCCTTTCTAGTCTTTAGATCTAGTATTTGTTTTAGGGTATTCCTGCATCTCGTCAGATCTTCTTCTACTCTAATGGACAGCGATTTTTTGTGTTGGGCCTCTAAGTTAATGATTTGCGTGGTCAGGTCAGTTATCTCCTTATCTCTATCTTTTTTTTTCCTCGTACCCCATGTCATTAAGTTGCCTCTTATTACGCTTTTATGTGCTTCCCAATTGGTCAGTGGGTTGGTGTCTGAGTCTATGTTGTTTCTGAAGTATTCGTTAATTGCGTCATGGATGTCGTCTTTTATCGTTTGGTCTGTCAGGAGAGAGGCATTTAGTCTCCAGTTAAAAAATGACCGTTTAGGTGGGTCAAGTTGTATAGATAATGCTGTGGGTGCATGGTCTGAAATCGATATCATGCCTATTTCTGCAGATTTTACATTACCGAGATCCCGTTGTGTGACAAAGATAAGGTCAATTCGCGAATACCTCTTGTGAGGGTGTGAGAAGAATGTGTAGTCTTTGTCTGTGGTGTGGATAGATCTCCATGTGTCTACAAGGGAAAGAGAGCTGATTAGTAGTTTGATACGTCTGAGAACCCCGTAGGTTACTGTCGTGTGGCCTGTGGATGTGTCTTTAAGGGGTGAAAGTGGTATGTTGAAGTCTCCGCCTAGGATAATGCAGCCTTCCGCAAACCACTTCAATTCCTCAACAAATTTTCGGCAGAAGGGGATATGTGCTTTATTGGGGAAGTAAACATTGGCGAGCGTAATGGGTCTTCCGGCCCAATCCCCTTTCAAGAATATATAGCGGCCTTCTGGGTCGATAAGCTTCTGGTGGAGTTTGAATGGGGCATCTTTGTTAATGAGTGTAGAAACACCCTTTGTTTTAGCCAGGGGGTTAGTAGCGTGGTACATGTCTGTGTAGATGTGGTCTGTGAATTTAGGTATATGTTCACTTTTGAAGTGTGTCTCTTGTAGATATACAATCATTGGGCGGGATTTCTTGAGTTCCTTAAGTAGTTTGGACCTCTTCTCTGGTATGTTTAGGCCATTGATGTTGTGCGAAATAAGGGTCGGCGACTTCCCTAAGTTGGAGTATGCCATGGCGTGATGAGTTTACTAGTCCCGATTATCGGGTCAGGGGTTATTAAAGGGGTAGTTGGGGGATACTCTCGCTATGAGAACTTTCGTATGTATCGTGTCCTGGTGATATGGGGGGGGGGGGAGTGTTGGTAAAGTCTTGCGGTTGTATCTCGTCCGTGTCAGGTAGGTGGAGGTGGGATTCAGTGGGAGGGGGGGGATATTATTTAATGGGTCTGGGTATCAGGGAAAGGGTACTGTTGAGCGGATGCTCAAATCCCGCCTAGTAGGTGGGGAGCTGTATAGCGCCTGGGAAGTCAGGCACTATGTTGTACTCTTGGGGGGTAGTGGGAGGAGTGGTGGCGGGTAGTCGTCACCAGAGAAGTATTTCTTACCAACAGGTAAGAGTGTGTTTTTCGGGAATAACGTCTGTCTCTTGTGGTGCCGGGAGGCCCGGGAATTGTGAGTGCTGAAACTTCATTTACAATGTCATACCGTCATTATTGTATGGGTACAATGAGGGGGGGGGTTAGACATGCAGGTTGTTTCTAACAGTGAGTGGTAGTCAACGGAGTGCCACATATTTTAGGTTATAGAAAAGAAACACATTAAACAATAAGTACATAGATTTTGTTAATGATAACATGGCTAAAGCGGATCAATGGTCACTTGGGGTGTAAACAATGTTTAGGGGTGGTCTGTCACCCTGAACCACCAACTTGCTTATATAGGGTTTAGTCTTATCTATCAGGTTTTGGCCTAAACCTGAGTTCCAGAACTTCGAAGGGGGGGGAGGGAAGATGTGCCTGGGGTATCAGAGGTGTGCTGCATAGGGAGTGGGGGGGGATTGGGGGGCGGGGAGCATAGGGTGTGATGGTTGTAAGGTGTTGGTGGTTGTGTCATCTTTTTAGAGGAATGTGGACCTGTATGCTATGGTACACTTATGACAGCAAAATTTGTTCGTGCCAGCAACTTGGATAGTGGAGGGGTCCGGCAAGTAAAAGAGTAGGGTGGCATGTGGTCACCGAGATGTTGGTGTTCATCTATTTTGGTTCTATGGTTCAGTGAGACCACAGCATAATGATATCTGAATTATTTAGATTTGGGTGTATTCAGAATTGTGTGGAGCTGTTTTGTGATCCGGGGGGTATCGGACGCCTCCACTATCCATAGGTCCCCGGCGCATTGACCCCATCCCAGTGCTAGTATACTCGGCAAGTGTGTCTATCATTGCCGCGTACTGGTGTGTGGCATACCTGTTTATCCCCTCACAGCTAAGGAGTACCTCTGTGGTTCTAATGATGTGCACAGCAAAAGTGAAAATAAAAGGTACAAAAAAGAAAAGGTAAATGAAAAGCAAATAAAAAGTAAGGAGAGAACCTTTTGCGTAGGCAGGTGGTGAGTCTTGCGTGGCCCCCAGTGTGCAGTGCAGTTCATTGGAGTTGGGTTGCTGAGGTACACTAGTTCGTTGCAGGGAGTCATGAGGTGGCTGTGTTGTCCATGTGCTGGTAGCAGTTCAGTTCAGTTCATCAGTAGGTAGTTGTTGTTCTCCTCATGCCCCTGGTCGAATCTTCCTGGAGAGCCGTGATGAGCCTGCTGGTGGGAAAAAGGAGAACCGACAAAAAGAAAAAGAAAACCAAAGGTCGTAGGGGGGAAACTCAGAGAATGGAGAGAGAGCGGAAGTGACTGTGAGTGATCTTCTTTTCCTTTCTTCAGTAGTTGTTCTGGGTCATAAGATGGTCTCTTTGTGCCCTCTAGTGGTCGGACTTGGTAGGAGGTTAACTCCTGCTGTGGTTCTGTAATCGCCTGTTGTTTTAAAGGAGAATGCCGGTTCAGGCAAAATTGTCAGCTGGTTATATGTTCTGGGGTTAGCCGTTCCGGGGTTGTGCCTGTTGCCGTGGGGAAAAGGGTAGATAGAAAAGGGAAAAAAGAAGAGAAAGGTTGTTTGTTTGGCACTGAGTCTGCTGTTCTTGTTGTATTGGGAAGAGACGTGGTTCCTTTGCGCCCTCTGTTGGTGGTTCGCGGTTAGTGCCTCCTTCTAGTCACAGTCTTGTGGCAGGCAATTATTATCGATTCAAAGGGGTCACATTGGGGAGGGTACAGATGGCCTGGTGGGGGGGAGGGGGGTCCCCAGTGAGAACTAAACTGGATCTGTGGTTCAGCCATGTCAAAAAGGTGCCGTGGTGTGGCTAACAGGTAAAAACTGTAAACAAATGGTGGTTTTTAGGGTTTCTTGTGTAGGCTCTTTAATAAATCCTCTGGTTCTTTGCGCTCTTGGAGGATGCGGGGGAGTCATATGCATGTCTGCTGCTGTTCCTTCTGGGCCTTCCTCGCTGGGAAGGGGATTGCATGGGTGAGAATCCTGGGCTGTGTTGAGGGTTGTTGATCTCTGGGGGCAGCAGGAATTCTGCGTACCAGTCTGGTAGTTCCACTGGTGGGATGTGGAGGTTGTCACAGAATTTGTTAAGCTCTTCAGGGATTCTAAGCATGTACTGTTTTCCCATGAAAGATGCTTGTAGAGCAAAGGGGAATTTCCATCTATAGTTAATGTTCCTGTCTCTCAGTACTGCTAGCAGTGGCTTCAGGGCCCTCCTGTTTTTCAGGGTGATGGGGGAGAGATCCTGAAATAGCTGTATTGTGGCTTCATTGTACAGGATGTGATCGTTTGCCCTTGCTTTTTGCAGCACCTCTTCTTTCAGGCAGAAGTTGGGGAGGCAGCATATAATGTCTCTGGGTGGGTTGTCATCCGGGGCTTTAGGCCTCAGAGCTCTGTGTGCTCTATCAAATTCAATTGGGGAGTGTTCTGGCCTGCTCAGTAACTCGTTGAAAATGGTGGTCAGTGCAGGTCTGATTTGATCGTTCGGTACTGACTCAGGGACACCTCTGACACGTATATTGTGGCGTCTGCCCCTGTTGTCCAAATCTTCTAAATGCCTGTTCATTTCAATTAGGTGATGTGTGTGTGAGATGGCGACATCATCCAGTCTCCCCAGGGCCCTATCCCTCCTCTTCCCTGCTCTTTCTGTGACCGCCATTTGCTCTGAGAGCTTTAATAGCTCTGTTTTAATGTCAGTGATCGCTGAAGCAAAGGATCTCTTTATATCTGTGGCGATGTCTGTCATGTCGGCATAGGTAAGGGGCTTGTCTTTGTTACCTGGTGTTGAGTCCTCGGATGCCGGCAGGGAGACCTCGTCATCCTCCATTTCCTCCTCCTCGTTTTGTCTGTGAGCCGGCGCCATTTTGGCAGACTTCCCCCCGCTGCTGAACCTGAATTTGTTCAGATTTGCCGCTGGATTCTTCCTCTTTGGGGTCACTAAGGAGCGGAGAGTGTGTCCGTGGGTCCCCCTCTTTATCTGTGTGGACATATTCACGGTCCTGGCGGTATTAGCGGGTCTCGGGCCTCCCAGACTCCCGGAGCTCAGCTATTGTGCGTCCATCCGCCTCGCGCTCCAAGCCACGCCAAGCTTTGTTTATACTGTAATTCAGGTATTCGGACATATCCGAATCTCTGAATAATGAAAAATTCAAAATTTTACGAAAAATAACTAATATTTTTTTCTGAACAAAATTAACCGCACATGTCTACTTACTGCAGAGTCTCCAGCAGGATAATAAAAATGCTTCAGAAACCTTACAGTTCAAGTGGTCCCTAGAAATACATATGTACAGTAATAAATGTAACAGCCAGGAATGCTTTTTCTATGCATGGATTCATCTAATAATGTTTTTATAATTGAATCTACAGTATATCTATCATTAGACATTGCAGGGCTAGATTTTTGTTAGCCTTTAGGAGAGATCCTGAGACCAAATTCAGTGATACAAGTCTAGACCAGCATTTTCTCCAACAAACCTATTAACATACAGTAACTACACATATGTTAACATTTAATAAAAGTCCACTTTAGTATGTGCAGCTGTACAGCTTTTATTAGTCAAAGATAGTGATGAGCCAAATGCCCAGGGTTGTCAAACAAACGTCATGATGTGTATATTGTAACATTAGGAATGCAAAATTCCTTTAAATAAAATGCCTGGGGGTGCCCTTATCTTGTCTGTGAAGTGGCGCATCTGTATTATGCATTCAACCTACTGCAACAAAACTGACATTAAAAAGGAAAAAAAGACAGTTCACAGTTGCGGTTTGAAAACAAATGGCTGTGCTTTTCGTTCATCTATACCAAACCCTTATCCTAGATCAGTAGTCTCTAAACTGTAGCCCAGGGGTCAGATGCAGCCTTTTGCTTGCCTTTATCCAGGTCTTGGGGCACCATTCCATCCACTGACTCCAACAATAGGACATTAGTCTTCCCACTGACACCAGCAATGGGGCACTATTCCTCCCACTGATACCAATGATGGGGCACTATTCCTCCCACTAATACCAATTATGGGGCACTATTCCTCCCATCGATACAGTGCCTTGAAAAAGAAATAACCCATGAAATTTTCCACATTTTGTTATGTTACAACAAAAAATTTAAATGTATTTTATTGGGATTTTTTGTGCGATAGACCAACACAAAGTGGCACATAATTGTGAAGTGGAAGGAAAATGATAAATGGTTTTCAAAATGTTTACAAATAAATATGTGAAAAGTGTGGCGTGTATTTGTATTCAGCCCCCCTGAGTCAATACTTTGTAGAACCACCTTTCACTGCAATTATAGCTGCAAGTCTTTTTGGGGATGTCTCTACCAGCTTTAGACATCTAGAGAGTGAAATGTTTGCCCATTCTTCTTTGAAAAATAGCTCAAGCTCTGTCAGATTATATGGAAAGTGTCTGTGAATAGCAATTTTCAAGTCTTGCCACAGATTCTCAATTGGATTTAGGTCTGGACTTTGACTGGGCCATTCTAACACATGAATATGCTTTGATCTAAACCATTCCATTGAAGCTCTGGCTGTATGTTTAGTGTTGTTATCCTGCTGTAAGGTGAACCTCCGCCCCTGTCTAAAGTCTTTTGCAGACTTGCAAAAAGCGGAAACCTCACACATAAGCAAGAACAAAAAAGTGTGGGTCCCTCTCAAAATCCATACCAGATCCTTATCTGAAAATACAGCCTGGCTGGCTATAAAAACCATACCAGGCCACATGCCCTCAACATGATGTTAGATTTAAAAAAAAAAACAATCACTTTGTGGTTCAATGGCTATGTGTGCCATTGCAAATAGTAAATGTGTACCCAGAAGCACTTATTTACAGCACAGCACCAACAGTTTTAATTGCATTTTTCGATGTACAGTTGGCCCAAGGCCACAAAGAATATATTTGCAGTGCTCCACCCAACCAAAAATGAGGAATAAAACCCTTCTTTTTAAAATATATAGGGAATCTGCTGCCCTCTGCTGTCTGAATTTGTAAATGCATGTACATAGATTATGTGTGCACCTTCTGCCCTTAGTTATTGGCTTTGAAACCCCAGAAGGAGGAAGTGGAGAGAGAGAGTCTCAACCACATGTCTTGTTCATACTGCTAAATCCCAGACCAGAAGAGACTATTATGCAAGTACTCCTATGATCTAGAAATCAAGGATGTAACAAATAAAACCGCCCTTATGTACACCCCTTTACGCTCTTTGGACTAAACCCCTTCTAGTTTTCTGTATACCAATAAATAAACAATAAATGTTATATAATATAAAAGCAGCTACTTGGTCTTTGGTAAATGGTCCCAAAGACCATTTCCAAACCATGGCCAGGACCCAGCACTCACCACCGGCAACAGCTGTTCTTAGTACACCTTGGAAGGATTCTTAGGTAACTACTTCAGTCCAGATTTGAAATCCGGAGCCATGTTTAAACAACTCTGACACCTAGTGGTTGATGGGAGATGAGCAGTGGAAAAGTGCATATATTCTTGAGATTTCTTGTTCAATATTTTTATTGGAAATTTTTTCAGCAATAGAACAGAATATTGAAATAATAAATCTCCCCAACCGGGAGCCAACATGGCCCTTCGGTAGGGTATATCAAAAACAAAATTTAAGAATATAACAAAATATTAATACAACCACAAATATATAAGACATATCGAAGAAATAGATAAGAAGAAAGAAGAGAAAGAGAAAGTGCATCTGTGATATGGTTATCAGAAAGGAGCGGAGGGGGGAACCCATTACCTGAATCTATCATTGGGGGGAGTTAAGGCAAGTGGCCCGGATATAGGGGAACCTTGATATAGCGAGCCCAGGGATCCCAGGTCGCTTGAAACCTGGGCACCCTGTCTAATAATCTTGCTTATTTTATAATATTTATATAATTTTAAATATTATATTATTATTAGTATTTTTTTTATTATATTTATTTTTAATTTATTTTATAATTTTTTAAAAATTATTTTTTTTTTTATATTAATATTAATTTTAATAATTTTATTAAATATTTAATTTTTATATTTATAATTTTATATTTTATTTAAAATTATTAAATTATTATATTTAATTTTTATTATTTTTATTTATTATTTATTTTTTTTTTTATTATATATATTTATATTTTATATTTTATAATTTTTATTTTTTTTTTAAAATTATATTTTTTAATATTTTTAAATTAAATAATAATAATTTAAAATTATATATAAATAATATTTTTTTTATTATAATATAAAATTATAATTATTTATTTTTAATATAGTATTATTTTTTTTAATTTAATTTTTTTTATTTTTTATTTAATTTTATAATATTTATTTTTTTTTTTTATTTTATATTTTTTATTAATTTTTATTTGATTTGTTCTTGAGTCATAATCCAAGTAATTTTCCGCTTGGCAACTATCAAAGAAACCTTGTTTGCTTTCCATGCCCTTGCAATAGTAAGTTTTGCTCCTAGAAGCATAAAAAAAATAAGATTGGTGGTGTGTTTGGGAACACCTTCTACTCCGAGGTTCAGTAGTCCGATAGTGGGGGTTTGTGGAATTCCAAAGCCTGTAACTTTCCGTACCAGGTGGAAAAATCTGTTCCAGAAGCCTCTGATACCTGGGCAAGTCCACCAAATATGGTGCATAGTGCCCACCTGCTGACAATCCCGAAAGCAAAGAGGTGAGGTATCAGGAAAAATTTTAGATATTCTTGAGATTTCAAGGCTCTTGATTATCTGTGGTCTGGTGAGTGCATCCCCAAAGGGGAGATTCTGCCGCACGTGGTGACATTTTTGGTGGAAGCTTTGATACAGATCACAACAGAGACTCTCTTTTTTACGCTCATCTAATTTTTATCATATATATTCAATATTTTAGAAGGACTTACACTGGAATTTTATAATATTGTCATATTTATACTCCTATGATCTAATAGCAGCTGCTAAATGTATGCTAAATTCGTATGACAGAGTATCTCTGCCCTGTCTTTGATGTTATTTAACATGCACAGTGCCAGAAAACTAGGCCAATGCTACTGTATGTGTAGTGGTGACCTTTGAGTATATCGGTAGGTGAACCTGTTTATTGTAATTTAGTTTAAATGCAAATCCTGTTATTCTTGTTAACCCTGTCCCTTCTGGTCTGGGATTCTATAGATAGTTTTAGCTCAGGGCTCAAAAACCAGCATAGAGCCAGGTTAGGCTTACGGTTGCCACATTGGGTTTATAGGCTTAGAAGTCCGGTTGCTTGTCAGATTAGCAAATATTAGGAAGAGACTAAAGCGCACAGTAGATAGGCTGAATCTGAGTTCCAGCGCCACACCACAGTTCCTGCTGTGAAAAGCTCCATTCCAGACTGGTTGGAAGAACCCCCCGACCACTGATTTTGTCTTAAGGTCTCTAACACAAAGACAGGTGCCGCATCATCCTCAGGTGCTCCTGCAAGTGGACTTACTCAACTTTGCTGGAGGTGTCTCTATTATTGCCATATTGATATTGATTGGTATATTTGCATAATTCCACCAGGATTCCTATCTTGCCCTTTACTGATAATACCTGTTTGTACATTGGATGTATGTATTGGTATTAATCTCTTCTTGTATTATTTCTATAAGGGTGTGCATCTATATGCTTATGGTTAATATTATATGCTGGTTGCCGTAGTTCTTCTACTGCCAATTACTTTGTTTAGATTACTTTCCCACTAAGGAAACCCTCTCTGTTCACAGAGGCCCTGTCCTGGATGCTAATTTTATTATCAAATCAACTCCACTTAGCAAAGATTCTGGTTCTCTTACTAGACACTTGCTTGATTTACAGGTTTAGTGCAATATCCTGCTTGGTTAGGGCCATTTTTCAGAACTCCCTTCCAAAAGAGGGCTACAAATATTTGATAGATAAAGACATGTTGATGCCTTCTGTTTTAGGGAGGCTCCACTGTGCCTTGCACTGTTAATGGAAGCTGTTTTGGCTCCTTTTAGCTCAACATGACATGATTTGTTTATTACAGATACTTATATAGCATGGTCAATTTATGCAGCACTTCACATATATATTGTACATTCACGTCAGTTCCTGCCTTTAAGGAACTTACAGTCTAAGGTCCCTAACTCACATTCATACATACACATACTAGGGTCAATATAGACAGGAGCCAATTAACCTACCAGTGTATCTTTGAAGTGTGGGAGATAACCGGGGTACCTGGAGGAAACCCACACAGGCACAAGGAGAACATGCAGACATGGTTGAATTTCAAACTGACAACCCTAGTGCTGCTAGGCGGAAGTGCTAACCACTTAGCAACTGTGCTGCCCATTATTAGTTATACTTTCTAATTCTATTTGATGAAAGCTGACATTTTCATGGTTTTATAGCTTATTCTCCTTGTATTCCTTGCATCAGTCACTAGAAGGTGTGGTTTAGAAATGAAGGCATTAAGTCATTAAGTCAGAAAAATAGCATACAATGCTATGTATTAGTTCTCTAATTGAAATTGTTGGGATTTCTAGCTACTAATTATCTTTTATGGCTTGTGATTTATTACTTTACATCCACATTTTATCTGTGTAGTCATATTTATTTCTCTTTTTCTTATTTCACATTTAGCCTACCTTTTGATTCTGCTGATGTTTTGCTTATTTATATGTGAATATGGCCTGCACAGAGCTTGTTAAGCTCTGTCCCCCTAGGCCTTTTCTCCGTCACTTGCTGATAAAAAGTAAAGTAAGCTTCCCAGGTTACTGCTGCAGCCCAACACCCAGAGGAAAAAACAAACTGTGCAATATTTTTCAAAGTCAGTTTTTGCATAGGGCTAAATATGTGACAGTGCTGAATACCAGTGATAGGTTGCTTGGACACTGAGCACCTTATTGTGAGAAAATTGGGAGAGGAGGGATGTAGACTGGAGCTGGCCATAGATGGATCGAAATTTGGTCAGTTCCCCAGGGATTGAATTTCAATCTATATGTGGCCATGTCTCTTTGACAGAAGTTAATCGTTAGATCGACTTTTGTCGAGCATGCTTGTTGGAAAATGTCTCTCGATCAGCCGGCTGCAGCTGCTGTCAGAATACAATGACCCAACAGTGAGCATTCCTTCATCCACCTTGTTTATGTGAATGGAGGAATTGTCCCAATTGTCCCAATGGTGAGCATTACTTCATCCACATTGTTTGTGTGAATGGAGGAATTTGTTAATTTTTTTTTAACAAAAAAAATTATAATCTATGGGGATCTTAACACTTACTTGTTACTTTTTTTGCATTTTAAGGCAGTCTATAGACTTGATTACCCATCGACACTTTCAAGGTTTCAATCTCTGTGTCTTTGCATTTCGACAGGGGGAAATTTTCCCACTGTCAGAATACACTGGTCAGTGCTGCTGGCTATAGCTGGCGGCACTTATCCAGCAGTAAAAATCAGTTGCACCGAAGTTGATCGGTAGATTGCCTTCTGTGCAACTTCCCTGCCCATACATGGATTGAAATTTGGCCAATCCCTGCTAAACCAGCCAAATTTTGGTCCATGTGTGGCAAATTTTTTTGTTTCAATATTTTTATTAAGAATTTCCTTGTACAAGAAACGAGATATAAAACAAGATACATAAGTATGGTCACATAACAGTTTAAGTACATCCACAATAATGAAAACAATAGTGGTAGTAAGCATCAATTTGGGCATGTTAATGTATCTAGACTTACCGACTCTCTGGGTAGTATATTTGGATTGCTCTATTTCTATGGTAGTTCTAGTGTTCTGGGGGGAGTTCCTGGGGAGAATCCCTTATTCCTATATTGGATGCTTTATGTAGTATAGTTCAACCTATTATTGAAGAACCTTAGTTTCTGTATTTGGGGATGGGAGGGTTTGGGTAGGGTGGGAAACAGGGGAGGGGTGGGAAAACACAGGTAATTGTTGTTGTACTTAGTCATGTTATTCTTTGTAGGTGCCCCCAGGTCAAGCTATAGCGTAATTTCTGAGACGTTGCAGAATTTTGCTGATGCCGTAAAGTTAGTCCAGCAGGCCCATGTTTTGCTAAACTTCGTTGGGGTATCTCTAACCTGTTGGATTAGGTCTTCCATCACCGCTATCCTTCCTATACGTTGGATCCATTCTGCGATATCAGGAGGGTAACTATCTTTCCAGTGTAAGGAAATACACATTTTAGCTGCGTTGATAAGGTGTAGGGTGAGGGGTCTTTTGTAGGCCAATTGGGGTAAGGATGTATGGGGAAGTAGGTATTGCGCTGGTGTGTAAGTCGTTATCAGAGAAATCAAACAGTTTATCTATTCTATTTCTGTCCAATAAGGTTGTATAAATGGGCATTCCCACCATATATGAAGCAGTGTTCCACAAATCGTGTTGCATCTCCAACATATTGGAGAGATATTGGGATGGTATCTATGGATTTTATCTGGGGTCCTGTACCATTTCGAGTAGATTTAGAACCCGTTTTCCTGTGTTGAGACGTTCGTGGACCCTTTGTGTGTATGGGAGAGTGCTCACTCCCAATCTCCCTTTGTGATATCTGTTGCTAATTCCCATTGTTTACTGGCTATGTTGTCTTTGGGGTTGCTACCCGTGAACAGCAAGGAGTATATAGCTGATATGAAGCATCTTTGGTGCTCTGATTGGGTACAGATAACTTCAAATGGGGTGCGTTCTCTACACCAATTTGAGAGTGGTTTGGAGATATTTAGGAAATGTCTGATCTGTAGGTACTTGTAAAAGGGGATTGTTTGGTCTGGGTAGCAGGTTGTGAGGGCTTGATGATTTAGTAGCTTCTCCTTATCAAAGAATGTGTCAGCCCTTAATGACTGAGCTGTTTGTGGGCCACGTGGAGTGTGTTCTGTGAGCCCCAGTGGGAAATCAGGGTTCCTTTCTATGGGGGTCAGCGGTCCACGTGAAGAGGCAAGGTTTAGCTTTTTGCATACTGCCAGAACATTCTGCAGTGTAGGGCCAATTAGAGGGTGGGTAGCAATTTCCTTAGGGATCGAGATCGGTCTGATCCACGGAAGGTGGTTGATAGGCAATTGGGAGAGCAAGTCCTCGAGTTTGATCCAATCTTTGATCTTTGTGTGGAGGTGCCAGTCTACCACTCTGGTCAACTGACAAGACCAGTAGTACTTAGATATGTCCGGGAGTCCAATTCCTCCCATCAGTTTGGGTAGTACTAACCTATCCCAACCTATTCTAGGGTGTTTGGATGCCCATACGAAGTTTAAGCATATTTGCTTGTAATTAAAGAAAAAGGATGGCGGAAGTTTGATCGGTACAGTCTGCAAAAGATACAGTATTCTGGGTAGGATGTTGATTTTCACGATCGCTGTTCTTCCAAACCAGAAGAAGGTTCCCTGCTCCCATTTGTAGAGATCTTGCTTGATGGTTTTAATTGTAGGGAGGACATTTCTGGAGTATAGGTTTGTTAGTTTTGCTAGGAGCTGGATTCCTAGATATATGGATCCAGCGCTGGATCCTCTAGGATTGTAAGTATGTTATTATAGCACAGTGGGCAGCAAAGGTAACGGTGGAAAATGCATTTTGCATTGGTAGGATGGAAGGTCCTCTTTAAAGTATATTTAAAAGCAAAACTTTTTTTTTTTTTTTTAGGATAGAGTTTATTCATGTATTTATTTTTCATCTGTGTCTCATTATGCAGTTTCCTCTTTACTTCCTCTCCTATAGACTCAACAGGAAGTTAGAGGGTATCTTTCCTATGTGTGTGAAAGCCTTTCTTATGCAGTTGTCACCAGAA
The DNA here is from genome assembly GCA_028564925.1 of Lithobates sylvaticus. Taxonomy (NCBI): domain Eukaryota; kingdom Metazoa; phylum Chordata; class Amphibia; order Anura; family Ranidae; genus Lithobates; species Lithobates sylvaticus. The sequence goes on along the minus strand of CM053026.1, from coordinate 350,619,478 downwards.
CAAATGTCTCCAAATGGAAGACTCCTATTCTGGTGGCAACTAAAATTGTTGGATTTACCCTCACTTTAATTTTCAGTGACATTGGTGATCAGGACAAAAAGAAAGACTATATCTCTCTTATGAGATACAAACAACAACAAAAAACTGTCAGTGGACCATGTTTTGCCTTTAATTATACTTTTAGAATCCTTTTATTAGGTTCCACTGAACTGGCATAATCAGTGTTCACATGACAGCGAAACAATGTACTGTATGTACATTTGCATCATTTTTTTTTTTATCGAGTTTAATGTATCTAGAACAGTATGTGATGAGAGGATACGTATATAAGCTGAGGGAGAGGCTAAGAATTCTTTCAACGGATGGTAATTTAAGGACAACTCGGAAATGCAAACACTTTTTTTTTTTAACTAAGCAAAAACAGATGTGTGAAGATTGTGTTATGACATAGTGTTATCCTTGCAGTGTACACACCTGTTCTACTACACCATTGTAAATAATTTGTTTTCCATTTACTTAGGAAAAAATAAAAAGTAATTCATAAACTTAACTCATTGGGGTCTCCTCACCACATCGGGGGAATAGTTAATAAATGACTGTTCTTGCTGTCATATCCTGTGAAGTGATCCACATGTTTAACAGTAAACACACATGTACCTATACACACACATGCTCAATTTTCTTTAGTTTGCCAATAACATGCTTAGTACAAACTACATAAAAGTGAATTAAACATTCGATTACAAATTACTTGCAGTATTTACATTTTTGTCTGCGTTTCTATCATCTTTTAAAGCCACTTTTTTGGTATTTTTTTGTTTCATTGTGCCCATATCTGCATTATTTGTATTTTACTTCATATTTACTTACGTTGCTTTTCAAACAATGTAATCATCTTCTTCTCATATTACAAGGAGCATAAAGATCTAAAACCATAAAAATTCCAGCTTTTGTTACATAAAATTAGAAAATATTGGGTAAATTTCTCGAATCTGAACTCCCCTCTTTTTTAAAAAGCGGAAAACTTTTTGGCTGCACATACACTTTAAGGGCTCTTTCTCGCATGTGGTATGGTAAAAAAAAAAGGCTATAGAGCCATGGTATGATTGCTACCCAAACCGCCCCCCTTAACCTGGCACAATGGTCAAAGGGGGTTGTATACATGCCACAGTTGTGATGCTTTGCTCTGTGTCCCTGGAAAAAATTATACACCCTGTTGTGTTCATCTTGCAGTATCTCTGCCGTACATTGTGATGTGGACTTTTCAGATTTAAAACTGGTACTAAGGAGGCAGCATATTGCCTTCCAGCTGCTTGTTAACCTCTCCATAAAAAGCAACGTGGATTGCTTTTCAGAGGGGCAGCAAGGGTTGTTGTTAGCGTAAATAAGCCCTTAATGCTAAAACTGTTCATAGTTAAAGTATTACTAAACCCACAACAGTAAAATCAGTCTGTATATGCAGTAAAGCATGCTTGTTATACTCTCTGTGGAACCTAAGGGGTAATCCTCCACATTGTGTAAAAAGGCTGTTTGATCCTGTCTTTTCTGATCCTTCCACTGTCCCCTGATCATTTCCTGATAACACAGAGTCTATGGAGTCAAGTTGCACATGCTCAGTTTGGTGTGTGTTGCTAGAGAGGTTTTTTTTTCTTGGGAGAGTGCATGCGATCAGCTCAGGCCAATCAGCACTGTCCAGACAGAGAGTCAGGGGTCTTGCAATCTCATAGGTCAGTCAGAAATCTCCTCCTACAAGCTTTAACCGCTTCCTGACCGCCTCATGCACATATACGTGTGCAGAATGGCACGGGCAGGCAAAATCACGTACCTGTACGTGATCCTTTAAATGCCTGCCCGTGGGTCGCGTGCGCGCCGCCAGCGTCGCGCTCGCGTCCCGGTCGGGGGCTCCGTGACCCCGGCCATGGGACCAGCGGACCTGATCGCCGCTGGTGTCCCGCGATCGGGTCACGGAGCTGAAGAACGGGGAGAGGTATGTGTAAACAAACCTCTCCCCGCGCTTCCTACTCTGCCTGTCATTGATTGGCTGTTCCCGATCATCAGGAAAGCCGATCAATGACGTCAGACGTCAGCCCCGCCCCCTAATGTAAAAAAACACACACACGTCACAGCCCATAACACCTCCCCTCCCCCTAGTGGTTAACCCCTTCACTACAACTGTCATTTATACAGGAATCAATGCATTTAAATAGCATTGATTGCTGTATAAATGACAATAGTCCCAAAAATTTGTCAAAAATGTCCGATGTGTCCGCCATAATGTCGCAGTCACAATAAAAATCGCTGATCGCCACCATTACTAGTAAAAAAATAACTATTAATAAAAATGCTATAAAACTATCCCCTATTTTGTAAACGCTATAACTTTTGCGCAAACCAATCAATAATCGCTAATTGCGATTTTTTTTTTTACCAAAAATATGTAGAAGAATACGTATCGGCCGAAACAGAGGAAAAAACTTTTTTTTATATATTTTTTGGGGATATTTATTTATTATAGCAAAAAGCAAAAAATATTGCATTTTTTTCAAAATTGTCGCTCTATTTTTGTTTATAGCGCAAAAAAAAAACGCAGGGGCGATCAAATACCACCAAAAGAAAGCTCTATTTGTGGGAAAAAAAGGACGCCAATTTTGTTTTGGAGCCACGTCGCACGACCGCGCAATTGTCAGTTAAAGCAACGCAGTGCCGAATCGCAAAAAGGGGCCTGGTCCTTTGGCTGCCAATTGGTCCGGGGCTGAAGTGGTTAACCAGTGCTTGGCTGGACACTGATAGAAGTCACAAGACTCTAACTGCTGATGAGAAAAGGTATTTAGCAGTTTATATTTACTAAAATAATTGCATTTCCAGTTCTGTGGGAGACCAGCTATAGTGAATGCAGGGTCCTGGGTTTAGTAAATGACAGTTCTATTATTATTATTATACAGGATTTATATAGCGCCAACTTTGCCAAGTGCTTTTCAACATGAGGGCAGACAGTACAGTTACAATATCATTTAATATAGGAGGAATCAGAGAGCCCTGCTCGTTAGAGCTTAAAATCTAGGAGGCTCTATCAGTATGTTCAATACTACAGGTAATGTTCAGCCAGGTGAACTGAATAGGTTTACGGTCGACAATTTTTGGACAGAATACAATAAAGGATGTCATGCTATTTGCTACCCTACATACTGTATCTGTGTTATTAAATCAATGCGTGAATCTAATTATATATTACGCATCAACATTATTGTTCATAATTAGAGACTGTATTGTCTGTGTGTGAATGTTCACTTGAGTGTTTTTCTATTTATTCTTTATTTGGATTTTCTTCATGAGGGTTGGAACAAATCTGGTAGCATTATGCCCCATAGACACGAGTTGAAATTCAGCCAGCAAAAGTCTGATGAGAGCTTTTGGTCTGAAAATGCGACCGTGTGTATGCTCCATCGGACTTTTTGTGGCCGAATTCATTAGACTTAATTTTCTCGGCTCGTCGTAGTGTTGTAAGTCACCGCGTTCTTGGCGGTCAAAAGTTCAGAGAACTTTTGTGTGACCATGTGTATGCAAGCCAAGCTTGAGCGGAATTCCGTCGGAAAAAACATCCAAGATTTTTCAGACGGAAAATCCGCTCGTGTGTACGTGGCATTAGAGTATTTTTTGTTTTTATTGCTTTGGGACAGAATGCTGTGAATCTTGTGAATTGTTCTGGCCTTAGTTACACTACTACCCACATTGATTTCTGACAGACAGTCATCCAACAAGCTACCTTAAAAGGTTTCATGTCAGGCTTTTACCTAAGTAGCTCACTTTCACAGAAAGCATTGAAATTGTGAGAAGCGCTTGGAGACCAATGTTGAACGTAAGGAATCTAAACTTTTTTTTTTTTCTAGTAGTGTAAGCAGTAAAGCATTCCTAAGCAAACTCCAATGACTGCCAACACTGGCAGGTTTAATATCAACTGCTCTCATAGACTCGTTTTAGCAGCACAGCAAATTAAATATGGGAGTGGGATTTCCAGGCTCCTTGCTTATTAAGATCATTTTACCTATACATTGAACTTTAATAAACTGGGTTTTTTGCGCAACCAGTTGATTATCCCAATAATTTTGTGTTGTTTCTTTGCAAACCAGATTTCCTCTTGTTCACACATAGTCTTTCAGAATGAAGCTCTGATGCCTCATCGGTTTGTCAGCAATCTCATTTATTTATTATATATTTTTTCCTATAAAACTTAAAAGCAAATGGATTGTGGTTTCCACTTCTCTAAGAAAGAAAAACGTAACTGTGTTTGGAAATTGCTGGAGGAGGCAGTCTAAATGTGGTTTCATTTCCAAGTTTCTTATGAGCGATGCTGGCTGTAATAAGCTCTGAGGTTGACAGGGTGGTGAGGATAAGTATCATGTGGTGCTTCTGTTATGAATCTGTACATATGCTGGCAGAAAAATGTACGGATTCTGGGGCACTTGTATCTTTGGTATTGTATCTTTGAATGATGCTGACAGACGTACGGCAATTCCATCTCTTCCTGAAACATTTTTCTGGGTCACAGAAGGATTTTTCCAGTTATAAAGTACTTGATTTTGTTACTGAATAGATACAGTATTTGAAAAAAAAAAAAAATGTCCTTCTGTTTCACATTTTATAAGCTTCACACTTGTTACTACAATTAACATGCTACCCACCCTACATGATGTGTTCATCCAATGATATTGTAGTTTATTTGTCATGCAGCATGGGATAAGCAACAGCTACAAGCAACCATAGATCACTTGCTAAACACCAGGCATTCTATAGACAAATCATATTATCTACCTGAGGGACTTATTTCAATATTCAGTTGTAACCATTGAGTGTGGGAAGGCAGGATTCTAACTGGAATTGAAATTACAGAATGAAAAGGAATCCACAGAGTCTAAGGTGAAATTGTATATTAAAATAATAGGTATGAGTATACTAAAACTGCTGCTAGAGACATAAGGGTTGATATAACAATGGCAAATAGGATGTTTTCTTTGCGAAAGAACTTCCCCTTAGTTTAGTTATGTGGTGAAAATATATTTTGTAAAAAAGACATGCAAAGAAAATTAAAAAACAGTACTTTTTCTTGCACATTAGTTGATGGAAGTCAGCAGATCTTAAAGTAGTTGTAAAGGCAGAACTTTTTTCATGCATTAAGATAAAAAGCCTTCTGTGTGTAACAGCCCCCCTCAGCTCCCCTAATATTTATATGAGCCCCATTTCTATCCATCAATGTCCATGAGTCCCTCAGACGTCTCTCCTTCCTGATTGGCTGAGACACAGCAGCAGCACCATTGGCTCCCGCTGCTGTCAATCAAACTCAGTTAGCCAATCAGGATAAAAAGGGGTCGGGTCGAACCACAGCTCCATGTCTGAATGGATACACGGAGCTGCAGCTCGGGTTCCCCCATAGCAAGCTGCTTGCTGTGAGGGCACACAACAGGAGGGAGGGGCCAGGAGATCCAGCCAGTGACCTAAAAGGGGAGGATCTGGGCTGCCCTGTGCAAAACCACTGCACAGAGCAAGTAAGTATAACATGTTTGCTATTTTAATAGGGAAAAAAAAAAAAACGAGACTTTACAATCACTTTAACCTTACTCACTAATGTAAGGGAAAATTTTATTGCAAAATGAACAAGCTATTTCCTTTTGGTAAAAAAATTAATAAATGCCATGGTGTGTCAAAGCCACTATAAAAATTTGGATTTGAATAGATGGAGCAGTTGCCGTGAAATGTGTAGTCATAGTGCTAGATGGGTAAAAAAAAGGTCTCAAAGTAACGGCCCGTGGACCGGTTACAAAAGGCCTGCAGGCAGGGCCGATCCTAGGCGGGTGTGACATGTGGCAGTACGCAGCGCCTGGGAGCTTTCTCACTCCCTCTCCTCCCCCCTACATGCTGCTGCAGCCCAGCGCACACAACACAAACTGACTGAAAAATGTCTTCAGTCCGCTATTGTTCGCAGGAAATAGTTCCAGGATCCTGCTGCCACCACAGGGTGGAAGATTGTTCTCGGGGTGCCCTGCCACTAGACCTGTGATGAAGCCAGGATCTGACAGGAGGAGAGGACATCGGGAGGCAGAAGATCAGGCCACCAGCTGACAGCCAGGAGGAGAGGTAAGTGAGCCATCACACAGAGGCTGAGCAAAGTCCTTAGTTGCGTGACTGGGGTTGAAATTTGTGAAGAGGGGGTATTTGTGGAGTGTGTGTGTGGGGGGTGGTATTTGTGTAGTGTAAGAGGGGGTATTTGTGTGAAGTGGAGTGTGGGGGGGTATTTGTGAAAAGTGGAGTGTGGGGGGGTATTTGTGGAGTGTAGGGGGGTAACGCTGGGTGTTAGTGCGTCTGCTGACACCAATGCTGGGGGTTAATAGTGCGTCTGCTGACACCAATGCTGGGGGTTAATATTGCGTCCGCTGACACCAGTGCTGGGGGAAAGGAAAGTTTGCATGCGGCCCCCATTGGATGTGAAAACTTGTCCTGTGGCCTCATGCACCCATAGGTTCAGCGTCCAGCCCCGTTGCCAGCATCCTGTCAAAAGCCTGAAATACATGGCAGCCAGCATGGCTTGATGCTATACAGAACGGTACTTGCGTTCAGGGATGTATGCCCTAAATGCATGCATTGATTTTTGACAGGCTGTTAGTGCTGGATGTTTCCCCTTGTGCCTCCCGGGCCCTTGAAAATGCTGTGATTTGGATCCCACCTTTCTGTGTTCAGAATCACTGGTCAAATTACACAAAGCATATTTTTTAAATGGACAATCTTTAATGAGGTTTTGGTAAGTACAATTTTTTTTTTTTTTTAATCCAAACTTTTTAATTGAGAAGGATTATAAGTGACTGTACATTGTAATAAAAAGATAAGCGGATCAACTAACAGCACAGACATTGTACATAAGGTATATAGAAAAATAAAGGCAGTCACATTATATTTAGCTCATATAAAGGTGGTTTTGTAAAGAAACAAAAAAAAAACTAAAGAGAAAAAAAAAACAACCAGAGCTTGTTGATGGACAATTGCTCAGAATGGCATATTTTCTACTCTTGGATATAAAACATAGAGAAATTCCTAAGCTCAGGCCAAAACCATTATAACGCTTGGTGGGTTCAAAGTTTTAACAGGGTAATCTATCACTAACTGTGGAGGGGCAAGACTTGGGTTATCTAGCCAATTCTGCCACATAAGATTACATTTGTTTTAACGCATTTTGATGGCGATTGGTCAGTACAATTTTATAAAATCCTAAATCAACTGTAATATAAAATACTGTATATGTAAATACAGTATATTTAAATTCACTCTAAAACACTCAAAACACGTGGTTATCTTCAAAGTCATACTGAACCTTCTTCAACATCATCAGACCGGATAAAAAGCATTGCATAAGCTGTCAGCGCTATATAAATACCTGTAATAAATAAATAAATACGTTCCCCCTTTACAGCTATTATTAATTTGGTATTTATTTATAATATTTGTGTGGTCTGATTATTTTTGTCACAGAAATCTTGACATTTCCTCTGTTGTCTCTACATGTGTTATGCCTGTACTGAGCACACATTGACGATTTTCTCTTGTTTAAACATGGTTTGTTAGGTAAAGAGATCTCAGTGCAGCACAAGTGATCATGGGAAGGTCACCCTATGTTATACAAGGGCAGTTATTCCTTGTGTACGTTTATATATGTGCTGTTCTTCTTGTAATCTGCTTCCTTTCTGTTTTTATAGTCTTGTCATTTTAAATCAGTTTCAAAAGCAGTATAGCCATATTTGGAATTGTATAGTGATAGCATGTGTAGACCTGGCCCAGATATTTATTACATGGAATACTGACCTTCGGATGCTGTGTGCTATTTCATGCACTTATATTGTTCTCATGAGAGGATCTGAGAAATTTCTAGGGGGCATTGCACAAACTTGATATCATAGAGGGTTTTTACATAACTCTTAGCAAGTCACAATGGGGATTTCAAGTGTTCTAATTAAATTTCTGGCATTTTGACACAATCATAAAAAAAAAAAAAAAAAAAAAAGTTTAAAGAGGCCTATAACATTTGGTCAACATGAAGATGACACTTGTGAAAAATTTGCAGGAGATGATTGTGGCAAAAGCTATATTGTACAGGAAACACATAAAATATAGATTTGTATGACTTAAAAAAAAGCGTGGGAATTTGTTGTCTTTCCCGCATCAGCATTTAAAAGCATCTTTAACAAAAGCGCACAATTGTGCTGTTTTTGTAATGCTTAAGCAGGTGACCATCATCAACCAATCCTGTTTCATTTGTTCATAAATGACCTGGAGGATGGGGTAAACAGCTCAATCTCTGTATTTGCGGACAACACTAAACTAAGCAGGGCAATAGATAAGTGATATTGTATATACTCAAGCGCTATTATGAATTTAAAATCAGAGAAGCAACCGATATTTAAGCTAGCCAAATGATGTAGCTGCAACCCATATGGTAGTGCTCCCACACGTGAATGAAGTTAAAAAAGTACACAATGTTGTGTAATGGGTGCGCTTGAATCAACCTTAAAAATCAATAAAATAGACTTTAAAAAACCTCTGTGGAAAACGTGAACAATAATATGTGATATATAAATATATGTGCGTGATAAATAAATAAATATAGTTGATGAAAAAATGCAGTGTATTAAATAATGTATTAAAAGTTCCTTCAATTGATTAATGAGGTATTTATGACTGCAAATCGCATGAACCTCATACAATTAGTAGTTGATCGATTAACGTGTATAATAAATTAATCAATCAGTGCAAACAATCTTGGTAAATTGGGGACAGATATATGGGACTTAAAGTAGTAACCTTGCTTGAATCCACTGGCAAATGGTATGGTCCAGTTATTTATTTCAGTCCAGTATATGTGCCAATTAGTGAAATAAATTAAATAGATTAAGGTTAAAATGGTTGAATAAATAAAACCGCAAATAAATCAATTAAATGAGTGATATGTTGTGCCGCTATTTGAAAGTCATATGGCCGCTTGTAGAGCTACTCATTAATTAAATAATTAAATCAAATAATCAAACAATCAAACAGTGGATACCTCATTCCTCCTTACTGTAATTAGGGACAAACACCACTAATTAGTGTGAATACCATAGATGAGAGATACCGCTCACTAATGTGTAAAAAGAGAAAGAAATGCAAGTGTCACTTTCCTTTTCTATTGCTGACACTTCTGGCTGCTCTCTTCCTCTCTTTCTTATTTTCTTTCTTCTCCAGATATGTGTACATATGGATACAAAAAGATACAACACATTGCGCAGCACTGCTAAGATATACTTGTATGAATGTAGCAGATGGGTGCTGGTCTACTCACAAACACCCAGTAATTGAGCGCGGTAGCCGAAAGCTGTCAGTCACTGTGTGTGGGCTTACTGCCCTGTTCGTCCTTACTCCGTGTAATCTCGGTGACGTCACTAGGCTCCTCCTCCCGTAGCAGGGCAATAACTTCTCCGCAGGATGTGGAAACCTTGCAAGAAGATCTGAACAAATTAATGGGGTGGGCAACTACATGGCAAATGAGGTTTAATGTAGAAAAATGTAAAATAATGCATTTGGGTGTCAAAAATATGAATGCAATCTACTCACTAAGGGGTGAACCTCTGGAGGAATCAAGGATGGAAAAGGACCTGGGGGTCCTAGTAGATGATAGGCTCAGCAATGACATGCAATGCCAAGCTGCTGCTAACAAAGCAAACAGAATATTGGCATGCATTAAAAAGGGGATTCATTCCAGAGATAAAACGATAATTCTCCCACTCTACAAGACTTTGGTCCGGCCTCACCTGGAGTATGCTGTCCAGTTCTGAGCACCAGTTCTCAGGAAGGATGTACTGCAAATGGGGCCGCAACATACAGGGATATACAATGTAATACACATAGGTTGGACTTGATGGACTTGGGTCTTTTTTCAACCTTACCTACTATGTAACTATGTAACAGTAAAATCTGTCTGTACAGTGCCTTGAAAAAGTATTCATACCCCTTGAAATTTTCCACATTTTGCTATGTTACAACCAAAAACGTAAATGTATTTTATTGGGGATTTATATGATAGATCAAGACAAAGTGGCACCTAATTGCGAGGTGGAAGAAAAATTATAAATGGCTTTCAACATTTTTTACAAATAAATATGTGAACAGTGTGGCGTGCACGACTAAAGCCCCATACACACGCGCGGATTATCCGAGGACCAGGTCCGTCGGACCATGTCCGTCATACTTTGTCTGATGTTGGTTTTGCGTACACACGGTCGGACAAAGTTGTCGGAAAATCCAATCATTCTGAACGTGGTGACGTTTGTTGCCTACGACGGGACTACGTAGAGGCTAGTAGCCAATAGCTTTGGTCTTGTAATGTGATCTGAGCATGCGTAGCACTTTGTCCGGTCGGACAACCGTACACACGATCGGATTTGGTGTGATCGGACCGTGTTGTCGGCAAATCTTTCCAGCAGGAGATAAGACTTTGTCCGTCGGACAATCCGACGTACACTGTCCGATGGTGCATACACATGGTCTGATTTTTCAACAACATTGTCCGATCGGACAGAATCCATGAAAAAATCCGACCGTGTGTATGGGGCTTTATAGTTGTCCTGTGGACAGATTTCCCTACCTGAACTGTGTAACAATGCTGCTGCGTTTGCTTTACTACTTCATTCAGAATGCAGACACCCTAAGACAGAAAGTGTGTTACTGACTGGATCACCAGGTAAAATAAAGGAATAAAAGCCTAAAAAAAAAGGAAACAAATGCAGCCACCACATCTAAGGACTGGTAAGCTGCAACATATTCTTGGTTTTGGATTCAATACCGCTTTCAGATCATAATCACATACCTGTATCAGTTTATTTTGCTCCCATTGCAAGCACTCATCAGTAGGCATCCATCCTGTGAAAGATTTAGTGGAGTCTGTAGTAATTTAGCTTAAGGTACACACAGCAACTCCTCTGTGCTGAGACCACCTCTTTCATATAGTATATGGTCATGCTTTACTAACCTGGCTTAGAACATTGTGACAGTTGTAAATGAGCTTAATTTCCACTGATGCTGTAACTTATAAAGATGCTGTAACTTATAATTATACAGGGATATGCCCCTTTTCTGCTTCTACCACCCTATAGGAATATGCCAGTACTATACAAGAGTATGAAAATATGTTTTTTATGGGAAGCTGGATACCAATATCCATTGTCACTGGGATGACCACTAAGCTCCCAAGATCTTTTCTACATTTATTTTTTATGATCAACGAGTAAGGACTGTAAAACATATTCACATTACTTACTGCAGCAGCATTTATAATCAGGGGCTAATGTGTACACATTATTTTAATACATTATTTTATAGTCATCAGCACAAACAAGAAAAGCAAAAGTCAAAATTGACTAAATAAAAGCATAACAGCTATCAATTATCACCTTATCTTCCCTATAATATACAATTATGATACAACAAAGGAATACTGTGTACAGGGGCGTACCAAGAGCATTTGGCACCCGGGGCGGATCCTATATCTGGCACCATCCCCCCCCCCCCACCTTGAAATGTAAAAACATCACATTGTGCCCCCTGCATCCTTCAATATCTTTTTGTCACTACTATGTACCCCCTCTCCACAACTGCACCTCTGGACCCCTTTACATTACACAGCCCTTGTACCTCTTGACCCCTTTGCATTACACAGCACCCTGCACCTCTTGACCCTTTTACATTACACAGCACCCTGCACCTCTGGACCCCTTTACATTATACGCCACCCTGCACCTCTGTACCCCATTACATTATACAGCACCCTGCACCTCTGTACCCCTTTACATTACACAGTACCCTGCACCTCGGGACCCCTTTACGTTATACAGCCCTGCACCCCTTTACATTACACAGCCCCCCACAGCTCTGGACGCCTGTATGTTATACAGACACCCCCCTAACAGTTCTGGACTCCCTGCATGTTACACAGACCCCCTACAGGGCAGACCCTCTCCCTACAGTACAGACCCCCCTACAGTGCAGGCCCCCCACTAAATTGCAGACCCCCCCTACAGTAAAGACCCCCCGCTACAGTGCAGACCCCCCCCCTACAGTACAGACCCCCCACTATAGTGCAGACCCCTCACTACAGTACAGACCCCTGACTACAGTGCACAGAGCCCCCCCCTAACACAATACAGACCCCCCCACAACGACCCCCTTCTCTGGTCGTGGCTCTAATCAGTCTCTACAGCGGGTGTCAGCCGAGCAGAATGAAGCCGCCTCCCCCTCCTTCTGCATGCACAGCCCTGTGTAGAGATAAAGAAGGAGGGGTAGGCGGCTTCACTCTGCTCGGCTGACAGCCGCTGTAGAGACTGATTAGAGCCGCGACCAGAGAAGGGGATGTGCCGACTGGCCTCGCCCGCGCAACACCACCCCCCCCCGGGACGGGACGGGCTCTCAGTGTGTGATGGGTGTGTGTGTTTTCTGTCATTACCGATCAGACAGATCAGAGCCGCGGAGAGCGGCGAACACCCTCCCCCTCCTCTTACCTCACCTGCCGCTGCCTGTCACTCACCGCGCGTGCTGTCCCCGCTTCCATCGCTGGGGGGGCGCCGGCCTGACACCCCCCCCAGTGTGTGGCACCCGGTGCCGCCCCCCCCCCCCCGCACCCCCCTTAGTACGCCACTGACTGTGTAACATTTTGGTAAAATAAAGCTTATTATGCAAGTCACAATTATTTCTAGTAGTTGCTCCTATGGTTTGTTTGTGTTGTTTTGAGGAATCCTTGTCAGATAATTGCTATATATACTGTTAAAGAAGGTTGATTTAAGATAAGAAGGAAAAAGAGAGAAAAAGAGCAGAAGAAGAAAGCAAAATAAGGGGTGCAGGAGAAAAGCGAAAAAAAAAAAAATGAAATACAGGTGAAGTGGTAAAATGATATCGTTTTGCTTAACATTAATAGTGGCACTAGGCCAGGTATGCCAAATAATAAAGGAATGTAAGCCACTAATTGGTACATAAGAGGCTCAGTTATTCATTTGAAGTGGTAGGCTCTACCCAGCAATGCCACATTTCCCAGAATGTTTCTGATTTACCATTTACATAGAATGTTAATTCCTCCACATGCATGAACCTTTTTTTTTGTACACAGTTTACGCTGGCCTGGCTTTTATATAGAATGCTCAGTTCAAACCATTTTAAAATATTAACTTGGGCCAGCTTTAGAACCTAAACCATAGTCCTAACCATGTCTTTTCAATAATGCCATATTTTAATGGAATCATTCCCTTACATACAACTTATCCATGACCATCAAGCGATCTATGACTCAGCCTTGAACATCTGATAAAGTACAGGATCAATGCCAAATATTGCTTTTTTCAGCTCAAAGTAACATGTTCTAGTCCACCATTTTTGTTTAGTGACATTATTAACAATAACCTTTTTAGATACATGTAATCAGCTTTTTTTCTGTTTAGAAGGGCCTTAAACAAAAGCTCCAGAAAGATGTAGAAAACCTTCTCATCTAAAATATATGTAAATATATACATAGATTTGAGAAACAACTACATTTTTTTGTTTTTACTTTGCTAAGTATAATTAACCAAACCTTGCTAATAATTATTCATTACATTTATTAGTTCCAGCTGAAACTGAAAACCAAGCCAACATGAAGAATACCTGAGTTGGATGCCAAAATATCAAATACAGATTCTACTTTATTGAACTTCTTAAAAGAAACCTGTACTGTGAGAAAAGTAATTGCTGAAAATACTAATTGCTTAGCTACCCTGTTTCCCCGAAAATAAGACCTAGCGTGATTGTTGGTGATGGCTGCAATATAAGCCCTACCCCCCAAATAAGTCCTAGTTAAAGTCCTTGTAGGTCTTATTTTCAGGGTAGGGCTTATTTTCAGGGAAACAGGGTAGGGCTTATTTGGGGGTAGGGCTTATATTGCAGCCATCCCCGACAATCACGCAAGATCTTATTTTCGGGGAAACAGGGCATCTCCTACTTCAATACATTCTGAGACACTGGGGTTGATTTACTAAAACTGGAGAGTGTAAAATCTGGTGCAGCTATGCATGGTAGCCAATGGGCTTCTAACTTCAGCTTTTTCAATTAAAGAGGGAGTCCACCTAAAAAAAGTTTATCAAAAGCCAGCAGCTTCAAATACTGCAGCTGCCGACTTTTAATAAATGGACACTTACCTGTCCCAGGGTCCAGCAATGTCGGCAGCCAAAGCCGAGCAATTGCTCAGTCCTTGGCTGCTGCCGCTGCCATTCTCATTGAGGGAATCAGGAAGTGAAGCGTTGCGGCTTCACTTCCCGGTTCCCTACTGCGCATGCGCGAGTCGCGCTGCACGTCGTAAGTGGTCCCCGCTATCTCCTGGGACCTGTGTGTTTCCCAGGAGACAGCGGGGGGTGCGGGGAGGGGCGCGACTCCCGCAGGAGTCTATTCCCGGAAGTGGGTGCAGATACCTGTATTATACAGGTATCTGCACCCCCCTTCTGCCTGAAAGGTGCCAATTGTGGCCCCGGAGGAGGGAGGAATCCGATGAGCAGAAGTTCCACTTTTGGGTGGAACTCCGCTTTAAGCTTTGACAAAAAACCTGGAAGGTGATTGGTTTCTATGCAGAGTTGCCCCAGATTTTGCACTCTCCAGTTTTAGTAAATTAACTCCACTGACTCAGAACAAGCATGTACTGTAGATAAAGAATGTCAGAAGTCACTGGACCAAAATGTCAGCCAGGGAACTAACATTTTTTAGAAGTGCAGGTCAGCATTAACTGCCTTCATACTTTTTTTCAGTATCAGTTTCCTAAAAATATTCCTAAAGAAGAAACCATAAGTTCTGAAAAAAACTAGCAACAACATTATTAAAAGCTTGAGGGATGTAAAGAAATAGCTTAAAACTTACAAAAAATGATTATTTATTATACATGGTTAAATTTAACCACCAATCTATTGTAAAGTGGAAGTATTAAAGATTGTATTACAGCATTTGCTTATATGGTAACTATAAAACATAGCACATTAATGTTTAAATCTCCCAAATGAAGCCAAGAGTGCATTGTTGACCCTAGTAAGTATAGTTAAACTGCCATAGGATAAAATTCATAGGTGTCCATGCTTGCAGCAATACTATTTCACTACCCCTTTGTGTACGATTAGAGGGAATTTGGCTGAAAGCTCTCCAATGTCACCAACACTCCCAATGTATACCTTCTCAATTATATAAAATATCATCACATTATGTCCTCTGATAAGGACATAATGTGATGAATAGATAAATAGTTGCTATTGGTTATTGCCATGGCATTTGTATCATTTTATCTTCACATGGCTAGACATATAAATCACTTGACTAAAATTCAGTATAGCAGCCCATGTCATATTTTAGTAATACTAGCCTTTACATTTTAAGTTGATTTAATAAAGGCAAATAGGCCGTGCACTTTGCAATTTACACCAGAACTTTAGTCATTGGTGTGTGCAGCCTATTGCATTAGGGTGTGCACCCCAGAGCTCAAACAAACATGCATGTGCACCCCAGAGCAGTGAACGGCATCAGTAGAGCAGAGATTGGTGTCAGTAGAGCAGTGGATGGTGTCAGTAGATTTTTATTTTTAATATTTTTTATAAATTCATTTTTTTATAATTTTTTTTACAATATTTTTATTTATTATTTGTTTTTTTTTTAGCCCCATTGGTGAAATGTCAAGGGTCCAAACAGACCCCTGATGTCCTACTTTTGAGACAGAGAAACTGAAGACAGATTCCCCAGTCCCTTTTCCCTGCAGCCTCAGCTGCACTGGACAGTGAACAAATGGGAAGTGTTCTGTGCTGAGCGGCTTTCTGTTTATTTACAAACTTAAGCATAGTAAACTATGTAAATTAAGAATGAACACAGGAGCGATCAGTACAGATCACTCACTGTGTTCATTCAGAAAAGGAAGGGACTTGTAAATGAAATATTTACTGGCCCCTTCCCCTGCTCTCCATCCTGAAACATCACCTGCAGCAGCCGACGGGAGAGGAGAGAAGGGAAGCAGGAAGGGAAGGACAAAGAAAGAGGTGCGTGCTGCACGGAAGCCAGAGAGAGAGTCACGCTGCCCAGTGTCACCAGAGAGAGAGAGCCATGCTACCCAGCGCCACCATATAGAGAGAGCCACGCTACCCAGCACCACTAGAGAGAGAGCCACACTACCCAGCGCCACCAGAGAGAAAGAGCCACGCTACCCAGCGCCACCAGAGAGAGAGCCACGCTACCCAGCGCTAGAGAGAGAGCCACGCTACCCAGTGCCACCAGAGGGAGAGCCATGTTACCCAGCGCCACCAGAGAGAGAGCCACATTACCCAGCGTCAGAGAGAGAGCCACGCTACCCAGTGCCATCAGAGAGAGAAAGACTGAGCCACTGCCAGGGTACAGACATGCTACACTACTGACCAGAATTGCCCCGGGGAACCCAGAGTGAGTGATCGTCCAGCTGGAGGGATCACTGCTGTCGTTTTGCTGGGTCTGGTAAGAGGGCCTGTCAGCCATTATCCATTACTTTTCCCCGGGGCTGTACTATGTCTGCTCTTTCTGTCCATGACAATGTAATAATGACATTGTCGAAAAGGGGTGGAGCATGGGTGACCCTAAAATGATGCCCCCCCCCCCTGAAAAAAGTTCTGCGGATGCCGATGTATACAGTATATATGGGAACAAGGCCAAGCAACTTTCTGAGCTTGTTTCTCTAGGAAATATGCAGTAGCAAACAGTTGAAACCCAACAAAAATATAAGTTGCTGATTTTCCAGGTATCGGTTGGCAGGAGGCACTGATGACAACAGCCATCGGGATTGCCACTTATTTAGGCCAAAAATGGGGCAAGATCTTTTTAGGCCTATGGCCACCCCATGGTTTTCTCTGGGCTGTCTGCCAAAAACTTGTACGGCTAATAGGATCACAAATGAAAAGCATTGACCTAAACTGATTGTACTGACAAAGAAAAGTCAGGGATTCTTACTGTCTAGTTGTCCTCATTTATTCAAGTTTCCCTGTGTGTGTGGCTGGTAATAAGGCACAGCTGTTTAAAATCACATCTATATTCATGATAAAATCACTAGACCTAGTCATCAAACTAAGCTCAAGGACTTTTGAGAGCTGCCTGAATATCACATCGTATTTGATTGTTTTAGCTTTGTTACAAATTCATAACAGTGTACACTTCTGTCGTCAGCACTCTGTTTTTTTTTTCTTCTGTTCAGATATTTAATTAACAACCCTCTGTAGTGGGCACAAAATAGCTATTAAGAAAAACCACAATGATGAGAAATATTGTGATCGCTTACAATCCCCCACAGCATATACGGTATGTCTAAAGAAAAGCACCAGCATGGAGACATTATCTAATTACATACCACTGTCCTATTCATTTTAATTCTAAAACAATAGCTATTTTAAGAGCTAATTTCACCAAGGGTTACCAGACATATTTAAAAGCCAAAGAAGAAGAGAACCATTGATCACAGGCCACATCATGGTATTTTTTTATATTTTGTATTGAAAACCAGTGATTTCAGAAATGCAGCCCATGGGCCGAATGTGACCTTTTGCTTACCTTTATTTGGCACTTGGGGTACTATTCCTCCCATTGATAACAACAATGGGACACTATTCCACACACTGACACCAATGATGAGGCACTATTCCTCCCACTGAAGCCGACGACAGGGCACTATTCCTCCCACTGACACCAATGACGGAGCACTATTTATTTTCCTAATATCAACAATAGGGCACTATTCCTTCCACTACTACCAATAATTGGGCACTATTTACTCCCATTCATGTCAGAACTTTTTTTTTCTAGCACTGTCTATATTCCAGCCCCGCAAAGTCTGAAGGACAATAAACTGGCCGTTTGTTTAGAAACTTTGGAGACCCCTGTTATAAATACTTAACATTTAGCTCGGTAGCTGGCTATTTGTTCAGTGAAGAAAAACCTATGCTTTACCTAAAAAATATGCAAACAAGAGAGTTTCTGAATGTGGTTTTAGCTCAAATACTGCAGAATACCCTGTTAATGGAAATGCCACCACCTGCATCTTTTGCAGGCAGTAGGTATGGGAGATGTCTGTTAAAAGGGGGTAAAAGAAGGCAACAGGCTCTCTGGAAAACCCAGTAACAGAAGGAGAATTAAAGGCAAGATAGGTGATAAAAAGCAAGATAATCCAGGGAAAAAATTGGTTTCAAGGTGCAATATAAAGACTTTTCACAACTGGGAGAGAAGCAGAGCAAGGTCTTTGAAAGAAACGAAGAGGCACAGTAGAGCAGTAAAGTCAAAAAAGGAGAAAAGGAAGGATACAAAGAATAAGTGCAAGGACAGCACATTAAGGTAGAGCCCAGTAGGGACCAGACTTGGTGAAATAGCATAGATAGGCAACAGAACTGGAAATAAATTCAACCCGTTTCTATATACTTTGAGAAAGTTTTCATCTACAGGTAGTTGGCCATCATTCCCTATTGATGAGATTTTCCTTCACAACAGAAAGTGAGAGGAAATCTCTTCAGTATAAGGGGAAAACTTTCTTAGACAGTTATCACACAATTTATTTTTTGCATTTCCTATCCTACAACTTTTTTCTTGGGGGCAATGGTAATCTCTTGATTGCCTAAGCAGATGCTGCTGGCTAGTAACTCTCCTAGTCCACCAATCAGCCTCCCTACATAGATTCACACAGGAAAGCACTATTTTGAGTCCATTCAAGGTTCTTGTTTTAACTGAAGCCCTCATGAAGTTTGTTCTGGCTTCTGAAACACATTTGCTCTTTTTTAGAGTAAACCAATAAATTAATTTGAACTCTTTTATCATTTGGTCTGGTACTCCATCTGTTGGTGCGTGTTTTTTTCTTGTAACCTGTTGGAAACCCACAGGAGGGTGTCCTCAACTGTTGTGAGCAGCCTAACCTGAGGCAGTGACCTCTCAGAATGTTTTCATACTGCTTTGTATGAACTCACATTAAAGTGGTTGTAAACCCTTACATATGCCCAGTGAAGTGACTGGCGTCAGGTGATACACAGAGATTAAACAAATCATCCTACATAAGTTGTACTTGTAAATCTGATATCCTCTCTTCGCTACATCTATTGAAAGTCCAGAATTTTCAAAGCTTGTCTGAGCATTCAGAAAACAGGAGGCAGAGAGCTAAAGTAACACTCTGCAGAGTTCAGTAAGGAGAGCTCTGATAGCTGATTGGAGGGAAGAGGCAACCCTCCCACTTACACAGGAACAGAGCTGAGGCTGTCAATCAGCTGGAGCTCACTCCCCTTTCACCTTTTTTCTTTTGGTGTCAGGAAAACTTGTCAGAAGTGATTCATCCTTATAGCACAGGAATGAAGCAGCTGACAGAAATTAAACTTAGTGCTCTCAATTGAGACAAGTACACACAATAAATGAATATGTTCTGTTCCCATTTCATGCCTGAGGTTTACAACCACTTTAGAGATCCAGTTGCTCTTGGTTGCTTGTTTTCATTTATGTGAAATGCAGGGTCTATTTCTTCCTATCTTCTCCCAGCGGTGGGCAGTGCTAGATGATGCAAAGAGCAGTGCTGACACAATGACATTAGTATTATTTTACAATCCTTATACTGTAAATAAAGGGCACTGTTGTTTCACCCACTCAGGATAGGCTCATGATGACCTGTCTTCTGGGTTGAAATGTGCCTTAGTGTCCAGGGACAGTAACCAGGGTGACAAATAAAATAAATCTATGTATGTCACAGTAATGGTCAGTGTAGTTTTATATCACATGTAGTGGGTAGGTCTATCCATGGAAACCAAGTTTTGCAATACTGTTCTTCCTAATTATGAAGTGGTCCCGTCAGGTCTTCCAATATTTGATTGTTTTGATTTTGTTAATTATAGTAAGCAACGTATTTATAGAGAAAGGTGAAGTATGTTTCAACAAAGCAGGAATGCAGGAACGGGCTGCATTTAATTAAACAGATGAATGGCTATTGAGGACTAATAAGGTTTCATTGGAATTTTGGTAATGTGCAGTATATACAGTAGTTAATGAGATCTGTTCCTACAGTAGATTCACAGATGTTAACCGAAGGGTTAATTTATGTACCTTAGACTGAAAAGAATGCAGTAGGGGACAGTGTCAGAACATGTGTAGCAAAGTCCTTGGTTTGGCCTGGCATCTCCAGCACATACTAGGGATCTGTGGGTACTTTTTATGACGTGCCATAACAATTTGTAGCCTTGTTCCTGAAAGTGATTAGCAAATAGAGGACTTATGTGCTAAAGTAATAACACTAGTGATCTGTGCCATCACAAGGGTAGCACAAAGTTTTGATTCCCATTTGTAGATATAGAGAGGGATAAAACTCTCTGGCGGCAGATTGAGAATCCTTTAAAGAAGGGATAATAGATGAGGTGTATAGGTTGCATCTCAACATAGTATCTTAAAGGGAGAAAGAGGTCTGGAGAGGAGCACTTGAAGAAAGAAAGGATAACCCTATTTGTACATGTCCCTTGATGTCCAGATGATACCCAATAGTGGGCACATCAGGTCTCTCATCTCCAGGGTGTGACAGGTCTGGCAGGACATGTATCTGTGCTTCATTGAAATCAAGGTTCCCTTTCTGCCAGGCGATGCATAGTATTTCCTCTGCGATGGTGAAAAGGTGAAAATGTGGCAGAGCATGACTTGTGAGGTAAAGGAGAGGCAAGTTCTCAGCAGTGGGACATAGTGGATCCTGTCTTGACCCAGCTCAACTGTGGGAGACTTGTTGATTAACATATTTCTGATGACCCATACCAATGTACACAGGTCCACGTTAGCTGTAGCCTCAGGGAGTCCTTTAATTTGCAAGTTGCTTCAATTTTCAGCATCCTCCATGCTACGATAAAGGGTCAAGAGCCAGTGACATGAGAAGTCCTGGTAAGGTTATAGGGCAGATAGACAGGAGCTTGTCTAATCACCCATCATCTAGAGGGCCACCACTCCAGGTTGGTTAACTCCTGATTTACCTGGTAGGCAGGGATTGAGTGAAGGAGGTCTCTTATCTTTGTTTCCTCTATCCATGTCTGCTGTATGAAATTGCTGATGGAGGGGAGTCCCGTGTGGGCCTAGTTGTGGGGATAAGAGAGAAATTCCCCATTGTCCTGTCTTGTTTACCTGGGTAAGTTTCTGCCACTGGTTGACTGTGCTGCTAGGCACCACCTGCGATGATTCTCATGTGGGGATCTCAGAGGGGTTCCCCACTGTTCTGTCTTGTTTATCTGGGTAAGTTTCTGCCGCTGGTTGGCTGTGCTGCTGGGCACCACCTGCGATGATTCTCATGTAGGGATATTTTAAAAAACAGTGAATACCCACTATTTTCAGAGTCCAGCTTATGCTCTGATGTTTGCACCCCCTGGTCATTGGGATTATTAGGTGTTGGCTGATTGTACAAATAGCCTGGTTGACACAGAGTTTCAAGGTTTAGCCTTTGCTCCAGTTCAACTTCTAGCCATGCCCCCAAATAGTTGTAGGTCTATTTCTGGAGAAATTTACATTTTCTTCCTCAGATAAAATTGCACTACATCAGTTCTGCTTACAGTATATGATAAATGAAATTGTGTTTACCTAAAAAAAAAGACATTTGTGGCATTAAAAAAAGGGGGGAAGACACACTAAATGTGTGCATTGTGCACAATACAATTTAAATACAGCCTTGACAAACAAAACCTAACATATATGCAGTGTATATAAATATGTATATATATATGTATAGATATATTTTTTTTCCTCTGATGGAAAATTGCCTTGCTGGAAACCTAGCATAAAGAGTCAGTATAGTGGGTAAATGGGGTATCACAATTTATAAGCTGTTTTAGGACTAATGAAATCATATAATATATCAGGCCAAATCTTATTCATGTCCTTTGTTCAAAAGAAAAATAGCGTTAGGCTAACAACGTCATTATTTTTAATGCCCATGTGGTATATAAAAGGTGTCAAGCCTTGGTATTTCTGTACTTTGAAGAAATCTCCTGTTACTGTAATGCTTACATAAAGTATATATTTAGTAGCTTTACATTTTTTTTTTTCTTGCTTTGTACATACCTAATAACTACTAAGCTAAGGCCTTATTCACACTTGCACTGTCAAACCTGCATTTATATGTTTAAAGAGGACATTTCGAAATGCATATAAACGCATGTAATGATTTTTCAATAGTGCCATTCACACTAATTGTTTACTTGCTTTTAGGTGTGGTCACTTTAGTTACATTTAGAGAAAATATAATTCTGTGCATTCAGGGCCCAATTAGGCTTCATTTACACTGGAACTAAGGTCTGTACAGCATGAATGAGCCATTTGTTTATGTGGCTGGGGATGCCTGGAGCTACGTTCAGTGTGGTACCATGTGATCCGGTGCAGGCATGCAATGTGTGTTTGGGGTGCCCATAGGAATACACTGACACCTGCAGCAGATCACACATCCAGTGCGTTTAAACGCAGTTCAGCAAATGTGCACAGAATGCAGGTTTCCTGAACCGTATCGTGGTGTGAACAAGCCCTAAGAGAGGAATTCCCCTTGCTTTTGGAGGTTTCCTCTAACTTTATATTGCATCTCTAGGCACAGGAACTGAAAAAAATCTCTCCAATGATGCACAGACAGCAAAATGAATACAAACACAAATACATTTATAACCTGGCATGGGTTATAAAATAAAAAACGTTTTGGCTGTACATGCACTTTAATATCAGGGGGGTAATGTGCTTGTTCGTTATTGCCTATAGACTTATAAAATTCTATTTTCTAAATTCTTTGTTTTTTTACAAGCATTTTTTTAAGCTAAAAAAGCGCTGGAAAAAATGCTGGATAAAAAACACTGGTAATTTTTGTAGCATAATTTTAGGAGTGTTTAGGAGCATTTAAGAGCTTTTAGGAGCCTTAGCATTTTATTAGCGTTTTCCCAAAAATGCTATTAGTAGCGTCTAGGAGCGTTTAGCAGTGTTTCGGAGCGTTTCTGCTGGAAAATGTTCATAACAGCTTCTAGGAGCTTAAAAAAACACTAGTGTGCATGGAGCCTAACTCTTATGCCCCGTACACACGGTCGGATATTACGATCGAAAAAAAATCTGATCGGATTATGTTGTCGGAAAATCCGATCATGTGTGGGCTCTAGCGGACAGGATCTAAAATTTTCCGACAACAAGATCCGATCGGACTTTTTCTGATCGTGTGTAGAGAATTCCGACGCACAAAGTGCCACGCATGCTCAGAAGAAATTTGGAGACGAAAGCTATTGGCTACTGCCCTGTACGTAGTCCTGTCGTACGTTTTGTACGTCACCTCGTTCGGAATGATCGGATTTTCCAACAACTTTGTCCGACCGTGTGTGTGCAACACCAGTTTCGGTCAAAATCCGTCGGAAATTATCCGACGGATTTGGGAATCGGAATGTCCGACCGTGTGTACGGGGGCTAACTCACATGCATTGCTATGCATTGTTAAATGTTACACTTTTCCCTCTAGTCGTCAAGTTTCTTAGGAAATGTTTTTTTTTTTTATTATTTAGTTAAAAACATTAATTTCATTTCTTGCATTACACAAAAACACTGAGCTAGGATAAGTTAGCCAAAAAAAAATCTTGCATGAGCGATACAAACTTACAAAATATTGTAAGCTAAATGTACAATAAGTATATGAACAAAGTGATTTTACCAGTGGCGGCTGGTGCTCAACATTTTTTTGGGGGGCGCAAACTGAACAATTCTGGAAAAAAAAATTCAATTGCAGCCTCACTGTGCCCATCAAACGCAGCCACTGTGCCCATCAAACGCAGCCACTGTGCCCATCAAACGCAGCCACTGTGCCCATCAATTGCAGCCACTGTGCCCATCAAACGCAGCCACTGTGCCCATAAATTGCAGCCACAGTGTCCATCAAATGCTGCCACTGTGCCCCATCAATTGCTGCCACTGTGCCCCATCAAATGCTGCCACTGTGCCCCATCAATTGCTGCCACTGTGCCCCATCAAATGCTGACACTGTGCCCATCAAATAGTGCCACTGTGACCCCTCCACCCGCTCGCCGTCTGTCCTGTCTCGGTGGCGGGTCAGGCATCGGGTGACGGTGGCGAGCAGTGGGACCTTGTAGCGGGTGAGACAGCGGCTCCTGTGTCCTCCGTGCAACTCCTCCCCTCCTCCCCATAGGCATCCAATTGTAGCACTGTCCTTTTAGCCAATCAGGTGACGAGTAACAGACCCGCGCATCTGATAGGCGGAGAGGCTGTTCAGTGTTAGGAAAGTGAATATTCATTCACTTTTCTAACACACCTGGGTAAACCTTTTTTGAAGCCTATTAGAGCCAATGGCTCTAATCAGGTGCTTCAAAAATACCCCCTCGCCGCTGGAATTCAGGAATTCATTCACCTTCTCTGGGTCTTTCTTTATATTGACAAAACAAGGTGACAGCTGGAAGTTAAATCATATCTAAACCCAATAACAAAAAATGTAATAAATTGCACCCTACCTGTTCTTGAATGTGATTGCTACATTAATTTTCTTTTAATGGGTTTTTCTTTATTTATTTTCACCTGGTGATCCTGTCAGTAGCACACTTACCGTATTAGGGTGACAACACTCATGTAGTGTGCTGTATTTATGGAGGAGCAGCGTTGTTATTCTATGTGGTTCTCCTGATTTGGACTACAAATACACCCCCTTCTCCTTATCTCCATTACATGAGGAGGTTTTCTGTAATTCACATACAATAGCTAGGAACATTAATAACATTGGTTGAGATTTCAGTTAAGTTTACAAAAAGTATAACTAAAGACAAAACTTTTTAGGTTTTGGACATGGAAAGATTAGAGCACCTGCTGGGTTTGTATTGCTTCTGTTCTCCATTAGGGATATTCACTCTCTATTTTTCATGTTTATCATTAAATCCCCAAATTTGGGTTGTTCATAGAACAGTAACAGAGAGAGAATCTTGCAGTTCTGATGACCCTGCTGACAACCACGTATTCTCTCACTTTGGAGGGATTTTCTCTTACTTCCTGTTTTGGCTATGGGATAGGAACTAAAAAGAAATCTCCCAGATGGCATGTGGGCAGGTGGGGGTGGTGGTGCGGTTGTTTGTTATGTCCTCCATGTTTTCCCTTAACTCATTGGGTGCCAAGTATTGGGTCACATGGAAGGCTTACCCTGCATGAGTTCTTCTGGGTTATGTTAGGCACTATTACAGGGCCACGTTACACTATACATGTGCACACTGAAATATTTTGTTTCGGAATTTCGTTTTCGTCCGAAAAATGTATTTATTTAGTTACTCCCGAAATACATTTTTATTTATTTTGTTTTGTTAAAAAATGCATTTGTCCGAAAATATGAAATAATTAAGGTTGAATCTGTCATTGAAGGCTTATGGTGTCTGTCGAATGTTCTAAGAAGATTAGACGGAGCAGCTAAACTGTACGATGCCCCAATCGTACATTTCCGGTCAAATGTTCCACCTACAAGCTATAGTAGAATTCTAATGTTGTATGACACTATTAATAATTATATTTATTAATTATTATTACTAGTCAACCAACATTAGAATTCTTCTATAGCCTATGGGCAGAGCATTTGACCATAAATGTCCGCTCGCGCCGACTGCTTCGTCGAATCTTTATGTCGAATCTTTTCTCTCTATGTCGAATAATCTTGGACTAATAGAGTTGGGTTAGGCACATTAAACCTTTTCTGCTATTGTCTCTATAAGGTTGAATATTTTTTTCTCTATGTCGATTCTTTTCTCTATATGTCGAATCTTTCGTCTGTATGTAGAATAATCTAGGACTAATAGAGCTAAGGTTAGGCACATTCGACCACAGGTTCGATGGACACAGATCACTATTGTCAACGTCATGTTGAATCTCCTATCTATATCGAACTGTTGCCACAACGAAAACGAAAATAAAGCATTTGTTTATGTCGGATCTTTCGGTTTTTGGATTCTGCACGTTCGTTATCGTTTGTTAAAACGATAACAAAAATACCCGGAATTCTGACGAAAATGCATTTGGACGAAAACGAATGCACATGTCTACGTTACACACACACATGGGGTACCTTTACTCTGTCAGTTACCCCCCACCTGAGATGTTGCAGGCTTCATAGGCAGTGCCTTTTATTACTAGTTATCTGGTAAGCGCTCAATTCAAATGGTGGATGGGATTGCACAAAAATCTTGCATGCCTGTCACAGCGGTGTTCCATATACCACATAATCAGCAGTCTGCCTACCATTTATAACCTGGCTTAGTACCAAGGAAGACACATAATCAGGACTAATGTGGTTCCCTTTGGACTTTATTTCACCATACCTTATGCGCTCTTCTATAGCTATATTGTGTATGTAATTCAATTTTTTGGCACATTATCATTTGGCTATTTGGTTTTTTTCATGTATGTAAAAGAAATTTTTTTTGGCGCAGCTTTATCCATTCTGTATATCCTGTGTGCGTGTATCCCACTTTTAGCTGCAGCCTTTTAGGTTAAAATTTTTTTTCCCCTATCATCTTTTTAGCGCGGTTTATTTTTATTTTATTTTGCTGTTTCTGATACTGTCTACCGCAGCTGAATTCCCCATGTTTTAGGTTGACCCGTTGTTCAGAGTCTTACTGACTTTTCTCTGTATTGATACTACACCTTGATCTATATATACACTCATTGCCTTGGTATAGATGGATGTCTTTGAGTTTAGAACATCTAGAGCGCTCGATATAGAAGGTGTATTTGAAAAATATACACAGGATGAAAGTGATCTGAGTGGCACTTTCATCCGTCTAAAAAATCTGATGATCTCAGAAAACCATACTAAATGGGATATTGCGTACTTAGAGACGTACATCAAGTACTCTATGGTCCCAAGAAGTTTGAGGTGGGAGGTGGCCCCTCAAAAGGGTGACCTAGACCTTGAAGAATGGTTTAAATATTTTAACCAAGCAGGTATATCCTTCCTCAAATTTCTTGTGGAGAGGAAAACAATCAAACTATCCAAATTAGATGATGAAATTAAGAAT
Organism: Lithobates sylvaticus; assembly: GCA_028564925.1. Lineage (NCBI taxonomy): Eukaryota > Metazoa > Chordata > Amphibia > Anura > Ranidae > Lithobates > Lithobates sylvaticus. The sequence continues at coordinate 350,592,392 of CM053026.1, read as the reverse complement.
ATCCAAATTAAATTGGCCACTATTAAGGATAGTAATGAATATAGAGAGAAATCGCAGAGTCTTTTAAAAATCCTTGAAAAGGAAGATAAAGACCAGCGAGTTAAGAAAAAGAAAAAATACAACAGAGACCTGGCGGACTACACAGGGAATGTCGTATTTGAGTGGCAAAAAAAGTTGTTGGATGATTTATCCAAACAAAATGATCCCACTATGGAGGTGACCGACCCCAGAGACTCCATAGGAGCCGGTGGGGGCACGTCAAACCAACCCCCTATACCTAAACGGATCAATCCCCCTTTAAGGACTCAAACCAATGCCAATAATCAGTTTTATCAGTCACCTCGGAGGGGACGTGGCAAAAATAGGGGGCTACCATCCCATCGAGGTAATTTTCCACCAGGTGGCTTGCCACGATCCAACTTTGGAGCCTATGCACCCACTGGGGGCTATTCATATCCACCTCCACAATCCCAGCCTAACATAGGGGGACAATATCCCCCTCGTAACAAAGGGTGGGACCAACACCCTAACCCACCTGCTAATGAAACGCAGGTGAGTCAACATAGAGGTTGGGGACAACCCAACGGTAGGACGTTTGAGCCCCTATCCCCGTTTTTTGACACCGCAGGGAGGGGTTCCGATTGGGATTATGGGGTCCCGGTTAGAAACGCTTTTTTTCCTTTAAGCGACGCCAATGGCCCATATGAGGAATCTCTTCCTAATCCTTTTTCCCAGTTCCAGCCACCGAACAACTCCATACAGGGTCCTTACCCTGGTTCTAGCATGGGGAGTCTACCCCCACCTCCCTTATTACCCAATGGCTGGGGTTTTCCCCGCACAACACAGGGAAAAAAACGTTTGGGCGAAAGAGGAGAGGAACCAGAGGGGGGAGGCGGTCCCGAGCAACTAAAGCGAGCAAGGATGTGAGTGGAAAAGGCATTTTTAATTTAAGTTCCAGACCCCTGTCCGACTCCGAGCGAGCCATTTTGGATAAGGGTCTTAAATTTGCACCCCCCAAAGGTTTAAACAAATTCCATACATATATGGACATACACAAATTTGTGCGTAGGCTCAATATCAAAAGGTATATGAGCAACAACTCTTTTCCGGACAGACCTGTTCAGACCAGTTCAATGGTCCCCCAGGTAGTCCACTCAGGGTTGGCTAACGCCTCCCTTTTTAACCCCCCAGGAGGTCTGGCACCTTCACTTCGTGTGTTTCGAGACGTTTTATTGAGAGACCTGGAATGTATGGAAACTAAAAAAGTCAGAATGAGTACGACACTGCAGGAAGGTCTTGATTCATTATGCGAGAGGAAAGATCTGGTTATCCGACCAGCCGATAAGGGGGGGGCCATTGTGGTATTAGATAGGGAAACCTATTTAACAGAGATGCATAGGATTGCTGATGATGAGACCACTTATATTAAGTTATCCTCTGACCCTAAAATTCAATTTACCAGGGAATTGGAAAAGCTGATTAAGTTAGGCCGCAATACAGGGATTTTGAATTCCAAGGAAGCATTATTTCTTATCCCTAGGGCCCCAAGAACCCCTGTTCTTTATTACCTGCCTAAGTTACATAAGAACCCTTCTTGCCCACCCGGGCGCCCTATAGTCAGTGGGATTGACTCAGTGACGTCCCGGGTGGGTAAGTATATTGACTCCTATTTGCAGCCTTTGGTAGCTAAGATGCCATCTTTTATTAAAGATTCGAGGCAGGTTATAAACATGCTGGACAACGTTGCTGTTAGACCTGGTATGTGGATGGTGACGGCGGACGTCACGTCCTTATACACTATAATCCCCCATGAATTAGGGTTTGAAGCAGTTAACAAGTATCTAATACAGGAACCTCATCTTTCCAACGATCAGGTGACCTTTATTATGTCCTTGCTCAGATACGTAGCCACACACAACTACTTCTGGTTCAATAACCAATTCTATCTACAGATAGTTGGTGTGGCTATGGGTGCCAAATATGCCCCTAGCCTGGCTAACCTATTTATGGCCCAGTGGGAGGAGGATGTCATCTATGCCCAGGACATACCCCAACTTGTCCTGTGGGCACGTTATATCGATGACATCCTCCTCCTTTGGGATGGTCAGGCTAGCGACCTTCAGTCATTCATGCAGTCCTTGAATGTCAATTCTAGGGGCATAGAATTAAAATACGAAATGAGCCAGGATACTATTCAATTCTTGGATCTCAATATCCGAATAGACAGTAATAAATTTAAGACCTCCACTCATTTCAAAGCCACAGACAGAAATTCATTTATACCCATTGGGAGCTGTCACCATTCACCATGGCTTATTTCGGTCCCTAAGAGTCAATTTATTAGACTTAAAAGGAACTGTACAGAACAGGATGAATTTCTGGCACAATCAAATGTTCTCATTGAGAGATTTGTTGAGAAAGGCTATAAATTGGAAGATCTGATCAAGATTCGGAATGATGTGAAAGAACTAGAAAGAAGAGACCTACTGGTAGATAAAGGCCCGAAGCAAAGAGATCGTTTCAAAAATGGAGTCCCTTTCGTTACCTCTTATTCATTACAGCACAGAGGCATCAAACAACTTATCAATAAACATTGGCATATTGTCAAAAGTGACTCCACTTTGAAAGATCTAGTGCCTGATATACCTCAAGTGATTTTCAAAGGGGTACCCTCTCTAAGGAACCAAATTGCAGCCAATGTTGTAGATCCTCCGACCAGTACAAGGGGTTTTTTCGATCAGCTTACGGGGTACTACAAATGTGGCAAATGCAGGGTCTGTTCCCTCAACAGGAATGTTCGGAGACGTACTACCTCGTTCGTGTGCACAGTTACAGGGAGGAACCATACCATCAAACCATGCATAACTTGTTCCTCCAAGGGGGTCGTCTATATGCTGCAGTGCCCCTGTGGGCTGCAGTATGTGGGCCGGACTAAACGTCCTCTCCATGTACGTTTGGGTGAGCATATATCCAACATCATTAGTGGTTTCCCCAAACATTCAGTGTCCAAACACTACTTATTGGTACACGACAAGAACCCTTCTGGGACTTCATTTTTTGGGATTGATAAATTCAAACCCCATTGGCGAGGGAGTTCCCTAGTGAGGGAAATCTCCAAACTCGAAATGTCATGGATCCATCGCCTCAAATCTTACACCCCACATGGACTTAATATAGACACCGATATTAACGCTTTTGTGGATAATTCCTAAATATGCGGTTATTGATTTTTTCTCCCTAGGGGCAAATTATGCATTATTATTGTTTTTTATTTTTTATTTGTATGTACTGCTATGTGTATACACAAAATGGAACTTTTTAATTCAATTTAATTTTCCCTTTTTTTATGTTGTTTTTATGTTATTATTATTTGTGTACACTCCTCCTGAGATGCATGTAGAGTGGGCGCATTGAATACATGCATATTGTGCCATATCTCTTCACTTGGGTATGTGTATAGCGTATATGTATTTTTATATCTTTTCAACTCTTATGAGTTGAATTTTTTTTTGGAATTTTACTCACATATTTTTTACCTATTACCTATTTTTTGGGTTTATAGATATATTTATATAAAAAAAATTTTTTTTCTCACTGATTCCACTGATTCTGGGCTCAGTTCACCCCATATACAGTTATTTGTATTCCAATTTTTGTTTGAGTCAATTTTTAACATCCATTTGTGGTCGTGATATATGGGCTCATCTGCCACCACGACACAGGGATTTTCCACTTTCACTAAATATGTATTACCATATATTGCTTATATGCATTATAGTTCTTTTACACTTTCCCCTTTTTTGGTATGTCCACATTTGCACTTCCCCTATCATTATTTTTCATTATGTTTTTTCACCATTATAACACGTCTAACTCACATGGCGCGGTTTATATACACATATAGCGCCATGTAATCTAACTGATTACATTACGGCTATTTACCATTAATCTTTTATGTTTTCACCACTAAATATATTCACCTTCGTCTTTAAGTAGTTACGATCGGGTGTCTCTTTTTCAATTTCAATTTTTATATTTTTTCAAATAGTGCTGCATATTAGTATTGGGTATGGGCATCTTTTCCCATACTTAAGATGGCTGCGCTTGTTTAACTCCATGCAAATCAGGTGGAGGTTGGGTTACATATGGGTGGTGCGTTACTGCGTCGCCCGTTCCCCATTGACAACGTCATCTGTGACGAAACGACGTATGGGAAGCACGCAGTGACGCTACCACGGAGATCGTGAACGGGGGACGGGTTTGCACTGACCGGCCGGCAGTGTGTGTATTGTGCTCGTTATTCATCATATGCTTGTAAGTGTTTTTAACTTTTTAAAATAAAAAAGTGTCTAGCAGTATCACGCTATGGGCGGTCCCTTGTTTTTATGTGCCTGAGTAACTAGCTGGATGTCCTTGAGCGGAGCAGAGGCTGTGGAGGTCCTTCTTGTTCTCTGGAGTGGTTGTCCTTGATCCGATCGGTCTCATCAGTTACCCCCCACCTGAGATGTTGCAGGCTTCATAGGCAGTGCCTTTTATTACTAGTTATCTGGTAAGCGCTCAATTCAAATGGTGGATGGGATTGCACAAAAATCTTGCATGCCTGTCACAGCGGTGTTCCATATACCACATAATCAGCAGTCTGCCTACCATTTATAACCTGGCTTAGTACCAAGGAAGACACATAATCAGGACTAATGTGGTTCCCTTTGGACTTTATTTCACCATACCTTATGCGCTCTTCTATAGCTATATTGTGTATGTAATTCAATTTTTTGGCACATTATCATTTGGCTATTTGTTTTTTTTCATGTATGTAAAAGAAATTTTTTTTGGCGCAGCTTTATCCATTCTGTATATCCTGTGTGCGTGTATCCCACTTTTAGCTGCAGCCTTTTAGGTTAAAATTTTTTTTCCCCTATCATCTTTTTAGCGCGGTTTATTTTTATTTTATTTTATTTTTTTTTTTTTTTTATTTTACCTTTACTCTGTGCCATCATCATTAATGCCCTGGGACAAGGCTGAGGCTGGCATGGGGGAATACTCAAACTTAAGGCGGACTTCTACACTTTAGAGATGAACTTACACCATGTACACTTGCACTGTAACTGTTCTCCAGTTAACTCTCAATTCATATGACAATGTACTTTCACCATAACTTGCATTTTGGAGTGAGCCCGCTGTGCACTCTGCTAGGGCTCCACAAGTGCACTCAACTTAATCTTTGAACTCCTGTACCTCTGTGGCGCAATCCGCTCTCGTTTCCATAGGAGACAGACTGCAGGCGGAGGAAGTGCCGACAACATCTCCCTCTCTGCTAGAGTCTGTGCCACATTACACTTCTATTACTCTTGGCAAATACTTATGTCTTTACATCACTCCATTCCCTGCTGATGTCTTCATACTTCAATGCGTTAAGACCTACTTCTTAAACTAGATGTTTCTTACGATACATCTCTTTAATAACTTTAGACCAAGCATGGATAATGTTCTAATACTTTACTTCGAAAAAGTGCAAAAATAGACATCTCACAGCCCAACAGGCAATACATGATACTTTCCTAGTTCCCAAACTATGGTTACAGGCTTGTGTGCTGTCCCTGCAAAGGTGTACTCCAATAATCACAGTCCTTCAGAGACACTTCCCCAGCACTGGTGTCTTCAGGGTAAACCCAAGCTAAAACTCTCTATAAAGCAAGCCATGACAAGCGACATTCTCCTTCTCCTATGGGTCTCTCATCCATCTCCATCCCTTACGGGTCTCACAGTTCTACCTTGTGCGCTCTACTCATTGAACTCTGTTCCAACTCCAACTCCTTCTCTCTACGTGTGCCAGACCACTGACCCAATTTATATGTCACAGGGCAAGTGAGCCAGACCCAGAGAAGAACCCGCCAACAGTCTCAAAGAACCAGGAAAGGTATTATCTCTTACCTTCCCAGCCAGTACAGCAACTATCTAATTATTTCTACCCGCCTACATGCACACAGATGGCAACAACAAAAAACCCCTCCCATACTGTATCCAAAATGAAAAAAGAGTTTTGCCTTTAGTTCTTCTTAACCCCTTTACATCCCGCCCATAGTCATATGACGCCCACAAGGTGGATCTCCCATCCTGGGTGGGCGTCATATGACATCCTCCCATTCCCGGCCGCCTAGGGGGCGCGCGCGCGTGCCCGCGGCGTCGCTCGGGACCCGGTGTGCGCGCCCGGCGGCCGCGATGTCCGCTGGGCACCCGCGATTGCCCTTTAAAACAGCGGGACCGTGCGGGACCGTGGAGCTGTGTGTGTAAACACACAGCTCCACGTCCTGTCAGTGGCGAGGAGACCGATCATGTGATCCCAATACGGAGGAACACTGATCGGTTTCCTCCCCTTGTGAGTCCCCTCCCCCCACAGTTAGAATCACTACCTTAGGGAACATATTAACCCCTGCAGCGCCCCCTAGTGTTAACCCCTTCCCTGCCAGTCACATTTACACAGTAATCAATGCAATTTTATAGCAACGATCGCTGTGTAAATGTGAATGGTCCCAAAAATGTGTCAAAAGTGTCCGAAGTGTCCGCCGCAATATTGCAGTCACGAAAAAAAATCGCAGATCGCCGCCATTACTAGTAAAAAAAAAAAAAATGCAATAAATCTATCCCCTATTTTGTAGACGCTATAACTTTTGCGCAAACCGATCAATATACGCTTATTGCGATTTTTTTTACCAAAAATATGTAGAAGAATACGTATCGGCCTAAACTGAGTGAACAAAAACGTTTTTTTTTTTTTAAATGGGATATTTATTATAGCAAAAAGTAAAAAATATTGTGTTTTTTTTCAAAATTGTCACTCTTCTTTTGTTTATAGCGCAAAAACAAATAAAAACCGCAGAGGTGATCAAATACCACCAAAAGAAAGCTCTATTTGTGGGAAAAAAGGACGTAAATTTTGTTTGGGTGTAACGTCGCACGACCGGGCAATTGTAAGTTAAAGCGACACAGTGCCAAATCGCAAAAAGTGCTCTGGTAAGGAAGGGGGTAAAATCGCCCGGTGCTGAAGCGGTTAAATTTGCAAGAACTCTTTCTGGCAGAATCAACTAGTATTTTTCTAAAGATAGGTATTTAGATTGAAAAAAGAAGCAATGCTACCACCACACCTGGTAAACTGCAATATATCATATTTTTTTTTCTTAGGTTAAGGTTCTCTATTGTAATTTTGGATGCGACTTGAGCACAGAATCGCATGATAATGGAAATCACATTGGGGGAGATTTAATAAAACTGGTGTACACAAAATCTTGTACAGCTGTGCATGGTTACGAATCAGCTACTAATTTCAGCTTGTTCAATTAAGCTTTGACAAGAAAACCTAGAAGCTGAATGATTAATATGCACAGCTTCACCAGAATCGGTGAGCGCCAGTTTTAGTAAATCTTCCCCATTGTGCTTAATGGTGCCGGTTCACATCAATGCAGCAGGTCCTTGTAATACTTTGGTGCGATTCCAGCATGATTTTGGCCCCGTAGAATATGCAAACCACTTCAGAGTAGCATCCAAGTTGCACTACACAATTGCACTGAGCGTTGGATTGAAATCGTACCATAGCAGTTTGAACCTAGCCAGAGATATACTTTAAAAATGAGATTCACATATTTATTTTTTAAATTCATCATGTTTCCAAGTAATTGGTAAGAAGTAGAATTTTAGTTTTTCTATCAAGGTTCCTTTTATCTAAAATGTAATGGTTTCCCACCCAAAATTATGCAGCCTGGTGAAAATATTTTCGGTTGTTTCTATGTTGGCTTTGTTTACGACTCTATGGATTCATTCATTCAATTGTTCTAGCATAGCAAAGGTAGAAATAAAGCAAACTCTTTCATATCTTCATTTTCTGTTATTTACAGAGGACAGTCATGTTATGCTTTTATTGTTATAATAAAAGCATCTACCCATGATGATGTTTTTACAAGACAACTGTTCTGTGTTTCTCTTGTGGTTTTTAAAAGTTTCAGGTCAGAGCTTATTGCTTTAAAGCACATGGCCTTTGTGCTGCCTGTGAAAATAAAGACTTGGTGAAAAGGTTGGTGGGGCTATATGCAAGTGAGACTTCAGTGTCAATGATACAAGGAATGTGTGTCTCTTTTCTGCCTTCTCACAATAGCTTAGAGCTAAGCATACGTGTTTTATAATAGTAGAGGATTGCATTGTTCTAGAGATGAGTTTTGAAGGAGGATTGTCAAACGCAGTGTGAAGTTTGCAGACCCAGAACATAGGGCTAAGCCCCATTGAAGTCTATGCAGTGTGAATCCTAATAATAAATTCTGCTCAATTTCAAGGCTAATAGGCAAGCTTTTTGCAAAAAAAGGACAAAGTGCTGGACACTGACCATACCCCGAGGGGGGGAGTCCATCCAGTTTTGAGGGCAACAATTAAAATATACAAAGTAACATAAAGGAGGGTGTGACCTGGCACATCCAAATGGCATCCCTATTATAAGTTGCAAAATAGAAGAGAAGCTGGGACTTTCTACGAGGTCCGCCATATTGAATTAACAATTAAATTAAGTATGTTCATGTATATATAGATAAAATGATGTATTTGTTACAATCTAAAATTCGTTCAAAATCTTAAAAATACATTGTATCAAATAATTTGGTAGTCACATGACTTACACTTATATTATACTGTTCATAGCATATAAAACAATTATTGAGTTGACATGATGGACATAAATGGTAAAATGAATACACAAAAAATATATGCATATGCACATAATAAAACCAGATGTGTCTTGATATTAGATAGCACTCAGCGCGTTTCATGGCGTTACAGCCAGTCATCAGGTGTGTGATAGGGTGATATACTGTAAAGAGATATCAATTATTAATAGTGCCCTCTGAAAAAAAGGAATTTTCCCAAAGATTGGTAACAGGTCAGTAACTTACAACTCTGTCCCATGGCTGGGCCCAAACTCTGCATGGAAATTTGTGGGAAACTCACGTATGGTGTCTCCCCCGGGGTTGAGATGGGAAACCCACCCCACAGGACCTAGGACCTACCAAAGTAACATGCTTGGGGGCTTAAAGCTGCCTGTGTTGTTACAGAACACTATGATTTTCACAGACAGCCTCAATGACAGTGTAGGCTAGCAGAACATTACAACATTAATTATCACAAAATTACCGTTTATGGCCAATGGAATCACCCACGAATCCCCTGTAATTCCCAGTCAGATAAAGTTAAACCACTTTAGCACTAAAACAATTTTTTCATTTTTGCACACATGTAAAACTCTACATTTTTGGCCATAAATTATCTAGGACCCCAGTATATTATATATTTTATGAAAGCAGAGGCCCTGTAGAATAAATAGATAGTAGTTGCAATTTTTTATGTTGAACAATATTTGTGCAATTGTTTATCAAATGCATATTTTCAGGAAAAAATTTATTAAAATGAATTTTAGTGCACACAAACACAAAACAATTTTGTTGGTCAAATATAAAAGACAGGGTTGTGTTGAATAAATAGATACCAAACATGGCAAGTACCAAACTTGCATGCGTCTGTGATATCTCAAAAAAATAATGGTGCCCAAAATTCTCCATAGGTGATACTTTAAGAGTCTTTACAGCTCACCAGTTTAGAGTTAACTGTGGGATCTGGCACTAGAATTATTGCTACCACTTCTACATTTGCAGGGATACCTCACATGTGTGGTGCGATCATGGTTTACATACATGTGTGCACTCTGGGCGGCATTTGCATTTTTGGGTACGTAAGGGCAACAGCCATTACATTACATTTCTTGTTGTTCTCCATACATTTTATTATGGGGGGGTTGATCACACTGCACGAACAGTATACAGCCATACAGTCACCAGATCACTTTCATTTTACATCTGGGAGGTGAAAGATGAGCACAAGCTGATGGCTGCTATTGTAACCATCAGCTTAAGCTTAACCACTTCAGCCCCGGACCATTTGGCTGACCAAAGACCAGAGCGTTTTTTGCGATTCGGCACTGCGTCGCTTTAACTGACAATTGCGCGGTCGTGCGATGTGGCTCCCAAACGAAATTGACGTCCTTTTTTCCCGACAAATAGAGCTTTCTTTTGGTGGTATTTGATCACCTCTGCGGTTTTTATTTTTTGCGCTATAAACAAAAAAAAGAGCAACAATTTTGAAAAAAAGGCATTATTTTTTACTTTTTGCTATAATAAATATCCCCAAAAAATACATTAAACATTTTTTTTCCTCAGTTTAGGCCAATACATATTCTTCTACATATTTTCGGTAAAAAAAATCAAAATAGGCATTTATTGATTGGTTTGCACAAAAGTTATAGCGTCTACAAAATAGGGGATAGTTTTATGGCATTTTTATTAATATTTTTTTTTTACTAGTAATGGCGGCGATCTGCAATTTTTATCGTGACTTCGACATGGCGGACAGATTGGACACTTTTGGCACTATTTTGGGACCATTCACATTTATACAGCGATCAGTGCGATTAAAAATGCACTGATTACTGTGTAAATGTGACTGTCAGTGAAGGGGTTAACAAGTAGGAGCGCTGCAAGTGTGTCCTAGGGAGTGATTCTAACTGTGGGAGGGATGGGCTACGTGTGACATGACCAGGGCCGCTGATAGGCCAGATAGACAGATAGCGAATTAATGTAAAAAAAAAAAAAAAATCCTCCAGCCATCGTCCATCTGACGCCCAGGCAATGTCTTCAACCACCCCCCCCCCCCCACCTTTTCTTTTTAATGTTTTTTTTTTTGTTTTGTGCTAGCACTGTAACTTCCGTGTGCTAGTATGTGGTGGCAGGGGGAGGGACTATTTCTTCTATTTTGGGCGCGGAAGAGGCATTCTTCCGCGCCCGCTCCTCATGCTGGCTAAAGTCACAGCCAGCGTGTGCCTTTCCTGGCGTCGTGCAGTGATTCCTCTCACTCCGCGTGAGAGAAGCAGTGAGGCGAGCGGCGGGGGCAGAAGAAGAATCGGCTGCTGGCATCCGACTGGAATAGTTTGTGTGGCCACTCCAGTCCAGGCAGGATCAGGGAGGAAGTGACTCCTGGGGCCCGACCGTCTAACACAGGTGTGTGTGCTTGCTTGGGGGGGGGGAATTATTGATCTACTACTACTGCAGCAGCCAACATCTATACAATATGGCATGGGTGGCACTGTCTGCAGGTAGCACATGCGTTATGGGCCATAATGCATGTGCTGCCTGCAGAGACCGTGCCACCCATGCCTCCAATGCCATAATGTGCTGCAGACAGTGCCACCTATGCCGCTAATGCATGTGCTGCCTGCTGAGACAGTGTCACCCATGCTGCCAAAGGCATTATTCCATTGGCTTCATGGGGGGCACTGTCTGCAGCACAATATGGCATTGGTGGCATGGGTGGCACTGTCAGCAGGTAGTGTATGCGTTATGGCATTAGTGTCATGGGTGGCATTGTCTGCAGCACATTACGGCATTGGCGGCATGGGTGGCCTTGTCTGCAGCACAATATGGCATTGGAGGCATGGGTGGCACTGTTTGCACGTAGCACATGTGTTATGGCCCATAACGCATGTGCTGCCTGCAGAGACAGTGTCACCCATGCTGCCAAGGGCATTATTCCATTGGCGGCATGGGGGGCACTGTCTGTAGCACAATATGGCATTGGCGGCATGGGTGGCACTGTCAGCAGGTAGCGCATGCGTAATTGCATTAGTGTCATGGGTGGCACTGTCTGCAGCACATTACGGCATTGGCGGCATTGGTTTGGCACTGTTTGCAGGTAGCACATGCGTTATGGCCCATAACGCATGTGCTGCCTGCAGAGACAGTGCCACCCATGCCACAAATGCCGTAATGTGCTGCAGAGACAGTGCCACCCATGCCACCAATGCCATATTGTGCTGCAGACAGTGCCACCCATGACACTAATGCCATAACTCATGCGCTACCTGCTGACAGTGCCACCCATGCTGCCAATGCCATATTGTGCTGCAGACAGTGCCACCCATGACACTAATGCCATAACTCATGCGCTACCTGCTGACAGTGCCACCCATGCCGCCAATGCCATATTGTGCTGCAGACAGTGCCCACCATGCCGCCAATGGAATAATGCAATTGGCAGCATGGGTGGCACTGTCTCTGCAGGCAGCACATGTGTTTTGGCATTAGCGTCATGGGTGGCACTGTCTGCAGCACATTACGGCATTGGCAGCATGGATGAGAAAAATTGTAGACCAACCTGCACTTTGTTTCAGGGGCCAGGGGTGGGGGTGAAGAATGGACCAGGGGCGGGACCAGGGGGGAGCCGAAGGGGGCCCTGTCAGGTAGGCTGTACGGGGCCCCATGATTTCTATCAGCAGCCCTGGACATGACACTGATCACTGCTCCCAATCACAGGGAGCGGTGATCAGTGTCCTATCACTAGGAAGAATGGGGAAATGCTTGTTTACATCAGCATTCCCCCATTCTTCCTCTCCGTGTGACGATCGCGGGTATCCCCGCGGACATTGAGTCCGCGGGACCCACGATAACACTCACCGAGCGGTTTACTCGGCTCTTACTCGGCTCTCAGTGGGCAGTCACACACACACACTTCGCCATCGGCATTGGACCAGCTCCTGTGATAGACAGAACACTGGACCAATGCCGGTGGTGGAGGTGGGACTGTGTGTGTGACATGAGAGCCAAATAAACAGGAGATGACGGCTCAGTGAATTCCGGCGCGCTTGTTCCCCTCCAAGGTACACTATCGGCATATAACATGCACCCGTGATTTGCCCCTTATTTTCAGGGGGAAAAAGTAATATGGTAATTAGGGATGGAGGCTTGCCAGAGTGGCTATGTCAGGTCACACTCTGTTTTTTATGTTTCACATGGGGCTGATCCATTTTGACAGACTCCGCAGCTCAGCAGGGATCGCTCTGTTGATGGCCATCCTTTTTGGGATCTGTTCTTATACCAGTTGTATTTTGTACCTTGAGATAATTAAATGTTTCAGCTTGTAAAATAAATATTTTTACTTATGTACCCTTCTATGCGATTTACATTTACAGTTACTTTTTCATTTGTGACACGCTTCATTCAAAGTCCCATGGCCAATTTGACCATTGGTCATCGTGGTTAGTAAGGATTACATTACTTAATCCTGTGTGACAAGGATTACTTCACTGGATGATGTTATTGTTGTTGAATACATCATTGAACAACAGGATTGATGTGGATTTATTTTGAGGGACATTAATTACATTTTTTATGTGAGACAGGACAGCAGCTAAAAGTGACCACTCACCTTAAAAGAGAAGTGCAGGATTTCTTAATATTAAACATACAAACTTACCTAGGTGGATGCAGCATTGATTTAATGCTGCAGCTGTCCCCTGTGGGCTCTAAAGTGAGAATTGAGCAATAAAAAACTACTGATCACTCAGTTCTAAGGTCCGCTCTGAGCACTCACTGGAGAGCCGGACTGTAGAGGGAGCGGGAGCGGCTAGCTCAGGCTCTCAGCAGTGCACTGAGAGGCTGAGTCAGCTGCTGGTCAGGCATCTGGATGGATCCCTACATAATTTTTGGGATCCCTGAAGAGTCTGGATCAGCTCTGTGACATTAGCCGACAGCAGACTTTGGCCTGCTGTCAGCTGAATCTGGGGAACAGGAGAGCTGAGCTAAGTGTACTCCTGTGACCCGTAGGAGAAGCAAGGCCAAAAAAAAATTAAAGCCAAATAAATTCACATGAAAAAAGTCACCAAAGAGGTTGATTGAGTTGATTGCCAAAAGAGATAGGAGTCAGAATTAAAATATAGTTTTCAAACTAACCCTAATTGTTTCCTAGGTAGTTTGTCAGCATTCCCTAACCTCTCCCTACAACAGCTTCCAATACATTGACACAATGACTGCTCTGTGTCCACCTTTTTATTGTGAGGTGGTTGTCACATAACAAAGCCCCCATTACTGGCCCTTCCATGTCAGCTGCAATGCATTACAAATACGATGGATTTGGGAGGGTAAATACTTGAATTATCATGGTTGGTCTGCAAACTGGAACTCATGGTAGACCTAAACCTACTTCCTACGGTGTGACAGTTCTTTAGATTTAATAAAGGCTACGCTATCAATGAGGAGGTTCTAAACTCAAAATGTTTTTTGCCTTAATACATTCCCTACATTAGGTAAAAAATGTCCTACTACCTGTTCTACTCCCCCCACCCCCCCAGGTCCCTAAGTGTTTACCTGACACCTCTCATTGTTCCAGCTGCAGCACTGCTCACCTCTCTTTCTGGCCTCACAGAAGAAACTGGTGTCTCCATAGCACCTGGCTTGCTAACATGGCACTCAAACCAGGAATAAGTGGATAGCGCTGGTGGAGGACTGCCAAGGGACTGCTCTGTGTAAAATCATTGCAAAGAGCAGGTTAGTGTAACATATTTTTTTATTTTAAGACTAAAAAAAACAATCCTTTAATATCACTTAAAAATGTGTGATATTTAGCAGTTAACAGTTTTTTGACCTGGTATCTTTTAAAATAAAGCTACTAATATATTTAAAAAAAAATGTAAACATCTATTTCACAAAAAGAATATACAATTTACTTAAAACATGGCTTCCTTCATACAGTACATTCCCAAACTTTTGTATCCCTTACATTTTCTGAAGTACTGATTTATAAAGTGTAGTTAAATGTACACACTACACTTTATCCTTCAGTATAAAATATCACAACACAATTAAAAGGAAAGAGGAAAAATACCAAACAAAATCAGAATAGGAGGAAAAATAATAAAGTTCATTTCCCAGATGGCATACATAGACAGTTTGCTTTATTTGGAGTGGATGCTGCAACAGTAAATTACTTGCCAGTCACTTTGGCTGCCCTTCCTGTTATTACAAATGCTGTTCCAAACTGTAACAGTGTATGCCAATGACTCAATTACCATTAACTACAGTCACATAATTGTTAAGTACACAAATTCAAGGGGTGTAAATAGAGGGGTTGAAAAGGGTGACTGACCCCACCTGGGACTATTGTAACTGTTATATTGCTACTCCCACAAAATTGCTATCAACCTTCCCTATTCTTTTTCTTTCTATTGTGTGCTATATGAGTGTTTCCCAGAAACTGCACACCACCTTCACCCTATTTGCAATATTAAAGTGCCATTGGTGGCTGGCAGTAGAGTAAGTACATTTTCCTTCTGCACAGAGATCTGCATATCTCACCTATAGTGGGGGTGATTACTACTAGTGGTATATGCCACTTTGGGAAATATATACCATATGATACTCTAGTAGGCGTTATTTTTATAATTATTAAGACTCGAAGCATGTAGAATGATATTACAAATCCTTGTCTCATTGATTTTGATTACGCTCAATACTTTTTTTTATCTTATGAAATGCAAAACATTAAATACCGCAATTTCTGTATCCAGTGATTAAATCATATTATTATCTATCTCTGTACCTTAGTGACTTTTCTTATTATTGTGAAGCTGCATGCCAGAGCAGACTTTGGCATATCTTTTAGGAACTATGTGATTTGGTTACTGCTAGCCTTTATCTGCCTCATATGTCTTCCAGGAACCCACTTTAATTAAATTTTCCAGGGCGTTTCACTGGTGACCTAAAGGCCTAAAGGGACCTCATGTTCAGGAACACACCTGGCCCTTGGCCAAAATCTGCACGGTAGTTTATTGCTTCATGCAGAGAAATTCGTTTCTGCTCAATTTAGGAATGATGTACATGAAGTTGGTTTGTCCATGATCAAGTAAAATCACAGTGACAAGAACGAGAAGAAAATATTTACTTTGCTGTCAATCTGATGATCATCAACTAACCAGTGTGAAACACACTATAATCTAATTATAGCTCTAACAATGAAATCAGTATCATAGAGTATTCAATGGTATGCAGTTCAGTTTTGGGCACCGGTTCTCAAAAAGGATATCGGGGGAACTGGAGAAAGTGCAGAGAAGGGAAACCAAACTGATAAGAGGCATGGAGGAGTTCAGCTATGAGGAAAGATTAGAGGAACTAAATTTATTCTCTCTTGATAAGAGGAGAATAAGGGGGATATGGTCAACATGTACAAATATATAAGGGGTCCAAATAGTGAACTTGGTGTTGAGTTATTCACTTTACAGTCAACACAGAGGACAAGGGGGCACTCTTTACATCTAGAGGAAAAGAGATTTCATCTCCAAATACGGAAAGGTTTCTTCACAGTAAGAGCTGTGAAAATGTGGAATAGACTCCCTCCAGAGGTGGTTCTGGCCTGCTCAGTAGATTGCTTTATAAAAGGCCTGGATACTTTCCTAAATGTATATAATATAACTGGGTACTAACATTTATAGGTTAAGTTGATCCAGGGAAAATCCGATTGCCTCTCTGGGGTCAGGAAGGAATTTTTTACCCTGCTGTAGCAAATTGGATGATGCTTTTCTGTTTTTTTTTTCACCTTCCTCTGGATCAACTGTGGGTATAGGATTTGGTATATGGGATTGTATGATATTTTTTATTTTATTTATTTATTTTTTATGGTTTAACTAGATGGACTTGTGTCTTTTTTCAACCTGACTAACTATGTAACTATGTAACTATAAATTGTCTTTATGTAGTGTATCTATTGTTCTGAAGTTAGCTGCTATACAGATAAATGCATTATCTGCCTCTAAGTCAATAAATGTATTTATTACCCATTCCAGAATAACCAATATTTTCTAACCTAAACTATTATCCTTCTCAGTGACTAAGAAATGTTACATTTCTCAAATATACCAGCTGTAATATTAAATTCAATGAAGCCATGGTTTTCTCTATGATCTTCTTACCTGACAGACCATATATTTAATTTGTCATCTAAAATCTTTTTGAAAACATTTTTCATTTTTCTGTAGTTTGGTGATAAAAAATCAATTTGCGTTATTAAAAACTGAATATTTTTAATCATGTTTACTAAGGAATAGAAATCGACCCATAAAAGCATATTTCCTTAATCTAAAAGTGATCTATAGGTGGTTTTAGCTGTGTATGCTGACAGAACGTTGAGTGGTCTCTGTCACAAGTGCATGTTCACACCTCCCACTATTCTAGTTGCTGTTGTTGCAGATTGAGGACCTGTTAGTTCAGAAGGGTGTGATTAGTTGCACTGTCAGTGGAAATTGTGCACCTCCATTAGATGGTACTAATTATACATTTTTTAGATCTATATCCTTCATCCTTTAGAAGAGTTCACTATTCAGTTTTTAATAATACAAAATTATAACCTGTATGCCTCAATGTCTTTTCTTATGAACTGTATAAAGCCCCATACACATGGACAGAATATCGGGAGACATTTGCCGATACAGAAAACACAGGCCGACAATCTGCCTGTGTATGCTGGTCTGTCCAACAGAAGCTGACAATTTGGCCAGCTTCTGTCGGACATGCATGCAGGAAAACTAGCAGCCGATCGAATCCAGATCAGAGCTCTCAGCCAATGGCAGAGATCGCTGATTGAAATGTTCTGGTGGGGGGTCAGAACACAACAGCTCAGTGGGGGAGGTCGCTGAACTAACCTCACATGGGGTACAGCGGCTTCTGACCAGAGCAGACAGTTTTTTTTTTTGCTGGGAAAAAAAATGTGGTGTGTACCAGGCTTTAATGCAATCATATGTAAGGAGGTGAAAGGGAACAGATATAATAAAAAAATAGGTAAACTTCAGATTAGAACACATTTTATCTTCTCATCCACGTTTAGGATGGGTAGGGATGTATAATTTTATTAGTAACTGTACATTTTTAGAACTTCATAAAAGCATAACATGTTCACTATTGCTATTGTTAGATTTCTTCCTTGATTGCATAGACCAGTGATGGCGAACTTTGGCATCCCAGATGTTTTGGAACTACATTTCCCATGATGCTCAGCTACACTGCAGAGTGCATGAGCATAATGGGAAATGTAGTTCCAAAACATCTGGGGTGCCAAGGTTCGTCATCACTGGCATAGACTATCACTACTATTGGTTGTGTATACAATTAAAAGTCCATTTACTTGATATTTTAGTCTGCAGAAAGGGGTATAACTGCACAGATTACAAAGCAATGCCCTGACACAAAACACTAACTTTGGAACACTTAGTCCTTCAATATGACATGGCTTGATCCCTACTTTTGTCCCAAGATATCTGCTGGTCTTCTTGCACATATTGATTATGTTCTTTTTGGTTTTCCTCTGTGTGATTAAACCATATCAATTGCAATTGCTATTTCACTGTGCCTTTTATTCAGTTGCCCAGCAGTCTATTGGCCACCGTCTTTAGAACTGTCTTGGATTTGTCCAAAAATTCATAAACTTTAACCCTGGAGAATTCTTGGACTATGGCATGCAACAGGTCCGCTATTTTTTCCTAAAATGTGTCCATTGTAATTTTAACACCTTACTCACAAGGGTTTTCACTAGGAAATCTTTATTTCACCTTTAATTTGGACCTGTTTTTTGTCCTTGTAGGGCAAATTAACAGGTTCACTCTAAATGAGGTATAAGCAAAAAGAGAGAAAAAAAGAGAAAAACCCTGCAAATATAATAAAAAAATAAAAAAAACAATAAATATTGCACTCCGAATTCTGGGTAGTCAATGGTGAGCAAGCCCTTCTGGGTGGATGTGAGGTAAGGTAAGAGTCAGCGCCTTGAGGCGATTCAGTTTGCATTGTAGCGCTATACAAATTATTCATTCAAGGTGCTTACAGGAAGTCAACCAAGGGAACACTAGGAAGAAACAGCAGGAGCAGCAGACTGTTTGTGTATATCATATAGAAGATAACCACTGTGGACAGCAAGGACATGTTACAGGTGACCTGAAGGCTGTAATGATATCACACATGATGTAAATGGTCATGGCATTTTGGGGCAGGGCCCCCATTTCTCAAGCCTGGCCATCCAGAAAAAAATTCTGTTTATATAGGTAAAGGGCAGCAGCAAATTAAAACAGGACTACCAGATAATGACCGCTGTGCTACTACAGACTATGCACATATGAAACTTATCAGCACAGTACAGTACAGGACTACAGGAAAATTGCTGCTGTGCAATTACAGTATATACATACATGCAACTCATCAGAACAGTACAGGACTACAGGAAAATGGCTGCTGCCCAATTACAGACTATACATATATGCAACTCATCAGCCCAGTACACCACATGACTACAGGAAAATTTACACTATGCAACATATAACTCATTAGATAAAAACAAGGGATAATATTACTGTTAAATATAAATACAAATAAAAAGAACACAATGCATAATGGTTAAATCAAAGACCAGATCTAAATCTTTATAATCATTTCTTCCTTTCTAGAATAATAAACACCAAGAATAGCACTTGCCAAGAAACATGAACTCCTTAAAGGGAAATGCATATAAATAATTGTATAAAACATAAAAGCTAAATATAAAATGGTGTAAACCATAAAATAGGAATAGTCTATTATCATTACCTTCCAAAAACCACCCTAGGAGATGCCAAGCAGCCATCGCAGGAGTGAATGCAGATGGGAAGTCTGCATTCCCCCATCCCCAGCATCTTTTCACCATTGCTTTGTTTGGCTGCCAAGAGGAAAAAAAGCTATACCTTGTAAGCTACACTTAAAGAATTTTCGGATAAACCCAACTAGTTTTAAAAATGACAAATCCCCCTCCCCACCCAATAACGCCTCTCCTGACTATTCTGTGTAAGAAAGATGTATATGTTTACCTATTGTCAGCCAGTGGTGGGTCAGTCACATGCTCTGGCTCCCCTGTGTCAGTCAGTGGCAGCTGCAGGGTAGAGGAAGTAGTGCCGACAAAGGATGGGCCATAGGAGCCATAGGTGACATTACTACTCCAAGCTTTGCTAGCCATTTACCCATAAATTCTACTTTAGGCTGTAACTTACAGTTATTAACACTCCCTTTGTAACAATGTTGGTGCTTTATGATTGGACTGGCAACAGTGACAGAGACATAAAAGATGAGTATTGTTCTGGGGGAGGAGGTGTTAGTGATTAAAGGAAACCTGTTGCTTTTTCCTAGCCCAAGGTCACCTGTCTTTCACACTTTCCACATGCAAGTTCCTAAGCACTGCATGGTATTTAGGATTAGGCACCCAAAAAATTAGAAAGACAGGTAAAAAAGCACTAGTTAATGAAACTAGGAAGTAGAAAATAGCCCCGAAGAAAGCAACGTTTAAGATGAAGACAACAATGGCAGCTCCCATGCCCTATAGTTGCTTTTTCTTTTTATTTTTTAATAGGTTGTACAGTCCAGTGAGATATGTGTGTGTTTTGTAAAAGTAAATATACTAGATTAAGCCTTTAGTAATTCTGAGCCATCTTTTATACTGTACCCTTGCTGGATGGTGCTGTTAAACCTACAACTTAAGAAAGTTTCCAGCCATACAATTTTTGCCAAAATGAACTTCTGAATGACTTATGCTTCCAGTATTATTATCTGACTCTGGGGACTGAAATGCACGGTTTTGATGGAAAGCAATGGAGTATGCCAGACTAAAGTTCTTATGAGGCCAGTAGACAAGCAGACGCACTTTCTTAGCTCAACACAAGCTTGAGTTAATTCAGTATTACAACTCAAGGAGGAAGAACTAAGTTGTAACTCTGGCACTACCCTCGGAATGGTTATTACGTTTCTGCATCCTTAAAACATACATCCGTTTAGTCTTTATGCATGCAGTTTATGATCTAATCATTTAATTATCAGTGCTTCTGCTGTGAAATGGGATAACGGAGGATTGACTTAGAAGTTAATTAGTCCCTGACTGAACATTTGACACATACTTCTAGTGAGCAATATCTTTAAAGAATGTGCATCTTTGAAGTAGACACATTTGTTAAAAGCATCACAGTGCCATTAGAAAGAAAGGTGTTAAGCTTTATTATTTTGGTGCTAGTGTGTTTAAAGTAGTCTTCTGCATGATTTAAAGAATTTCAGCAAGGATGTAATGAACAGACTGGGAGCAGACTGCAGTTTTTTAAAGAGAGAAATGGGAAAACTGCCATTTGGAATATTATTTTAGCTTGTTTCTATTCAGCATTTGCTGGTAGTCTGTGCTACAAAGGAACGTTAACTACATAGGCTTGCTCTTTAAGATAGAAAGTATTTTGAGTAAAGGAAAGGTCATGTATAAGTACAATAATCTTATCAGGGATATTAATTGCTACTCATTGAACATTTCCTTTAGCTTTGTATCCACATAAGCCACTACCGTGATAGAGAAAGCATTTTATAAATACCAGCTTAAGAGCAAGTACATGACATGTCATCTCTGTGACCAGCTGAACTATGATATATGATAAACCTAGAAAGGCAATAGCAGATATCAGGTTTGACTCCCACTCAACCCCTACTGTGTTATGTGGTGTGCGTGTGTGTGATTTTCATTCTCTTTAAGGAAGTTTAATTTTTGATATATGCAGTATGATCATTTTTACTTTCAATTTTTGCTTCAGTTTTTCTGTACTTTATATTAAAGGATCTCTCTCTCTCTTGAGCCCCATACAAAGTGTAGATCAGAACTGAATTATTCATTAAATAGTAATGAAAAGTGTGCGGTAAGCCATAGTTTTCAATCACAGACTAGGTTTCTTCAAGTTTACCGTAATAAAATTAGATATAGCCAAAGTTTTTTATTTTTATTTGGATGGAGCAGAGAAGGAACCCCCGTTAAAAAAATGTTTGTTGTCGGTGTCCCTGCTAAGAAGACCTTCTCTATTTATCCTAAGGACCATTGTCAAAGAGACATAAGGTGATGTAAAAAAACTTAATGGGTAAATCTTCCAATGGGGATCACTGTTCCAGTGGCAACTGTCTAAGGTCTAGTTCACACAGGCTTTATTAGATAAATGAGTGTTTAACGCTACATAAACTCCTATGGTGTTAAGAAGTCTTTCAAATGCATAGCAGATGCTTTTTAGTTGCATGAAAAGGTGTTACCTGAAACTCTCTAAATGTCATTTTTGAAAGTAAACATTTTTAAAGAAAAAGTGATGTACAGCAAGTGACCTGCTTTGAGGTGTGGCTAATTTGTGGTGTGTGGTCCATTGGTGTTTAACGATTCCTGTGGTGCTTTTTGCTGTATTTTTGTTCTATTTTGTTGTTTTCCTCCCCCTTTTTTAAAGAAAGTATCATGGATTCATACACTATCATATCTCTGATGCTTTGCTTGACCCAGCTGAAGATCATTTTGGCTCAAACAACCCAGTGGAGGAAGTAGAGGGTGTGTAGCTGTATTGGGTGCATCTGATTGTCTCTCAGAAACGTACCAAAGGGCAATTTAACACCCTATATCAGTGAGCCGCATAAGATTTGCAGGTGTGCCGTAGGAGTTTTGAAAAATATTTAAAACTGCTAGCATTTGGAAACCCTGAACATATTGAAAGATTTTATGGTAAATCAATGTTGCAAAAGGTAAAAAATTAACATATATTAAAACGCAATCTCTGTCAGTCTGTCATTCATTGGTTCCGTGAGACTTGTGCGAGATCTTGGGAGAACTCGATCGCTCTAATTATATTACACTATAATAATAGAGACCATTCCATTCCAACTTTGATGCTTATAAATACATTTTTTTCATTGTTTAGCAATGGAGAAATACTTAATCAAGTCTGGAACTTTGAAAGAGAAACTGTTAAATGAAAAGCAAGGAAGCAAGCGAAAGTACAAAGAAGATTACAATCGCTTCAGCCAGATTTGTTATCGAAAGCAGGCACATCCTTCACATTCAATTTAAAATTAAATATATATGTAAAAATAAATTAGTCCTTTACCACAAAAAATTGTTAAATCTTTTCAGGTGTGCTCTGAACATTTTTTGAAACAAAAAAGTTTGAGAAACACTGCCCAATACCAGAGGTTTTATGATTATGCCTGCATGAGAGAACCAACTTTTTGATGGTTTGCTAGAGATACTAAAGCCCCATACACACGCTCGGACAATCCGCGGACCAGGTCAGTCGGACTTTGTCCGACGTACTTTGTCCGATGTTGGCGTTGCGTACACACGGTCGGACTACGTTGTCGGAATATCCGGTCCGGAAGAACGTCGTGACGTAAGTCGTCGTCCACGAGATTACAAAAGGGAAGTTCAGCACCACGTCAGGCACCCGTTGGGCTCCTTCTGCTGATCCCGTGTTTATCGAGAGTTAGTGGAAGTTTGGTGACTTAAGATTCGCGCTTCTCAGTTTTCTGACTCAGATCGTTACTGCTCTTCAGTTTGTGCTTGTCGTGCGTATCTGTTTATTAGTGCGTGTAGTCAGTTCGCATTTGTTGGTCATTGCGGCCTATATCTTGATATAGGACGCTTTGATTTGCACTGCTTATTGTCTGCTCGTTGCTGGTATTCACTTCGTTCTTTCAGGCCTTGCTGTTTATCGGTGCTTTCTGTTTGTCCGTTCTGACCAGCCGACCTTTTGTGACCTTCTGAGCGATGTTTCCCGTGCGTACTCGTCGCCGAGTTCGTGCTGTACGCGGAATTGGTGTCGGGCTTTTAGCTTTGACCCAAGACCCGTCCATGAACAGAGTGACGAGGAGTATGTGGACCAAGAATTGGTTGCTTCAGCGTGACCAGTTCTCGCACATGCCTTTGCTTCGTGAGATCCGGGACCAATATATGCAGTACTTTGTGGGTAGGGGGGCCATTGCTCTGCCTGACGATGTGTGAGAGGCATTTTTTAATAAATCTGATATTTTAACCAACCTATGATTTCATGTCATTTCAGTCTTCTTTTTAGCTTATTTTACTTTGACATTTTTTCCCTTTGCCTTCGACAGTGGGAATGCACTTTCTGGGCAAAAGGAGGTAACAGTCTCTTCTTCCCAAAAAGATTATTCTCATGTTGTGTGTTTGCTACCTAATCTTTGGTCTAGAGAAGGTTTGTACTGCATAACTGACACCCAAAATACTCCTTTTCATCACCAGGTCTGACATGTGTGTATTCTCCAAAATGCTGTGCTCCGTGTTTTCGTACAAAGCACTGTGGGTGTCATTTACATAAGTCAAATCCGCTATGCTCTACAAGTGCATTGAAAAAGTTCCCCGGGAAAGAAAATTGGAGTGCAAAGTGGATTTGCCTTTAGTAAATAACACCCATTGCCCCCCATATCCTTTTCATTTTACATACATAATGCATTGTGTTTTTTAAATAAGGAAGCCACACATTTAGAAAAATAAAAGTTTACTAGGAAAACATTCCCAAGTGCGTTTACAATCTTCACGCCAAAACTGACAACATCTTGGTTATTTACAACATTGTTTACAAACATTCCGCAATTGGTAAAACCAGGCATGGAGCAAAACAGAACCTAGGAACTTGGAAAGTTCAACTTTGTAAAGTGAAGACAAGATCAGACATGACTATATGTTCAAAGTGTGTTTGATCTTGCCTTCATCACATGGGGGGGTCACCCCCGAAAAGTGGAAATTTGGAACATGCACACAATTTGGGACTGAAAATGGTCATTAGATGGTAAAACACATGCCTAGAAGCTTCAAAAGTGCCATTTTCCATCATGGGGATGAATGGACGTTTTTTGGGGGTGCAACCCCTTCACCACAACCACTTTCGTAGTTCGTAAAGTGTTTGCACCCCCAAAAAAACGTTGCCATTCATCCACCATGGTGGGAGCTAGCACATGTGGACACAATGTGTGCATGTTCCAAATTTCAGACAGTTTTTAAGTTGCAAATGTGTTCTGAAGCTGGCACAAATGTGTGTTAATTACTTGGTGCGTTTTCATATTTTTCCTAAAATATCAATGATGTTCTTCAATTTTTGTTGAACATCATTGATGTTTTGCTTTATGTAATCTAGATCTCTATTGCAGACCATTATCTCTCCGATGAGTACGTGGGCACTCTCTGTGGTAAAGTGCGATTTTTCTTCCACAACATCCACGTCACCTAAAAACCACAAACAAACAAAAATGGGGTGTTGGAAATGAGGCAGCCATACATGGATTAGCTTACCAGTAGCTGTGTTCTCCCACACTCACCTGTTGTGGTGACAATTTCTCCAAGTTCGATGATCTCTCCTTCCTCCTCCTCCTCCTCCTCTGCTTCTGCTCTTTCCCCTTTTTTGGTAGGTGTTGGTTTGGGGGTTTCCTCAGACGGCCCAAGTTTTCGCTCCCCTATGAGAATGTCCAAAAGGAAGATTTAGCAACACAAGCTATTGAGGGCAGAAATAGGAAATGACAAACATTGCTTGAAAGTGACGGACACTATTTTAGTTTGGCCAGTTACAAATGTCAACTACATGAATGAAGTCACTTTGTAAAGGTGCTAAACTGACTAGCTTTTTGGTAGAAGTTTGTGTGATGGAGACCCCCTCTAGTATCCACTGGAGCACATGTGTGGAAAAGCATAATAAAAAGGGGGTTTGGGTGTCCCAGCACTAGTGCTCTAGAGTCCAGATGGGTAAACAGCTACTGAGTGACCTCTCCTTTACATTGAATAAATTGGCTTTACATTCTTGATGACATTTCTAGTGAGAACAAACTTCCTTTCCCCAAAAAAACACCAAACATCGTATTATAAGTGGCCGAACGATCGAGGTTGCGTACGATCGAATGCACACACACACGACCATGACAGTGGCAGAAAGATCGAGGCTGAGTACGATCGAATGCACAGACGAACCTGAAAGTGGCCATTTTGGAATGTACAACTTGGTAAAAATCAAAACACAATGGAGCAGTATGCAAGCAAGAAATCAAACACAAAACACAACTACTTACTTTTTTGAAGAATTCTCTTGATCTTTCTGTACTGATCGGCCTCCCTCAGTTTCAGGTCTGACCAACGTTTCCTGAGTTGCTCCTTGGATCGTTGTACCCCAAAATTATTGTACAGCCTTCTCACAACTTTAGACATGATCTTGGCCTTGCGGACATTGGGGTTGAGGTAAGGCCCATACTTCCCATCATAGTCGCTCCTCTTTAATATGTCCACCATCTCCAACATTTCTCCAAATGACATATTGGAGGCCTTGAATTTCAGGTTCCGGGATCGGGACGTTTCTGCCTCCGGACTTTCCTCGTCCTCCTCCTCGTTGGTGGGATATTTGTGGCGCACCTGCTGTGTCCCCGCCATGTGCTCTCCCCACTACGCCGTAAAGAGAAGGGGTGGGGAATAGACGAGAAAGATCGTCAGGGGCGGGCGGAGTTTGAAGCATGCGCAGTGTATATAAAACGTCACACGCCTGTGTCGTAGCCACGATCTGGGAGACGAGGGAGAGAAAACTCACACGAGACGATCGCTACAAACGAAGGTACAATTTAACGTTGGTACATAACTAGACTAGACTGATTTGAACTTGAGGCTTCTTTATGGAGAAGATTAGGAGAGTTTAGCCTGACATAATTTATAGGGTTTGGTGTGTTGTTGTGTCTTGCAGAGATTGATATGAAGGGATTCAACGACATGAGTTTTCTCCCCTCTTCATTGCCAAATACAGGGATTTTCCCATATTGTGGCAGGGTATACACCCACATTACACCAACAAACCAAAGAGGCACGCAGCCCTGGAGGAACTTGTGGAATTTGTCAAGCCAAGGTTCCCCACGGCAACTGTTGATGATATTAGAAAGAAAATTGGCAGCCTGAGGAGTGCGTATATCAGGGAGAGGAAGAAGGTCGTGAAGTCTGAGGAAACTGCAACTTCAGCAGATGAGGTCTATGTCCCCAAGCTCTGGTACTATCAGAGTCTCCATTTTCTGAAGGACCAGGCTGATGTCACGGAGCCAACCTCAACTCCTCCTTCCACGCTTCCTTGCGCACAGCCCACCCCTGATGAGGCTTCCGAGGAGCAACCTGGGCCTTCCAGTCTGGAAGAGGTGGAGGAGCCCAGCCTGTTCCAGGTATAGTAGTTTTGTTACCATTTATGGGAATAATGAATGATGTTCACTTAATTCAGGATCGCCAATTGCTTAGTTCCTAACGTGTTTGACATATCAACAGACAGTGGTGTGGGAGACATTTGGGGCCAGAATCTAAACTGCTGGGCTGAGAATTGTATGGTTTTCTATTTGTAAACATTTTGCACCAGTCACTAGATGAGAATTGTGTGTGTTTGATGAACAAATAACTGAAACTATGTCCCTTTTTCCTACACAGGAAGACCTCAGCCAGGAGGTGGCTGTGGAAGGTGGCAGTCAGGAGGAGGCAGGGGTTAGTGGCAGCCACCAGCTGGGTAGTGGCAGCCAAGAGGGGGCTAGGCCTCGGAGCCTGACTGACACCCAAACCCCTCCCCTCCGCCCTCCGTACAAAAGGGCGAGAATGGGGGGGTTATGCGGCACAGTCAGCGCTCCGGATGATCAGAGAGGCTTCAGACTCCCTACATGCCACACCCGCCGACGAGGAGACCTTTGGCTCGGTGGTTGTCACAAAAATGATGGGTATGGAGGTGGGGCAACGCAACATGTGTGAGGGGCTCATCCTCCATGTCCTAAATAAGGGTAGGGCTGGGGAGATGACCCCAGTCACACATGTTTGCCATAGTTACCATGCTCCGCCTCCTCCTCCTCCTCCTCCTCCTTCTGCCACCCCACCAGCACGACAGCCACAGCGTGGAAGGAAGCGTGGAAGGAAGACCTGAGAGTGACGACCTGCAATCAGTCTGGTGTGAGAGAAGATGGAGCCTCTTGTAGTACCAGAGCCTGGGGACCTAGATGGCATCTGCTGCAGTTCCGGATACTTTGGACTTCACGACCAGATTGCACTCCCCTTAATATACGTACTCCTCAGGCCCCCAATTTTCTACGCTTGGACAATGATGGTTGCCGTGGGGGGCCAAGACTTTGCAAATTCCCCAAGTTTCACCATGGCTGCGTTCCTCTTTGGTTTGTTGGTGTGACCTAAATAAAGGTTTTTTTGATTTGAAATAATCATTGACTATTGTGTTTTACTTTGCTACAATGACAGTTTTTCTTTGAGTAGGCTGGTACATTTCACTAATCCTAAAGTAGAATTAACAAGGGGCAACAACAACAAACAACCTCCTAGTAAATTTAAGCAAGAAATACAAATGTAAATAATGTGTTTTTGGTAATTTGAGACACACAACCCCCCTCCAAAAAAAAAAAAAAAAAAACATTCAAATATGTATTCCCCAAAAAAAAAAAAAAAAAAGACAAATCATGGTAAAAAAATAACAAAGATTCTTTTCCGTTCAGAGTAAAAATAAACATGTAGTGTATAAATGCTGCAAAGTAATAAAGAAGTAAGTTTGTGAGAAGTGCGGGTGAATAGGAGCAGCTAAAACATGTCATTCTTGTTGCATTGTAAAGAAAAAGAGAATGCGCTGCATTAAAGACATTTTAACATTGCAGCGTGACGAATGTGCTGTGTCGATTAGGAAAGGTAGTTTTACCTGACCGAGCGCTTCCGTCACAGAATTTCTTCTGAGCATGCGTAGCACTTTGTCCGTCGGACAAGCGTACACACGCTCGGATTTGGTGTGATCGGACCGGGTTGACGGGAAATCTTTCCAGCAGGAGATAAGACTTTGTCCGACGGACAAACCGACGAACACTGTCCGATGGTGCATACACACGGTCTGATTTTTCAACAACCTTGTCCGATCGGACCAAATTGATGAAAAAGTCCGACCGTGTGTATGGGGCTTAAGACTCCGGTTAATGCAATCAAGAACCAGGATTAGACTTCTGGTTTCTCCAGAAGAATATTTCCTGGCAACACAGCGCTAAGTAATTTTAAATTATTGCCTAGTTTTTAGACCTAGGCCACATGCTTACATTTTAGATAAAGAAAGGTATATAAGCATCTGTTTTATGGCTGTCTGATTTGTTATTGGGTTGTTTGCCTTTTACTTCCTGTCAGGACAGAAAGTGGTCAAAAACTCTCCAGCAACAACTCATTTTTAGTAGAGCAGAGGAGGTTTGAAAGATATGTTTATGTTACTGTCTGTGCCTTCCTGTTCCAGTGACATTGCAAATAAGTACAAAATTCGATAATTATAAAGAACTTAGCTTTTCCTTTTTAAGCAACATTCACATAATAAAATTGAGATGATAATATAGGATAAGATAATATTTATTGTCATTGTAGAAAACAAATTGACAATGAAATTACATTTCTACTCCACACATTATTCATACATCACAATTATCAACCATGCATTTACTACACAGGATTTAATTATACCAAAAAATATATATATAAAAGTGTCCCCATATTATAAAAATATAAAAAGTGTCCTCATATTAAAAACTAAACAAGACAATAAAATAAGACTATGTGACCTCTTTCATTTCATTCCTGCATTGATAGCCTTAATTGCCCTGGGAAAAGAAGCTCTCTTTAACCACTTCCCGACCGCCCCATGTAGATATACGTCGGCAGAATGGCACGTACAGGCAGAATCACGTACCTGTACGTGACATTCTTCCGGCGGTTGGGGGGTCCGATCGGACCCCCCTCCGCCGGCGGGGACGGTCGGGATCGTGTCAGGAGCGATCCGGGACGAGGGGACGGCCAGTGGTTTCTGGCCACCCCCTCGCGATCGCTCCTGGCCAATGAAAAGCTTCCCCTTCCTGTCTATTGTATAGACAGGAAGGCGGAAGTGATGTCACGCTCGGTGCGCCGGTCTATGTGACCGGAGACGCCGAGCGGCGAACATGTAAAGGTTAGTGCACAACAGTACACTGACACCAGTACAGTTAGGCACATATTCCACCCCCTGTCACCCCCTGATCACCCCCCAGATCACCCCCTCCCCCCCCAGTCACAGTGTCACTAATTGCAGTGATCATTTTTTTTACTGATCACTGCATTTAGTGTCAGTGTGACTGTAATAACTGTCAGGGCAGTTAGTTTTAGGTCCAAGGTAGCCCCCTACCCCCCCTAATAAAGGTTTAAACCCCTTGATTGCCCCCCAGGTAACCCTTTCACCCCCTTTTGCCAGTGTCACTAAGCGATCGTTTTTCTGATCGCTGTATTAGTGTCACTGCTGTCGCTAGGTAACCATTTTTTTTTTTTTAGGTAACCGCCATGTTTATATAGGTTCATAAATAGTTTTATAGGTCAGGTACCCCCATATTACAACCTAAATAAAGGTTTTAACCCCTTGATTGCCCCTAGAGTTAACCCTTTCACCAGTGATCACTGTATAACTGTCACTGGTGACGCTGGTTAGGCAGTTAGTTATTTCGTTATTTAGGTTCCCCGTCAGGTTTTTATATAGCGTCAGGTACCCCATATATTACCTAATAAAGGTTTTAACCCCCTGATTGCCCCTAGTTAACCCTTTCACCCCCTTTTGCCAGTGTCACTAAGCGATCGTTTTTCTGATCGCTGCATTAGTGTCGCTAGGTAACCATTTTTTTTTTTTTAGGTAACCGCCATGTTTATATAGGTTCATAAATAGGTTTATAGGTCAGGTACCCCCATATTACAACCTAAATAAAGGTTTTAACCCCTGATTGCCCCTAGAGTTAACCCTTTCACCAGTGATCACTGTATAACTGTCACTGGTGACGCTGGTTAGCCAGTTAGTTATTTCGTTATTTAGGTTCCCCGTCAGGTTTTTATATAGCGTCAGGTACCCCCATATATTACCTAATAAAGGTTTAACCCCCTGATTGCCCCTAGTTAACCCTTTCACCCCCTTTTGCCAGTGTCACTAAGCGATCGTTTTTCTGATCGCTGCATTAGTGTCGCTAGGTAACCAGTTTTTTTTTGTATTACTGTTACGGGTGACGCTGGTTAGTTAGCTTGTTTTTTATACTGTCAGGGCACCCGCCATTTATTACCCAATAACGGTTTAACCCCTGATCGCCCGGCGGGTGATATCAATTAGGTTTTAGGGTCAAATAAGGTCTGCGTCGCCCCAGGTTAGTGCCAGTACCGCAAACACCCACGCACAAAGCATACACCTCCCTTAGTGGCACAGTATCTGAACAGATCAATATCTGATCTGATCAGATCTATACTAGCGTCCCAGCAGTTTAGGGTTCCAAAAAAAAAACGCATTGTTAGCGGGATCAGCCCAGATACCTGCTAGCACCTGCGTTTTCCCCCTCCGCCCAGCCCAGCCCACCCAAGTGCAGGATCGATCGATCACAGTCACTTACAAAACACTAAGCACACATAACTGCAGCGTTCGCAGAGTCAGGCCTGATCCCTGCGATCGCTAACAGTTTTTTTTGTGGTAGCGTTTTGATTCAGTCGCTTCAGTCAGGAGCTTTTTTACCTGTGAATCTCAAAAAAATAAAAAAAAAATAAATAGTTGTCGTTTTATTGTTCTCTCTCTCACTCTATTCTCTCTCTATTGTTGCTCTTTTTTTACTCCATTCTATTCTGCAATGTTTTATTATGTTTTATCATGTTTTATCATGCTTGCTTTTCAGGTATGTAATTTTGTTTACTGTGTTTTAGTGTTAAGCATTTTTTTGTTTTCAGGTGCGCCATTCAGTTGCAACGCAGATTTATTTATCTTGACAGCAACAGCGTTTGCTCCCACGATACATAAAGACGCGACTCCAACACTGTAGGAGGTGATTTCACCACCACAGTTAAAAAAAAGAGCATATATGCCGAAGCATGGGGGCAGCAGGGGGGGGGAGGAGCGATTGGCTCCTAATGCCACGTACATACGGTCGAAATTCCGACCGTGTGTACACGGCATAACTTTTGCGGGAGGATGCCCCCATGCATCGGCATATATAAATGGTGCATGTATGCCCATCATTAGAAGTGGGTGGATGAAGGGAGGTATTCTAATGGTGGGCATACCCACCAATCAATCTCTTTTTTTCGTTCAGCCAAGAGGCTGCATGAAAAAAAAAAAGATTACAATATATGTCCAGTATGTTGCTGGACTTTGAATGGTTATACCAGAATGATGCCTGCAGGTTTAGGTATCATCTTGGTATCATTCTTTTCAGCCAGTGATCGGCTTTCATGTAAAAGCAATTCTAGCGGGTAATTAGCCTCTAGACTGCTTTTACAAGCAGTGGGAGGGAATGTCCCCCCTCCCGGATATAAACCGCGCCATTGGGAAATTGGGAAAGCATTTTATCACACCAATCTTGGTGTGGTCAGATGCTTTGAGGGCAGAGGAAAGATCTAGGGTCTAATAGACCCCAATTTTTTCAAAAAAAAGAGTACCTGTCACTGCCTATTGCTATCATAGGGGATATTTACATTCCCTGAGATAACAATAAAAATCATAACAAAGAAAAAAAATGGAAGGAACAGTTTAAAAATAAAATAAAAAAGCTAAATAAATAAAAAAAAAAAACAAAAAAAAAAAAAAAGCACCCCTGCCCCCCCTTCTCTTGCGCAAAGGCGTACACAAGCGTTGGTCTGGCGTCATATGTAAACAGCAATTGCACCATGCATGTGAGGTATCACCGCGAAGGTCAGATCGAGGGCAGTAATTTTAGCAGTAGACCTCCTCCGTGAATCTAATGTGGTATCATGTAAAGGCTTTTAAAGGCTTTTAAAAATGTATGTAGTTTGTCGCCACTGCGTGTTTGTGCGCAATTTTAAAGCATGTCGTGTTTGGTATCCATGTACTCGGCCTAAGATCATATTTTTTATTTCATCAAAAATTTGAGCAATATAGTGTGTTTTTAGTGCATTAAAATAAAAAAAAGTGTATTTTTTTCCACAAAAAATGCGTTTGAAAAATCGCTGCGCAAATACTGTGTGGAAAAAAAAAATGCAACACCCACCATTTTAATCTGTAGGGCCTTTGCTTTAACATTATATATAGTGTTTGGGGGTTCAACGTAATTTTCTTGCAAAAAAAAAATATGTTTTCATGTAAACAAAAAGTGTCAGAAAGGGCTTTGTCTACAAGTGGTTAGAAGAGTGGGTGACGTGTGACATAGGCTTCTAAATGTTGTGCATAAAATGCCAGGACAGTTCAAACCCCCCCCCAAATGACCCCATTTTGGAAAGTAGACACCCCAAGCTATTTGATGAGAGCAATGTTGAGCCCATTAAATATTTTTTTTTTTTGTCCCAAGAGATTGAATAATGAAAAAAAAAAAATATATATATTTTTTTTACAAAAAGTTGTCACTAAATGATATATTGCTCAAACATGTCATGGGCATATGTAGAAATACACCCCAAAATACATTCTGTTGCTTCTCCTGAGTACGGGATACCACATGTGTGGGACTTTTTGGGAGCCTAGCTGCGTACGGAACCCCAAAAACCAATCACCGCCTTCAGGCTTTCTAAGGGTGTAATTTTTTTATTTCACTGCCAATCACAGTTTCGGAGGCCATGGAATGCCCAGATGGCATAAAACCCCCAAAAATGACCCCATTTTGGAAAGTAGACACCCCAAGCTATTTGCTGAGAGGTATTGTGAGTATTTTGCAGATGTCGCTTTTTGTCACAAAGTTTTGAAAATTGAAAAAAGAAAAAAAAATTTTTTTTTTCTTTACTTTCTTCATTTTCAAAAACAAATGAGAGCTGTAAAATACTCACCATGCCTCTCAACAAATAGCTTGGGGTGTCTACTTTCCAAAATGGGGTCATTTGGGGGGTTTTGTGCTATTTTGGCATTTTATGGCCTTCGAAACTGTGATAGGTAGTGAGGAGTGAAATCAAAAATTTGCACCCTTAGAAATCCTGAAGGCGGTGCTTGGGTTTCGGGGCCCCGTACGCGGCTAGGCTCCCAAAAAGTCCCACACATGTGGTATCCCCATACTCAGGAGAAGCAGCAAAATGTATTTTGGGGTGCAATTCCACATATAACTATGGCATGTGTGAGCAATATATCATTTAGTGACAACTTTTTTAAAAAAAAAAAAAATCTTTTTTATTTTTGTCTTTATTCAATCACTTGGGACTAAAAAAAAAAAAAATATTCAATGGGCTCAACATGCCTCTCAGCAAATAGCTTGGGGTGTCTACTTTCCAAAATGGGGTCATTTGGGGGGTTTTGTACTTCTCTGCCATTTTAGCACCTCAAGAAATGAAATAGGCAGTCATAAATTAAAAGCGGTGTAAATTCCAGAAAATGTACTCTAGTTTGTAGACGCTATAACTTTTGCGCAAACCAATAAATATACGCTTATTGGCATTTTTTTTTACTAAAGACATGTGGCTGAATACATTTTGGCCCAAATGTTTGACTAAAATTGAGTTTATTCGATTTTTTTTTTTATAACAAAAAGTAGAAAATCTCTTTTTTTTTTCAAAATTTTCGCTCTTTTTCCGTTTATATCGCAAAAAATAAAAATCACAGAGGCAATCAAATACCATCAAAAGAAAGCTCTATTTGTGGAAGAAAAGGACGCAAATTTCGTTTGGTTACAAAATTGCATGACCGCGCAATTACCAGTTAAAGTAGTGCAGTGCGAAATTGAAAAAAGACCTCTGGTCCTTTGGCTGCCAAATGGTCCGGGGCTGAAGTGGTTAAATCAATTTTTCCTTGTTTTAATCACTCTAAAACGTCTCCCAGATGGCAAACATTCAAAGAAATGACAACCAGGATGAATCTGGTCTCTGACTATTTTTCCTGCTCTACAAGGCAACAAGTCTCAAATATTTTTTCTCGAGAAACAAGTTCACACCCTACAATTTCCTGCACTGTTTGAACCACTCTCTTTAGAGCATTTTTATCTGCCTGCGTACAACTAGGATATCAAACTAAAATAGAATGATGAGGGGGGAAATTGTTCCAATTCCTATTTAACAAAGTCATTATGCACTACATCATGCATGATACCTGTGATGCTATTAAGAGCTTGCAGAAAGGTATTTAAATGCCAAAGTCAACAGATAAACGGTGGATGGAAATCAGCAATGAATTTGAAAGGAACAGCAACTTTCCCCACTGTACTGGAAAGTTTGACAGCAAGCACATTCGCATTCAAGAGCCTTCAAATAGTGCCTTTGAATTTTAAAACTACTAGGAATGTTTCACCTTTGTGCTGATAGCCATTGCAGATAGCAGTTATAATTTTTTTTCTATACAACTTTGATGCCTATGGTAGCATAGCTAACTCCCATTTTTTTTTAGAAAATATCCTATTTAAAAGAGTATAATGTAAGGAAAATATAACTGTCCAATCACAAACCTTTTGCTTTAAAATAGTGATCACTTGGTGATCACTGTCAATGCCAATAACTAAGCTTTTTCCCAAAAAAAGGCCTGGATATAAAAAGGAGGCTTTTCAATTATGATCTGACATGGGCTTGGCTATTTATGGAGTGCACCTTTTGTATACCTGTTATAAACTAGAAAATCTTTATAGGTTCTATTTAAATGGATCCAAGGAAAATCAACAAAATTGTCAAGAGTTTTTGTGCTCTCCACAATTTTGTTCACCAAAGGGATAAAGGAAAATTTATTATCAAATACTTACCGTAATTTTCCTTTCCTGATGGACTCCATGGCAGCCTACGTGTGGGTTAACCCCGCCTCCTCTCCAATGCTATAGGACCCCATTACCATAAAAGAGTACTCACCACTCCATGCTGTGTTCCGTAACTAGCCTACTCACATGACTCATGGGTGGGAACTCCGTCTGCCATGGAGTCCATCAGGAAAGGAAAATTACGGTAAGTATTTGATAATAAATTTTCCTTTTTCCTGACAGACTCCATGGCAGCCTACGTGTGGGAAATAACTAGCCGACCACACGGGTGGGTATGCTTTAAACAGAAAATATTTAATTTGGTCTATCAGCCGATAGAATTTTCAAACCAAAATTAACAGAGGATAAAGAAGCAGGTTCAACGCAATAGTGTGACATAAAGGTATTAATAGAAGCCCAAGAAGCTGCCTTGCAAATTGTCTCAGGAGCCACGTGTCGGGCCGCTGCCCATGAAGTAGCCATTCCTCTAGTCGAATGCGCCGTCACCGCCACAGGAGGAGCCAAGCCCTTAGCCCTATAAGCCTGCTGTATCGTTCTCACAATCCAAGCTGCAAGAGTCCTAGTTGAAGCTTTGTTCCCCTTGTTGTTGCCGGAGTGCAATATGAAAAGATGATCTGACCGCCTGAAGGCGGAGGTAATGCGAAGGTATTCTCTCAGTGCTTCCCCGACATCCAAAGGATGAATGTCATCAGATCCTGGCGATCTAAAGGTAGGTAGAACAATTTCCTGATTCTGATGGAATACCGAGGTTACCTTAGGATTGGATCCCAACATAGGAATGAGGACCACCCGGTCCGGAAAGAAAGTTAAAAAGGGTTCTTCAAAGCCCAGCGACCCGATTTCTGATACCCTCTTGGCCGAGGTGACCGCCACCAGAAAGGCAACTTTTTCCGAAAAGTCTCTAACGGAAAGCGGGGATGGCCCCGTCATACTCAGCCCAGAAATATAATCCAGGACCAGGGGAAGATCCCACTTAGGGAATCTCGGCTTCCTTTGGGGCTTGAGTCTTGAGGCCCCCCTAAAAAATTGACGAACCAACGGATGGATTGCCCAGGAGGTACCGGAGAAGGCTGACAAAGCTGAAACTTGCACCCTGAGAGAGCCTACGGATAAGGGAAGGTCAAGGCCAGTCTGTAGGAAACCGAGGATATCTTGGACACCTGGATGTTCAAAGGACCTCTCCGTAGATACACAAAAACTCACAAATCTGGACCAGATCCTGCCATATACCTTATTCGTACTTGATCTCCTGGAACTCAATAAGGTGGAAATCACACTAGAAGCGCATCCGATGGATTCTAGCCTCTTCCTTTCAAGAACCAGACCATCAGTTTCAGTATTGCTGGACATGGGTGCAGTACCGCCCCCTGAGACAGAAGGTCCGTCCTGAGCGGAAGAGATACCGGCTCCCGTATACTCAGCTGAACTAGCAGAGGGAACCAAGGCCTGTTGGGCCAGTAAGGAGCGATCATCACTACTTCCACCGTCTCCATCTGGAGCCTCTGAAGAAATCTGAGAATCAGGGGAAGTGGCGGGAAGGCATAGGCCTTCCTGAATTTCCATTGGTCTGTCAATGCGTCTGTCCCCAGAGCTTGGCTGCAGCGGTTCCGCGTGTAGAACCTCTCTAATTTGAAGTTGCACGGGGAGGCAAAAAGGTCTACCTCTGGATCGACACCCAGCGACAGGATCCACTCGAAGGACTGAACGTGGAGGGACCACTCGTTGTTGTCCAACTGAGTGCGTGATAGAAAGTCCGCTTGCGTGTTCTGCACCCCTGGGAGAAAAACCGCGGAAATATTCACCAAGTTCTTCTGTGCCCATGACAGAATGGGTTCCACTTCCCGGAGAAGGGTAGAGCTCCTGGTGCCCCCTTGTCTCTTCACATAGGAGACCGCCGTGGTGTTGTCCATTCGCAACAGTACCGACTTCCCCTTCAAGATCTGGGAGAAGTGCTGGAGAGCGCACCAAGCTGCCCGAAGTTCCAGAATGTTCGATCCTAGGACAGGAAGACCTCTGTCCCACTTGCCCTGTGCAAGATCCGACCCGCAAAGGGCCCCCCAGCCGGTCCCGCTGGCATCGGTTGTCACCGTCACCCAAGAGATGGGAGCTATCGAGTGACAGTTCAGGAGATTCTTGTGTTGGAGCCACCAGAAGAGACTGTTCCTCATTGTTGATGTTATTCGTATCTTTTGGCTTTTGCTTCCCGACTTCCATTGTTTCAGAAAACCCGACTGGAACGGGCGTAGTCTCCACAGGGCCCACTTGACCATGGGTGTCGTGGAGACCATTGTCCCCACGATTTTGAGACACTGCGAGGCTCTCAGGTATTGTGTATGAAGGGCTTGAGAAACCCTTTCCCGGATGACCGGAATCTTTTCCACCGGTAACGAGATTGTACTTCGCACGGTGTCGAACTGGGCACCCAGATAAATTAGCCGTTGGGTTGGCACTAGCTGGCTTTTTTCCATGTTTAGGAGCCAACCGAAGCTGGTTAATGTGGACATCACCTGCTTGAGATGAACTAACAGCTGCTCTTTGTTTTGCGACAGGACCAGCAGATCGTCTAAATAATGATACAGTCTTACCCCTTTCAGCCTGATCAGGGCCACCACTGCCAAGAGCACCTTTGAAAAGACTCGAGGGGAGGTCGTCAACCCGAAGGGGAGGCAGATAAACTGTAGATGGTCTTGATCGACATGAAATCTTAGAAACTTTTGGCAGCTTTCCTCTATTGGAACATGAAAATAAGCGTCCTTTAGGTCGATCGAGACCATCCAATCCCCTGGTTGGATGGCTTGTTGTATAGTTAGAAGAGTCTCCATCTTGAATTTCCCGTATTGTATATACCGATTTAAGTATGTCAGATCTATCACTGGTCGCCATGATCCGCTTTTCTTCTGTACTAAGAAGAGGGGAGAGTAGACCCCTTGAAAACGCTCTTCTTCTGGCACCCGGACCACCGCCCCCTGGGCTTTTAACAGCTCCACGTATGAGAGTAGAACTTGTCTCTGGTCCTCCGACCGAGGAAGTTGGGTAGACACGAACCTGGGAGGGGGAATGCTGGAGAAGGTCCACCTGTGCCCTGACGAGACCGTCTTGATGACCCAATAATCCGAGATCGAGGCCACCCAGACGTGCCGGAAGAGGGATAGACGGGCCCCCACCCGACCCGCCTGGGCGGGCACGATCTCAGAAGGATTTGGGTGGCTCACGTCCACCAGACGACTGGTTCTTGGTGGACTTGCGAAAGGAACTCTGTCCCCTGTTCCAATTCCTTCTGAAGTCCCTTCCTGGTTTGTAGGAGCGTACCTCCCTCGAGCGCTCAGGGCTTTGTCTCTTGAATTGAGGCTTCTTCCGCCCGAGCAGTCTTCTGTCCTGGGGAAGGAACCCCGACTTACCGCCTGTCGCCCGCGTTATGGCATCATCCAACTTGTTACCGAATAACGTAGATCCCTCGAAGGGGATTTTGCACCAGGCTTGTTTGGAAACAGGATCGGCGAGCCAAGGACGTAGCCATAAGGCGCGCTTAGCCGTGACTGATGACAGCATAATGCGTGCCAACAGACGAATTAAGTCGATGGAAGCCTCCCCCAGAAAAACTGCTGCGAGTTTTAGTTCTGCTGCTGCTGAACTCCTGGCCAGTTCGGCCGATACGCTATTCAGGAAGGAGTCCACATTTTCAGTCCATGCCTCCATGGCCTTGGACATAGCCGCTAGGGCTAAGACGGGCTTACAGGCCATTCCAGCCAGACCGTAGATCCTTTTGAGGTCCTGGTCGATCTTCCTCTCCAGACCATCTTTAAAGGAAACCGAGTCCTCCATCGGGAGAGTGACATGCTTGGCCAAGCGCATCAGCGCTGCATCCACCAGCGGAGCGTTCTCCAGATGCTTCACCTCTTCCGTCTTAAAGGGGTACAGCCTGGAAGTCTTGGTAGTCATGGAGGATTTCCTATCCACCCTGCTCCACTCTTCCTCTATCACATCCTTTAATTCTGTGAGTAAAGGGAAGTTTGGCCGCTCTTTACCCAGCTGCTTGAAAAACTTCTTCTGTTTGGCCGGGGGAGTAGACGCTTCTTCCCACTTGAGGGCTTCTTTAACTGCCTTAATCAGTGGTGAGACCATGGCGAAATCAAAGCCCCCGATCTCTTCGTCCGGGAATTCTTCTCCCGAGGACTCACCAGAAGCCTCGTAGGGCTGGGACGTACCCGGATCGTCACGGGATTCATCAGCCTGAGGACCAGACGCCGTCGTTGACTGGCTCAACGTGTGAGGGGCCACCATGTCCTTAAGCGACTGCTGTACAACACGTTTCACCAGGGACTCCATGCGCTGGTTTTCCGTGTCTTTCTCCCCGACCGCCTTGGCAAAACACCTGTCACATAATGACTTGTCATCCGGGACCCGTGTCCTACAGCCCCAGCACGTTCTGTACTTTGGGCGTTCATCATGGCGGTGGGAGCGGTGTCTGGAGGAGGAATGAGAACTTCTCCTCTGATGATGAGACCCATGCGAGGATCCTTGCTTAGATCTAGACGATTGTTTTTGTTGTTGTTGTGGCCTGGCAAGGTCCCTATCCTGCGAATCTGGTCTGGAAGGGCTGAAGCACAAACAGGGTAGGGGAGAAAAATATTGGCATCAGAGAAATGCAAACAAGCAATGCAGTTGTACCTCAACCCCTCCCTTACCAGCACATACCTAGTGCGTAAGGGCTGGCCACTAAAAAGGCGGTGAATTGTCCATGACCTGTGGACGACGGGCGTCACAATATGAATACTGCAGTCTGTAAGAGAAAAATACCCTAAGCAACAAACCGGCCAAAAAGAACTAGCAAGGACAATGCGTGCCAACTCTGATTTTTTTTTTTTTTTTTTTTAAAACATATTACTACATGCATATATATATACCCGTATAAAAGCATAAGACGGTATTGTGCCATTACATTTGGAAGAAAATAACCCCCAAAGAATATATTCACAATTTTAAATACATGCATATACCTTTAAAAGAAACTTTTTTTTTTTTTTTTTTAAATACACTCAGAGTAACAAGCACTGACCTTGTAGTAGTTTGCCTGGGCTGGGGAACGGGCTTGCTGCTTCCACTCTCCTGGAAACCCAGATAGGACTGCAGCAGCAGCCCAGAATTTAAATTCCCCGCCCGTGACGTCACCGCTCCTCCCCGCACACCTGTGCCGAGGGAAAACCATACTGCGCATGCGCGACCGTCAGGCCGCGCACGCGCGAACCAGGCCTCGCTTTCGCCGGAG
This sequence comes from Lithobates sylvaticus, assembly GCA_028564925.1. NCBI lineage: Eukaryota > Metazoa > Chordata > Amphibia > Anura > Ranidae > Lithobates > Lithobates sylvaticus. Next base: position 350,551,730 of record CM053026.1, on the reverse strand, counting down.
GCTGGTGCGCATGCGCAGACCGCCGAGGCGGCCAGGAACCCGGAAATCATACGGCGAGCTGGAACGCAGGAGCGCTCCAGCCGCCATCCAGGGGGGGAGTACACTAGACACCAGGGACAATACACACAACAAATAATACTGCCATGGAGAATAACGGTGCAGACCTTGCCAGCCGCCGATGCCATCCGTCCAGCGTCCCTGCGACCACCAGCATACCGAGGCAACACCACCCCGTTCTGGGGGGAGAAGGACATCCAGCCTCAAAAGCTTACTCGCCCGCCCATGGCTGAGCACAGAGCTTTGCACCGCACAGGTATGCTTCTTCAGAAACGAAAAATCCGAAATCCTACCGGACGCGAACGAAATGTGAAGGTCCATAGGAGGAGGACAAAAAAGGAACACAGCATGGAGTGGTGAGTACTCTTTTATGGTAATGGGGTCCTATAGCATTGGAGAGGAGGCGGGGTTAACCCACACGTAGGCTGCCATGGAGTCTGTCAGGAAAGATACAATTATGAGCACTCCCCTGTCCATGACCTGGAGGATGTTTCCTACCCAACTGTATGAAGCACTTTTAAGGCTTCAGAGTTTAGGGAGAATTTTCCAATTTACTTTCAAATGAAGTAGTACATTCATGCCAATGTTCCAAATTTGAGATACCCACCCCCAGATTTTTATTTTGCTACCTTTTATCACATCTGGAAATCTTTAATTATTAAAACAGAACTGGTGCAGTAAAAAATGTATGTTTTTATTTTCATCAACAAAAAATGCTTTGTAAATTCTGCTCTCCCAATTGGATTGTGGGGTTGTATTTCCCCTCGTAACATGGTTCTTCACTATGTAGTGTTACTGAAATGGAAGTAGTGTTCATTTTGAATACCCAATCGTGTTTGAGGGAAATTTTCAAAAAACATAAGATTAGATGTTTATAGTGAACACAGCTGTTCACAATTTTTTCTTCACATAGCAAGGGGATGGCGATGCATAGAAAAGAGATGAGGAGAGGGGGAGGTGTTTAATGATCATAACACACTTACATGTCCTGGATGACAATGCGTTACCGGGAGGATAACCAGGTGAAAATAAGGTGAAAATAAGGCACAAAAGCCTTTAAAGGCAAACTAATGCAAACACAAAGTCTTTTGTTGTCATTTAAACTATGTAACTAAGCAAATATGTTGTTTTATTATTTTTGCGTGGTATACAGTGCCTTGCAAAAGTATTCACCCCCATTGGCTTTTTACCTATTTTGTTACATTACAGCCTTTAGTTCAATGATATTCTTGAGCAAAACCTGTATCACTCTGTGTGTGATTTGAGGCTAGGATGGAGGTTCACCTTCCAGCAGGACAATGACCCCAAACACACTGCTAAAGCAACACTTGAGTGGTTTAAGGGGAAATATGTAAATGTGTTGGAATGGCCTAGCCAAAGCCCAGACCTCAATCAAATAGAAAATCTGTGGTCAGACTTAAAGATTGCTGTTCACAAGTGCAAACCATCCAACTTGAAGGAGCTGGAGCAGTTTTGCAAGGAGGAATGGGCAAAAATCCCAGTGGTAAGATGTGGCAAGCTCATAAAGACTTATCCAAAGTGACTTAAAGCTGTGATAGACGCAAAAGGAGGCTCTAAAAAGTATTGACTTTAGGGGGGTGAATAGTTATGCACATTGACTTTTTTTGTTATTTTGTCTTATTTGTGGTTTGCTTCACAATAAAAAAAAAAAAACATCTTCAAAGTTGTGGGCATTTTCTGTAAATTAAATGATGCAAGTCCTTAAACAATACATGTTAATTCCAGCTTGTGAGGCAACAAAACACGAAAAAATGCCAAGGGGGTGAATACTTTTGCAAGGCATTGTAGGATTTCAACCTCAAACCAAACACATACACCAATTATATGTATTTATCCAAACTGACATAAAGAATGGCTGCATAATAAAATTATGTACCAGTGCAAAATTGCCCCAAAAAAAGTTTTATTTCAAGAATATGCAATTGTGGTGAAATTTTCCTAATTGCTCCCTTTTTGGCCATATGCTTTTACAGCAGATCTACAAGTGTTTTTAGAACATTTACACAAGGAAAAACAAGATAAAATCATGTCATAAATGGCCAGTGATGTTGTCCTCTCTTTCTTGTTCTTCTTTAGACTTATAGGGGGTTATTTACTAAAGGCAAATGCACTTTGCACTGCAAGTGCACTTGAAAGTAAAGTCGCTGTTGATCCGAGGGGGACAGGCAAGGAAAATAAAAAACAGCATTTTAACTTGCACATGATTGAATGATCAAATCAGCAGAGCTTCCCCTCATTTCAGATCTACCCCTTAGATTTAGAGCAACTGCACTGCAAGTGCACTTTCAAGTGCACTTTCAAGTGCACTTGCAGTGCACTTGAAGTGCAAAGTGGATTTGCCTTACGTAAATAACCCCCATAGAGTTGCACTCTCATCACTCACAACAGTCTTTAACAGTCTTTATGTCTGACGATGCTTGCTATGTATCATTTTTTTTGGGGGGGGGGGGGGTTGTACACTGGATGTTTCTCAGCCTTTTTCACTCTGGATTGCTCACTGATGCTTGAGATTGAAAATCCTCTGCATCTTCCTCCTCCACATCTAATTCATCTTCTGTATTGAAGACATGCATACTATCTTCACTTTCAGAAATGTTTGCCAATGTTGTAAAGATTATAAAATGCATTTTTTTGGTTAATGCCATGGGGCTGATTTACTAAAGGCAAATATACTATAAACTTTTGAAAGTGCAGTTGCACTCTGCAAGTACAGGTGCTCCAAGGCTTAGTAAAAGGGGTAAAGCTTCACTGTACAAAAAATACCCAATCACATTCAAGGAAAATGGAACAAAAAAAAACAGCATTTTTGCCTGCACGTGATTGTATGATGGTTATCAGCAGAGCTCTCCATCATTTACCAAGAGCTGGAGCAACTGCACTTGCAAAAGTGCACAGTCTATTTGCTTTTAGTAAATCAACCCTAATGTGTCTGTTTTTTTATATCACTTCCTGTCCTTACAGGAAGTGAAATAAAATCTCCCCGGTAGTAATCGAGACAGTGATAAAACACAGCATATGCTAAAACAAAATGGTAAAACACTTGGCTGTTGTTTCCATGACAGACTTCAAAAATTGCAACTCCTCAAAGTCATGCTCTCACTTTTAGTGCCTTCATTTTCAGTGACTGCTAATAACCACTTAGCTATTTGGCAGTCACATTAAGATCCCTTTTAAATTGGTCTCTTCATCTTCCATCTTCCATTTGGATTTTACACTGTTTACTGAACAAAATAAATTTTTTTTTTATTAAAAATTTATATGCAAATACATTTTTAGTTATATGAAAATAAGTGCTGGAGTCCATACACAGAGTTTATTTATTAAAAAATAAAGAGGTCCAGTTTACAGTAGAAAGCTAAAAGGTTCTAGCTTAAAAAGCCTCACTCACTGCTAGTCTGTTGTCAATAGAGATCTCATTTATAAGTTGCTCGGTCACTTCAGGAATGGGCGTTGAATACCAAAACAACCTCAGCTGTGTGTAATTAGCTTTCATCCTGTGCAACTCAGCAGCTTATATTACCAAAAAGAGATCAAATACAAAAAAATAAACATTTACGCACATCTTAAAAAGATACATAATAGCTACAAAAATTGAATAACTATTGCTACCACTGTTATATTCAAACAGGGATAGATAATCCACTAAAATGCAAAGATCATCACTCTTCCTATGGATATACATCGATCAGCAATAATAGTTTGACAACCCTTCTAATATTAAGTAGGTCCACTTTTTGTCACCAAAACAGCCCTGACCCATCGAGGAATGGATGCCACTAGAACCCTGCAGGTAATCTGTGGTTTCTGGCACCAAACCTTCAGCAGCATACCCTTTAACTCCTGTAAGTTGTGAGGTGGGGCTTCCATGGATCAGACTTGTTTTTCCATGACATCCCACAGATGCTCAATTTTATTGGGATATGGAGAATTTGGAGGCCAAATAAACACCTCAAACTCGTTGTTGTGTTCCTCAAACCATTCTTGAACCACTTTTGCTGTGTACCAGGGCACATTATCCAGCTGAAAAAAGGACGCTGCCATCAGATAATACTGTTTCCATGAAGGAGAGTACTTGGTCAGCAACAATGTTTAGGTAGATGGTATGTATCAAGTAAATGGCAGGGCCCAAGATTTTCCAGCAGAACATTGCTCAAAGCATCACACTGTCTCTGCTAGCTTGCCTTATTCCCATATTGCATCCTGGTGCCATCTCTTAACCAGGTAAGCGATGCACATACACCCGTTAAACCATATAATGTAAAAGAAAATGTGATTTATCAGACCAGGCTACCTTCTTTCATTGCCCTATGGTAAAGTTCTGACATTCACACGCCCATTGTAGGCTGTGGACACGGGTCAGCAAGACCTGACCAGTCTGTGGCATTGCACAACAAACTGCGATGCTCAATTTTTCTGCTTTCAACACAACAACTTCAGGGACAAAATGTTAACTTGCTGCCTAATATATCCCATCCATTTTCAGATGCCCCTGTAATTAGATAATTAATATAGGTCACATAACCTGTGGTCATAAAGTTATGCTGTATGAAGTGACTGAGCAGATTACAGATCTCTATTGACAACAGACTAGCTATGAGTAAGGTTTTGTAGGCTGAAATGCATTTGATTTATGCTATAAACTGGACCACTTTGTTTTTATTAAAAAAAACTCTGTGGTTACATAAACTCTGATTTATAGGATCCCAGCTGTGAGACCACCACCTTCTGCGTGACAAAAATAGTCAGGGAATAGAGCTATATTAACTTGTTTTGGTGAGACTTCTTATCTATATAGATGTAGTTTTACAGATCAGCGCTGCAGCCTATTTCCTGTGGCCTGATGGAGGTAGGTCACTGTAGCCACACATGGAATCTAAATTCGTCCCTGCGGAACCAGCCAAATTTTGATTCATGTATGGCCAGCTTTATACTTACACTTTAAGCAGAAACTTTAAGATCTCTGGGCTAGTTACTGCATTTGTTCCCGGAACAGCCATATCAAGTAAGCCCTTGTACTTGGAACCACTGCAAAGCCCAAGCAAAGTGTTATTGAGCCTTAAACCATGACCCTCCACAGGTTTTCTTCACCAACATGTAGGCAGATTCAGTCTATTTTCTGCAGGTGGTGCTCATCCGCAGCAACAATGGTGGAGAAGGTAGTTGAGAGGAACCTAGTTCCTCTATGGTTTCCTTGGTTACAGAGAGGCAGCATCCAATTGGATGCTGGCACCCCATGTGACTTTGGCAGCCATCTTGGGTCAGGCAGGGTCTATTTAGGACCCTGGCTCCTGTGTTTGCATTTCGCTTTTGGCTAGAGTAAGGACAGGTTACCCATCTGGCAGGTACAGTGCTTAGCGCCAGGGAAAGGTTCAGGAGGCGTAGGGAATGCACAGGGACACACCATCCTCCTGGAAGCCTCCGCAGTTGGGTACAGACTAGCCAGGTCGCATTCCACCCCTCAAAACAGAGGCTGTCAGTACACCAGAGGTCTATTTCTACTGACACACTGTACACAATGTTATATGCTTTGAGTTCTCTTGGACTGGAGTGTTTTCTGCTGCCATACCATGCTGCACCTACCCGCAAGCATGACCATTTCTTATCTTCTTAGCAGCTCCCTAGTCACCACTATGAGCAGCAATGCTGTATGGATAATGTTGCAGGAAAATTATTTGTATCATACCTTTTTTCTCTTTGACTGTTTGGCTACAGTTCACAAATAACAACTTAGACAAGATGTATCTAGGAGAGATCGTAGTGCTCTATGACCCATCACAAGCAGAGTATGGCACGTACATGTATCTCAGGACAGACCAAAAAAGTATTCTATCTTTATTTTTCTAGTCCAGCAAATTTAAAGCTGGTACTGTATATAACAAGATGCCATGGTCAAACTCACGTTTATTTTTGTACAGCTACTAGAAATGACTGCAGCTTTTATACAAATGCAGCCAACAGCCTTTCCACATGTAGTTTATGCAGATCCAAAAACATATTGGCTGGCACCCTTTCAAAAGTATAGGTGGTAAGATCATTAAATGCTACACTTTATCAACTGTAAAGACAATGCAAATAGTTTAAGGTTCTGTGGAATAAGCTGTCATTTTAAATGTCATTAAAATAAACAAAAATTAAAAATCTCTTTTTACTGTTAAATTATAACAAGGATGTAGTCTTACTTGAGGTCAGAATTCGTCATTAGGAGACATATTACAATATATGTCTTTAAAAAATAGGCCAAGCTATTAACCATATTGTCATATGGTATGGTTCAGCTAAAAATGTCATGACAAATTCCTAGGCTGTACAATGAATAGGAAATCTATATATAAAAAAAAAAAATTAACTAGGACTGCAAAGGTGATTTTATTGCCTTGCTACTGAGAGAATAGCAGTCAAAACAGTTACTTATCCACCCCTCCCCATACCCCATATGGCTGCAAGATTTCAGGAGGAAACATGTGCTGTGCTCTGTTTAGGAAAACCATAATTTATTTTTAAGTTAATCAAAGGTTTATACTGTAAAAACGTATATACAATACAAGTTTAAAAACATATAAACATGAAACAACTGCCCGAGACCTTACATTTTTCTTTAATCCATAGTAGATCTATTATTTGTACAACAACCAACCTTGTTAAATTCTAGACATCTGTGTATTATAGACAAAGTAACAACTTCAGCAGTCACTTTGTATTCAGAATGTATGTGGAATATAGGATGCACAATTTTTGACATGAATCCCAACCACGGAGCATGAAACGAAATTACAGGGTGGTCTTGTCAGGGTTACAGCTACTTTGCATTACGTAGCTTGATAAATATTCATTTATTTTGATTTTGATGGAATTCATTGTATTTACAAGCTTTCTTGTCATATGCGATTTGTAATGTCCTCTTCTACTAGTCATGCTCATCAAGTGTTATCCTTTAATTTCCTGACTGCAATCAATATAGCAAACATCTCTTTTACCTATTAGTCATGGACTAAATCTGTAAAATAGAAATATGCCACTTTGGCTCATTATTTATATTATCTCCACGGAACTGTCAATTTTTAACAGTCCTGTAGTGTTCCATTTTGGTCTTTACTTACACCCAAAAAGCATGTTCCCCTGCAGCTAGGCATAAAAATGTCCAATAAAAAAGAAAATAAATTGGCTCTAAACGTGCCAGGAATCCACTATGCTTGCTGATATGCTTGACCGACTTCCTTACGTATGCTTTGCCATGATTTGTAAATTGTAGTTGTGAACTGATGTTTTGCAGGTACTTTTATTGTATTCTCTGAGCAGAATTCACAGGAGTCTACAAGGATTTCCCCATGTGTTGGAATGCCACTAATTTAATCTGCAGGATGTTATTGTTTAGACATTTCTATTACTTAGCTCATTTTTAGATGTAAAAGGATTTTCTCTTTGCCAAAGATTGTTCGCTAGCATGGCGAAAAGCTATATTTTCACATATTGTACATGTTAGCTTACCTTTCTTCTAATACATTCCCTATTCATGATTTATTATTTTTCCTGTTTTCCTGTTTCTATTATATGATGACCTTAACTGGCTGCTATAATTATTACTAAATAATTTTGGCCACAGATTTGAGTGGATTTTTGGCATATTCAAAAATATTATCCAATTGTTATTAAACATGACTTTTATTAAATTACATATTAGCGGAAAGTCAAAGTACAAAAACACACCATTTATGCATAGGAATCAAAATACTTCAAACATGAAATGGAACACTAATTATATAGTCTGTAACATTTCAAAAAGCTGCACTAGTAAATATTTACGTAGCTTTGAAAATCATAATATGAATACCAACTTTAATGTAATTTAAAAAGAAACAATGGCATGGAAAAATACCCATAGTAGCCATTGGGTTTGACCTTCGTAAAGTCCCATTGTTAAGGCTGGATTAGCACCTATAATTTTGACATTTCAATCAAATGCCCTAATAATGCATGCTGATGGATAAAAAAAAAAAAAAACAGTAATTTTTTTTAACCATTGCATGCCAACACATTGTATATTTGTGAAATAGCACCATAAAACCAATAGAAAACCTCTAAACATATGTTAACTTTTGTTATAGCATATAAAAATGCATAGGTATGAATGGACCCCTAATTGTGAACTCTAGCCAGTGGCTATAAGTTACTTCATTGAATGAGCTCTTACAGACAAGTGATAAAATAGGGTGCTCAGTGTCTAATGCATGACATGTGTAGCCAAATGAGGCAATAAAAATACAATGTGGGCAAAGCGTTCACTTACCTGTGTGTTGCACTAAATTGAGTCTTACTCTGCAATGATTGAAGAGTAAGCATCAGGGTGTCCAGCAAGGATGGATCATATAACATGAGCTACTACCTTATAGTAGCATCTGGAGCTCATGTACACAGAGCATAAAAGCTAATTAAATTGCAATGTTTAATTAAGCAAGTCCTACATAACCACATGTATTGCCAGATGATATGCGATGTTCACCTCCCAATTCACAATTTGTTAGCAGAGGCCCTAATAAGTTAAATTCCTGCCACATGAACAATTTTACCACAGCGCAAACCAGGTGCACAAAGCACACTTGACATTATCTTTAGTTCAAAATAAATTGTCTTCTCTACATTTTTTGATTATCATGCGCAACACCTGAGATCAGTCAAACTAAGAATTGCATAATGTGAGGACAGCCATGGTAGCACTCAGTAAGATATCTGAATTACATGTAAGGAAACTACTGTTATCACATGAGGTTTCATAGAAATACAGTAAAGCCCCATACACACGGTCGGACAATCCGCGGACCAGGTCGGTCGGATCCTGTCCGTCATACTTTGTCTGATGTTGGTTTTGCGTACACACGGTCGGACAAAGTTGTCGGAAAATCCGATCATTCTGAACGTGGTGACGTTTGTTGCCTACGACGGGACTACGTAGAGGCTAGTAGCCAATAGCTTTGGTCTTGTAATGTGATGTGAGCATGCGTAGCACTTTGTCCGGTCGGACAACCGTACACACGATCGGATTTGGTGTGATCGGACCGTGTTGTCGGCAAATCTTTCCAGCAGGAGATAAGACTTTGTCCGTCGGACAATCCGACGTACACTGTCCGATGGTGCATACACACGGTCTGATTTTTCAACAACATTGTCCGATCGGACAGAATCCATGAAAAAGTCTGACCGTGTGTATGGGGCTTGAGAAGCATTGGGCCATGGATGGTGTTGCCCAAGTTGTGATCCACACTTGGTTGATATGGGTGTTCATCAGCTTTCATATATTGGAGGTAGTTCAATAAAGCAATAATGACACTTTTCTGGTAGTAAAGCCACCTTAAACATTGCCTGTGCTTAAATCATGAAAGCTTTGCACAGATTTCAGTACCAGTACTAACACATGTGCCAGACTTAGATAGTTCTTACTCCTGCCATGTTTAGAATATTATTGCCAGTTCGGAGATAAGAACACTGGCAGTAACTAAAACCAACTCTTGAGTTGGGGGTAGAAGTACGCTAGTGCTCAGAGAGGGGAATTTTGTGCTGGGATACTTTCATGAATATGACAGCTTCCCACACAGGGTTCCTTGGTTGCTATGAAGACACCTCCGTCATAGCAACTCAAGACTCCCATGGAGAGAGGGATCAGGTAGTGTTACAGAACTTTTAGAAAGAAGTTTCAGTAGCAGGGATCAGTATGAGGTGCGGACATTTAAATACCCCTCATGCAGTAGCAGATTGACAGCAGCAGGGCTACCATTGGAGGGTGCTAATCATCTGCTGGAGGGCAGGGGAAAATGTGCTGTCAGTCAGCTGAGTGACAATACCCGGATTTAAATGTAGAGGTGCCTGAGTGGCAGTGGTAGCCCAGGCCAGTGACACATCCTGGATAGAAAGGGCTCTGCTGTTTATTTTGCTTTCTTGTTGTTACTCTCTGCCCCCCCCCTTTCACATCCCACACAGAACATGTACAGATCCCTCACCTACAAGTGCAGCCACTAGTTGAGTTTCCACTGGAACCCCTTCCTGTAAGCCAAAGGCTCCAGCACTGGGTAGTCACTGTTGGATGACATCATGGTCCAAGCATGACCATGGCCATATTTTGGTAATGAGAACATCCAAAATCCCCATCCATTTGTTTACTTTCAACAAGGGAATATCCCAGCTGCTAGCTAAATGGGGCTGGAGATGATGTATCAGTTGCTAGTACACTGTCAATAGTACAGCTGACTGTGTCCTAGTAGCAAGGAGCCTGCAATGACATTGCATTGTGGTGTGGAGGAGCGATGACAATTCTAAAGAATTTCTAAGACACTCTTTATGAATTACCAAATTTTTTTCTAGACTTTTAGGAATCAATGATCCTTGATGAAAAAAAGTTCCAAACTGGTTTCTAAATCTTGCTCCCATTCCTCCATTGAGTTGGATGTGGTCAATTCAGAGGTGCGATTCAAAGTTGCCAAGAAGTGCATTGAGTGTAGCGATATAGTTCATAATTGGGCAGATGACACTTCTCCTGAATGACTTGTTTCGACAAAACCCCTCTATGGTCACAGAAATCTGCTATTTATATCAAACACTTGTTAGTCCACCATGCAAAATTTTGGGGATGAAGACCCGGGGTAAATGGGTGATTGCCAAACAGCTGAGCCAATGGGGTGTGTAGGTATTTAAATCCATGCAAGGCCAACAGCCTGTCCCATAGATGTAAGGAAAATGATAAAGTTGGGCATAGCATTACCGGTCTATCTTTCCCCTTCATCCACATTAAGTGGCTAATTTCTTTATTGGGGTATAGGGAAGACTCTAATGACATCCAGAGTGGCCTGGACTGCTGTGCATGGAATCGGGTCAACTGGGCCAGCTGCGCAGCATTATAGTATTTAATCAAGTCAGGTACTCCCAGACCTCCCCTTTTGATGTGTACAATGTTCGCCTATTCCCCTGGGTCTTTTATCTCCCCGTATAAATTTCAACAATTTGAAACTTCCACAAATCAGACATACCTGTAACTATTGATATCGGAAGGGTTCTAAATAAGTATAAAACTTTAGGCAAAATGGTCATTTTGACAAAGTATAATCGACATAACCATGAAGGGGGATTATTTGACCATCTTTCGAGATTCTCCAAAAAATTTCTAAACATGGGAAGGTAATTTCGTCTATAAAGTGTGGGAAGGGAGGGGGTCAAAAAGATACCTAAATACGGAAGGGCCTCAGGTTGCCAGTTAAAGGGAAATGAGCTTTGCAAAGCTCGGACTATGTGTGTTTGTAAAGATATGTTCAGTGCTTGGGATTTGGAATGGTTCACTCTCAAGCCTGTGATAGAAGTAAATTGTCGTAGTACCAGATGCAAATTGGGTAATGAGGTGACCAGGGAAGAAATAAGTAGCAGTATGTCATCTGCGAACAACGCACACTGCCTGTGTATCTGGATGACCCCGAAATTTGGAACCAATGGTTCCAACGCCATAATAAACAATTTGGGGGACATGGGGCAACCCTGTCCAGTTCCTCTGTGTATGTCTATATTTTGTGACTTATAGCCCTTGACTACGAAGCATGCCGTGGGTGCGCTATAGATCGTTTTGAGTGTTGTCAAAAATTTCAACCCAAACCTGTAGCGTTCTAAAGTGAAGAAGAGATAATCCCAAGACATGGAATCAAAGGCTTTGTGGAGATCGAGTGATAACAATAGCACCCCCCTCTTCCCCCTACAACAGCCTGAGTTCAGAGTAGATATCAATAATCCATCTGGTCTGATCTGGGGCTTGCCTATTGGGAACAAATCCTTCCTGGTCCGGATGGATATATTTAGATAAAAACTAGTTCATGCGACTAGCCAAAATCCTTGTCATTATTTTGAGGTTGGCATTAATTAATGATATTGGGCTGTAATTTGCACAGTCCCCTAGATCTGGAGGAGAGTTTTTTAAAAATATAAAAAGACAAATGATTTTTGAAATGACTGCCCATCACTAAAAATAAAATTAGTTTATTGTGGATTCCGATCTGTATCTCTCAATTTTGTGCTGTACCCAGAAAAGCCATTCAAGTCTGATTCAGATATATGCTAGCTGAGCACATTTGTGCCAAAAAAATTTCTTATGTTATAGCTTTCTTACTACTAGATAAGATAAGGTAAAAAAACATGATCAGGTAAATAAAAAACAACTCGGAAAGTATAAAACCTACATTCCAAATTTATGAAACTAAAACCTTTCCTTTGTAATCTAAACCACCAGGACCCTTTCCAATAGTCCCCAAAATAAATCCAATTTAATGTTTTCTGTATTTGTCCCTCAACATAAACATATGTTGAATAAAGAAAGTGAATAATCCATTAAACTCAGAATAGCACATTGTAAGCTTTCAGAACAAAGAAAACAGGGAATCCTATTGCCAATGTTCTCAAAAACTGTTTCTGCGTTGACAATTCTCTGTTGGAAGCCAACTGTCATATCAGGAGCAACCTTGACAAAAGACCTAAAACAGAGGTTACTGGTCCAACAATTCACTTTTCCTGTGTAGTGGTACATCAGAATGATTTTATCTGTGTAATCGAGAACCCAAAAGTGAATAATAAATCTGGATCCTGTTAAGCAACACACTATGAGGAATTACATGTTTGCCTCTACTCTTGGTGCGTTAAGCACGCAATTCCTATTATTAAAGCAAATGCTGCAGAGCTCAATAAAATTGACTCCTTTTATTTTCTTTGATATAGTGCTTATTCTGGAAGGTATGGCTTTTAACATGTTTTATTGCATTAAGGGTGAAATGCATAATTCTGTCTACAAGTATACTTTTAAATCCTGCTATATAATCATGGTCAAGACCTTTCTTTTTCTCTGCACAGCTAACATGATCATAAGAAAAGTATAATGCGGAAAAGAGAAAAACTATCTACACTGTACTTGTTTAAATCTGTATAATATTTGTGTTTCAGAAATAGTAAAAAGTGCTTACAGATACCTGTGGAAATGATGTCATATGCACATGATCAACATCAGATTTTGGTCTTGGAAACTCTTAACAGCTATTTTTTTCTTAACCCTATTTATTGCTCACAGCAAACAAAAGTACTAAAGGTTATCAAACCGCACTAATAAATGATTACTATGTAAACATTTCATCTATAAGCTGTAGCCTTATTGTAAATGCTGAATTTTATTCAGTTAAAATAACAAGCATGTTATACGTACCTGCTCTGTGTAATGTTTTTGCACAGAGCAGCTCAGATGCTCCTCTTCTTGGGTCGCCCAACTGGTGCTCCTTGGTCCCCCCCTTTAAGTGCCCCCATAGCGATGCTTGGGGGGGGATTCATGCATGCTCGCTACCTAGCGCCGCTCTGTGTGTCCATTGACAAACAATGTGTACAGAACACTTCCAGGTAGCCATATTGCATTTTACAAAAAAATTACAGCTCTGCATATTGAAAAGGAAAGGTAATTCAATTATAACATGACGTGTCGCAATTGTATACGCTATAATATTTTTTTTATTTGATAATTTTTTCCCCCACAAAAGTGCAGATACTCACTTTTGTGAGATTTTGTGCAGATGTCACTTGCCGACAACCAATCTTGCAAAATACATAATTACTTTGACATTAAATACCACGGCTATGGTCGCAGTTAAATGCTATAACCCCAATATGTTATTTTTCCTTAGGCGTCAGATAAAAGTGATCCCTGCGGCAGATTCGCTGTAGGATCACTTTTAAAGGCGGTGGGAGAGGTGCCCCCACCCCCCCTCCACTTCCCGGTGATTCCTGGGCCCGAGCCTGGGTGCCTGCATTGTCTTGCCATAGTGATAAGTGATGGCAAGATGGCCATCGCTCATCTCTATGCCCTTGGAGGAAAGGAGTGAAGTCATGAAGTCACTTCTGGTTCTTGGGCCATGTAAACATGTTTTTTTTTTCTTAAAGCAAAAGATCTATATATTCATCTTTTTCTTTTAAGGGTAGAGGAGAGATTTGAAGTCTTTTAACCACTTCCCGACCGGCGCGCAACGATGTACGTCAGCAGAATGGCACGGACAGGCAAAAGGGTGTATAGGTACGTCCCTTTAGGATTGCCGCCATGCCATCATGCGCCCGCCGGTCGGGACCCCCGTGAGTCCAGTTGCGGGTCCCGCGGACTCGATCACCGGAAGGCTGAACGGGGAGATGGGGAAGTAAACAGCATCTCCCCGTTCTGCCTAGAAACTAGTGACACTGATCTCTGCTCCCTGTGATTGGAGCAGAGATTAGTGTTCACTAAATCACAGCCAGCCCCCCCCACAGTTAGTAACACGCCCTAGGAACACTTAACCCCTACACTGCCACCTAGTGGTTGACCCCTTCACTGCCAGTGTCATTTACACAAGAATCGGTGCATTTAATGGCACTGATGGCTGTATAAATGACAATGGTCCCAAAATGTGTCAAAAATGTCGATGTGTCCGCCATAATGTAACAGTCACAATAAAAATCGCTGATCGCTGCCATTACTGTAAAAAAAAAACTATTAATAAAAATGCTATAAAACTATCCCCTATTTTGTAAATGCTATAACTTCTGTGCAAACCGAACAATAATCGCTTATTGCGATTTTTTTTACCAAAAATATGTAGAAGAATACATATCGGCCTAAACTGAGGAAAAAAAAGTTTTTTTATATATTTTTGGGGGATATTATTATAGCAAAATGTAAAAAATGATTTGTTTTTTTCAAAATTGTTGCTCTTTTTTTGTTTATAGTGCAAAAAATAAAAACCGCAGGGACGATCAAATACCACTAAAAGAAAGCTCTATTTGTGGGAAAGAAAGGACATCAATTTTGTTTGGGAGTCACGTCGCACGACCGCGCAATTGTCAGTTAAAGCGATGCAGTGCCGAATCGCAAAAAGCGGTCTGGTCTTAAGCCAGCAAAATGGTCCAGTCTGAAAGTGGTTAAAATAATCTGGTCATGCACTAGCACTAGATCAGGAGTTCCTAAATATTTGATTCCAAATACAGTTATTACAGTACTGGTATCCAATAAAAGAATGAATACCCAAATACCAGCAAAGCCAAATACAAAAACAATAGGAGCTATAACACACTACATGTGCTCATCACTTTTTATGTAAGCTTTATCCTTAAGTCCTATTCGCTTAATTGTTTAATAGGTTTTGAGAGAGGTGGTGTTGTCATGGGCAGACACATTTATTATGTTTTCATCCTATAGAAACACTCTCTGTGATACATTGGTGAAGATTTACTAAAGGCAAATAGTCTCCTTACTTTGTAAGGGAATTTGCCCCAGTGCTTAGTGAAGGTGGTGAAGTTTCACTTTGCAAAGAATCCCTAACCACATGCAAGGAAAGTAAAGTAGTAAAGTTAGCAGTTTAAACCAATTTACCAAATTCTGGTGCAAATTCCCTTGCAAAGTGCAACTTCCTTTGTTTTTTTTTCACATTTTTTTTTTCCACACAACTTCCTTTGTTAAGTGAACAGAATATTTGTCTTTAGTAAATCAACCCTTTTGACTTCATTGTTTATCGGCCACATATCAGATCGCAGTAGTGTACAATCTTAAACATAGATAAAGTCTGCTGTATCACTTGTTTGGACAAACAGGGGTATTTTTACAACACAGTTATGCGAAGGCTCATCAAAAACACATCTGTGATCCAATTTGGGTCCCAACCCACAGTTTAAGAAAAAATACTTGTCTAGATCAATGTATTGATTCAAATTGTTATGCATGCATCTGGTTTCTAGAGTGCTATTATGTATTTATTTGCTAGAGACAGCTTTTGTCAATTGAAGTGGGCAGGACAGCATTCTAGTTAATAAAGGTGGCATCAGCAACAGAGGGTGGCTTGGAAGTACACATCGAAAAGGCAACTGATGTACTACTAGTAACTAGGAAATCATATGAATAGAATGCTGTCATAGGTAGAAGAGAATTTTACAAAGGTACATTCGTTGCTTAAGGCTGAAAATTAATTAGAATCATGAGCAAATCATCTTTGGTAATGGGAAAAAAAACCAAGCAGCTTACCCTTTTGGGGGCAGGCTAAAGTTTCTCTTACTTTTTTTTTAGTAAATAGTGTATTTTTACTAGCGTTTTTGGTACAAAGGAAGAAGGCAGAAGTTGAACAGCACAGTGGGATATGACAATTGTAACAAATTCACAATTCCACATTAAATGTGCTCCAACTATTTTATCCATCACCACCTTCAGAAAGGCTCACTCGCCAAATAGAATGGACCTCAAATTATAAAAATGCACATTTCCACCATTATCTCCAGATCTTTCATAGTAATAAAACAGCCTGATAAAAATATCATAAAATAATTTCATAAAATAATTTTCTCTTCTCCATCATTCTAACTCCATCTCCATGAATTATCTCAATGTGGGTAAAATATGAACATAAAACACTATCCAATAGTATAATTATGCTTTATTTAAAAAAAGGAAAAAAAAACACATAGCTGTGCTTACATTGCATTAGTCCGCCGAGCACTATGAAAAACAGCATGCAGATATGGAAAGATTGTCATCTGCATAGGGTCCCACCACAAAACAAAAGCTCCAGGCACCTTGGGCTTTATTAGCGGTAAATCCTGAGCTCACACCCCCCCCCCCCTCTTACCAGGTGGTTTTTGATACTCACCTCCCAGAGGATCCAGCATTGCCCCACTGAAATCCTCTTGTTCTCAGCCACCTCTTAGTCCCACGCTTCCATATTGATGATTACATCACCAAGAGGCCCACTGGCTCTTCCTGATTCAGCCAGTGCACCCCCTGATGATGCGGTGCTAGGCAGGCCCCCTTTTTTTCTGAATGAGGCACTTTGCCTTCTGGAATATGTGACATGCATATCCCAGAAAGCAAAAGGAGGACAGTGCATTTCATTCAACAAATGGCATGGAAGGGGGAGGAGCTGCACTTTTTTATTAAAAAAACACTCATACACAAAAAAAGAGAGCACTATTCTGGCAGCAGAGGGGAGGAGGGGTGGAGAGGAGGTAAGTCTCTCCTGAGGGTGAAGGCCCGCATTGACACCCCTCCCCATGCATTTCATCTAATGACTTAATCCCAAGGACTAATACCATCTAGTGTTGTAAGGAAATGCCTAGGTGGACAATTGGTGTAACCATTGGTAGTATGAGTGTGCAAGTTCATGTGAACTTAAGTACCAGAAGAAAGAGCAGTATGAAAATGAAACAAAGGAGAGATAGAAAGGAAGGGGAAAAGGTGTGAAAAAAGGTATGGGAAGGGGCAAGGAGAAGGATGTCCAAGAGAAGGGAGGTAGCTCCTTATCTCGGCTTGTGGGGCATGAAATAGTGCCATTAGAGGAGATACTTAAATTGGGCATAGCTCATGAAAGGGATCCAGTTCCTCCAAGTGATTTATTGTTCAAATCTATCATATTATTATTATTATTTACAGGATTTATATAGCGCCAACAGTTTGCGCAGCGCTTAACAAAATAAAGGCAGACATTACAATTACATTACAATTTGGTACAAGAGGAATCAGAGGGCCCTGCTCATTAGAGCTTACAATCTAAAAAGAAAGGGTCAATTGATACAAGATATTACTGAGGTGTCAGTTCCTACATACTTTGTAAATGGGTGATTTCAGGGATCCATTTTTGCCAGTTTGGTCCTGCAGGAGAAAAGGCTGATATCAATGCTGCCTACATCATCAGCCAGTCTATATACACCTATCATGAACAGGCTGGCCAGAAAGGGAAAACAGGACTGACATAGGATTCCGAGCTTTAGATAAGTGGTCTTCTTTCCTCATGTATATGTTTGCAAAGCTTTACCATTTGTAAAGCAAAATTTTATGTAATCGTTTTAATGACAAGTCACTAAAGTAGTACAATAGCAACATGCTTATGTGTCTAGTGAATTTTCTTTTACTTGCCTAAGATGTCAACATTTTTCAGAATTCAGCCTATTGTTTAATTGTTCAGTGTTGACTGTAAGCTTATAATCAAATGAACTAAGTCAGTTTCACAAAAAGAGCCTTTTCTGCTGCCAACTAGAATTCTTACAGCATATCTAGCTTTTTAAAGCATTACCTGAGAAAGGAAAGTGAAAGGCAGGGGTAGAAAGGGGCCTCATTTAGCATGTTATTTGCAGGAACAATGCCTATGTTAAGCAAAACATATTTTGCTGGAAAGTGGTCATTGAAAGAATCTGTAGAGCATCTTGATGTAGTTTTAAAATCTTTTAGCAACGTTTTACATTAAGGCAGATTAAAGCAAAATAACTAAATTCAGGTTTGAAGCAATGTAGATTTAATAAAGGGGATATATTCCTTTGTCAAGGGATCATCGCTCTGCATACCTGTGGTTTTCCCTTATTCGAAAGAATAATAGGGACATTTAAACTACTTTTATGTATTATTGTCAAAAAGAAAATCTATCAAGAAAATGAATCCTCTCAGCTTTACAAAAGCTTACATAAAAAGTGATGAGCACCTGTAGTGTGTTATAGCTCCTATTGTTTTTGTATTTGGCTTTGCTGGTATTTGGGTATTCATGCTTTTATTGGATACCAGTACTGTAATAACTGTATTTGGAATCAAATATTTAGGAACTCCTGATCTAGTGCTAGTGCATGACCAGATTATTTTAACCACTTTCAGACTGGACCATTTTGCTGGCTTAAGACCAGACCACTTTTTGCGATTCTGCACTGCGTCGCTTTAACTGACAATTGCGCGGTCGTGCGACGTTACTCCCAAACAAAATTTAAGAGCTTTCTTTTAGTGGTATTTGATCGTCCCTGCGGTTTTTATTTTTTGCACTATAAACAAAAAAAGAGCAAAAATTTTGAAAAAAACACATCATTTTTTACATTTTGCTATAATAAAATATCCCCCAAAAATATATAAAAAAATTTTTTTTCCTCAGTTTAGGCTGATATGTATTCTTCTACATATTTTTGGTTAAAAAAATCGCAATAAGCGATTATTGATTGGTTTGCACAGAAGTTATAGCATTTACAAAATAGGGGATAGTTTTATAGCATTTTTATTAATAGTTTTTTTTTTTTTACTAGTAATGACAGTGATCAGCGATTTTTATTGTGACTGCTACATTGTTGCGGACACATCGGACATTTTTGACACATTTTTGGGACCATTGTCATTTATACAGCCATCAGTGCCATTAAATGCACTGATTCCTGTGTAAATGACACTGGCAGTGAAGGGGTCAACCACTAGGTGGCAGTGTAGGGGTTAAGTGTTCTTATGGGCGTGTCACTAACTGTGGGGGGGGGCGTGGCTGTGATTTAGTGAACACTAATCTCTGCTCCAATCACAGGGAGCAGAGAACAGTGTCACTAGTTTCTAGGCAGAACGGGGAGATGCTGTTTACTTCTGCATCTCCCCGTTCAGCCTTTCGGCGATCGAGTCCGCGGGACCCGCAACTGGACTCACGGGGGTCCCGACCGGCGCGCGCATGATGGCATGGCGGCAATCCTAAAGGGACGTACCTATACACCCTTTTGCCTGTCCGTGCCATTCTGCTGACGTACATCGTTGCGCGCCGGTCGGGAAGTGGTTAAAAGACTTCAAATCTCTCCTCTACCCTTAAAAGAAAAAGATGAATATATAGATCTTTTGCTTTAAGAAAAAAAAAAACATGTTTACATGGCCCAAGAACCAGAAGTGACGTCATGACTTCACTCCGTTCCTCCAAGGGCATAGAGATGAGCGATGACCATCTTGCCATCACTTATCTCTATGGCAAGACAATGCAGGTACCCAGGCTTCGGGCCCGGGAATCACCGGGAAGCTGAGGGAGGGTGGGGGCACCTCTCCCACCGCCTCTAAAAGTGATCCTGCAGCAAATATGCCCCAGGGATCACTTTTATCTGAAAGTGCGACGCCTAAGGAAAAATAACATATTGGGGTTATAGCATTTAGCTGCGACCATAGCCGTGGTATTTAATGTCAAAGTAATTATGTATTTTCCCAGATTGGTTGTCGGCAAGTGACATCTGCACAAAATCTCACAAAAGTGAGTATCTGCACTTTTGGGGGGAAAAAATTATCAAATAAAAAAAAGTATTATACCGTATACAATTGCGACACGTCATGTTATAATTGAATTACCTTTCCTTTTCAATATTCAGAGCTGTAATTTTTTTGTAAAATGCAATATGGCTACCTGGAAGTGTTCTGTACACATTGTTTGTCAATGGACACACAGAGCGGCGCTAGGTAGCGAGCATGCATGAATGCCCCCCCCAAGAATCGCTACGGGGGCACTCAAAGGGGGGACCCAGGAGCACCAGTGGGCGACCCAAGAAGAGGAGCATCTGAGCTGCTCTGTGCAAAAACATTACACACAGCAAGTACGTATAACATGCTTGTTATTTTAACAGAATACAATTCAGCATTTACAATAAGGCTACAGCTTATAGATGAAATGTTTACATAGTAATCATTTATTAGCGCGGTTTGATAACCTTTAGTACTTTTGTTTGCTGTGAGCAATAAATAGGGTTAAGAAAAAAATAGCTGTTAAGAGTTTCCAAGACCAAAATCTGATGTTGATCATGTGCATATGACATCACTTCCACAGGTATCTGTAAGCACTTTTTACTATTTCTGAAACACAAATATTATACAGATTTAAACAAGTACAGTATAGATAGTTTTTCTCTTTTCCGCATTATACTTTTCTTATGATCATGTTAGCTGTGCAGAGAAAAAGAAAGGTCTTGACCATGATTATATAGCAGGATTTAAAAGTATACTTGTAGACAGAATTATGCATTTCACCCTTAATGCAATAAAACATGTTAAAAGCCATACCTTCCAGAATAAGCACTATATCAAAGAAAATAAAAGGAGTCAATTTTATTGAGCTCTGCAGCATTTGCTTTAATAATAGGAATTGCGTGCTTAACGCACCAAGAGTAGAGGCAAACATGTAATTCCTCATAGTGTGTTGCTTAACAGGATCCAGATTTATTATTCACTTTTGGGTTCTCGATTACACAGATAAAATCATTCTGATGTACCACTACACAGGAAAAGTGAATTGTTGGACCAGTAACCTCTGTTTTAGGTCTTTTGTCAAGGTTGCTCCTGATATGACAGTTGGCTTCCAACAGAGAATTGTCAACGCAGAAACAGTTTTTGAGAACATTGGCAATAGGATTCCCTGTTTTCTTTGTTCTGAAAGCTTAAAATGTGCTATTCTGAGTTTAATGGATTATTCACTTTCTTTATTCAACATATGTTTATGTTGAGGGACAAATACAGAAAACATTAAATTGGATTTATTTTGGGGACTATTGGAAAGGGTCCTGGTGGTTTAGATTACTAAGGAAAGGTTTTAGTTTCATAAATTGGGAATGTAGGTTTTATACTTTCCGAGTTGTTTTTTATTTACCTGCTCATGTTTTTTTTACCTTATCTTATCTAGTAGTAAGAAAGCTATAACATAAGAAATTTTTTTGGCACAAATGTGCTCAGCTAGCATATATCTGAATCAGACTTTAATGGCTTTTCTGGGTACAGCACAAAATTGAGAGATACAGATCGGAATCCACAATAAACTAATTTTATTTTTAGTGAGGGGCAGTCATTTCAAAAATCATTTGTCTTTTTATATTTTTAAAAAACTCTCCTCCAGATCTAGGGGACTGTGCAAATTACCGCCCAATATCATTAATTAATGCCAACCAGGGGCGTAACTAGAAATCACAGGGCCCCATAGCAAAATGTTGTATGGGGCC
This sequence comes from Lithobates sylvaticus, assembly GCA_028564925.1. Taxonomy (NCBI): domain Eukaryota; kingdom Metazoa; phylum Chordata; class Amphibia; order Anura; family Ranidae; genus Lithobates; species Lithobates sylvaticus. Next base: position 350,529,896 of record CM053026.1, on the reverse strand, counting down.
CCCCCTGTAAACAGTCCCCCCCCCCACAAAAAAAAAATGAACTGTGCAAAACAGATGACAGTCTGTCTCCCACTCCCTTCCTACCTCTTGTCTAGACTTCAGAGCCTCCTCATGTGCCGAAAACGATGTCCCTTCACAGGCGCGCTCGAGCGTTCTGCCCCGCCCACTCTGCTCTGTGCTCCTGCCTCCTGCTGTATGCAGCTGCGTGTGTCGGGACACGGCCGGACTCGAGGGGCCAGGGAGGCTTAACAGTAAACTCACATTCCTCATCCTCACCTGGACAATTTTTTTGTCGGTGGGCGGAGTCTTATCAAAATTAGGGGGTGGGCATTTGTTTGTAGGTGTGGCCTAGTGGGGAAAGAAAAATGCGGCGCGCAAAGCGCGCCACGGCAAGGTATGGGGTTGGTTTAATCGTACTATTGGGTGTGGCTTAAAGGGGTGTGACTCAAAGGGCTGTGGTTAGAGTCTGAGATGAACAAGGGATGGAGGGAGAAACAAAGAAAGAAAGAGAGAGGAAGGAAAAAAGAGGAATGAAGGGACAGCAGGCCCAGATCCTACACCACAATAGAAATATGTGTATTCCAGAAAGTTTAGCAATCAGCAGATAAAGATAGACAAACACTTGGTGTTGGCGCTTCAATCATCCCGGCACCATGGTTGTTATGGCGTCAGGGTGATTGAAGCGCATTATTTCTATTATTACATTGTAATGTAAAATGAAATACTTCAACTCACCATAATGCAGAATCAGAATCAGTGGGAGCCCTGAGTGCGTCACTTGCCACGTCGCCTGCCACCAGATGCCATCAGGTGTCCCCAGCGGAGTGCTTCCTTACATCTCAGGTGTCCCCAGCGGAGTGCTTCCTTACATCTCAGGTGTCACTGTCCCCAGCCAGCGGAGTGCTTCCTTACATCTCAGGTGTCACTGTCCCCTGCCAGCGGAGTGCTGCTTCCTTACTTCTCAGGTGTCACTTCCCCAGCCAGCGGAGTGCTGCTTTCTTACATCTCAGGTGTCACTATCCACAGCCAGCGGAGTGCTTCCTTACTTCTCAGGTGTCACTGTCCCCAGCCAGCGGAGTGCTTCCTTACTTCTCAGGTGTCACTGTCCCCAGCCAGCGGAGTGCTTCCTTACTTCTCAGGTGTCACTGTCCCCAGCCAGCGGAGTGCTTCCTTACTTCTCAGGTGTCACTGTTCCCAGCCAGCGGAGTGCCTCCTTACTTCTCAGGTGTCACTGTCCCCAGCCAGCGGAGTGCTTCCTTACATCTCAGGTGTCACTGTCCCCAGCCAGCGGAGTGCCAACTTACTTCTCATGTGTCACTGTCCCCAGCCAGCAGAGTGCCTCCTTACTTCTCAGGTGTCACTGTCCCCAGCCAGCGGAGTGCCAACTTACTTCTCAGGTGTCACTGTCCCCAGCCAGCGGAGTGCTTCCTTACTTCTCAGGTGTCACTTCCCCAGCCAGCGGAGTGCTTCCTTACATCTCAGGTGTCACTGTCCCCAGCCAGCGGAGTGCTTCCTTACTTCTCAGGTGTCACTGTCCCCAGCCAGCGGGGTGCCTCCTTACTTCTCAGGTGTCACTGTCCCCAGCCAGCGGAGTGCTTCCTTACATCTCAGGTGTCACTGTCCCCAGCCAGCGGAGTGCTTCCTTACTTCTCAGGTGTCACTGTCCCCAGCCAGCGGGGTGCCTCCTTACTTCACAGGTGTCACTGTCCCCAGCCAGCGGAGTGCTTCCTTACTTCTCAGGTGTCACTTCCCAAGCCAGCGGAGTGCTTCCTTTCTTCTCAGGTGTCACTGTCCCCAGCCAGCGGAGTGCCTCCTTACTTCTCAGGTGTCACTGTCCCCAGCCAGCGGAGTGCTTCCTTACTTCTCAGGTGTCACTGTCCCCAGCCAGCGGAGTGCCTCCTTACATCTCAGGTGTCACTGTCCCCAGCCAGCGGAGTGCTTCCTTACTTCTCAGGTGTCACTGTCCCCAGCCAGCGGAGTGCCTCCTTACTTCTCAGGTGTCACTGTCCCCAGCCAGCGGAGTGCTTCCTTACTTCTCAGGTGTCACTGTCCCCAGCCAGCGGAGTGCTTCCTTACTTCTCAGGTGTCACTGTCCCCAGCCAGCGGAGTGCCTCCTTACTTCTCAGGTGTCACTGTCCCCAGCCAGCGGAGTGCCTCCTTACTTCTCAGGTGTCACTGTCCCCAGCCAGCGGAGTGCCTCCTTACTTCTCAGGTGTCACTGTCCCCAGCCAGCGGAGTGCCTCCTTACATCTCAGGTCCCCCCCCCTTCCAATTGGAGCCCTCCTATATATATATATATATATATATATATATAAAACAGCAGTGTCTCTGCTGCCATTACTGAAGGCCAAGGGGGGAACAAAATAGAGGCGGAGCCGGCCGGCTACAATAGAAATTTAGCTGCAGCACCGCCCACCCCTTTCCACAGCAGGTTACAGATGACAGACAGACCGGGGCGGGTGTGGGCGGAGCTACAGCTCTATTGTAGCCACTCGGCAGGCTCCCCTCTCGACTCTGGTCTTCTGGAAAATGGCGGCCGGCGGAGACAATATCTCCGCCGGCCGCGGACCTCTAGCGGCGGTGGCGGCGGCAGCGAAAAAGAGGAATTTTAATGGCAACTAGGACAGGACCGCACCTGGCTGCGGGCCCTACTAGGCTGCGGGCCCCATAGCGAACGCATGTGTCGCTATGGCGGTTGTTCCGCCACTGATGCCAACCTCAAAATAATGACAAGGATTTTGGCTACTCGCATGAACTAGTTTTTATCTAAATATATCCATCCGGACCAGGAAGGATTTGTTCCCAATAGGCAAGCCCCAGATCAGACCAGATGGATTATTGATATCTACTCTGAACTCAGGCTGTTGTAGGGGGAAGAGGGGGGTGCTATTGTTATCACTCGATCTCCACAAAGCCTTTGATTCCATGTCTTGGGATTATCTCTTCTTCACTTTAGAACGCTACAGGTTTGGGTTGAAATTTTTGACAACACACAAAACGATCTATATCGCACCCACGGCATGCTTCGTAGTCAAGGGCTATAAGTCACAAAATATAGACATACACAGAGGAACTGGACAGGGTTGCCCCATGTCCCCCAAATTGTTTATTATGGCGTTGGAACCATTGGTTCCAAATTTCGGGGTCATCCAGATACACAGGCAGTGTGCGTTGTTCGCAGATGACATACTGCTACTTATTTCTTCCCTGGTCACCTCATTACCCAATTTGCATCTGGTACTACGACAATTTACTTCTATCACAGGCTTGAGAGTGAACCATTCCAAATCCCAAGCACTGAACATATCTTTACAAACACACATAGTCCGAGCTTTGCAAAGCTCATTTCCCTTTAACTGGCAACCTGAGGCCCTTCCGTATTTAGGTATCTTTTTGACCCCCTCCCTTCCCACACTTTATAGACGAAATTACCTTCCCATGTTTAGAAATTTTTTGGAGAATCTCAAAAGATGGTCAAATAATCCCCCTTCATGGTTCTGTCGATTATACTTTGTCAAAATGACCATTTTGCCTAAAGTTTTATACTTATTTAGAACCCTTCCGATATCAATAGTTACAGGTATGTCTGATTTGTGGAAGTTTCAAGCAAAATTGTTGAAATTTATACGGGGAGATAAAAGACCCAGGGGAATAGGCAAACATTGTACACATCAAAAGGGGAGGTCTGGGAGTACCTGACTTGATTAAATACTATCATGCTGCGCAGCTGGCCCAGTTGACCCGATTTCATGCACAACAGTCCAGGCCACTCTGGATGTCATTAGAGTCTTCCCTATACCCCAATAAAGAAATTAGCCACTTAATGTGGATGAAGGGGAAAGATAGACCGGTAATGCTATGCCCAACTTTATCATTTTCCTTACATCTATGGGACAGGCTGTTGGCCTTGCATGGATTTAAATACCTACACACCCCATTGGCTCCGGTGTTTGGCAATCCCCCATTTACCCCGGGTCTTCATCCCCAAAATTTTGCATGGTGGACTAACAAGTGTTTGATTTGAATAGCAGATTTCTGTGACCATAGAGGGGTTTTGTCGAAACAAGTCATTCAGGAGAAGTGTCATCTACCCAATTATGAACTATATCGCTACACTCAACGCACTTCTTGGCAACTTTGAATCGCACCTCTGAATTGACCACATCCAACTCAATGGAATATCTCTGCAGGACTTTTGACAAACACTCTGGCCATATATCAAAAATGTACGGTATTTTTTCTCCTCTACTTCTACAAAGTTATTCTATATGGAAGAATGGGAGCAAGATTTAGAAACCAGTTTGGAAGTTGAAGAATGGAATAAACTGGTACAGTGTGCATTCAGATCTTATGTTAATACCTTGTTGACAGTGGCAAATTATAAGGTCTTGTTGCGGTGGAACATGGTGCTAGTGAGGGTGGCAACCTATGTCCCGGGGACCTCCCTGCAGTGCTTCAAAGGGTACAGTATGGATGGCACCATGTTGGACATGCCCAAAAGTGTGGAGGTTCTGGATACGCACATATAACTTTATATACTCACTAACTCAAGTGAACCTCATTAAATCACCTCTGCAGGCACCCAGTGGAGGGGGCATCAAAACATGTGAGGAGACTTATAGCCTTCATATTTGTAGCAGCAAGAATATCCATAGCCAGATCTTGCAAGACCCCTACGGCCCCTTTCCACCTGCTGAAATCTAAATTATCATGGATAATGGTAAATAAACGCCTGTCTGCGATTTTTGGATTAGATACCTTTCAGATGCATTATGAGATGGGATTGGCTCTGAAGTGCCATTCTTCGGGGCTAGAGTACACCCATTTTTTCTCTGCTCTCTATTTTCTCTTTCTGTCATCTCCTATCCCTTTCTCTCTTCCTTCGATCTGAATTTGCCTTTCGATGGACCCTTGGGTTAATTGTGGCCTCCGGGACTACACAGTTAAGTTTGTATGTCTCATCAAGCAGATGTAGTAGAGGAGGTTCACCTCTCAATGTTTTCCCTGTTTTGCATTGACATACATCTGTGAAGTACAGAGAGCGAGAAGAGTAACCCCGGAATTAAGACTATATTATGTATGCATTTCCCTCCCAAGTTTTGTATATCTCTACTGGGATGAGAGGGGAGGGAAGGGAATATTGGGTAATATCATCGCTTGATGCTTCTTATATAGTCTATAAGATATATAGTGTTTCGTTATGGTTTAATTTTTGATTTTCTCACATAAGACTAATATGTGGATGATGATATACTAAGTTCAATATCAACATTACGGATGAGCCGAACACCCCCCGGTTTGGTTCGCAGCAGAACATGCGAACAGGCAAAAAAAACACAGTTAAAGTCTATGGGACACGAACATGAAAAAGTGATAGTTTTAAAGACTTGTATGCAAGTTATTGTCATTGGCAGGGCAACACGGTTACGTAACCGGGAGGCCCTGCCCCCTCTGACGCTACAGGGAAGCCATAGGGATGTCCCCATGTGTCAGAGGGGTGGGGTCACCTGGCGATGTCACCATGTGGCCCCGCTCTCAGTTATAAAAGAGCTGTCACCTGAGAGGACGGTCATTACGGTGGGTGCCTCCCATGGAGGCGGATTGTGGGGCATGCAGGTTTTTTTTTTTCTTTTTCAGTCCGTTGGCGGAGCAGGAGAAGAAAAAGAAGACTTTGTGGGACAGTTTTATTTTTTATTTTTTAATAAAGGTCTTGTCCACAAGCTGTGTAATTTTTACCATTTTCACACTTTTTTTGTGAAATGGTAGGGGTATCTTTGTACCCCGTTACCATTTCACACAGGGGGGAAGGCCGGGATCTGGGGATCCCCTTGTTAAAGGGGGCTTCCAGATTCCGATAAGCCCCCCTGCCCGCAGACCCCCACAACCACCGGGCAAGGGTTGTGGGGATGAGGCCAAAGCACCCTCCCCATCTTAAGGGCATGTGGCCTGGTATGGTTCAGGAGGGGGGGCGCTCTCTCGCCCCCCTCTTTTCCTGTGGCCTGCCAGGTTGCGCATCGGATAAGGGTCTGATATAGATTTTTGGGGGGACCCCCACGCCATTTTTTTTTTTTTGGTGCGGGGTTCCTCTTAATATCCCCCTTAATATCCATTTTATTTTTTACATTTTTGGTTCATGGTTCCCCTTAATATTCATACCAGACCCAAAGGGTCTGGTAATGGACTGTGGGGGAATCCCATGCCGTTTTTTTTTTCAATGACTTTTATGTGTATTGCCAGGACCGACAATTCATTATAGCCGCGAGTACTTTTAAGTTACTTTTTTTCCTTTAGAAATTTCATTTTGTGCAGGGACTGTTGTAAACACGGGAAACATGCACCACTTTACAGGCATACTATAGACACCCCCAGGTACGAAATTTAAAGTAATATTTCACTTTTATTGTTTCACTTTAAGCATTATTAAAATCACTCCTCCCGAAAACTTTTTTTTGCATTGATACGTGTCCCCTGGGGCAGGACCCAGGTCCCCAAACACTTTTTATGACAATACCATGCATATAAGCCTTTAAAATTAGCACTTTTGATTTCTCTTATAAACTTTTAAAGGGTGTTCCGTGGCTTTCGAACATCGGGCTCATCCCTAATCAACATGTAATCTTCTGCAACGTAAACAAATCATATCCGGTTCTATAATGAGCAATTACTCTTTGTTACAATGGCAAGTGCTGATTTCGTACTTGTTCAAAATTTTCTGAAAAAAATAATTTTGAAAAAAAAAAAACACAAAAAGAAGTTGAGTGCACATGGTCAGTGTCATATCCAGAGGTTGTCTTTGTGAACTAGATGTATGAGTGCTACCAGTATTGCTGTAGAGTTTTAAGGGGTGGGGGGGACAGCCTGTCAGTGCTCAGACCATACGCCACACACTGCATCAAATTGGTCTGCATGGCTATCATACCAGAAGGAAGCCTCTTCTAAAGATGATGCACAAGAAAGCCTGCAAACAGTTTGCTGAAGACAAGCAGACTAAGGACATGGATTTAAGATCAATCACTGCGCTAACATTAATAAAGCAGCTGGCATAAATTGTATGGTAACAATAAAAAGCATAAAGGATGAATGTATGCAGCGCTAAAAACATAAAATTATAAAGTATGATTCCATAGTATTAAAACAGAGTCTGTGTTCAGGGAAACAGCTGGAACCACCCACGGTGTAGACAGAGACACAATAAGGTGAGCATGAAATTATCCTCCCCTGAACATCAACACCCCGGGCCTCTTACCAAAGAAAATGGACCACTCAGTTACAGGTGGTCAAACAAGCGTGATATATGCACAGCACTACAGCGCTGTGGATATATCACGCTTGTTTAACCACCTGTAACCACCTGTTACAGGTGGTTACACCTGTGACCACCTGTAACTTAGTGGTCCATTTTCTTTCCACTGATGTTCAGTGGAGGATAATTTCATGCTCACCTTATTGTGTCTCTGTCTACACCATGGGTGGTTCCAGCTGTTTCCCTGAACAAGGACTCTGTTTTCATACTATGGACTCTTACTTTATAATTTTATGTTTTTAGCGCTGCATACAGTACATTCATCTGATGAGACCAAGATAAACTTATTTGGTTCAGATAGTGTCAGGCGTGTGTTGGTGGCAACCAGGTGAGGAGTACAAAGACAAGTGTGTCTTGCCTAAAGTCAAGCATGGTGGTGGGTGTGTCATGGTCTGGGGCTGCATGAGTGCTGCCGGCACTGGGGAGCTACAGTTCATTGAGGGAACCATGAATGCCAACATGTACTGTGACATACTGAAGCAGAGCATGGTCCCCTCCCTTCGGAGACTGGGCCGTAGGGCGGTATTCCAACATGATAACGACCCCAAACACACCTCCAAGATGACAATTGCCTTGCCAAAGAAGCTGAGGGACTGGCCAAGCCTGTCTCCAGACCTAAACCCTATTGAGCATCTATGAGGCATCCTCAAAACGGAAGGTGGAGGAGCGCAAGGTCTCTAACATCCACCAGCTCCTTGATGTCGTCAAGGAGGAGTAGAAGAGGACTCCAGTGACAACCTGTGAAGCTCTGGTGAACTCCATGCCCAAGAGGGTTAAGGCAGTGCTGGAAATTAATGGTGGCCGCACAAAATATATTGACACTTTGGACACTTTGGCCCAATTTGGACATTTTTACTTAGGGTTGTACCCACTTTTGTTGCTAGCGGTTTAGACAATAATGGCTGTGTGTTGAGTTATTTTAAGGGGACAGCAAATGTACACTGTTATTCAAGCTGTATACTCACTATTTTACATTGTAGCAAAGTGTAATTTCTTTAGTGTTATCACATGAAAAGATATAATAAAATATTTACAAAAATGTGAGGAGTGTACTCACTTTTGTAGGATACTGTATATAAATATATATCTATATATATAATATATATATATATATATATATATATATATATATATATATATATATATATATATATATATATATATCCTGGCATTAACATTTTGTGAATTGAGCATGTTTTATTGTTCTCTAAGCCATCATAAACCAAAAGAAAAATCTGTCTGGCATAGGCTAGAGTTTATAGTTTTTTCAGTGCCTGGAATAGAGCATTTTTTGGTGAAGATATGACAAGAGCATAGCTGAGTTTCCAGTGGTTATTTAAACAGTGTACACATATATTTTAAGAGCTCAAACATCTGTAATTTATTGGCAGTAAACTGTCACTTGACAAGTACAACACTTACGTGTGACCAGTTTTATTTCTCTCAACCTTGTAGAAAATTCTTCAATTAGTAGGTGTTGCCTGTAATTAAGTTGAGCAGACATCTCTTGCCGCATGCATGGCTGGTTTAGCTTGTGCTTGCTTTCCAGCTGATTTGATTTATAGGTGTAAATCCCTCAGTCCATTTGGGAGGTAACTCTTACACCAAGTTGGCTGAGCCTGTTCCTGCTGACCCAGGGCCATCTGCTATCCTTTCTAATTTATAAACCGTCCTCTGACCAGCTGAGCTGAAAGCTATTTGCAGCACACTAAGAATGTGAGACATATTTGTTTTCCCCCTGCTGCTAATTTCACCTTTGGGACCTGTGTGTGTACAATTGTAAGATAAATATTGGTGCTTTAAACACCTTGCTGAGCATGAACGGAGCTCTCCGATAATTCCTTCTCTTTGCTAAATACTCATTTAGAGTGACAAAAATAAATATGTAATAAAATTTGGCAGTTTGAGCAGAAGATAGCATAATCCAAATTCACACAAACTGTTTATCCAATAAATGTAGAAATTACCACTGTAGAGTTTAAAAAAAGATAGGGCAGAACATGCATTTCTATTAAAACTGCAACATTCCTAATAACGTGGTCAAAGAAGGACATTGACTGTGGTCAAGGAAGGACATCCCCTGTGGAATATTGGATTTGACACTTCCTGTTTGACTTGTCTTGTCTGATCCCTCCCATGCCTGTGCAGTAACTTCCTATAGACAATAATGGGGCTTTACTGCAATGATATGGATACAGCCTATTGATGTCTATTGGAAGTGACTGCTCAGGCACTGGCAACAGCAGGCAAAGCACAGCGGAAGGCCATTAGCGTCAGAAAGAGGTAAGGAGGCACCTGGGTGAGATCTCAGCAAATAATAGGTTGGGATGCTGAAAGGCATTGCATTCTGGTCTTCAGTGACATCATCCCGCCAACACCGTGCTCCACTTCACAGACATCCAGGAATATACTGGTTGACCTTCTCTCCATCTTTGGTGAATGACTGCCGTGAGACTTGGTTTCCATTATTTGACAAACTTCCATCCTGGCATACCAATGAGCCTGTTTTTAGCTATGAAAATGTGAGTGGCCCTACATTGGGTGTAATAAATTATTGGTCTTACTACACTTAGAGGTGCCTCTCCTTTGTTCTTATTTCCTGTGTGCCATAGAGCCTTCTTCTGCCCCTGGATCAGCTTGCCCCAGTGATGGACCTTATGGACTCTTTAAAAATATTTTATCATTTTATATGCTATTGAGGAGTATATTGACCTTTTGAGGCTACCATTTTCTCCTTTTTTGCTCTCTAGGATGTTAGGGAGGTGGGGGAAGAGTGGAGTTTAATGCAAAGTTACACTTTCCTTTAAGACACTGCAATATAAACCTTAAAGCCCAATTTTCAGTTTAAATAATCAAAATTTATTCCAGGTGTATCAAAGTCTTACAGTTAATTTTCTTTAGAAAGCAGCCACAGCCTTAGTAGAAAAGCCTGCCCCCTGCCTGCATACTGTAGAGAAAGATCCCTACTCTCTGTGTGGAACCAGTCGTTGCTCTGAAGAGAAAAGCTCTACCGCTAAATTAGCAAGGGATTAAAGTGATTGAAAACCCTTATATATATATATATATATATATATATATATATATATATATATATATATATATATATACAGCGAAGTGTATATAAGTGTATATAAGTTATACCTATTAATCTGCAGTCTTCTCTTCTCTACATCCATTCAAAAAGCTGAATTTAGAAAGCCTATCTGAGCTAAGGAGAGCTCTGAGAGCCGACTGGAGGGAAGGGACACACCTCCCTTCACAAAGCATGCAGGGACAGAGCTGAGGCTGTCAATCAGCTGGAGGTCCTCCCCTGTCACCTTTTTTTTCTCTTGGTGTCAGAAGTGATTCATTCTGATAGCAGAGGAACAAAGCAGCAGACAGAAATTACACTTAGGGGTTGATTTACTGATTTTGATTGACAGCAGCGGGAGCCAATAAGGAGGGAGGTTCCCTGGCAGCCGAGACTCTCATGCAACATTGCTGGATCGAGATAGGCTCAGGTAAGTATTAGGGGGGGCTGAAAGGGGCTGCTGCACACAGAAGTTTTTTATTATCTTAATATATAGAATGCATTAAAGTGGTTGTTAAAGCGGTTCTGCACTGCTTTTTTTTTTTTTTTTTTTTTGGGGGGGGGGGGGATATGCCAAGGCCATCTAGCTAAATTGGGGGACTTACCTGTTCCATCTTCCATCTCGATCGCAGCCGGTTTTCCTCCGATAAAATTCTTCATCTTCTTCTTTTGTGCTGGGGGCCATCTTGCCTGTGGGCATGTGAAACCCCACAGGCACTTTAGATGGCCCAGCATGCACTGCCGTTACTCGCGCATGCGCAGTAACGGCACATCTGCCGACATCTCACGAGATTTCGGAAGATGTGTCCGAAATCTCGCGAGATTTCGGAAGATGCCCGCACAGACTCCTGGGATCAATGACACCAGATCCCAGGAGACAGTGCGGCGTGACGAGGATCCCCGCACAGACCCCGCCCACCCCCGAAGAGACAGAAGACAGGAAGTCATCGATTACAAGGTAAGTGAAAAAAAAAAAAAAAAACACATTTCATTTAGTACTCTTTGCCTGATTTGGAAGGCAAAGAGATTTACTAAATGAAATGTGTGCAGAACCGCTTTAAGCCACTCTAACCTGTATATACCATCAACACTGCCTCCTATTGTAGTATCCCCATCTGTGTGTGATTTATAAGAATAAATGCTGCAAATACCTAATTTCACTGCTGAGATCACATGACCAGCCAGCTTTCTTCTTTCCTCCTCTGAGGGATTCCCCTGCTGATGTCAGTCTGGAGGGGAGGAGGAGGGGAAGACGATTGGAAGAGAGAGCTGGCTGGTCATTTGATCACAATCTCGGCTCTTAACCACTTGCTTACTGAGCACTTAAACCCCACTCCTGCCCAGACCAATTTTCAGCTTTCAGCGCTGATGCACTTTGAATGACAATTGAGCGGTCATACAACACTATACCCAAATTAATGATCACATCTGTGGTTTTTATTTTTTGTTAAAACAATTTAAAAAGACAGAATTTTTTAAAAACAAATTAATATTTTTTTATATTTTGTTATAAAATTTTGCAAACAGGTAATTTTTCTCCTTCATTGATGTACGCTGATGAGGCTGCACTGATGGGCACCAATAGGCCGCACTAATGGGCACCAATGGGCTGCACTGATGGGCACCGATGGGCTGCACTGATGGGCACCGATGGGCTGAATTGATGGGCACCGATAAGGCGGCACTGGTAGGCACTGATAGGCGGCACTGGTGTGCACCGAGAGGTGACACTGAGAGGTGGCACTGATGGGTGACACTGAAGGGCATTGATAGGTGGCACTGGTGGGCACTGAGGAGTGGCACTCATAGGTGTCACTGATAGCTGGCAGTAATGGGCACTGATAGTTGGCAGTGATGGGCACTGATGGGTGGCAGTGATGGGCACTGATGGGTGGCAATAATGGGCACTGATCTGCACTGGTAGGTTACACTGATAGGCAGCACTGCTAGGTGGCACTGATGAGGCACTAATTGGCACCACTGGCATTGATAGGTGGCACTTGTGGGCATTGATAGGTGGGACTCGTGGGTATTAATAGGTGGCACTGGTGGGCACTGGCAGGTGCCACTGGCAGGCGGCACTGGCAGGTGGTAATTGTGGGCACAGATGAGGCAGATGTGCCTCCTTCCTCCTCGGGACCGATGTCCCTTGCACATAAGCCGGTGATTGGCTTTTTTTTTCTCCTCATGCTGAGCGCGAGGAGAAAAAAACAGATTACCAAGCTTTTGTTTACATCACGTGATCAGCTGTCATTGACTGACAGCTGATAATGTGGTAAGGGGCCGGGTGCGTGGGGAGCGTGCAAAGGGGAGGACGTCATATGACGCCTCCCGGAAATTCAGGTCCACGCTGTGGCCGTCATTTGGCTATAGCACGGATGCCAAGTGGTTAAATAAGGTACAGCATTTATATTTTTTAAATCATTCACAAAGGGGGACACTGCAATAGGAGGCAGTGCTGATGGTGTATACAGGTTAGTGTTATGAGAGCAGCAGGAGGGGGGGAGGGGCGGCTCACACACAGACAGAGAGGGGGTAGGGAGAAGGACACAGGAGCAGACGGGAGAGCAGATAGCAGGCTGCTGATGGTGGAGGCACATAAACTTACTACGGTGTCAGGGCTCAGCAGTCATGATACACCGTGGTCAGTTTGTAGAGGGGTGGGGATAAACTGGCAGGATCAGCCAGGTTTTTTAGGTGTTACAGGAGGCCAAATGACACAGGACAAGCACTGTGTCATATAACATGCTTTAAGGGAGCCTGTCACTTTTCTCTGACAGCAGTGAATAGAGAATATAAGTAAGTAATCAAATAAAATATTTGACAGAAAAGGCTGCATTATTATCTAAATTCAGCGCTAGAGGTTAGGACTAATATATTGTATTAGTCCCATTACCTGCCATTTTTCTTGCACCTGATGGCATAGAAGTTCCTATTGAAGCAGTTCAGTTTCTCTGACCTGGAACTAGAATGGGTGCTGCAGAGGACAACAGGAGCTGGAGGGTAGAGTAGGTGTGGAATATTTTTACTGGTCTTGGTGTAGTAAAATTCACAGGACCGATTAAATTACAAAAGACTCCATGTACAAGTAATCAACAAAAACTTTTTTCAGCCTTCCTGCAATAAAATGATCCTAATATCCATCTTTGACAAATATGTATATTTGCAGTACACATATACATAAGTGTTTTCAATGTTGCACTCCTCTTCTTGAGGTGATGCAGAATGACCCCCTCATGTAGTATGGTAGGCTATCGTTTCCATCTCAGGATCTGGTTTTTAGTGAATGATGGGAAGAAAAATAGGTTGAGTGCCTATCACTTTTGTCTTTTTACCATTTATTGCTGAAATCAATTCTAGGAGAGAGGTTTTGTGGGTGCAGGATATCCAAGAATAGCACAAAAATAGAGGACCGATATACTGGTAGAAGTAGGACTTTTAAGAGCAGCCTCTTGGTAATTACCTCCCTGTGACAGAGCAGAACAATATACAAACCTGTAGGAACATACTCAGTCTTTTATAAGTGTCCCTTGACACTTTGATAGCAGTTAACGATACCTAGATTTGTGGGCAATAAATCCTTCTTACAATGTCCATAAGCAGCTGCTACCCAACTCCTGTGCAACACTTGCAAGAAGATTCTTTACAGATGATCCTTCCTTGAAGACATCCTTTATTAATATTATTATTATTATTATACAGGATTTATATAGTGCCAACAGTCTGTGCAGAGCTGTAAAAAAAAGGAGGAACACAGTTACAATACAATTCAATGGAAGCGGGTCAGAGGGTCCTGCTCATTAGAGCTTACAATCTAAAAGGAGAGTCAAATGATACAATAGATAATAACTTTTAGGGTTGAGCTGATGGAGGAAGTAAATGTACAATGTATTAAGTAGGCAGGATTGGCCTCTCTGAAGAGTTGTGTTTTCAGAGAAGGCAGATTGAGTAAGGGATAGTTGCACACATTGTTTAACCAATACAGGGCACTTATACACCTTCCTGCCCAGACCAATTTTCAGTTTTCAGCGCTGTCACAATTTGAATGACAATTGTGCTGTCATGCGACCCTGTACCCAAACAAAATTTTTATAATTTTTTTTCCCCACAAATAGAGATTTCTTTTGGTGGTATTTGATCACCATTGGGGTTTTTTTGCGCTGCAAATAAAAAAAGAACTAAAATTAGGAAAAAATAAACAGTTTTTCTTCATTTCTGTTACAAAACTTTGTAAATAAGTACAATTTCTCCTTCGCTGATGGGCACTGATGAGGCTGCACTGACGGGCACTGAAGAGGCAGTATCGATTAGCACTGATGAGGTGGCACTGAAGAGGTGGCACTGATGAGGTGGCACTTATATGCAGCACTGATAGGCACTGATTGGCGGCACTGATAAGCATCACTGATGGGCACTGATAGCTGGCACTTATATACAGCAGTGATGGCCAATGATAGGTGGCACTGATGGGCACTAATAGGTGGCACTGATGAGCACTCATAGATGGCACTGATGGGCACTGATAGGTGGCACTAATGGGCACTCATTGCTGGAACTGCTAGGTGGCACTGGATTGCACGTATATGCGGCACTGATGGTCACGGCTAGGCAGTACTGATCAGAGGTGCTGGCAGGCACTGATGGGCACAGAGTGCCATCCCTAATGGGCAATGATTGCAATCCCTGGTGGGCTCTAGTGGGCTTACCTGGTGGTCATGGGTGGGCATCCTTGCTGGCCATGGATGAGCATCCCTGGTGGCCATGGATGGGCATCGCTGTTGATCCTGGGTGGCCATCCTCGGGGACCCTGCACTGATAATCAATCAGTGTAGACCCCCCTGTCAGGAGAGCAGCCGATCGGCTCTCCTCTACTCACGTTTGTCAGCGCGAGTACAGGAAAAGGCGATACATATATTTTCCTGTTTACACTGTGATCAGCTGTGATTGGATACAGCTGATTACATGGTAAAGAGCCTCCGTCAGAGGCTATTTACCTAGATCGTAGATGCAGTGTGGCTTATCCTGCTGGACATTATATGATGCGCAGTCAGGATAACTGGACCACTTCCCGGCCATCATTCTGTTATAGGCCAGGTGGGAAGTGCGTAAGGAGTTCTTGGAGTCCTGGAGGTGAGCATGGGAGTAGATGACAAAGGAGCTAGAAAGAGGTCTTGGGAGGAGCAAAGAGAATGGTTTGGTTGGTATTTTAAGATGAAGATGATGATGTGGCTGGGGCAGAATTGTGGATGACTTTGTAGGTTACTGTTAGTATTCTTAATTGTATTCATTGGGTGAGTGAAAGCCAATGGAGGGACTGGCAGAGAGAGGTAGCAGACACTGAATGGTTAGTTCAGTGGATGAGTCTGGATGAGTCTGGTAGCAGCATTTATGATATAGATGTCAGAGGAAGGGCCATGGCAGGGGGAAAGGGAAAATGATGAGCTCAGTTTTGCAAAGATCGAGTTTGAGGAAATGGTGTGACATAAATTTGTAATGCACAATGAGACTGATGGGGTGAGCTAAGGAGTAGAAAGATAGATTTGGGTGTCGTCGGTATAGAAATGGTTTTGGAAGCAGTAGGAGACTGACCTCAGCTGACCCATGGAGGAGGTGTAGATAGAGATTCGAAAAGATCTGAGAACAGAACGTTGGGGGACTCCGAAAAAAAGAAGGGGAGAGGAGAAGGTAGAGTTTTGAGTGACACTGAAGGTGCGGTGAGATAGGTAAGAGGAAAATGAGCAAAGAGCAGAGTCACAGAGGTCAAGGGAATGTAGTGTTTTGAGAAAGAGGGGGTTGTAGTACTACATAATGTCCTAATGTCCTACAGGGGTGGCCAACTGTATCAAAGGCAGATATACACTGCAGCTGGCAGCTGAAGTCATGGGCCTCTAGCACATGCCCCAGGCTGGGGTAAGGACCAAGAATAGATCAATCTAGGCAGACAACCTCTCCAGGCAGAGGCCCGGGAGAGAAAAAAATAGTGTCTGAAATATTTATTATCTTACTAAAGCATACCTCTGAACAAAGACCTCAGAGATTGTTTGGGTTAGAGAAATATTCATAACTTAGCAATGTTAATTTTTCTAAAGGAGTAGATCATTTTAATTTAAGGTAATTTTCACCCACCTTGTAAATGTGGTGAAAATTCACCTCGCAAAGAATACCCTATCACATACAAGAAAAACACATTACATTTTTGCTTGCAACATGAGTGAATGATGGTAGTAGAAGTCAGCGAGGTTTCATCTGACTCAATAAACTAAGAGTAATCGACTGTCCTAAGTCTAAGTGAACAGGCTCTTTGCCAGTGGTAAATGAACCCCAGCGATTGTCTTCCCCACAATAATCACTGACACTTCATTCATAGTAACAGGCAGAAGCAATCAACAAACTGAGCTTAGGGAAATCAGCAGAGCCTAGAAATTTGTGAAAAAAAAGTGCTCAGCCAGTGGTTACAACCTAGCAGCAAAACACATTCAATTTATTCAGAGACACAACAGCATTCTGCAAGGTTCCTACATCAAACCATGCAAGGCCTGTAGCTTTATCTCTATACGGTACTGTAATTAAAACATACTATATATATATATATATATATATATATATATATATATATATATATATACAATTTATTGCATTATCTAAACACATATGGTAAATATCAGTTTTGCAGTATACCGTAACCTAATGAAAATATGGGAAAACATTTGCAATTGTTTTCTACGTGGCCATCTGGCTTTATTTATTTACAGATGTATTCATTTTTGTAAAACATATTGCAGCCTCTCCAGTGATTAAAGTTTATGTGATAAGAATCATATGCATTGATCAACGTATAGGGGTTATAAAACAGTGAAAGGTACTTTTCACCATATTTTATCTTCCCTTCCTTGTCCCAGCGGGACTTAATAGAATTCTCTGATTTCTTGCACATATGAATCAGCTTTGGTTATTGCTAATATCTGTTTAGCTTTTCAGGTGTTCTAAGAAACCACAACACCCACAATCCCATCTTGTTATGAGACATACCTAGTGAGGGCTAAATTGAGAGTGAAATGCACCACTGGTGAAGTAACAATATTTGATTGTTTTGTGAAAAAACATTGTAGAGTCTAGTGCTGAATGTTCACAGGTTATAATAAACTTTGGTGTTAGGTAAAACTGAGACTGAGCAGCCCAATATACCTCCCAATAACATGCAAACGGTCCCAGATCAGTCAGGCCTTATAGGCGAGGGCAGGAGAGGAGCACAATTTTAACTCGGCCTGCAGGGTTAGGCCTCATTCACAATGGGATACTATAGTGTATGCCCGTGTGATGGCGGTGTTTGCCCACATGGGAATGCATATGTGTTCTGTCCACCCCCATGCAGGCGGTCCTATTCATCTTAATTGGTACGCAGCAGGTGCTCTTAATTGTGCAAGTGCATGGCTCTGCACCGGGGACAATGTGGATTCAGGGCCATGCACCCACGCAGCTGTCAAATTGGGAGCAGCAGCTTTGTCCATGCAGGTACTATGTCCCAATTGAAATGAATGGGACTGCCTGCACAGGGATGCACAGTGCCACATTTCAAATTCTGCAGAGCGAGATAAAATTAGTGGTAAACAAAGCATTGCAGCCATGCCGCCGTGTCTACAGCCCTGCCTAACTGTAATGTTAAAACTTAGGTACGCAGCCAGAGGGCGGTAAAAGCAAGCTGCCTGTTTTTTCTGTCCCTCGGCTGTCCATGTGAAAGAGTACATTGACAAGTTGCACCACCTGTTGAGGTCAACAGAAGCACATATTTTAATACAAAATCAGCCTTGGGATGAAAAAAAAAGATTCATGAGGCGGCAGGATCATCTCATAAAAGCCAGTCACTGCTATCCTGCCGCCCTAAAAGCGATCAATCGCAGATCACTTTTCAGCAGGCAGCAAGCACTGCTACCCATGTGAAAAAGCCCAAACTTTTAACTTATGTGCCAGTGCTACCTAAACATCTCAACAAATAGAATATTCAGTATGCTTCATTTCCCTTCTGTGTCCATAGAGTTACTGGCTACAGAGAGATGGGGGAATAAGTAGACTATATAGAGAAATATGTATGCGGCTCTTTAAAATATCATTTGATTAACTACTGTGTCTGCACACCAAAAAATAACAATGATATATTTGGACTTCGTTTCTGCAGGGTGATCACCCATAGTTCTAAATTTAAATTTTTTCCATAAAATAAAAAAGATATTATACTCATCTGCTCTGTGCAATGATATTGCAGTGAGCGGCCCGTTACGTCCTCTTCCGAGGTCCCCCACTGGCACTGTCCACTCCTGCTCTTGTATGTGTGCCCCCTCAGCAAGCTGTGTTTTTTAAAAAAAGATAGGGCAGAACATGCATTTCTATTAAAACTGCAACATTGCCTGTGCAGTAACTTCCTATAGACAATAATGGGGCTTTACTGCAATGATATGGATACAGCCTATTGATGTCTATTGGAAGTGACTGCTCAGGCACTGGCAACAGCAGGCAAAGCACAGCGGAAGGCCATTAGCATCAGAAAGAGGTAAGGAGGCACCTGGGTGGGATCTCAGCAAAGAATAGGTTGGGATGCTGAAAGGCATTGCATTCTGGTCTTCAGTGACATCATCCCGCCAACACCGTGCTCCACGCTGCACTTCACAGACATCCAGGAAGATACTGGTTGACCTTCTCTCCACCTTTGGTGAATGACTGCCGTGAGACTTGGTTTCCATTACTTGACAAACTTCCATCCTGGCATACCAATGAGCCTGTTTTTAGCTATGAAAATGTGAGTGGCCCTACATTGGGTGTAATAAATTATTGGTCTTACTACACTTAGAGGTGCCTCTCCTTTGTTCTTATTTTCTGTGTGCCATAGAGCCTTCTTCTGCCCCTGGATCAGCTTGACCCAGTGATGGACCCTATGGACTCTTTAAAAATATTTTAGCATTTTATATGCTATTGAGGAGTATATTAACCTTTTGAGGCTACCATTTTCTCTTTTTTTGCTCTCTAGGATGTTAGGGAGGTGGGGGAAGAGTGGAGTTTAATGCAAAGTTAAACTTTCCTTTAAGACACTGCACTATAAACCTTAAAGCCCAATTTTCAGTTTAAATAATCAAAATTTATTCCAGGTGTATCAAAGTCTTACAGTTAATTTTCTTTAGAAAGCAGCCACAGCCTTAGTAGAAAAGCCTGCCCCCTGCCTGCATACTGTAGAGAAAGATCCCTACTCTCTGTGTGGAACCAGTCGTTGCTCTGAAGAGAAAAGCTCTACCTCTAAATTAGCAAGGGATTAACCACCTGATTACTTTGCACTTAAACCCCCTCGTGACCAGACCAATTTTCAGCTTTCGGCGCTGACGCACTTTGAATGACAATTGCGCGATCATACAACACTGTACCCAAATGAAATTTTTACCATTTTTTCCCCACAAATAGAGCTTTTAATCACAGCTGGGGTTTTTATTTTTTGCTAAACAAATAAAAAAAGATGGAAAATTAAAAAAAAAAAAAAAAATCATGTTTAATAGTTTGTTATAAAATTTTGCAAACAGGTAATTTTTCTGCTTCATTGATATGCGCTGATGAGGCGGCACTGGTGGGCACTGATAGGCGGCACTGGTGGGCACTGATAGGCGGCACTGGTGGGCACTGATAGGCTGCACTGGTGGGGACAGATAAGTCGGTACTGATGGGCACAGCAAAGATGGCACTGATGGGCACGGATGGGTGGCACGGATGGGTGGCACGGATGGGTGGCACGGATGGGTGATACGGATGGGCACTGATGGATGGCACTGATAGATGGCACTGATAGATGGCACTGATAGGTGGCACTGATAGATGGCACTGATGGGCACAGATAGGTGGCACTGATGGGCACTGATAGGTGGCACTGGGCACTGGTAGAGGACACTGATAAGCACTGGTAGGGGACACTGATGAGCACTGGTAGGTGACACTGATGTGCAGCACTAGCACTGTGGGCACTGACATATGGCACTGTGGGCACTGACAGATGGCACTGGGGGCACTGACAGATGGCACTGGGGGCACTGACAGATGGCACTGGGGACACTGACAGATGGCACTGGGGGCACTGACAGATGGCACTGGGGGCACTTTTATTAGCAATGGTGGGCACCATGGACCCTTGGCATATTGCAGTGAGAGGGACTTATGTCCCTCTCACTGCCGCCGGTGATCGGCTTTTTTTTTTTTCTCCTCGCGCTGTCAGCGCGAGCAGGAAAAAAAGACGATTGCCGGCTCGGTAATTATCACATGATCAGCTGTCATTGGCTGACAGCTGATCACGTGGTAAGGGGTCGGGATCGACCCCTTACTCGGATCTGTGATCCAGCGAGTCTCACAGACTTGCGGATCACAGAGCGCACCGCGCGCGCCCTTCAGGGGGCGCGCAGGCAGCTCGTTACCGGGACGACGTCAATAGACGTCGTCCCGGCACATCAGATCTGCGCTGTAGCCGTCATTTGGCTATGGCGCGGATCCCAGGCGGTTAAAGTTGTTGTAAACCAAAGTGCTGAATTTAGAAAGCCTGTCTGAGCTAAGGAGAGCTCTGAGAGCTGACTGGAGGGAGGGGACACACCTCCCTTCACAAAGCATGCAGGAACAGAGCTGAGGCTGTCAATCAGCTGGAGGTCCCTCCCCTGTCACCTTTTTTCTCTTGGTGTCAGGAAAATTTGTCAGAAGTGATTAATTCTGATAGCAGAGGAACAAAGCAGCAGACAGAATTTACACTTAGGGGTTGATTTACTGATTTTAATTGACAGCAGCGGGAGCCAATAAGGAGGGAGGTTCCCGGGCAGCCGAGACACTCGTGCAACATTGCTGGATCGAGATGGGCTCAGGTAAGTATTAGGGGGGCTTAGAGGGGCTGCTGCACACAGAAGTTTTTATTATCTTAATGTATAGAATGCATTAAAGTGGTTGTTAAGCCACTCTAACTTGTATATACCATTAACACTGCCTCCTATTGTAGTATCCCCCTCTGTGTGTGATTTATAAAAATAAATGCTGCAAATACCTAATTTCACTGCCGAGATTGTGATCACATGACCAGCCAGCTTTCTTATTTCCTCCTCTGAGAGATGCAGTGGGCAGGGCTGAGATTCCCCTGCTGATGTCAGTCTGGAGGGGAGGACGATTGGAGGAGAGAGCTGGCTGGTCATTTGATCGCAATCTCGGCTCTTAACCACTTGCTTACTGGGCAACTTAAACCCCACTCCTGCCCAGACCAATTTTCAGCTTTCAGCACTTTAAATGACAATTGCGCGGTCATACAACACTGTACCCAAATATATGATCACCTCTGCGGTTTTCTATTTTTTGTTAAAACTATTTAAAAAGACAGAATTTTTTAAAAACAAATTTATATTTTTTTATCTTTTGTTATAAAATTTTGCAAACAGGTAATTATTCTCCTTCATTGATGTACGCTGATGAGGCTGCACTGATGGGCACCAATACGCTGCACTGATGGGCTGCACTGATGGGCACCGATGGGCACCGATGGGCTGCATTGATGGGCACCGATAAGGCGGCACTGGTGGGCACTGATAGGTGGCACTGGTGTGCACTGAGAGGTGACACTGAGAGGTGGCACTGATGGGTGACACTAAAGGGCTTTGATAGGTGGCACTGGTGGGCACTGAGAAGTGGCAATGATAGGTGGCACTGATAGGTGGCAGTGATGGGCACTGATGAGTAGCAGTGATGGGCACTGATGGGTGGCAATAATGGGCACTGATCGGCACTGGTAGGTTACACTGATAGGCAGCACTGCTAGGTGGCACTGATGAGGCACTGATTGGCACCACTGGTGGGCAATGATAGGTGGCAATTGTGGGCATTGATAGGTGGCACTCATGGGTATTGATAGGTGGCACTGGTAGGCACTGGCAGGTGGCACTGGCAGGCGGTAATTGTGGGCACAGATGAGGCAGATGTGCCTCCTTCCTCCTCGGGACCGATGTCCCTTGCACATAAGCCGGTGATCGGCTTTTTTTTCTCCTCACGCTGTCAGCGTGAGGAGAAAAAACCTGATTAGCAAGCTTTTGTTTACATCACGTGATCAGCTGTCATTGACTGACAGGTCATCACGTGGTAAGGGGCCGGGGTCGGTGATCACCCGAGTCTCAGTGACTCAGGTCCGTGCTGTGGCTGTCATTTGGCTATAGCGCTGATGCCAATTGGTTAAATAAGGTACAGCATTTATATTTTTTAAATCATTCACAAAGGGGGACACTGCAATAGGAGGCAGTGCTGATGGTGTATACAGGTTAGTGTTATGAGAGCAGCAGGAGGGGGGAGGGGCGGCTCACACACAGACAGAGAGGGGGTAGGGAGGAGGACACAGGAACAGAGGGGAGAGCAGATAGCAGGCTGCTGATGACAGAGGCACATAAACTGACTATGGTGTCAGGGCTCAGCAGCCATGATACACTGTGGTCAGTTTGTAGAGGGGTGGGGAGAAACTGGCAGGATCAGACAGGTTTTTTAGGTGTTACAGGAGGCCAAATGACACAGGACAAGCACTGGGTCATATAACATGCTTTAAAGGAGCAAGATCCATTTTCTTTTTTTTGGGGGGGGGGGGGGGGTTAACAAACGCTTTAAGATAAAAAATCTTCTGGCTTTAGAACCACTTTAAGCATGGCATAGGACAGCATTATCACCTTCCACTCAGCCTGTCACTTTTTTCTGAGAGCAGCGAATAGAGAATATAAGTAAGTAATCAAATAAAATATTTGAGAGAAAAGGCTGCATTATTATCTAAATTCAACCCTAGAGGTTAGGACTAATATATTGTATTAGTCCCATTAGTCTGGTCCTCTTTTCCAACACCTGCCATTTTTCTTGCACCTTTTTCTTGCACCTGATGGCATAGAAGTTCCTATTGAAGCAGTTCAGTTTCTCTGACCTGGAACTAGAATGGGTGCTGCAGAGGACAACAGGAGCTGGAGGGTGTCAGTAGAGTAGGTGTGGAATATTTTTTACTGGTCTTGGTGTAGTAAAATTTACAGGACCGATTAAATGACAAAAGACTCCATGTACAAGTAATCAACAAAAAAAAAAAATGT
Source organism: Lithobates sylvaticus (assembly GCA_028564925.1). Lineage (NCBI taxonomy): Eukaryota > Metazoa > Chordata > Amphibia > Anura > Ranidae > Lithobates > Lithobates sylvaticus. Next base: position 350,506,417 of record CM053026.1, on the reverse strand, counting down.
CAGCCTTCCCGCAATACAATTACCCTAATATCCATCTCTGACAAATATTTATATATACAGTACACATATAAGTACGATAAGTGTTTTCAATGTTGCACTCCTCTTCTTGAGGTAATGCAGAATGACCCCCTCGTGTAGTGTGGTAGGCTATCGTTTCCATCTCAGGATCTGGTCTAGTGAATGATGGGAAGAAAAATAGGTTGAGTGCCTATCACTTTAGTCTTTTTACCATTTATTACTGAAATCAATTCTAGGAGAGAGGTTTTGTGGGTGCAGGATATCCAAGAATAGCACAAAAATAGAGGACCGATATACTGGTAGAAGTAGGACTTTTAAGAGCAGCCTCTTGGTAATTACTTGCCCTGTGACAGAGCAGAACAATATATAAACCTGTAGGAACTTACACAGTCTTTTTTAAGTGTCCCTTGACACTTTGATAGCAGTTAACGATACCTAGATTTGTGGGCAATAAATCCTTCTTACAATGTCCATAAGCAGCTGCTACCCAACTCCTGTGCAACACTTTCAAGAAGATTCTTTACAGATGATGCTTCCTTGAAGACATCCTTTATTAATATTATTATTATTATTATACAGGATTTATATAGCGCCAACAGTCTGTGCAGAGCTGTAAAAAATGGAGAAAAACAGTACAGTTACAATAAAATTCAATGCAAGTGGGTCAGAGGATCCTTCTCGTTAGAGCTTACAATCCAAAAGGAGAGTCAAATGATACAATAGATAATAACTTTAAGGGTTCAGCTGATGGAAGAAGTAAAAGTACAATGTATTAACCTTCCTAGCGGTAATCCCGAGTCAGCCAGACTCGGGCTTGCGTGCAGGATACAGGGGGAAGTTACTTACCTTTTCCCTGGATCCTGCGATGTCTCCCCGCTGTGTGTGCGAGCCGTCTGCTCGCTCGATTCACAGAGTGCCCGAGTGCCGCCGATCTCCGTTCCCTGCGACGTTCCGACGCACGGGAGCGGAGATCGGCGCCAAATTTAAAAAAGTTTAAAAACACACAACACATACAGTACTGTAATCTTACAGATTGCAGTACTGTATACAAAAAATACACATCCCCTTTGTCCCTAGTGGTCTGCCCAGTGCCCTGCATGTCATTTTATATAATAAAAAAAAAAAATTCTGCCTGGAAACTGGAGATTGTCCATAGCAACCAAAAAGTGTCCCTTTATGTCAAAAGTGGTTTTAGACCAGCTAGAAACACCGATAAAAAATTAGAATCACAATTTATCATCAAACAATAAATTTAATGACAGCGACTATTCTGCAACTGAGCAAATTTCAGTGTTTTTGATTTGATTACATTATTGAATCATTTTTATATATACTTTTATTATATTATAATTTATTATTTTGTGTTTCAAACTTTATCATACCCGGGATGTCTACTACCCTCTGGTTTGGACAGATTTAAGTGAGTTATTCATAAGAATTGCATGCCTACAATATAAAAACGCCAAATTTCCATGCAAAATAATTGTACCGCTTTCAGCACAATATTCCAGCCAGAATCATACCGCCAGGGAGGTTAAGTAGAGGCAGGATTGGCCTCTCTGAAGAGTTGGGTTTTCAGAGAAGGCAGATTGAGTAAGGGATAGTTGGACAAATTGTTTAACCAATACAAGGCACTTATACACCTTCATGCCCAGACCAATTTTCAGTTTTCAGTGCTCTCACAATTTGAATGACAATTGCGCGGTCATGCGACCCTGTACCCCACAAATAGAGATTTATTTTGGTGGTATTTGATCACCATTGGGGTTTTTTTGCGCTACAAATAAAAAAAGAACGAACATTTGGAAAAAATAAAATGTTTTTCTTAATTTCTGTTACAAAACTTTGTAAAAAAGTACAATTTCTCCTTCGCTGATGGGCACTGAAGAGGCTGCACTGACGGGCACTGATGAGGCAGTATCGATTAGCACTGATGAGGTGGCACTAAAGAGGTGGCACTGATGAGGTGGCACTTATATGCAGCACTGATAGGCACTGATTGACGGCACTGATAAGCATCACTGATCGGCACTGATAGCTGGCACTTATATACAGCAGTGATGACCACTGATAGGTGGCACTGATGGGCACTAATAGGTGGGCACTGATGAGCACTCATAGCCGGCACTGATGGACACTGATAGGTGGCACTAATGGGCACTCATAGGTGGCACTGATAGGTGGCACTGGAGTGCATGTATATGCGGCATTGATGGTCACGGGTATGCAGTACTGTTCAGAGGTTCTGGCAGGCACTGATGGGCACAGAGTGCCATCCCTAATGAGCAATGATTTCAATCCCTGGTGGGCTTTAGTGGGCTTACCTGGTGGTCATGGGTGGGCATCCTTGGTGGCCATGGGTGGGCATCCTTGCTGGCCATGGATGGGCATCCCTGGTGGCCATGGGTGGGCATCCCTGTTGATCCTGGGTGGCCATACTCGGGGACCCTGCACTGATAATCAATCAGTGTAGACCCCCCTGTCAGGAGATCGGCTCTCCTCTACTCACGTTTGTCAGCGTGAGTACCGGAAAAGGCGATACACGGCTTTTTCTGTTTACACTGTGATCAGCTGTGATTGGATACATATATATTTACCTAGATCGGAGATGCAGTGTGTCAGACTGACACACCACACCACCGATCGCCGCGCTGCATGCCCCCGCAGGGGTGCGATTGCGGCTTATCCTGCTGGACATTATATGATGTGCAGTCAGGATAACTGGACCACTTCCCGGCCATCATTTTGTTATAGGCCAGGTGGGAAGTGCGTAAGGAGTTCCAGAAGATGGGAGAGCTTCTGGAGAAGTCCTGGAGGTGAGCATGGGAGTAGATGACAAAGGAGCTAGAAAGTTGGAGGTCTTGGGAGGAGCAAAGAGAATGGTTTGGTTGGTATTTTAAGATGAAGATGATTGTGAATGAATGATGAATTGTGGATGACTTTGTAGGTTACTGTTAGTATTTTTAATTGTATTCATTGGGTGAGTGAAAGCCAATGGAGGGACTGGCAGAGAGAGGTAGCAGACACTGAATGGTTAGTTCAGTGGATGAGTCTGGATGAGTCTGGTAGCAGCATTTATGATATAGATGTCAGAGGAAGGGCCATTGCAGGGGGAAAGGGGAAATTATGAGCTCAGTTTTGCAAAGATCGAGTTTGAGGAAATGGTGTGACATAAATTTGTAATGCACAATGAGACTGATGGGGTGAGCTAAGGAGTAGAAAGATAGATTTGGGTGTCGTCAATATAGAAATGGTTTTGGAAGCAGTAGGAGACTGACCTCAGCTGACCCATGGAGGAGGTGTAGATAGAGCATCGAAAAGATCTGAGAACAGAACGTTGGGGGACTCCGACAAAAAGAAGGGGAGAGGAGAAGGTAGAGTTTTGAGTGACACTGAAGGTGCGGTGAGATAGGTAAGAGGAAAATGAGCAAAGAGCAGAGTCACAGAGGTCAAGGGAATGTAGTGTTTTGAGAAAGAGGGGGTTGTAGTACTACATAATGTCCTAATGTCCTACGGGGTGGCCAACTGTATCAAAGGCAGATATACACTGCAGCTGGCAGCTGAAGTCATGGGCCTCTAGTATCAGATACAAGAAAAACAAATTACATTTTTGCTTGCAACATGAGTGAATGATGGTAGTAGAAGTCAGCAAGGTTTCATCTGACTCAATAAACTAAGAGTAATCGACTGTCCTAAGTCTAAGTGAACAGGCTCTTTGCCAGTGGTAAATGAACCCCAGCGATTGTCTCCCCCACAATAATCACTGACACTTCATTCATAGTAACAGGCAGAAGCAATCAACAAACTGAGCTTAGGGAAATCAGCAGAGCCTAGAAATTTGTGAAAAAAAAGTGCTCAGCCAGTGGTTACAACCTAGCAGCAAAACACATTCAATTTATTCAGAGACACAACAGCATTCTGCAAGGTTCCTACATCAAACCATGCAAGGCCTGTAGCTTTATCTCTATACGGTACTGTAATTAAAACATACTATATATATATATATATATATATATATATATATATATATATATATATATATATATATACAATTTATTGCATTATCTAAACACATATGGTAAATATCAGTTTTGCAGTATACCGTAACCTAATGAAAATATGGGAAAACATTTGCAATTGTTTTCTACATGGCCATCTGGCTTTCTTTATTTACAGATGTATTCATTTTTGTAAAACATATTGCAGCCTCTCCAGTGATTAAAGTTTATGTGATAAGAATCATATGCATTGATCAACGTATAGGGGTTATAAAACAGTGAAAGGTACTTTTCACCATATTTTATCTTCCCTTCCTTGTCCCAGCGGGACTTAATAGAATTCTCTGATTTCTTGTACATATGAATCAGCTTTGGTTATTGCTAATATCTGTTTAGCTTTTCAGGTGTTCTAAGAAACCACAACACCCACAATCCCATCTTGTTATGAGACATACCTAGTGAGGGCTAAATTGAGAGTGAAATGCACCTCTGGTGACGTAACAATATTGGATTGTTTTGTGAAAAAACATTGTAGAGTCTAGTGCTGAATGTTCACAAGTTATAATAAACTTTGGTGTTAGGTAAAACTGAGACTGAGCAGCCCAAATTACCTCCCAATAACATGCAAATGGTCCCAGATCAGTCAGGCCTTATAGGCGAGGGCAGGAGAGGAGCACAATTTTAACTCGGCCTGCAGAGTTAGGCCTCATTCACAATGGGATACTATAGTGTATGCCCGTGTGATGGCGGTGTTTGCCCACACGGGAATGCATATGTGTTCTGTCCACCCCCATGCAGGCAGTCTTATTCATCTTAATTGGTACGCAGCAGGTGCTTTTAATTGTGCAAGTGCATGGCTCTGCACCGGGGAAAATGTGGATTCAGGGCCATGCACCCGCACCCATGCAGCTGTCAAATTGGGAGCAGCAGCTTTGTCCATGCAGGTACTATGTCCCAATTGAAATGAATGGGACTGCCTGCACAGGGATGCACAGTGCCACATTTCAAATTCTGCAGACCGAGATAAAATTAGTGCTAAACAAAGCATTGCAGCCATGCCGTGTCTATAGCCCTGCCTAACTGTAATGTTAAAACTTAGGTACGCAGCCAGAGGGCGGTAAAAGCAAGCTGCCTGTTTTTTCTGTCCCTCGGCTGTCCATGTGAAAGAGTACATTGACAAGTTGCACCACCTGTTGAGGTCAACAGAAGCACATATTTTAATACAAAATCAGCCTTGGGATGAAAAAAAAAGATTCATGAGGCGGCAGGATCATCTCATAAAAGCCAGTCACTGCTATCCTGCCGCCCTAAAAGCGATCAATCGCAGATCAATTTTCAGCAGGCAGCAAGCACTGCTACCCATGTGAAAAAGCCCAAACTTTTAACTTATGTGCCAGTGCTACCTAAACATCTCAACAAATAGAATATTCAGTATGCTTCATTTCCCTTCTGTGTCCATACAGTCACTGGCTACAGAGAGATGGGGGAATAAGTAGACTATATAGAGAAATATGTATTGGTCTGGGCATGAAGGTGTATAAGTGCCTTGTATTGGTTAAACAATTTGTTTATGTAGACTTTTCCATATAAACCATAGTAGCCTTACAAGTGGTTTTTATTATACTTATAATGGAGATTTGTGTAGTACTATATTGTACGTACATTTTTTTAAGAGCTTCTAAATCCACGGTGTTGCATTAAAGGCACTATCAAGGTAATTTAAAACAAATCCTTTACTTGAAATGGTGTACAGTAGGGATGAGCCGAACACCCCCGGGTTCGGTTCGCACCAGAACCTGCGAACGGACCTAAAGTCTGTGCGAGCATAAGAACCCTATTAGTTACAATGGACACGAACGTTCGAAATCAAAAGTGCTAATTTTAAAGGCTAATATGCATGTTATTGTCATAAAAAGTGTTTGGGGACCTGGGTCCTGCCCCAGGGGACATGTATCAATGCAAACATTTTTTTTTAAAAACGGCAGTTTTTTCAGGAGCAGTGATTTAAATAATGCTTAAAGTGAAACAATAAAAGTGTAATATTCCTTTAAATTTCGTACCTGGGGGGTGTCTATAGTATGCCTGTGAAGGGGCGCATGTTTCCCGTGCTTAGAACTGTCCCTGCACAAAAAAAGGAAAAAAAGCTATTTAAAATCACTCGCGGCTAATGAATTGACGGCTCCCGTAACACAGAGAACAGTCATTCATTGAAAGTCATTGATAAAAAAAAGTAATTGATAAAAAAAAAAAAAAAAAAGCGTGGGGGGTCCCCCCAAATTCAATAACCAGGCCCTTCAGGTCTGCTATGGATATTAAGGGGGACCCCAGCCAAAAAAAATGGCGTGGGGCCCCCCTCAAAATCCATATCAGACCCTTAAGTTCTGGGATGGATTTTAAGGGGAACCCCGGCCAAAAAAAAAAAATGGCGTGGGGTCCCCCTCAAAATCCATACCAGACCCTTATCTGAGCACGCAACCTGGCAGGCCGCAGGAAAAGAGGGGGGGCGAGAGCGGGCCCCCCCTCCCTCCTGAACCGTACCAGGCCACATGCACTCAACATTGGGAGGGTGCATTGGGGGTCTGAGACCCCCCAAAGCACCTTGTCCCCATGTTGATGAGGACAAGGGCCTTGTCCCCACAACCCTGGCCTTCTTCTGGTCTTCCTTCTTCCTTTCTTCATCCTTCGGTTTCTTCATCTTCTCCTTCCGGCATCTTCTTCCATCTTCTTCTTCCATCATCTCCTTCCTCCGATCCGCTTCTTCTTGCTCTGGTCTTCTCGTCCGGCATCTTCTTCCACGGCGTCCGGGTCTCTTCTTGGGCCGCTCCGCGCAATGGGAGGCTTCCGCTGTGTGAGGCTTTGCTGCGTCTGACAGGTCTTTTATAACGGAGGGCGGGGCCACCTGGTGACCCCGCCCCCCTCTGACCTCATGGGGAAAGCCATAGGGAATTCCCCATGACGTCCCCGTGCGTCAGAGGGGGGCGGGGTTACCAGGTGGCCCTGCCCTCCGTTATAAAAGACCTGTCAGACGCAGCGAAGCCTCACAGCGGGAGCCTCCCATTGCGCGGAGCGGCCCAGAAGAGACACCGACACCATGGAAGAAGATGCCGGACGAGAAGACCAGAGCAAGAAGAAGCGGATCGGAGGAAGAAGATGATGGAAGAAGAAGATGGAAGAAGATGCCGGAAGGAGAAGCTCTCGCCCCCCCCCCCCCCTCTTTTCCTGCGGCCTTCCAGGTTGCATGCTCGGATAAGGGTCTGGTATGGATTTTTTTTTGGCCGGGGTTCCCCTCAAGGGTCTGGTATGGATTTTGAGGGGGACCCCCACACCATTTTTTTTTTTTGGCTGGGGTCCCCCTTAATATCCATAGCAGACCTGAAGGGCCTGGTTATTGAATTTGGGGGGACCCTCACGCTTTTTTTTTTAAATTTTTTTATTTTTTTATCAATGACTTTTTTTTTATCAATGGCTTTCAATGAATGACTGTTCTCTGTGTTATGGGAGCCGTCAATTCATTAGCCGCGAGTGATTTTAAATAGCTTTTTTTCCTGCAAAAAATGACACTTTGTGCAGGGACAGTTCTAAGCACAGGAAACGCCCCTTCACAGGCATACTATAGACACCCCCCAGATGTGATACTGCAATGCTGTACTAACAGCACGCACACACTAATCCCCAGAATCACAGCACATAATGTCAGCAGTCAGCAGCACATAACACTGACACGCTGACACTGACAACACAATATGCGAGGCCGCTGGCGCGGCGGCCTTTTATACTGTGGGGCGTGTACTAAACCCCCTGAGCTATAATTGGCCACAGGCAGGATGCCAATTATGGCTCTCCTCGCCGCTGTTTCTTTGATTGGCCAAGCATGTGGGTCACAGTGCATGCTTGGCCAATCATCAGCCAGCAATGCACTGCGACTGGCGCAGTGCATTGCGGGCCGCTCGCATCACATGAATCACATGAATTTGATGCGAGCGGCCCAAATAGTTCTGCGCTCGCCGAGCGGGCGAACGCCCGATGTTCGATTCGAACATGGGTTCGAATCGAACACCGGGCTCATCCCTAGTGTACAGTATTCACATTATGGAGAGCTTCCCTCAATTCATAAGGACTAGGAGTAACAATTTCAAATTTGTACAGTTGCCAGTAGGGGTGCAACGGATCGTCGCCGATCGGATCGGCACACCCCGCGCTCCGCGGAGCGCTCCGCGGCCTCGGCCTAGCTCCGGAGCAGCGGCGGCCATCTTGGTACACCCGGCGGCCTTAGGAAAGGCCGCGGCTTCGGCCTAGCTCTGGAGCGGCGGCCATCTTGGTACACCTGGCCACTGTTTACAATGTGATCGCTCCGTCAAATGACGGAGCGATCAGTTGTAAACATACCCTGCATTACCCAGCATTTACTCTGCATTACCCAGCATTTACTCTGCATTACCCAGCATATACTCTGCATTACCCAGCATATACTCTGCATTACCCAGCATATACTCTGCGATACTCTGCGTTACCCAGCCAATACTCTGCGATACTCTGCGTTACACAGCCACTACTCTGCGATACTCTGCGTTACCCAGCCAATACTCTGTGATACTCTGCGTTACCCAGCCAATACTCTGCGATACTCTGCGTTACCCAGCCAATACTCTGCGATACCCAGCCAATACTCTGCGATACCCAGCCAATATTACAGTGGGGGAGAGGACGTGGATATTACAGTGGGGACTATATAGTGGCGGAATTTTCACAGGTTTTTTGCAAATTCAATTATTATTTGCTGATCCGAAAAATGATCCGATCCGTGACTCCTGATCCGAGGATCGATCCGATCCATGAGTTCTTTGATCCGTTGCACCCCTAGTTGCCAGCAGGGGAAACTGGATAACACAACCTTGCCACAGAGAAAACATACTTATTGGGTTAACATTGGCTGATATTAGGCTGGCCCAGGCCATATTAAACAACAAGAGCAGGTGCCCTCTGTTTTTAGTACTTAGGTAAAAATAACAGTCAGCCAAGTGGGATAATTTTGGCCAACTTCCATTGTAACTCCAAAAGTAGTGGCTGCTTAGTGCCAGCTTATCTTTTCCTTATCAGGTGGGTATTATCAGTTAGCCCAGGCATTTGCCAAAGCTTTACAGAGAATATTGTATGATTTACCCCAGTCCCTCTCATCCTAATAGAACCCCACTGTCACCTAAATCCTCTGTAGACAAAAGCAGTAGGGGATGTCTGTTGGTTATGCTGTGGGTGCTGGACAGGAGGCTTTATAAAGGGATCAGAAATGGAAGCTGTGTTTTAATATAGGCTGGAAAATCTCTTAAGCTATTTTTGCTGCATTTGAACTTTTCCGTGAACCTGCATATTCTGTCACAATTTAGAAAATTTGCTCAATTTGACCTCCAAATGACCCTTTAGAGTTATAAAACCATGCTTAAGTTTTAGTGTACTTTTGAAGACCCTGTCTGGAAATCACCATTTATTTTTCCATCTTCTTAATTTTATTTTATACATAAATTAAAGAAGAGCATATCATAGACTAAACTATAGTACCATTTGGCAGACGCATTTCCTTCCTAACTGTATGAGACATAGCATGCTTTGCTAATGGCTCTTCAGTCCTACATCGGTCTCGCACAGAGCCTTGGCCTGTGTTTTAGTGTAAAGAAAAGTTTTACAGATCCTTCAAAAGCTAATTAAACACCATTTTTAGTGGACCTTTAAACCAAACACTGGCGATGCCGATTTCAGCAGACTGAAGAAATCACAGGGTCTAGTGTAATGGAACAATCTGACATACCATTCCTTGGCCACCAGGCTAGATGGCAAGCATTTACAGAATGTTGCAAATTACTAATCCCAGGGTACAATTCTGCAGCATTAGATGGTAAAAAGATAACTTTACTGCTGCATAGTTAGGATTCAAGTGAAAGCAAAAGTATACTTTCCATCATGATTGATTTAAATTTAATATACATGTTGACATATACTCACCATATTGCAAACAATGTAATGCTTCCAAGATAACAGCGAAATTGTTTCTCTAAACACATTTTGCAAATGGGAAATCTGATATAGATTTGAAATAGACAGTCATTCATTTAGCTACCCAGCTGTAGCTTTTACTACTAACTACTTCAGTAGTATACTGTGCTCCCGTAAACACATTTCTAATTCAACAAGAAAGGGATTTGGGTAGGCAGGCATATGTTAAATAAACAACACTAGGAAAATGTGTGCTAAAAGGTATGGATTTTGCAATGCAATTAATTATATTTGTCATCTAAACTGTATGTTATTACTGTGCGAGACACTAAAGAACTACACACTAGAGTTGTATTTGGGAAAATGGGTTTCCATGAAAGACCCATTTAAATAATTTGATAGACTTATAATGTTCCTTTAACCCCTTGCTTACGGGGCACCTAAACCCCCCTCCTGCCCAGACTCTTTGAAAGACAATTGTGCATGGTCATACAACACTGTACCCAAATAATTTTTTTTTATAATGTTTATGATATCAAACAGAGCTTTCTTTTGGTGGTATTTGATCACCTCTGGGTTTTTTATTTTTTGTTAAAAAAATGTAAAGAGAACGGTTTATTTAAAAAAAAATACAAAATCGTTTTATATTTTGTTAATACATTTTGCAAACAGGTAATTTTTCTCCTTCATTGATGTACGCTGATAAGGCCTTCACTGATGGGCACAGATAGGCTGAATTGATGGGCACTGTTAAGGCGGCACTGTTGAGCACTAATAGGCGGCACAGATGGGCACTAATAGGGGGAACTGGTGGGCACTGATGAGGTGGCACTGGTGGGCACTTATAGGTGGCATTGGTGGGCACTGATGGGCGGCACCGAAGGCCATTGATAGGTGGCACTGAAAGGCACTCATAGGTGGCACTAATAGCTGGCAATGATGGGTACTGATAGGTGGTATTGATGGGCACTGATGGGTGGCAGTGATGGGCACTGATTGGCACTGGTAGGTGACAATGATAAGGCAGCACTGCTAGGTGGCACTGATGAGGCACTGGCACCACTGGTGGGCATTGATAGGTGGCACTCATGGGCATTGATAGGTGGCACTGATTGCTGGAACTTATGCACTCATTTGTGGCACTGTGCGGGCACTGGCAGGTGGCACTGTGGGCACTAGCAGGTGGCACTGGAAGGCGGTATTGGTGGGCACAGATGAGGTGGCTTTGCCTCTTCCTCTTTGGGACCTTGCACTGAAGCCGGTGATCGAAAAAAAAAAATTATTACCGATCTCTTCTGTTTACATCACGTGATCAGCTGTAGTAAGGGGCCGGGATCCGGGATACTCCGATCTGTGATCACCCGAGTCTCATTGACTCGGTGAACACTGCGCGCACCGCGTGCACCCTGCAGGGAGCGCAGAGGGAACGCGCAAAGGGGAGGACGTTTATTGACGGCCTCACGGCAAAGCAGATCCGCGCTGTAGCCGTCATTTAGCTATAGCGCAGATTTGAAAGAGTTAAAAAGATATTTGTGAACCAATACAATTTTGTCAGTATAAGCTCTAACATCATTTTGTGGTGCAGTAAAACTGCTTCTACATTAGTATAGCTTTTTATATAAAGCAAGCCATTCCTGAGAAAATGTGGGGCTGCCATTTTAGACCTCCTTTGGAAAATGCAAGTTTTCTGGCATTTATACTGACTTTAATACACTCCAGGTCACTCATAGTTCCGTATATCATATGATCATAGTATAATAATAAATGCACACGCCATACATGTATCTTCACTGTGCAGACACCTGTATCTCAAAATAATATCAGCTGCCTAGTAAATCGTGTTCCCCTAAGATCCAAAAACTTGGGGATGTCTAAAAAAATCAGGGAAAGCTCAGACATACAAGTTTTTCTTTAAGTGGCCATTACCAAACGTGAAAGAGAAGAAAGTCAGGGACTTAAAGTTCCGCCATGAGGAATTCTGGGTTCATTTACAAATAGAAGATCAGTGAACATGACACTTAGGCTGGCCAGACATTATAAAATTTTCTTGTACAATTTCCCTTTGGATTTACCAAAACCATACAATATGAGGTAAAACCTAAACACTTTCAATTTGTATGCAATCAGGCATGTGTACAAGGTTATATTTTCTAAAATTGTTTTCATTATTTATATAAAAATTGTATTTAGTAAATTTAATACAGGATGCTTTCTTTTTTCAAATCTTTTATTTATTTCACAGGACAGGAGTAACACAAAAATACATCTTGTTTAAGAATACAGCAATATATGAAATTATAATGTCCCATCAAGCACCTAATATTCTTACTTTCCTCTATCTTGAGGACTACTACCTCAAATTGTATCCCAGTACCTCCTTGCCCTATACTTTTTTCTCCTATTTAACCAAACGTAAAAACCTATCTCTAAAAAAAAAAAAAAAAAAAAAAAAAAGGGATCATACACATATATATATATATATGTATATGTAAAATATATATATAGAGGGGGGGGGGGAAGCGGGAACCCCGAGCACACTCCCACCGAACTGCCCGTGCACCTACTTTCCCCTTTCTCCACGCATGCCTACTTAACTTGCCCTTATTTAGTCCACTACATCGCCTTCAAACAGAATCCGTCCCTCATCTGAAAATATATATATATTCCAGGGTGTCCATGTTTTAATATATTGTTCCTTTTGGTGTCGTTTCGTGAGAATTAATTCCTCCATTCTCTTAATTTCCTCCACTTTTTTAAACCACATACCGATAGTAGGCACCCGTGTAGATTTCCAGCATATGGGGATACATGATTTGGCAGCATTGAGAAGGTGGCAGAGCACTAGTCTTTTATATTTTTTGATGGGAATATTTGAGACATGAAGCAAGAAAAGTGCCGGATCGTATGGAATTGGAGCTTCCATCAATTTTTGGGCAATTTGATGTATCCTTTTCCAGAAGTATTCCAGTTTTGGGCATGTCCAAAATATATGGAGAATTGTACCCTTATCTTCTTGGCATCTCCAGCATTGATCTGTCAGTAATGGGTAAATTCTATGTAGCTTTGCCGGAGTTTGGTACCATCGGGTCACAACTTTATAATTGGTCTCTTGTAAATTAGTGCTTATAGAGGTTCCATGTGTGAGACTCATTATATTTTGTCGCTGTGATTCCGTGAACTTGTATCCCGTATCTGACTCCCAGTCCGTGAGACATTGTAGTTGATGGTCCTCGGATGGCCTTATCAGTAATTTGTATACCGCCGATAAGGTATGTCTTAATATCCCCACCTCCGAACACCACGTCTCAAATCTGGTAAGATTTGTACTGATAGTATCCAATACAGGATGCTTTCATGACAGTTTGTTTGCAGAGCTTTTTGGGCTTTCCTGTTAAGAAGGTCCAGCACTACCTGCCAAGTTTATATTATACATGTTCATATATATTTTTTTAATCATCTAGCGGGCTGAAAGAAAAAAACTGATAGATCATGCATCCACTCAAATGATGTGTGATGTAGGGATCTTTGTATTCTGACAGAAGGGACTCCCTCCATCAGAATACACAGAGTAATGCTGCAGCCAATGACTGAAATCCTTTTCCAGCATGACTGTTTGACAGAAGCCGCTCGTTAGACCAACTTCTGTTGAACAGTCCGAGGTACACAGGAACAGAAAGTCAACAGATTCCTGCTGACCTGGATGATTTTCAGTCTGTGTACACCCTGCTTGACTGCAAACAAGTATGGGTCATACCTGCTAGCAATAAGCTGCAGAGAAGTCTTGAGCATGCTGACTGGACGTAGTAAAAAATAAATATTAATAGGCAATATTTCAAGTTTTTCTGATTTAAATGAATATTAAAAAAAAAATGAATTAGACACCCCCCACCTTAACCCTTTCACACACAATCCGGGTTTCACACACAGTCCGGTGCCTGTCAGGTGAAAGCATTCAGGCGGCTGCGCTGCCGCCTGATTGCTCACACACACACACACCCTCTACCGTCACCCCGCCATGTTTTCCGGGCCCCGCTTGCCCATCTGTGGGCCCAGGATTGTCATGGCGGGTGCCGGCAGGTGGAGGGAAAGGAGAAGAGCAGACACACATCCGCTCTCCTCCCCTTCTTGCTGTGACCTGCAAAACGATGTCTCTGGCAGCAATGTTTTGAAACATGATCTGCATTGCAATACATTCAGTGGAGCCAAGAGAAGACCCTGCATGTCTCATTAAAGAGAACCTGTCACCTAAAAATTTAAGTAAAAAAACAATTAATGAATTTTGCAAAAAAAGAAAGTTAGACTCAAGCACATAAGACCCCCCCCCCCCAAAAAAAATGTTATGGCCCCCATCTCCACATATACACACGTACAAACGTAAATACATGTGTCGGGGGCGGCTACGCATGAAAACGTTGATTTGATACACATGTTACATATCACTGTGCATTCTGGAGTGAAGCAATAATTCTAGCACCAGACCTCCTCTGTAACACTAAACTAATGACCTATAGGGGGCTATTGAAGCATTGCCTATAGAAAATATAGGGTACTGAAGTTTGTTGCCATTTCACAGGCTCACACAAATTTAAGGTTTGAAATGTATCTATTTACTCGGTGAAACCTCACCTTCTACAGTATATTTACCCCAAAAATTGGGTCGTTTATTGCATTTGTTTGCCCTAAAATTCACTTTTATGTGTTTTTTACAGAAATTTTGCATTTTTCCTAGGGTGTCTGCTTTCAGAAAATATATAATGGGGTTTTGTGTAATCTTCAGGGCTAAAATTATTTTTTAAACATGGGCAAAAACCTCAAAAACGGCTCTGGCAGGGTGGTTCTAAGGGTTAATTTCTTTTTCCTTTAAAATAATAACCTTGTCATAATTACCTGCTCAGTGCAATAGTTTTTCACAGAGCAGCCCTGATCCTCCTTTTTTCAGGTCCCCCACTGGCGCTTTCTGGTTCTTCTCCCCTTTTCCAAGTGCCCACAGAGCAAGCTGCTTGCTCTAGGGGCACTCGTGCAGTGCCGGACTGGCCTACCGGGATACCGGGAAATTTCCCGGTAGGCCGTCTGCTCTCAGTGCCCTGGGGCAGCTTTATACTCGGGGCTTGGCTGGGGCAGCAAAAAAAAACAGCAGAGGCGGCCGCCGCTCTTAGCAATGCAGCCAGTGTGTGCGGCGCGCATGCCTGTATCTCCTCTTCTGATTCGCGCCGCACACACTGATATTACTGCCCGTCTGCTTGACTGAGGGGAGGAGCATGATTTCTACATGCATTCGGGCTGTGCGGCGCCACGCACGGCAGCACAGCACCGCTGATTTCTTCTTCCATTCGGCCCGCCCACTAGTCTGCAAGAGGAGAATAGGAGAAGTGGACGGCCGCTCATCATGGATCAGAAGAATTAAGGTGCCTGCCCTCCTCTCTCTCTCTCTCTCCCCCTCTCTCCCCTCTCTCCCCCCCTCTCTCTCTCCCTCTCTCTCTCTCCCCCCTCTCTCTCTCTCCTCTCTCTCTCCCCCTCTCTCTCTCTCTCTCTCTCTCTCTCTCCCCTCCTCTCTCTCTCTCTCTCTCTCTCTCTCCCCCCCTCTCTCCCCCCCCCTCTCTCTCTCTCTCCCCCCTCTCTCTCCCCCCTCTCTCTCTCTCCCCCCTCGCTCTCTCTCCCCCTCTCTCTCTCTCCCCCCCCCTCTCTCTCTCCCCCATCTCTCTCTCTTCCCCCCCCTCTCTCTCTCTCCCCCCCCTCTCTCTCTCTCTCTCCCCCTCCCTCTCTCTCTCTCAGCCACTGTGTCCTCAAACGCATGCCACTGTGCCCTCAAACGCATGCCACTGTGCCCTCAAATGCATGCCACTGTGCCCATCAAATGCATGCCACTGTGCCCTCAAACGCAGCCACTGTGCCCTCAAACGCATGCCACTGTGCCCTCAAACGCAGCCACTGTGCCCTCAAACGCAGCCACTGTGCCCTCAAACGCATGCCACTGTGCCCTCAAATGCATGCCATTGTGCCCATCAAATGCATGCCACTGTGCCCTCAAACACAGCCACTGTGCCCTCAAACTCATGCCACTGTGCCCATAAATTGCCACCACTGTGCCCATTAAACGCTGCCACTGTGCCGTCAAACACAGCCACTGTGCCTATCAAACGCAGCCACTGTGCCCATCAAACACAGCCACTGTGCCCATCAAACACAGCCACTGTGCCCATCAAACGCAGCCACTGTGCCTATCAAACGCAGCCACTGTGCCCATCAAACACAGCCACTGTGCCCATCAAAAACAGCCACTGTGCCATCAAACGTAGCCACTGTGCCCATAAATTGCCACCACTGTGCCCATAAATTGCCACCACTGTGCCCATCAAACGCAGCCACTGTGCCCTCAAATGCATGCCACTGTGCCCATAAATTGCCACCACTGTGCCAATTAAACGCTGCAACTGTGCCATCAAACACAGCCACTGTGCCCATCAAACGCAGCCATTGTGCCCATCAAATGCAGCCACTGTGCCATCAAATGCAGCCACTGTACCCATAAATTGCAACCACTGTGCCATCAAACGTAGCCACTGTGTCCATAAATTGCGACCACTGTGCCCATAAATTGCCACCACTGTGCCCATTAAACGCTGCCACTGTGCCATCAAACGCAGCCACTGTAACATCAAATGCAGCCACCGTACCCATAAATTGCCACCACTGTGCCCATTAAATGCTGCCACTATGCCATCAAGCGCAGCCACTGTACCATGTATCTGTCTTATCTATATATAGTGCACTCTTCAAATGTGCTTTAAAATGTTTGGTTTTCCCTTTTATGAACAAGAAAATAATGACGTTATGCTGTTGGGCTGGGATAGTAATGCTATGGGGCTGGTATGACATTTTTTCCAGGGCTGGTTTTCATTCCCAGTCCGGCCCTGCACTCGTGCATGCTCGCATCCAAGCCACCTCTGTGTGTCTATGGGATACACAGAGCGTGGCTCAGTCCCCCCCCCCCCCGCTCCACTCCCTCTACTTCGGCTGTGATTGACAGTAGCGGGAGCCAATGACTCTTGCTGCTGTGTCTCAGCCAATGAGGAGAGAGAAAAAACGGTAGAGCCGCTGCTCTCCTGCATTGGGATCGGGCTCGGGTAAGTATTACCTGGGTAAGTATTGGGGGGGGGGGGGGGCTGCGCATTGAAAGATTTTTACCTTCATCCAATATAATGCATAAAGATAAAAAACCTTCACCCTTTACAACCACTTTAAGATCAGTTAAATCTATGTCTGAATCGCATCAGCAATATATGATAATGAAATAAATTCAAAATATGAAGGCAAATATGAAGACACACTTTTCTCCCTGTCTTTCTGAAAACAAATGCTGTATATTTTTGATGGCATGATAGTTTGTCATTATTTAATGCCAAAAGCAAGTTAACGTGTGGTTGCCAAATAGAATTAGATCTTCTAATTACTCTGGGTTACATAATGGCACAATCAGAATAATACAGTGAAACAATCCAAGCTGCAATAAAGCTAATAACATGGTCTCAGGTTATTCAAAACACAGTGATTTACTGTCATAGCAACTTAATGAGTCACACAGTAAAATCACTGATGACTATCGCAGACGCCCATGTCAACATGTAGACACAGCCAAAGGTCTAAGTGCTATAACAAAAAGTGACAAAACACCTCAGTGCAGTGCAATTTGTTGATGCTTGTGAAGGAGTCGCAAGCCCCACAACCTTAAATTGCCAAAATAAAGTCATTACTTTGCACACAGTTCATTTCCATTTACCATAAAGATGAGTAAGATTGGTGACCTTATCAGGGCAAGCAAAATCAACCACCACCGATTCAATAATAGATCTCATTAGGACCAAACCATACACATTGCAAGTCATTAGAATGTACCTGTTACAGTCTATAAAATATGAATATCAAAGTCCTAGTTGGAGACTATGAAGGGTTAAACTGTATACACAGTTAAGCTGGATTTATTTTTAATTTTTTTATCTTTTTAGGCCTCTTGCACACTGCAGCTTGAAAAAGCTCAGTATAGCAGGTTTGTTTTACTGATCAAAAATGCAACCCATGTGATCAGCAAAAACAGCAAAACAATACTGTCTTTGTGTCAACAAATTAGCAAAAGCAGCAACAATAAAATGTGAGATATAACACAATAGACAACAGTGAAACAGTGAAACAGTGAAAAGTTGCGCTAAGTCCCTAAATAACATAAAAATCCAAAATCCAAATGACAAAAATAAAAATATAAAAAGCAATGCGATGTGAAGTTGTAAATCAAGTGCTTGTATGTGAACAATCCAAACTAATCCTCCACCAAGTGACGTCACCAACACTGAAGTTAGGATGTGCCCTTAACGCAACAGGTGGGCCCTCTATTATGGAAGGTCAAAAAACACAATGGGATGTATCAGCTGTAACGTGTCCCGGGAGCCTGTAATGCATCATACCCTGGAAGAAGTCCAATTGTGACAAAACCGGTCGGGCGAGGATACACTGAGTAGTCACCGCAAGTTTTTTAAGCACCAATCATTATCCTTTGTTGAGTGCATTGCTCTCCCAATAAATACCCTAAGGGTTTTTACACTATTTGGATCCCTCTGTTTATTTTTGGGTATGGCGGGAGAGACAGGCATCATCTGCATCTGCTGATCTTTTCAGAAAACTCCAACATTAAAGTTTTTTATGGGTATGTAACGCTAAGCAGGGTCTGAGGAGTTAATGTTTGAGTTAATTAACCTGGTCTGTACTGTGGTGGCACCTTATAAGTTGTAAACTAGATTTCAATCCTGTCAGTCCTACCGAAGGGTTAAAGTGTTTGTAAAGGCAGAAGGTTTTTTATCTAAATGCATTCTATGCTGCTGCACACAAGCCTTTTGTGTGCAGCAGCCTCCCTCAGCCTCCCTAATACTTACCTGAGGTCCATTTAGATCCAGCGATGTTGCAGGAGTGTCTTGGCTCCTGTCTCATTGGCTGAGACAGCAGCGTGGTACCATTGGCTCCCGTTGCTGTCAATCAAAGTCAGGGAGCCAATGAAGAGAGAGAGAGGGGGCGGGCCGGGCCAGGGCTCCGTGTCTGAATGGATACAGGGAACTGTGGTTCGGCTCAGGTGCCCCCATAGCAAGCTGCTTGCAATGGGGACACTCAACAAGAGGGAGGGGCCAGAAGCACAGAAGAGGGATTCGATAAGAGAAGTATTCAGGCTGCTCTGTGCATATCCACTGAAACAGAGCAGGTAAGTATAACATGTTGCCTGAGGTTTCCAAACTAAGAATAATTAAACATCCTTTGCAGATAAGTGAATAATTGGTTTATGTTTTGAAAGGGCAATCATGTTGTGCTCATTTGTAAACACTACACATTCATCTTTATCATGCAATTGTTCGGAACATGTCCATTTTAAATGTTCCTACCTTTTTGAATTTGTAAAACTAAGCTTAGGTTTAACATTTTCTTCATTACAAATATATCTAGTCTCTGATGACATATTGCAACCAAATATCTCATAAGAACTATGGAGGTCAAGGCTGAATAATTTTTAATCAAAGTTAAGTTGAATTTAAATGAAAAATTAAAATTTTGAGATAATTCAGTCCACATTAGGGACATGGTGTCATACTGATATTATATTAGTTCATTGCTTGTAAAAGAAACCAAGCCTAATTCCTTCAGGATCATGTGATTATTTGGCATTACATCACTGTGCAATGAATGCTGTTTACAATGAGGTTTAGGACAAATTGAAATATTTAACATGCATAAGGGTGAGCAGCAACTTATGCAGTTATAAAGTAAACCTCAGCAGCAAGCATCAGCTGGTAGGAGCTGAGGAATTACAGCCTAATAAACTTTGAAATTCTATGGGTAATCTATGCCAGATATAGTTAAAGCTTGTAGCGGTACCCCCGTAGGGGCTGCTAAGTGATGTTGCCCCCCTGTCACGCTGTCCAGCCCGGCATTTACTTCTTAGACACTCCAAGGCAATGAGCCGTCCATAAGCTTTGTTTTTGTATTTTATTGAAGGATGGATGGGGTAAAGGAAATATGGCATGCCGATTGGAAAGTAGCAGAAACTTGCTTGGGACAAACTATATACACTCCTGTATATACACGCCAATCTCCCTCCAGCACAACTCTTGCTGCAGACTATCACTCCTCAGCTCCTCCAGCACTTTACTTGCTTGAGCTTTCAGGCACAGCTAGCACCACGTGGTTAGGCCTGACACTGGCCTTAGAAAGCGCGGGCCCCTATAGTATAGCAGTAGAAAGTTTCTGGTGCTAGCTGTCCTAACTTCCGCTACTGAGCCCAGTAACCCATCTTCAGGCCCTACCAGCCCTCCTGGCTGCAGCTGCTCATCTCCACTGACTATGACACCACTGTCCACTCCACTGGCTAAGCACCCATACCATGTGTGAATACAATTATACATATAAAATAAGTGACAATGCACAATAAATAAATATAAAATGAAGTAAAAAATGTGAACTTTAAAATATAGAGTCCAAGATCAGGCTCAAATAAGATGGATTTTAGTCCAAAATATCTAAAGAAGTCCAAATGGGATGGTCCGTATAAATATGGGAAATGAGTGGAACACTTTTCTTATGGAGTGGCCCAAGGAATGCAGCTGTGAAGCGGTAGGTATGGTACGAATAAACAGGTGCCTGTGGGTACATACACATTCACTGGTAAAATAGAAGTTGGGTACTCGTACCGGGTACCAGAGTATGCTGGCCAGCATACTCTGTACCCCACATTGCTTTTATACTACCATCCATTTTATTTTTGTGATCACTTTTTTAATTCTTGTGTCATATATTATTATATCTGACCACCCCAATAAACCAACTGGTTTGTTTTGATCTGCACCATCCGGAGCCTCTTTTTTATCTTTTTTTTCCATACTCACATCACGAGCCCCCCACTTTCGCTGCTTCCTTGGATACACCCCGGGTCGGAGCACCCACCTATTCGGAGTCTACAAGCGGTGACACCAGGATTCACCATTTGGAATTCGCCCCTTGGGATTCGGAGCCGGATAGAATAGGACCGAACAGGACCCATACGACCACTCTCCTATAGGCCTGACCTGGCCTCATCAGGTTATCAAGCCCTATTGACCCACTGTCGTATGACATGTGTGTCCAACCTATCAGGTAAGAGTACCCAACTTCTATTTTACCAGTGAATGTTGATGTACCCACAGGCACCTGTTTATTCGTACCATACCTACCGCTTCACAGCCGCATTCCTTGGGCCACTCCATAAGCAAAGTGTTCCACTCATTTCCCATATTTATACGGACCATCCCATTTGGACTTCTTTAGATATTGTGGACTAAAATCCATCTTATTTGAGCCTGATCTTGGACTCTATATTTTAAAGTTCACATTTTTTACTTCATTTTATATTTATTTATTGTGCATTGTCACTTATTTTATATGTATAATTGTATTCACACACTTATACTCCACCATTCAGCGCTACACTATTTTTCTGTCACATTTTGCTCACTTTGTTTGTATGAGTGTCGGCTGCTTTATTTCCACTATATCATTGTGATACTCCTCTTTTAGCGCAGTGTTTTCCCCCCTTTTTACAAGCACCCATACCAGACTGCATGCTCCCAGTCCTCACAGGCGTGCCTCCCCAATCCTCCTGACTGTGCATGTCACTCACCAGCCCTCCAGTCTGTGACCAGTTGTTCCTCTCCCTGAAGACTTGCCTGCCAATGCTCTCGCCTGCTGTCCTCTCTTGCTTCTCCTGTGCCTCCTGTCCACGATTTTGTGAAGGGCCGTGTCTGCACCCAAGCCCAGGTCCAATATCACCCCCCCCCCCCCGCCTGCTGGGGGGCTCCCTCAAAGGCCCTGCATTCCATCTCCAAAGCTCTGAACAACTCCAACTCATCCCCAGCTGGGCTGACCCTGGGTATTTAAGGAGGCCTGCCCCCTGGCAATCCAGGTTGGGGATTGGTCAGGGCTCCCTAAAACACCCCAGGCAGCTCCAGCTCTCCTCCTCTCTTCATAACTACTTTAAAAGCAAAACAATTTATTGCACAATAAGGGCCATATATCTTTGGTGAGGTATACATGTATACACATAACATATTCTATAAATCATCTTTTATTATTATATTGTTAAGTAATTTGGTTGTAAACTAAAAGTGGGAGAACTAATCCAAAAGAATCCATCACTGACCAGGACTGCTCAAGTTTTATTGATCATGTACAGGGCCGACGCTACCAATAGGCAAGGTAGGAGCCAGCCTAGAGCGCACATCAGTAGGGGGAACCATGCTGGCTACATGCGGTGGTGAGGAGTGAGCAGTGAGGTGTTTCATTTGTGCTGCCTCTTCCAAGATGACTGCGCCCGCCTTCTTCTGCTCAGGTATGCGAGGCAGCAACGATACAGTGCAAACTGAGCTCCCTGCACTGCTAGGTCCAGTGGTGGCTGCAGAGTATCACTGCTAGAGGGAGTGTGCGGGGGGGGAGGCCGTGAACCTGTAGAACAGCCTGTCTAGGTGTCCTCTCCTCTCCCGTGTGATTCCTTCTTCCCCCGCCGCAAATTTCATCCAGCAGGTAGAAGACAGAATGTCCGAGCAGATGGCAGGGGCTGTCTATTTTTTCAAGTTAAAATGCCTGTGATTTGTTGTTAGGGAGGTCCTAGTATACAGAGAGGGGGCTGTGGAGCAGAGTGGTCTACAGAGGGGGGGGGCTGTGGAGGAGACTGGTATACAGAGAGAGGGGCTGTGGAAGAGACTGGTATACAGAGAGGGCAGGTGTGGAGGAGACTGGTCTACAGAGAGGGGGCTGTGGAGGAGAGTGGTATACAGAGAGGGGGGCTGTGGAGGAGAGTGGTATACAGAGAGGGGGGCTGTGGAGGAGACTGGTATACAGAGAGGGGGGCAGTGGAGGAGAGTGGTATACAGAGAGGGGGGCTGTGGAGGAGACTGGTATACAGGGAGGGGGCTGTGGAGGAGACTGGTATACAGGGAGGGGGACTGTTGGGGAGAGGGGTATAAAGGAAGGGGGGCCGTGGAGGAGACTAGTATACAGAGAAGGGGGCTGTGGAGGAGAGTGGTAAACAGAGAGGGGGGCTTTGGAGGAGAGTGGTATACAGGGGGGGGGCTGTGGAGGAGACTGGTATACAGGGAGGGGGACTGTGGAGGAGAGGGGTATACAAGAAGGGGGACTGTGGAGGAGAGTGGTATACAGGAAGGGGGGCTGTGGAGGAGCCTGGTATACAGGGAGGGGGACTGTGGAGGAGACTGGTATACAGGGAGGGGGTGGCGGAGGAGACTGGTATACAGGGAGGGGGGCTGTGGAGGAGACTGGTATACAGCAAGAGGGGCTGTGGAGGAGACTGGTATACAGAAAGAGGGGCTGTGGAGGAGACTGGTATACAGGGAGGGGGGCTGTGGAGGAGAGTGGTATACCGAGAGGGGGGCTGTGGAGGAGAGTGGTATATAGAGAGAGGGCTGTGGAGGAGAGGGGGTCGGCAACTGGGAGTCCTCTTATTTATAAGGGGGGCTTCCAGATTCCAATAAGCCCCTGCCCCCAGACCCCCCAGAACCACGGAGACCACCTGGCAAGGTACACACCCATGTTGAGGACATGTGGCCTGGTATGATTCAAAAGGGGCATGCATGCTCCCCCCTCCTTTTTCCTGGCCAGCCAGGCTGCATGCTCAGATTAAGGGTCTGGTGTTGAATTTTAGGGGAACTTCATGCATTTTGTTTTGTTTTTTTGCTACAGTTTAAATTGTCAGCAACTGACATTTATTGCAAGCAAAAAACTGTTTTTGATTTCCTTACCTTTTTTTCTGTCTGCTTCCTGAAGGCATTAGTGATGTATCCTCAGCTGTTAAGATGCCACCTGAGAAGGCAACATCACTAGTGCCTTCAGGGGGATCCTGTAGCTAAACTGTGAGATATTTAAAATCAATTTAGCATGCAGACCTGTGATATTTAAACACACATTTGATAGTTGTATAATGTGCAAGTTAGCAGAATCTGGAAAAGTAAAACGTAAATCAATATACAGAATGTGTATAAAACATGAATAACATACCTGGATCTAAAAAAGCGCTCATGGAAAGGAAGAGTGGATATTAGTTATGTGTAGGTGTCGTAGCTGGCCAACAACTTTATGCTGGGCTTTGGCAAGCTGGATTCTGTGTTAAATTCCCATGTATGCATCATGCTACTCAGGAAATATTTACTCTGAGACCTTCTCAGACCTGCTGAGTAACTCAATCTTGTGGTCTGCATGGGTGTTGGTGGTGGGAGAGAAGTAGGAGATCAAAAGAAAACCCTTGGAGAATAATGTATGTATTAATCTCCAGTGTGACTGCTGTGACCTAGGTGTTATGACACAGTGGGGGAGATTTACTAAAACTCCAGCGTGAAAAATCTGGTGCAGCTCTACATAGAAACCAATCAGCTTCCAGGTTTTATTGTCAAAGCTTAACTGAGCAAGCTGAAGTTAGAAGCTGATTGGTTACCATGCACAGCTGCACCAGATTCTGAGTGCTCCAGTTTTAGTAAATCTCCCCAGCTATAGTTTAAAGCTAAATTTCAGGCACATAAAAAAGACACAGAATAAAGTGGTTGTAAAGTGTAAAAATGTTTTACCTTAATGCATTCCTTGCATTAAGGTAAAAAATGTTTAGATGTCAGCTTCCCCCCCTTTTACTTACCTGAGCACTGATTCAATCCAGTGCCATGCACATCTGCAACTCTTCCCTCCCCTCACTTCCGGGTTTCACTGGCTTTGCAGGCGCACCGGGGGCCGATGGCTTCCAGTGCTGTCAATCAAAGCCAGTGACTAGGGAGCAGGGGGCTGGGCCGTGTCCCACTGTATGTGTCAATGGACGCAGCAGAGGGACTCGGGTGCGAGCACGCTCGTGTGCCCCCCATGGGAAGCGGCTTCGTTGATGACTGCCAGCTTGACTCGGAGCCTTGGAAACCTCTGAAGCTAGCAAGACAAGAGCAGCGCCCCACACCGTCGGCTATCTGGATCAAGACAAATGGCGAAGGCCTCCCTTGCGACTATCCTGCTTTTAACCCCTTACTCTGTGAGTTTAATTTTAGTTAAAATTAGTTTATCATTTACAGTGGTGTGAAAAAGTGTTTGCCCCCTTCCTCATTTCCTGTTCCTTTGCATGTTTGTCACACTTAAGTGTTTCGGAACATCAAACCAATTTAAACAATAGTCAAGGACAACACAAGTAAACACAAAATGCAATTTGTAAATGAAGGTGTTTATTATTAAAGGTGAAAAAAAATCCAAACCATCATGGCCCTGTGTGAAAAAGTGATTGCCCCCTAAACCTAATAACTGGTTGGGCCACCCTTAGCAGCAACAACTGCAACCAAGCGTTTGCGATAACGTGCAATGAGGCTTTTACAGCGTCCTGGAGGAATTTTGGCCCACTCATCTTTGCAGAATTGTCCTAATTCAGTTACATTAGAGGGTTTTCGAGCATGAACGGCCTTTTTAAGGTCATACCACAACATCTCAATAGGATTCAGGTCAGGACTTTGGCTAGGCCACTCCAAAGTCTTCATTTTGTTTTTCTTCAGCCATTCGGTGGTGGACTTGCTGGTGTGTTTAGGATCATTGTCCTGCTGCAGAACCCAAGTTCGTTTCAGCTTGAGTACACGAACAGATGGTCGGACATTCTCCTTCAGGATCTCTTGGTAGACAGCAGAATTCATAGTTCCTTTTATCACGGCAAGTCTTCCAGGTCCTGAAGCAGCAAAACAGCCCCAGACCATCACACTACCACCACCATATTTTACTGTTGGTATAATGTTCTTTTTCTGAAATGCAGTGTTCCTTCTACGCCAGATATACTTGGACACACACCTTCCAAAGAGTTCCACTTTTGTCTCATCGGTCCACAGAATGTTGTCCCAAAAGTCTTGGGGATCATCAAGATGTGTTGTGGAGAAATTGAGACGAGCTTTGATGTTCTTTTTGCTCAGCAGTGGTTTTCTCCTTGGAACTCTGCCATGCAGGCCATTTTTGCCTAGTCTTTTCCTGATGGTGGAGGCATGAACGCTGACCTTAACTGAGGCAAGTGAGGCCTGCAGTTCCTTGGACGTTGTTGTGGGGTCTTTTGTGACCTCTTGGATGAGTCGTCGCTGCGCTCTGGGGTAATTTTGGGCGGCCGGCCACTCCTGGGAAGGTTCACCACTGTTCCATGTCTTCGCCATTTGTGGATAATGGCTCTCACTGTGGTTCGCTGGATTCCCAAAGCTTTGGAAATGGCTTTATAACCCTTTCCAGACTGATAGATCTCAATTACTTTCTTTCTCAATTGTTCCTGAATTTCTTTGGGTCTCGGCATGATGTGTAGCTTGATGTGTCAAGCAGCTCCTATTTAAGTGATGCCTTGATTGTGAACAGGTGTGGCAATAATCAGGCCTGGGTGTGGCTAGAGAAATTGAACTCAGGTGTGGACAACCACAGTTATAGTATGTTTTAACAAGGGGGGCAATCACTTTTTCACACAGGGCCATGATGGTTTGGATTTTTTTTCACCTTTAATAATAAACACCTTCATTTACAAATTGCATTTTGTGTTTACTTGTGTTGTCCTTGACTATTGTTTAAATTGGTTTGATGTTCCGAAACACTTAAGTGTGACAAACATGCAAAGGAACAGGAAATGAGGAAGGGGGCAAACACTTTTTCACACCACTGTACTTGTTCTAACATACTTCACTCAGATGAGCGCTGCAGTGCCTCCCTATTCTATATCTACAGAGCTGCTTCCTCTTCCACAGCTGGCCATACCTCTAGAGCGCTATAACTTTTTTAACCCATCTAAACTTGTTCTTAACCCATTTATGCTCAAACTGAACTTCTCCAGGGCCTAAGCCACCCCCAATCACTGGACTTTATCATCAGGAGCCCTATATAAACACCTTAACGTATAGCATCGCTCCCCACCATCTATTTTTCTACAAGCACCACTATACTCCCCCTCTTTTTTCGCTTACTAATTGTATCACTTGACCCTCCCTTTTAAAATGTAAGCTCTAACGAGCAGGATCCTCTGACTCCTGCTGTATTGAATTCTATTGTAACTGTACTGTCTGCCCTAACGCTGTAAAGCGCTGCGCAAACTGTTGGCGCTATATAAATCCTGTATTATAATAACAATAATTATTATTATTTTAGCCACATGACTATGGTTTTCAAACATTATTAAGCACCACTAAAAATAATGTATTTTTGCTAAATTAACATCCGTATCCTGGGTTGTTAGCTTTGTGAATTGAGGTAGAAGTACATACTCACCTTGCCTTCACTCCTGCACTGTTCTGTTTATCCACCACATTTATAGATATAGAGGTGCATGAGACTCACTCTCCTATCTCTCACCAACAGTTATGCTTGGAGATTGGCCCAGTACTGTTACATTGGACACAGATAGTTCCTACTTCTGCATAAGCTCCAACTAGAGTGCTTATTTACTGTGCTTCCAGCAGAAGTTACAGAGAGCTGTGGGGGGAGCGGGTAGAATGGGCTGAAGAGGGGGGCATTAACATTAACCTGTTGCAGGATTACTTTGAAACATACATTCAATATTTGACCAATGATACATAAAGCCATTGTTCAGTTACAAA
Source organism: Lithobates sylvaticus (assembly GCA_028564925.1). NCBI lineage: Eukaryota > Metazoa > Chordata > Amphibia > Anura > Ranidae > Lithobates > Lithobates sylvaticus. Next base: position 350,478,771 of record CM053026.1, on the reverse strand, counting down.
CCATAAAATAGCAATTAAGACTATATTTTACACCTGTGTCTTTATTTAATATATATCCATTTTTTTTTTTTTTATATTGACTGTTCACTATTTCATTTATTATAGTGTTCGCATTACCATTGGAAAAAAGAAGTTCAATTCTTCAAGTTTGTGATCTGTGTCAACCATTTTACATGTAAATAACCCTAACAGTGCCTAAATGTCTAGTGGCACAAAGTGCAACAGACGTTTTGGCACCAAGGTGATGGGATTAGTGTTACAGCAATCAGGCTATCCCCTTCAGTCTTCTTCATGGAGGAAAATCCATCCTAGTTTCTGAGTGCTGGAATTACAAGCCAAACAAAGTCTGCCACGTTAAATACAGAAGGACCTAGATTTATTATTACATCAGTATGACACAGTTATAAAAATATCTGTGGTATTTACCCCCAAAAAAAGCATTAACCATTAGAATGAAAACTATGTACCTTTTTTTATTTAAATAATCCTGCTGTTTCAGTAAAAAAAAAGTTTTACTATACAGTAGTTCAGTTAGCTGCCTGGGAAGCAACTAACTTATTTTTGTACACATACTGTATGAGGTTGCAGCTTAATTCTATTTGCTCTGTGCAGTTTTCAACATGTTGAGTCACAATGTAGTGCACATGCTTCTGGATAAGGTTGGCCGGAGCATTGTCATAATGAATTCAGCATATCGTATCTAATTATTTAGAAGATCAGAATCTTTAAGTCTTTTAACTACTTAACAGAAGTATGCTTTTCTAGATATAGTTTTTTCAATCACTGTTGAAGCTCCACAAGGCAGCAAAAATACAGAAATACAGATATGATGTTCACTGGTCTTCAAAATCTCTAGAACAGATTTTCTCAACCTTTTCAAAACAGAGGAACCCTGGAAATAATTCTCCTGTCTTGGGGAACCCCTGCTAAAAATGAAAAATCTACAACTCATCATACATTAGTGTGATGGTCAGTGAGAAGAATGCTTCTTACACTTGTGGTTATTGGTAAGAATTACCCCCTTACAGATAACTAAAAAGATCAACAGTGTCCTTGAGAACTTACCTGAGAGGCAGAAATTGACCATTGCTCAGGGAACCCCTAGCAACCTTTAGAGGAATCCAAGGGTCCCACTGAACCCTGGTTGAGAAACCCTGCTCTAGAACCATTGTAGCATTCATTAGGATCTTCCTTTAATATGTTTGATAATATGGTATTTTGCAAATCCACATAGCATAACAGGACCTGTCTGACCAATTCCATGTTCATTACACTTTGCTTGGGGTCAAGCTCACTGTTTACATACATAAAGCTCATGTGACACATTGTTGCCATTTCACAGGTGCACGCAAATATAAGGTTTGACATGTTGGGTATCTATTAACTCAATGCAATCTCATATTTTATCTGTTAACAAAAAAATTTGGTAATTTATTGCGCTTGTGTGTCCTAAACTTAACTTTAGTTGATTTTCTACTGAAATCTTGCGTTTCCTAGACCCTTGCGGTAATATCGTTAGACATTAAAAACTGGAACTACCACAATTTGTTCTCTAGGGTGTCTGCTTTCAGAAAATATATAATGTTTTGGGGTATACCCTAAAATTATTTTTTTACACATGTTTTTACACGTGTGCAAAACGCACAAAAAAAACGTCTCTGGCAGCAAAAGGATTAAAGCAAAGGGCTCTAGGGAAATGTAGTTATTGGGGTGTGCCTATGGTATTAGAAACTGAGCTCTCAGCAGATGACCTTTCAATGGTTTTACAAACCTGGTGTTGTCATAGGAAGTAATACAATCAGGGCAAAAGAAAAAAAATAATGCTTGAACATGTTCTATACTGAAGAATGGAGGGTGTAAATGTGGCTAATATCTGGACATATACTTTTTGTATCAAAAGTGTACATTTACCACTACTTTTCTGCGTTAAGTGGAGTCAGTCCAGTTGTGTTGACTTTCAATGGTTACAGGAAAGTCCAACGGAAACACAATCTTAGCTCATCAGTTTCGGTTTCAGATCAAGTGTCTTTACAGAGGCAACAGTTTGAATGTATAGGTTATTTAGGGACAGTTAGTAATTGATTGCATCCCATTCTTAACAGTCCACAACAGTTAATAGATTTCAGTTATATCTGCCTCTGGCATGTGGCCTTTAGAGTTGCACATGCACTATGCGGTAAATTGTCTCAGTATTGCTTTGTGTGTGGCAACCTACAAAAAGCACTTAATAACAGCAAGGAAGTTTGCTATAGGACATACTACAATGTATGTATTAGCCAGGACATCTTGGCAAGACCTTGACAACTTGAACAGCAGTACTTCTCATTAAGATTTAAAAACACCCTTTATTTTCATAAATCGAGTTTCCACTAATATGTCTGCTGGTTTCATTTTTGGGGAAAAGGAAATATTTGTTCTGGTTCAAAGTACTTTTGAAGAAACTGGAAAAGTAGAAACATTTTGTAGACAGTAAAAAAAATATTTCTAGATTATTACATTCTTATGTCATCTTTAAGAAAAAAAGAAGAATTTTGAAAATGTTACTCTTAAAGCAATAGCTCATAGGATTCCAACCGGCTGGAGCATATTGGATTACCATTAATGTCCGTCTTTGTCATTCAATATTGCCTAAAAATGCTACAGCCAAGCAGAGTCTACTATGACGCTGCTTGGATGTAGCATTTTCATATTAATCAGGCACGTATAAAACCAAAATAACATAATGGCGTTACATATGTTGTTGATTTATGTGATCCACTGCAGCTTTATTTAAACTGACAATATAGCTAGACTTGACAAAACAAGAGTAGTACAACAAATACAAGTGTAGAAACTGCTAAAACGTTTTAACAGATTTTAGTTTTTGCATGCTTGTAGTTTACAGAAAATGAAAAGTACTACTGGCATTAAATAAGCTAGAATAAACTTAAATTGCATTATACCATACCAGTGCATTTAAATAGTATATCAATTATATATTCATAGGCCCCATTGTACTACTTAAGATTATATGTGATTTTTTTTTTTTAAACTGACAATACTTTATTTAGAATGCATCCTTCTAAAATCAGTGTAAAGCCATGCAATGGGGAATCTCCTTATTCACCATAGGCTGTTCACAAGAAATACAATAATATAAAATATATTTGCTGGGCTGCTAGTTTAGCGGCTGGAATTAAGAGAGTCACCTGGTTTTCTAGTCCCCTAATGCAGTCTCACTGCTTGATGTACAAACCTGCCTTGATACCCCTTATTCACCAGATACCTAACCCAGCCCACTTCGCTGCATAGTTGCAGGGAACCTCGAAGACAGTTACAGTATTTTGTGGATTCTGTTAAGTATGTATCTGGGGCATGGCAGGGTAGCACCCTTTTGATCAGGTGGCTAGGCAGACAGGAATAGTGTACTTTACGTGAAACTACACATATACATAATCTTTAACACTGACCTTTAAAGCAAGGGTGTTTTCTGAACTCCTTGTGTTAGTGCAGGGGTCAGGAGTGGGTAAGCACAGGGTGCAGGGGTCAGATGTGTGTACTATACATAGTGCAGGGGTCAGGAGTGGGTAAGCACAGGGTGCAGGGGTCAGATGTGTGTACTATACATAGTGCAGGGGTCAGGAGTGGGTAACCACAGGGTGCAGGGGTCAGATGTGTGCACTAGACATAGTGCAGGGGTCAGAAGTGGGTAACCACAGGGTGCAGGGGTCAGATGTGTGCACTAGACATAGTGAAGGGGTCAGAAGTGGACAACCACAGGGTGCAGGGGTCAGATGTGTGCACTATACATAGTGCAGGGGTCAGGAGTGGGTGACCACAGGGTTCAGATGAATGTACTATACATAGTGCAGACGTTGGGTGTATTGCACGGTTCAGGTTACATAGTTACATAGTTAGTCAGGGTGAAATGAGTCCATCTAGTTCAACTTTAAAAAAAAAAAAGTCATACAATCCCATATACACAATCCTATACCCACAGTTGATCTAGAGGAAGGAAAAAAAAAACAGCAAAGCATGATCTGGTTTGCTTCAGCAACTTACCTATGAATGTTAGTACCCAGTTATATTATGTACCAAGTGTAGTGCTACCCCCAGGGGAGCCGCTTAAGCTTGTTCAGTCCGTTACTCTGCCTCTCAACCCCAATAACAGTTTCAGTCCCCTCTGGCACACCTGGCAATAGTGTAAGTGCAAGGACCAATGAGAAACACACACGTTATGAAAAAACACAGAAATTGTCTTTACTGCAATATTTCTGTGGGAAAGTAACAATCAGTAACAGTATATATATTCAAGTAATCAACTGGAGAGCAATAACTGAAATTAGGAGCAATATAGCTCAATACTATATTCAAGCTGCTTTCAGGGGATTCCAAACCTGAGAATGAAATGACAAAACAAAATGACAAAAAAATCACATTATGACACTTTATATCGAATTGATTACCTCTACTCAAATTTGGCTCTGAGTCCAGGCAGGAGGAGAGCAGAAGACTGACCCTCTTTATGTCAGACCTCTCTCTCCTGTCTCCTGACACCACAGGCCCAACTTTAAACACTTTATTCAAATCAATATTTAATGGCTTAGCTTCCTATATAAACTGGGAGCATGTGGCACTAGTAGCCTCAGTCCCTTTGAAGAAAGATGAGGCTTAGTATCAGCTAGCCACTCTCGTTGGTGCACTTAAACTCCTGAATAGCAGGGCCAAACAACACAACTGACCCAGATTATCAAGTAAAGAATGCAGGATCTTCCTTAGCAAGGTGAAAGGAAAATGGCGTCTGTATACAGTGTCTCTGTATCTGAATGGCCTTGTGTCCTGCAGCCCTACGGGTGTCAGCAAGGTGACTATAAGCAATGATGTCTGTATACAGTGTCCATACAACTCTATCTGTGTGCAGTGTCCTTGTTTTCTGAAAATGGGCAAAAGCCCTCTCACCCAATCCTGCAGGGAATGCCCAAATGAACGCCCTGGAACAGGCAGGCTCTTCTAGTGACCCGACTGGTCACCTCACACTGGAACGCTTCATACTGTCGGTGCAGGTGCGTCTGCATATGCACCTGGGATCCCCCTCTCACAGGCTGGATGTCCTGACTGGCTGTGGATGCCTAAAATCACACGGTGGTCTTTAGTTTCCTGCTTCCTAGAGAAGGCTGGCTCTTTTAGTTCCATACAGGTTAATCTGAATGTGAAACTTGAGTCCTGGGGCTACAATTTCCTGTATGTTTTGCTCCCTGGTGGTAATCACTCTGCGGACAGGATGTGATGGCACAGAGCCTTAGCTGGCACTAGAGGGAAACAGTCTCACTGCAACAATGTTGCAGAGTGTCTTCTGATACTGCAGGTAAGATAGCCAGCTCTCTTCTACATCGGTAACACACAGAATGCATGAATCAAGTCAGGTGTATGTAACATACAGAGTTGATGAGTCAGGTGTATGTAACATACAAGTGCAGATCTCAGAAGTATATATCACCCCTCTTATTAATTTTACCACCACCCCCTTATGTATAGCAAAGCAACGACACATATTCATACCCCATCTCCTCCTCCCACACACACTCTCAAAACTTCTGCTCTGACTCTGAGTGATGCTAAAGATCCCCTGCTCTGACTCTGTGACTCAACTGTGGGTATAGAATGGGGTATATTGGATTGTACGATAGTTTTTATTTTTATTTATTATTTCTTTTTTTTATGGTTGAACTGGATGGACTTGTGTCTTTTTTCAGCCTAGCTAACTATGTAACTATGTAACTCTATAGATCCTCTTCACTGATTATTTGTGACCTCTGTGACCTCTGTGACTCCTCTATGACTCTGAAGGAACCCCAATCCCCTGTGCTTATTCACCCTGGCCCTGCTCTAACTTCCAGTGACTGCATTATCACTCCCAGCGACCTCCCGATCCTTAGATTTGACTTCCAGTGACTCCAGTGAGACCAATTTCCTGCCCCGTTTTTGACCCTCCAAAACTTGGAGTCCCCTTATAATCACCCATTACCTTTTGGCCCCTCCCTCTCCTCAGAGCCCATTGAACTGACTCTCACCTCACAGGCCCCTCATCAGCTTTCAGCCAAGGCACCCCACAGCTATGGTGTTGACTACTTTCTTCATCTAACTCCAGCCCTTGCTGGTCTTTTTTAGTCTGCTACCTTAATAACATACCCTCCTCCCAGGCTCCAGTAGACAGCACATCCCCTCATAGTACCTGCTCTGCGACTACACAGTGACATGCTTCCCCTACCACCACTAACACACCTACACCCACTGCCTGACTCCTTCTGATATATGGACAAGGAACTGGCCACTCAGAATGCATATGCACTTACAACGTGTCTCTACATCACATAACCATAGTTCCACAAACGTTTCTCCCTTCAGCATTGGCAGCTGTTGATATCACCACCTTGCCAAGTGCCCTCTTGGACAGGATGGATGGGGGAGCATGATGTGAGGCACATGCTTAGATCTCCGATGTACTGGTTGCCTGATGATGCTGGAGAAGTAGGTGGAGCAGTGCTGCCTGTAGAAATCATGAGGTCCCACAATTGACACATTTGAGCGTGCTGTGCTGGCATATCCCCAATGTTTGCTGTGAGTGCACAGTGAGTCCCATACCCCTTGGGGCTCGTGTGTACTGCACATATTATGGATATGCCACTGCATTAAAGCAGTTGTAAACGCTGTCATTGATACTACATTTGATCATTATATCAAACAAACTACCTAATAGTATGCTTCAAAATCGTTCTTACTTTTCCAAAAAAAGAGATTGTGAAACGCTCCTGCTTGTCCCTAGTCACCGCCATCACAACTGAGGTCTTTCGTGTTTGTGCAGTACCTTATTTCCGCCCTCAGTATGTTTCCCTGGCCGTAATCCTGCACAGGCGCACTATTTGCCTCATTCAAGCCTCAATGAGAAAGGAGTAGGAAGAAGTCTCGCAGGATCTCGGGGCTGATGACAACAGTAGGAAATAACCCAGCCCCAGCATAGACCCAGCATTTTTCCGGCAGCATAAGCTTGCCGGAAAATTAGGGCTAATGGGTGATGTCATTTAAAAGAAAAACAAAGATTACTTGGAAAGGAAGCCGGTAAGAACAGAATAACAAATCACAATAGATAACATAGTGTGCTATTATTAATTTAGAGAAAAGTGATAAGATCAGACAATTGTTGTCCAACAAATGTTGCACGGCAGGCTAGTAAATTTTCAGCGGACAACGGTCTGTTGTCAGATTTTTGTATTGTGTGTACACAAGTCCATCAAACAAAAGTCCAACGTAGAAACGCGCATGCTCGGAATCAAAGCTCACCAAACACGACATTAGCAGAAGGAGCCCAAAGGGTGGCGCTCAAGACCTGAAATTCCACCTAGTACGTCACTACATTCGTGTTTGTTGGCCAACAATTGTTTGCCGTTTGTATGCAAGACAGTTCCTGGCACACTCCCTTCGGACAAAAGTCTGATGCTTTGTTGTCCAACAATCCAATCGTGGGTATGAGGCTTAAGGCTTATGTCAAACTGGTGCCTATTGGACTGCATGGCCATATTTAGACAGGCTACACAACTACTGTAAAAGGAACGTAGAGATGAAACTATTCAAACTAAGGCTTTTAATACAATGTCTACCTAAATTATTATTTATTTTTTACTTCAATACTGGGCACTTTCACCTCCTTCCTGCCCAGGCTAATTTTCAGCTTTCAGTGCTATTGCACTTTGAATGACAATTGCGTAGCCATGCAACACTGTACCCATATGAAATTGGTATCATCTTTTTAAAAAGAGAGTGCTTTCGTTTGGTGGTATTTAATTACCACTAGGTTTTTATTTTTTGCTAAAGAAACAAAAAAAAGACCAAAAATTGTGAAAAAAAATAAAAACTTTTTTCTTAATTTCTGGTATACTATTTTGCGAATACGTACTTTTTTCTTCTTCACTGATGTGCACTGATGAGGCTACACTGATGGGCACTGATAGGCTGCACTGATGGGCACTGATGAGGCTACACTGATGGGTACTGATGAAGCTGCACTGATGAGGCAAAACTAATGGGAAATGATTTGTACTGATAAGCTGCACTGATGGGTACTGATGAGGAGGCACTGATTAGGCTGCACTGATGGGAACTGATCTGCACTGATTGACACTGATGGGGCTGCACTGATTATCAGTGCACTTATGATTAGTGCCCTGAATATCAGTGTAAACAATGCATTGACAGCCTTGGCGGTTATTGTCTCTCCTTTCCTCATACAGATACAGTGCGTGATGAAAGGACTGACGATAACTAGCGAGTCTGTTTACATGTGATCAGCTGTGTATGAACCCTGATCTGTGATCAGCTGTGTCCAGAGGACACAGTCGTCACAGAGCATGCCCAATGTGCACCCCAGAAGGTGCGCAGGGGGCAGGGTTCTGAGAGGACATGTAAGTAGCGAATGCTAGTTACACCTAATCCCTGACTATAGCCATATACCTAATTCTTAACAAGTTAACCCCTTCATACCCATACTTCAGACCATCCTGAACCAGAATCAGTGTAAAAAAAACAAAAAAACCTTAAACCTTTGGTAATTGAGTCAGGTTTTGTCTGTACGTTTAAGAAGGTGGTAATACTTTCTAACAGCATCATACATATTTGACAGTTATTTGATATATTATATTTCTATAAAAATCTTAGCACATACTGATACATGACAGTACATCTGTTAAATGTTACAAAAAATGCACACACACACACAATAAATCTAAATTGACCCTTAAGCCCCATACACACGCTCGGACAATCCGCGGACCAGGTCAGTCGGACTTTGTCCGACGTACTTTGTCCGATGTTGGCGTTGCGTACACACGGTCGGACTACGTTGTCGGAATATCCGGTCCGGAAGAACGTCGTGACGTAAGTCGTCGTCCACGAGATTACAAAAGTGAAGTTCAGCACCACGTCAGGCACCGTTGGGCTCCTTCTGCTGATCCCGTGTTTATCGAGAGTTAGTGGAAGTTTGGTGACTTAAGATTCGCGCTTCTCAGTTTTCTGACTCAGATCGTTACTGCTCTTCAGTTTGTGCTTGTCGTGCGTATCTGTTTATTAGTGCGTGTAGTCAGTTCGCATTTGTTGGTCATTGCGGCCTATATCTTGATATAGGACGCTTTGATTTGCACTGCTTATTGTCTGCTCGTTGCTGGTATTCACTTCGTTCTTTCAGGCCTTGCTGTTTATCGGTGCTTTCTGTTTGTCCGTTCTGACCAGCCGACCTTTTGTGACCTTCTGAGCGATGTTTCCCGTGCGTACTCGTCGCCGAGTTCGTGCTGTACGCGGAATTGGTGTCGGGCTTTTAGCTTTGACCCAAGACCCGTCCATGAACAGAGTGACGAGGAGTATGTGGACCAAGAATTGGTTGCTTCAGCGTGACCAGTTCTCGCACATGCCTTTGCTTCGTGAGATCCGGGAGAATAATCCTGATGATTTCAGGAACTTTCTCAGGATGACGGACCCCGATTTTCACCGTCTTTTGGCTTTGCTGACCCCCTTTATCAGCCGGCAGGATACCTGCATGAGACAAGCCATTACTCCGGAGCAGAGGCTTGTTGCCACGTTGAGGTACTTGGCGACAGGGAGAAGTCTTCAGGATTTGAAGTTCTCTTCAGGTATCTCTCCCCAGGCCCTGGGAATCATTATTCCAGAGACCTGTTCTGCCATCATTCAGGTCCTGCAGGAGGACTATATTAAGGTAACATTTCTACTTTACTATTCCCTTCTATGTATGCTCTGTTTGCTAATGACTTGTATTTTTGACCTCCTTCCCTAATTACCATGATTGCAATATGTTCTAATATGCTGTGCCCCTTTTCTCCTTCATGCATTTTTCCCTTCACTTACCTCACCAGCATGCTCTTCTGCCCCAATAGACACCTATGGCCTAGTCACTTAAGCAATGTCTTTTGTCTGCTGCATAGTATTGTTTGCCCCAAAACACCCCCTAAAATATGCACAAATGTTTGCTGTGTGGTTTACTTCATGTAGAGCCCCCTTTTTTTGTTCTTTTGGTGGGGGGGGGGGCAAACTCATTAGGAACCCCCTCCCCCAACTGCTCTGTCAGATGGTACCAATCCTTTATCTGCTGGCTTTCCCAAGGTCCATACACACTATATACCTACCTCTTTATAGTGCGCATCTTTAGGGATGAATTCAGCAAAGCATGTAGTGCAAGGGACTGCCTCCATACATTCCATTTCCTATTTTTTTGTCTTCTTTCCCTCCTATTAGCTTGCTTGGTAATTTAATAATGTCACACTGTGCCTGCCTTTTTTGGGGGGGGGGGGGGGGGTTGAAATGTTATTTGATCTTTCCTGTGGCCTGCCAATAGTGTTAAGTACAGAGGGTCTGGCCAAACTAGCCCACATTATTGAGCCATTTGCCAATCAATGAAGTGCAGAGGGTTAGCTGTCCACCACCCCCCCCCCCAAAACCCCTAGTTATTGCCAATGGCCCATCAGAAGTGGGGGGATTGATGGGGGGGTGAGTAATCTGTGAAGGGGAGCCTCTACTTTTCTGTGCAAATACTTTCCAGCCTCCAATTTTAGACAATGCTCTTGTTCCAAGATGTTGATTGTCTAATCTGCTTGCAATGTTTAGGTGCAAAGTGACTATTTTTTTTTTCTGGTTTCACTCCACAGTTCCCTTCCACGCCACAGGAATGGCAGACTGTGGCCTCCCACTTTGCCAGCCGTTGGGACTTTCCTAACTGCGGAGGGGCAATTGATGGGAAACACGTCCGCATCGTCCCACCGCCCAACTCGGGGTCCTACTATTATAATTATAAAGGGTTTAATAGTGTAGTGATGTTGGCGGTGGTGTCGGCAACATACGAGTTTATGTATGTGGACGTGGGGATGAACGGCCGGATATCGGATGGTGGGGCCATTACGCACACGGAGTTCTACTGGCGTCTCCAAAGTGGCAGTCTGTGCTTGCCACCTCCAGAGGAGAATGCCGAAGGACTCCCCTTCGTCTTTGTCGCAGATGAAGCGTTTGCGTTGACTCCCCATGTGATGAGGCCGTTCCCGATGAGGACCCTCACCCCGGACCAGAGGGTCTTCAACTACAGGCTGTCCAGAGCCAGAAGAGTTGTGGAGAACGCTTTTGGCATCCTGGCCAGCCGCTTCCGCCTGTTCCTGACGGCATTTAACTTGGCGGAATACAAACTGAACCACATAGTTCTTGCCTGTTGCATATTGCACAACTTCCTCAAAAGACATAACAGGAACTATGTGGTGCCCGTTGGCCCAGATGTGGAGGGCCCTCCAAATGCCGAACTCACAGCCCTTCGAGTGGCACGTCCAGGCTTGCCCCCTCTAAATGCCCGTGTGGTCCGGGACCAATATATGCAGTACTTTGTGGGTAGGGGGGCCATTGCTCTGCCTGACGATGTGTGAGAGGCATTTTTTAATAAATCTGATATTTTAACCAACCTATGATTTCATGTCATTTCAGTCTTCTTTTTAGCTTATTTTACTTTGACATTTTTTCCCTTTGCCTTCGACAGTGGGAATGCACTTTCTGGGCAAAAGGAGATAACAGTCTCTTCTTCCCAAAAAGATTATTCTCATGTTGTGTGTTTGCTACCTAATCTTTGGTCTAGAGAAGGTTTGTACTGCATAACTGACACCCAAAATACTCCTTTTCATCACCAGGTCTGACATGTGTGTATTCTCCAAAATGCTGTGCTCCGTGTTTTCGTACAAAGCACTGTGGGTGTCATTTACATAAGTCAAATCCGCTATGCTCTACAAGTGCATTGAAAAAGTTCCCCGGGAAAGAAAATTGGAGTGCAAAGTGGATTTGCCTTTAGTAAATAACACCCATTGCCCCCCATATCCTTTTCATTTTACATACATAATGCATTGTGTTTTTTAAATAAGGAAGCCACACATTTAGAAAAATAAAAGTTTACTAGGAAAACATTCCCAAGTGCGTTTACAATCTTCACGCCAAAACTGACAACATCTTGGTTATTTACAACATTGTTTACAAACATTCCGCAATTGGTAAAACCAGGCATGGAGCAAAACAGAACCTAGGAACTTGGAAAGTTCAACTTTGTAAAGTGAAGACAAGATCAGACATGACTATATGTTCAAAGTGTGTTTGATCTTGCCTTCATCACATGGGGGGGTCACCCCCGAAAAGTGGAAATTTGGAACATGCACACAATTTGGGACTGAAAATGGTCATTAGATGGTAAAACACATGCCTAGAAGCTTCAAAAGTGCCATTTTCCATCATGGGGATGAATGGACGTTTTTTTTGGGGGTGCAACCCCGTCACCACAACCACTTTCGTAGTTCGTAAAGTGTTTGCACCCCCAAAAAAACGTTGCCATTCATCCACCATGGTGGGAGCTAGCACATGTGGACACAATGTGTGCATGTTCCAAATTTCAGACAGTTTTTAAGTTGCAAATGTGTTCTGAAGCTGGCACAAATGTGTGTTAATTACTTGGTGCGTTTTCATATTTTTCCTAAAATATCAATGATGTTCTTCAATTTTTGTTGAACATCATTGATGTTTTGCTTTATGTAATCTAGATCTCTATTGCAGACCATTATCTCTCCGATGAGTACGTGGGCACTCTCTGTGGTAAAGTGCGATTTTTCTTCCACAACATCCACGTCACCTAAAAACCACAAACAAACAAAAATGGGGTGTTGGAAATGAGGCAGCCATACATGGATTAGCTTACCAGTAGCTGTGTTCTCCCACACTCACCTGTTGTGGTGACAATTTCTCCAAGTTCGATGATCTCTCCTTCCTCCTCCTCCTCCTCCTCTGCTTCTGCTCTTTCCCCTTTTTTGGTAGGTGTTGGTTTGGGGGTTTCCTCAGACGGCCCAAGTTTTCGCTCCCCTATGAGAATGTCCAAAAGGAAGATTTAGCAACACAAGCTATTGAGGGCAGAAATAGGAAATGACAAACATTGCTTGAAAGTGACGGACACTATTTTAGTTTGGCCAGTTACAAATGTCAACTACATGAATGAAGTCACTTTGTAAAGGTGCTAAACTGACTAGCTTTTTGGTAGAAGTTTGTGTGATGGAGACCCCCCTCTAGTATCCACTGGAGCACATGTGTGGAAAAGCATAATAAAAGGGGGTTTGGGTGTCCCAGCACTAGTGCTCTAGAGTCCAGATGGGTAAACAGCTACTGAGTGACCTCTCCTTTACATTGAATAAATTGGCTTTACATTCTTGATGACATTTCTAGTGAGAACAAACTTCCTTTCCCCAAAAAAAACACCAAACATCGTATTATAAGTGGCCGAACGATCGAGGTTGCGTACGATCGAATGCACACACACACGACCATGACAGTGGCAGAAAGATCGAGGCTGAGTACGATCGAATGCACAGACGAACCTGAAAGTGGCCATTTTGGAATGTACAACTTGGTAAAAATCAAAACACAATGGAGCAGTATGCAAGCAAGAAATCAAACACAAAACACAACTACTTACTTTTTTGAAGAATTCTCTTGATCTTTCTGTACTGATCGGCCTCCCTCAGTTTCAGGTCTGACCAGCGTTTCCTGAGTTGCTCCTTGGATCGTTGTACCCCAAAATTATTGTACAGCCTTCTCACAACTTTAGACATGATCTTGGCCTTGCGGACATTGGGGTTGAGGTAAGGCCCATACTTCCCATCATAGTCGCTCCTCTTTAATATGTCCACCATCTCCAACATTTCTCCAAATGACATATTGGAGGCCTTGAATTTCAGGTTCCGGGATCGGGACGTTTCTGCCTCCGGACTTTCCTCGTCCTCCTCCTCGTTGGTGGGATATTTGTGGCGCACCTGCTGTGTCCCCGCCATGTGCTCTCCCCACTACGCCGTAAAGAGAAGGGGTGGGGAATAGACGAGAAAGATCGTCAGGGGCGGGTGGAGTTTGAAGCATGCGCAGTGTATATAAAACGTCACACGCCTGTGTCGTAGCCACGATCTGGGAGACGAGGGGAGAGAAAACTCACACGAGACGATCGCTACAAACGAAGGTACAATTTAACGTTGGTACATAACTAGCCTAGACTGATTTGAACTTGAGGCTTCTTTATGGAGAAGATTAGGAGAGTTTAGCCTGACATAATTTATAGGGTTTGGTGTGTTGTTGTGTCTTGCAGAGATTGATATGAAGGGATTCAACGACATGAGTTTTCTCCCCCTCTTCATTGCCAAATACAGGGATTTTCCCATATTGTGGCAGGGTATACACCCACATTACACCAACAAACCAAAGAGGCACGCAGCCCTGGAGGAACTTGTGGAATTTGTCAAGCCAAGGTTCCCCACGGCAACTGTTGATGATATTAGAAAGAAAATTGGCAGCCTGAGGAGTGCGTATATCAGGGAGAGGAAGAAGGTCGTGAAGTCTGAGGAAACTGCAACTTCAGCAGATGAGGTCTATGTCCCCAAGCTCTGGTACTATCAGAGTCTCCATTTTCTGAAGGACCAGGCTGATGTCACGGAGCCAACCTCAACTCCTCCTTCCACGCTTCCTTGCGCACAGCCCACCCCTGATGAGGCTTCCGAGGAGCAACCTGGGCCTTCCAGTATGGAAGAGGTGGAGGAGCCCAGCTTGTTCCAGGTATAGTAGTTTTGTTACCATTTATGGGAATAATGAATGATGTTCACTTAATTCAGGATCGCCAATTGCTTAGTTCCTAACGTGTTTGACATATCAACAGACAGTGGTGTGGGAGACATTTGGGGCCAGAATCTAAACTGCTGGGCTGAGAATTGTATGGTTTTCTATTTGTAAACATTTTGCACCAGTCACTAGATGAGAATTGTGTGTGTTTGATGAACAAATAACTGAAACTATGTCCCTTTTTCCTACACAGGAAGACCTCAGCCAGGAGGTGGCTGTGGAAGGTGGCAGTCAGGAGGAGGCAGGGGTTAGTGGCAGCCACCAGCTGGGTAGTGGCAGCCAAGAGGGGGCTAGGCCTCGGAGCCTGACTGACTCCCAAATCCCTCTCCTCCGCCTTCCGTACAGAAGGGCGAGAAGGGGGGGTTATGCGGCACAGTCAGCGCTCCGCATGATCAGAGAGGCTTCAGACTCCCTACATGCCACACCCGCCGACGAGGAGACCTTTGGCTCGGTGGTTGTCACAAAAATGATGGGTATGGAGGTGGGGCAACGCAACATGTGTGAGGGGCTCATCCTCCATGTCCTAAATAAGGGTAGGGCTGGGGAGATGACCCCAGGCACACATGTTTGCCATAGTTACCATGCTCCGCCTCCTCCTCCTCCTCCTCCTCCTTCTGCCACCCCACCAGCACGACAGCCACAGCGTGGAAGGAAGCGTGGAAGGAAGACCTGAGAGTGACGACCTGCAATCAGTCTGGTGTGAGAGAAGATGGAGCCTCTTGTAGTACCAGAGCCTGGGGACCTAGATGGCATCTGCTGCAGTTCCGGATACTTTGGACTTCACGACCAGATTGCACTCCCCTTAATATACGTACTCCTCAGGCCCCCAATTTTCTACGCTTGAACAATGATGGTTGCCGTGGGGGGCCAAGACTTTGCAAATTCCCCAAGTTTCACCATGGCTGCGTTCCTCTTTGGTTTGTTGGTGTGACCTAAATAAAGGTTTTTTTGATTTGAAATAATCATTGACTATTGTGTTTTACTTTGCTACAATGACAGTTTTTCTTTGAGTAGGCTGGTACATTTCACTAATCCTAAAGTAGAATTAACAAGGGGCAACAACAACAAACAACCTCCTAGTAAATTTAAGCAAGAAATACAAATGTAAATAATGTGTTTTTGGTAATTTGAGACACACAACCCCCCTCCAAAAAAAAAAAAAAAAACATTCAAATATGTATTCCCCAAAAAAAAAAAAATAAGACAAATCATGGTAAAAAAATAACAAAGATTCTTTTCCGTTCAGAGTAAAAATAAACATGTAGTGTATAAATGCTGCAAAGTAATAAAGAAGTAAGTTTGTGAGAAGTGCGGGTGAATAGGAGCAGCTAAAACATGTCATTCTTGTTGCATTGTAAAGAAAAAGAGAATGCGCTGCATTAAAGACATTTTAACATTGCAGCGTGACGAATGTGCTGTGTCGATTAGGAAAGGTAGTTTTACCTGACCGAGCGCTTCCGTCACAGAATTTCTTCTGAGCATGCGTAGCACTTTGTCCGTCGGACAAGCGTACACACGCTCGGATTTGGTGTGATCGGACCGGGTTGACGGGAAATCTTTCCAGCAGGAGATAAGACTTTGTCCGACGGACAAACCGACGAACACTGTCCGATGGTGCATACACACGGTCTGATTTTTCAACAACCTTGTCCGATCGGACCAAATTGATGAAAAAGTCCGACCGTGTGTATGGGGCTTTAAAGTAAAAAACATTTTAAAATACACACAGCTAGGACGAGTAAGACAAAACATGCTAAATTGTATGTTTGCCACCGCTGTTATAATGTATTTTGCATTTGAGAGGATCAGAACATGTTATACCTTCAGGATTTAATGCAAAGAAAACACAAAGGATGGACTGTGTTATGTTTCAGTTGTAATGGGGACAAAGAGATTACACTTTAATGTACTGGGAGTACATGTGGGGGTTGCAGCATCCTGTAAAAAACCCACATGTCCAGCTTTTCGGGTAGGTCTTTGTCAGATGGCGAACCTGTTAACGTTTTCATCTGTTTGGAAGACTTACTTTTGGATTTTTTCTTTCCCCTTGCTAACCCTTAGCAGAAATACAGGAGGCTTTACAGCTGAATTGGACTTTTCATTTAACGAGCAGGATAAAGATGTATATCCCAGACCTATAGAGCTACACAGCAATGAACATCTCGGGCACAAGGTTAGCTAAGGCTGGATCAAATGATGATTTATATCACACCCGTACTAAAAAAACACAACTGTGTAAAGTTCCGTTTGCCTAAATAACATGCAAAAGGGAAGGCGAGTAGTTTGCTCCTCCTTTGAGACTAGCTTCTCTGTTTGCCCTGGAAACTCATGGGTCAGATATTGTCAGAGCAGAGAAAGACAAACATAAGGTGGATTTTTCTATACACAATTTAGTAAAAATAAGGCTACATTCACACAGGCACTTCGGGGCGGCAAGGGGTGGTTGTTGGCGTGAATCAGTAGATTCACCATGTGTGCCAACAGCAGCAGCTCTCAAATTTGTACTCTGTACAGATCAATAGCCAGCATTGCCACTGTTCGCATGTACCTGCTCATTTGAGCAGTGACATGTGAATAGATCCTCAATGGGTCCTGTCTGCATCAACCAACCCTGGATGCAGACAGTGTGCAGTCAGGGTTAGGTGGGTTGATTTACTAAAGGCAAATAGCCTGTGCACTTTGCAAAGTGCAGTTGCATTCTACAAGAGCAGTTGCTCCAGAACTTAGTAAATGAGCAGAAGCTCCACTGACCTCCATCATCCAATCATTTGCAAGTAAAAATAATGTTTTTTTCTTTTTACATTTTCCTTGCATGTGATTGGGTATTCTTTGCAAAACTTTGCCTTATTTTCTAAGCTCTGGAGAAACTGCACTTGCAGAGTGAAACTGCACTTTGCAAAGTGCACAGTCTCTTTGCCTTTAGTAAATCAACCCAAGTGTTTCTGTGTAGCTTTGGCCACACACAAACAGTCCACTGACACTCAGGCGGTTTGTATGCAGCCAGAGCATGTTAAGCCATCCTCACCTACGTGAAAGCATTTTATCCACTTCCTGCTGAGTGTACACATCTATGCAGCTTCATTGAAGTGGGTCTTTTTAACCATGAGGCTGCAAATATGCGCTACTGTATTTGCACTGAGAGCACACTGTACAACGTGCTCCCAGCACCGAGACTGAGCTGGTACGTACAGCTCCAGGCCTCATAGTAATATATGGTAACCAGGAGGAAAGTTTTCAGGGATCGCCTAAAAGTGGATACATTTGGAGATAGTCTGACAGATTGGGGTAGGGAATTCCAGAGGGTGGGAGAGGCTCGGGAGAAGTCCTGGAGGTGAGTATGGAGTATGGTGAGTATGGAAGGAGGTGATGAGGGACCTAGAGAGCAGGAGTTCTTGGGAGGAACAAAGGACGATTAGGTTGGTATTGTGAGGCTAGGCTAGTGATGTAGCTGGGGGCAGAGTTGTGGAAGTTATTGTTAGTATTTTGAATTTAATTTGTTGGGTGAGTGGCAGCCAATGGAGGGATTGGCAGAGAGGGGTAGCAGACATAGAGTAGTTTGAAAGGTGGACAAGTCTGGCAGCAGAATTCATGATGGACTGCAGGGGGATAGCCTATATAAAGGTAAGCCAATGAGGAGGGAGTTGCAGTAGTTGAGGCAAGAGATAACCAGGGAGTGAATCAGGAGCTTTGTAGTTTAATTGGTTAGAAAGGCACGTAGTTTGGAGATGTTGCAGAGGTTAAGGCAGCAAGCTTTGCAAAGGGATTGGATGTGGGGCCAAAAGGAGATTTCAGAATTCAGGATAACACCTAGCACCCTGGCATGTGTGGATGGGTGGATAGCTGTGCCATTGCTCTTGACAGAGAAGTCAAGAGCAATGACAGGGGAAGAGACACATGGGGGAGGAAATATTATGAGCTCAGTTTTGGACAAGTTGAGTTTGAGGAAGTGGTGTGACATCCATACAGATATGTCTGTTAATAAGTTAGTGATGCGGGAGGAGACTGATGGAGTAAGCTGAGGGGTGGAGAGATAGATTTGGGTATCATCAGTGTGGAAATTATACTGGAAGCCATGGGAGGCTATCAGCTGACCCAGGGAGAAGGTGTAGATTAAAAACAGGAGAGGTCCAAGAACATACCCTTGGGGGACTCCAACAGAGAAAGGAAGAGGAGAGGAGGAAGTAGAATTGTAGGTGACACTGAAGGTGCGGTGGAATAGGTAGGATGAGAGCCAGTGAAGAGCACAGTCACAGAGACCGAGGGAGTAAAGTTTATTAAGGAGGAGGGGGTGGTCAACCATATTAAAGGCAGGAGAAAGGTCCAGAAGTAGGAGTACAGAATAGTGTCCGTTGGTTTTTGCTGTTAGTAAGTCATTCATTTTCTCCTTGAATAGGAGAAAAGTGGAAAAGTGGACAAAGTTTTAATGGCTTGTGAAGATTGCAGTAACAATGAGTTCTCATTGATATTACAATAAAACCTGGAATCATTTTTTCCCCTAAAGACATCCATACACTGTACAATCTGATTGTCCAAGGGCCTGTCTGGCTGAATGCAAAATAAATAGGTTGTTTAGGTAGATGCTCACATTACATGTTTTTTTTGGTAAATCTAAAGGACATTGTACATACATTGTACAGTCACATGTTTATGCGTATCTATATATATATATTTTATCACTTTTATAGTTGGCATTAAAATTTTTTTTTTAAAGTGTAACTAAAGGCAAACTAAGGGAGGACTATATAACCCCTGTTTGTTTTTTTTTCTGTGTCTCATAGTGGAGATTTCTCTTTGCCCTTTAGACAAAGTTGCGGGTGGAAATCCCTCCAAAAGAAATCCCAGGTTGTCACCAGAACTAGTGTCCCCATTAGAAGATTTCCCCCCTATTACTGTTGATGTCATCCCAAAACCCAACAGGCTCGTTGTACTGAAGTCGATCGGTGGATTAACTTCAGTACAACCAGCCTGCCCATAGATGGATTGAAATTCTGTAGGTTCCCGGTGAACCGGACGAATTTCAATCTGTCTTTTGCTGCCTTTAGATTTGTTTATTTTTCTTTCTCCAAGAATGAACATAAGTAAAATGTTTTCCATGTGCTACAATCATTATGGTGTTAGGATCCGCAGAGTAATAGAACAAAGGTGATGACAATAAGAAAAGATAAGAGGCTGAAGACATGACGGGGGAAACCAAAATACACGTTCAGAATGCTAGGCAGAGAGATAATTATTGAAAGTAGCAGTCGGGCAAAGACAGAGAAGACAAGGGATTAAATGCAAAATAACAGAGCTTAAGATAATGACTGAGTAGGGCATACTTGAAATGACAATAACATGAAAAGACATAGACGTGAAATGGCTGATAACCAAACATGCAGCATTTAAAGGACAACATGAATGGTAAGCTGGCCAGGGACAGATCGAAATTCAGCCGGTTCAGCAGGCTGCTTGTACTGAAGATAATCTATCGACCAACTTTAGTCCAACCAGCCTGTTGGTTTTTTCCATACGATTATTGCCGCCGGCTATAGCGCAGTGCTGGCTATAGCACAGCCCCATCAACACAGAACCAAGCTAATTTCTTTCCTTCAACCCCTGGTTGAAGGAGAGAAATGTGCATAAATATTAAAGTGTAGCGCACCCCCTTAAGAGCCACAGATGAACTTGGATCCCCCCACTCCTGCACACGCATGCACGCCAAATTTTCACAGGTACTCTAGAGTCAGAGAAAACTCTGTGATTTAGTTTTTTTGTTATTTATTGATGGTTAATAACTTGGATAGGGATGGGAGGTTATGGGATGCCTACTTGATTTCGGCAAAAAGTTGACAACAACTTCAGGAACATCTTCCTATATACAGTCTACAGTGGTGTGAAAAAGTGTTTGCCCCCTTCCTCATTTCCTGTTCCTTTGCATGTTTGTCACACTTAAGTGTTTCGGAACATCAAACCAATTTAAACAATAGTCAAGGACAACACAAGTTAACACAAAGTGCAATTTGTAAATTAAGGTGTTTATTATTAAAGGTGAAAAAAAATCCAAACCATCATGGCCCTGTGTGAAAAAGTGATTGCCCCCCTTGTTAAAACATACTATAACTGTGGTTGTCCACACCTGAGTTCAATTTCTCTAGCCACACCCAGGCCTGATTATTGCCACACCTGTTCACAATCAAGGCATTACTTAAATAGGAGCTGCTTGACACAGTAAGGTCCACCAGAAGATCCTTAAAAGCTACACATCATGCCGAGACCCAAAGAAATTCAGGAACAATTGAGAAAGAAAGTAATTGAGATCTATCAGTCTGGAAAGGGTTATAAAGCCATTTCCAAAGCTTTGGGAATCCAGCGAACCACAGTGAGAGCCATTATCCACAAATGGCGAAGACATGGAACAGTGGTGAACCTTCCCAGGAGTGGCCGGCCGCCCAAAATTACCCCAAGAGCGCAGCGACGACTCATCCAAGAGGTCACAAAAGACCCCACAACAACGTCCAAGGAACTGCAGGCCTCACTTGCCTCAGTTAAGGTCAGCGTTAATGCCTCCACCATCAGGACAAAGACTGGGCAAAAATGGGCAGCAGGGGGGGGGGTGTACATTATGGAGATTACACAGGGGGTACATTATGGAGATTACACAGGGGGTACATTATGGAGATTACACAGGGGGTACATTATGGAGATTACACAGGGGGTACATTATGGGGGATTACACAGGGGGTACATTATGGGGGATTACACATGTGGTACATTATGGAGATTACACAGGGGGTACATTATGGAGATTACACAGGGGGTACATTATGGAGATTACACAGGGGGTACATTATGGGGGATTACACAGGGGGGTACATTATGGGGGATTACACAGGGGGTACATTATGGGGATTACACAGGGGGTACATTATGGGGATTACACAGGGGGTACATTATGGAGATTACACGGGGGGTACATTAGGGGTGTACATTATGGAGATTACACAGGGGGTACATTATGGAGATTACACAGGGGGTACATTATGGGGATTACACAGGGGGTACATTATGGAGATTACACAGGGGGTACATTATGGAGATTACACAGGGGGTACATTATGGGGATTACACAGGGGGTACATTATGGGGATTACACAGGGGGTACATTATGGAGATTACACAGGGGGTACATTATGGAGATTACACAGGGGGTACATTATGGGGATTACACAGGGGGTACATTATGGAGATTACACAGGGGGTACATTATGGAGATTACACAGGGGGTACATTATGGGGGATTACACAGGGGGTACATTATGGAGATTACACAGGGGCTACATTATGGGGGATTACACAGGGGTACATTAGGGGGGTATTGAGATTACACAGGGGGTACATTAGGGGGATTACACGGGGTGGTTACATTAGGGGATTACATGGGGGTGGTTACCTTAAGGGGGATTACACGGGGGTGGTTACCTTAAGGGGGATTACTCGGGGGGTGGTTACCTTAAGGGGGATTACAGGGGGGTACCTTAGGGGGATTACAGGGGGGTAGTACACAGGGGGGGTTACATCAGGGGGATTAAACTGGAAGGGGATTACACTGTTACATTGGGGGGTATTTAGACTTGGGGCTCAGTCTAGGCCTGCATGGCAGAGTTCCAAGGAGAAAACCACTGCTGAGCAAAAAGAACATCAAAGCTCGTCTCAATTTCTCCACAACACATCTTGATGATCCCCAAGACTTTTGGGACAACATTCTGTGGACCGATGAGACAAAAGTGGAACTCTTTGGAAGGTGTGTGTCCAAGTATATCTGGCGTAGAAGGAACACTGCATTTCAGAAAAAGAACATTATACCAACAGTAAAATATGGTGGTGGTAGTGTGATGGTCTGGGGCTGTTTTGCTGCTTCAGGACCTGGAAGACTTGCCGTGATAAAAGGAACTATGAATTCTGCTGTCTACCAAGAGATCCTGAAGGAGAATGTCCGACCATCTGTTCGTGTACTCAAGCTGAAACGAACTTGGGTTCTGCAGCAGGACAATGATCCTAAACACACCAGCAAGTCCACCACCGAATGGCTGAAGAAAAACAAAATGAAGACTTTGGAGTGGCCTAGCCAAAGTCCTGACCTGAATCCTATTGAGATGTTGTGGTATGACCTTAAAAAGGCCGTTCATGCTCGAAAACCCTCTAATGTAACTGAATTAGGACAATTCTGCAAAGATGAGTGGGCCAAAATTCCACCAGGACGCTGTAAAAGCCTCATTGCACGTTATCGCAAACGCTTGGTTGCAGTTGTTGCTGCTAAGGGTGGCCCAACCAGTTATTAGGTTTAGGGGGCAATCACTTTTTCACACAGGGCCATGATGGTTTGGATTTTTTTTCACCTTTAATAATAAACACCTTCATTTACAAATTGCATTTTGTGTTTACTTGTGTTGTCCTTGACTATTGTTTAAATTGGTTTGATGTTCCGAAACACTTAAGTGTGTCAAACATGCAAAGGAACAGGAAATGAGGAAGGGGGCAAACACTTTTTCACACCACTGTATATACAGTCTCTATTACTCTCCTCCTGCACACACTTGCTTGCTGGCTTCAGCTGAATCACTGTTAATTGATCTGACAGGCTCTCAGTCAGATTTAGTAATGGCCCTTTACAGGCAGGAACTTGTAGCCCCTTGTGGTGTAGCAAATATTACAGTGATCTGTATGTCTCTTCTGTGGCCACTGATCTCAGCACCACCACTTCAGGCCCTGCCAACCCACCTGGCTGCAGCTGCCCCTTTCACTAGCCCTCCAGGCTAACTTCTCCACTACCAGTCCTCCAGACTGACTTCAGCAGCACACCCGGCTGATTCTCACCAGCCCACTTGGCTTACTCTTACCAGCCCACCCAGCTTACTTTCAGGTGATCTCCCAAGGAAGGATGAAGACTTAGAGCCGGTTCACATAGGGGCGACTTGTCAGGCGACTTAGCCACCTGACAAGTCGCGCTCCGTTCTGTACAATGGAACCATTCTAATAGGACCGACTCAAGTCGCTCCGACTTAGAAAAATGTTCCTGTACTACTTTGGGGGCGACTTGCAGCGACTTGCATTGACTTCTATATAGAAGTTGTTTTGCAAGTCGCCGCTGAAGTCGTGTGCAGGTCGCCTCACAGAGTCAGCCTGCAAGTCGTGTCGCCCCTGTGTGAAACGGCATTTAAGCTCACCGCTGTCTTCAGGGAGACTGGCTACATGTGGCAGTCTCCCCCCTTGTTAGTCCCTAGTAGTGCTGATCTACTGTCCTCTTTTGCTCCTGTTCCTCCAGGAAGGGCTTCCTCCCATGTGTTGTGGCAAGATCCTTCCAGCACCCAAGCTCCGGCCCAGGGCAGGACACCCCCCCCCCCACCGACAGCCTCCTCAACACTATATCTCCATCTTCCACCCGTCTGCCCTGCTGCCATGGCTCATGCCTATTTATGACGTAAGCTCAGCCGCCTGCCGAGACCACTACTGGGGATTGGCCGAGGCATCATAAATATTCCAGACAGCTCTTCCTAAACTCCACCCACTAGCTCTAAAACATTCTCCAATAATCCAGAAACAGGGGAAGGCACCAGAGGAGCTGTCAGGATGAGTCATCCAGCCCTGACTCAGATTCCACAGCTCAGGCTTAGCCCTGAGTTAAACTAGAATTTACCTAAACTCTAACACTACTTCTAGCACATTCTAGAGGGTGCTACAAGGTTCACTAAAACATAGAGTTAGGCTTTAACCTCCCTGGCGGTATGATTCTGGCTGGAATTTTGTGCTGAAAGCGGTACAATTATTTTGCATGGAAATTTGGTGTTTTTATATTGTAGGCATGCAATTCTTATGAATAACTCACTTAAATCTGTCCGAACCAGAGTCTAGTAGACATCCCGGGTATGATAAAGTTTGAAACACAAAATCATAAATTATAATATAATAAAAATATATATAAAAATGATTCACTAATGTAATCAAATCAAAAACACTGAAATTTGCTCAGTTGCAGAATAGTCGCTGTCATTAAATTTATTGTTTGATGATGAATTGCGATTCTAATTTTTTATCGGTGTTTTCTAGCTGGTCTAAAACCACTTTTGACATAAAGGGACACTTTTTGGTTGCTATGGACAATCTCCAGTTTCCAGGCAGAAAAAAAAAAACTTTTTATTATATAAAATGACATGCAGGGCACTGGGCATACCACTAGGGACAAAGGGGATGTGTATTTTTTGTATACAGTACTGTAATCTGTAAGATTACAGTACTGTATGTGTGTTGTGTTTTTACACTTTTTTGAATTTGGCGCCGATCTCCGCTCCCGTGCGTCGTAACGTCGCAGGGAACGGAGATCAGCGGCACTCGGCACTGTGTGAATCGAGCGAGCGGACGGCTCGCTCACACAGCGGGGAGACATCGCAGGATCCAGGGGATAAGGTAAGTAACTTCCCCCCCTGTATCCTGCAATGCAGCCCGAGTCTGGCTCGGGGTTACCGCTCCTAGCAGAAAAAACGGAACCCGAGCCATACTCGGGAATAACCTCTAACCTGGCTATTCATCCTGCAAAACTGTATGTACATTTTTTCTGTGTGAATGCGGGCAAAATCAAATGTTACTAAACTATCTTCTCTCCGGGTTGGAGGTATTTCGTTCTTAAAGTGGATGTAAACCCCATTCATGAAATCTGATCTATGCACATATCAGTAGAGTCACTTCTCACAAGTTCTCCCACACAGCAGATATAAGCCGATGGAAATTTGTGTCGGGGAGGGACTTAGAGGTGGATAAGCAGAGAGCCTGTCTATTCACACCTCAGCTCCCCAAGTTTCTTTGTTCCTCTGCGGAATGTGGAGGGGGGGTGTTTCTTTCCTCCAATTAGCTCACACACAGTGTGTGTTAGGGTTGCCACCACATCCCTTTAAACCCGAACACATACTTATTACACAGGTTCTGTGGCTGATTAAGGTGGTAATTAAACTCACTTGGTGCCTTACCTGCTTACAATCAGCCTCAGAACCTGTGTAATTCATATGTGTTCGGGTTTAAAGGGATGAGGTGGCAACCCCAGTGTATGCCCAGACTCCACACCCACTGCTAAGACAGGAAGAAAAATTTCTAACATGATGTGCACTTTCTAAAGAGTGTAGAAAGCTAAAGACAGCAGATATACATGTAAAACTTATGTAGGGAGATTTGTTTCATCCCTGTGTATCAACTGAGGCTGTTCACTTCACTGGGTATATGTGAGGGTTACATCCACTTTAAGTTTAGTAGGAATCAGGAAAATACCTAATACGTTATGGCCACTAGATGGAGCTGATGATCATAGTTAATAAGTATTGGGCCAGGAACTATCTAGTCTAGTGGCAGGAACAATTTTTCATTTTTGCGGAAAAAATAATTTTGCTTGTTGCTAACTGCCTGATCATCTTTGCCCCCAATGCTTTCTGAGACACTGACCTGGCACAAACATTTATCTAATGAGGTTCTGGCACAGTAACTCAGAAAGTATTGAGCAAAGGCTTAGGATCAAAAACCAAAAACTTGATAGTGGCCTACATATTTTCTCAGTGCAGGGTTCGTAAACAAAAACATTTTTTGTATATTGCACAATTTGGAAATCTCCCTGTAGTAGGAGTCTTTGATGGCAGGATTCCACTAATATATTCCAGAACAAATAAAGGTTTGCTTCCTTTATTTCTTCTATGAACTGCCTCAATGGAGAAGAAATAGAATTTATTGTATTGTGATTTATGTAAAGGAGTGCTTTGTGACATTGATGTAAAAACTCCAGCAACCTATAGCAATACATCAGCGTGTTACATACTGACTACAATTAATAGGTTGGTATTAAAGATTAATTTTTCTAAACATCTGGTGCCCCTAACGCACTATGAATCTGGAACTAATAAAATGGTGCCCACAGCAGTAATGTTTAACAATTGTAGTTAATTCGATTTCATATGGCATATGACACATACAGTTAACAAAGCACATTGAGCCTGGTTTGTGAGATCTAGCTTTAGTGTTTAACAATTTTTTTTTTTTTACTTTGCAGCAATCTTATCCTAGTAGGTTTAATATTCGGTGTAACACATAAACCGATTCTGCATGTAGTTTGTGCCCCACTCCCCCTTGCTGAAATGCTGAGAAAAAAAAAATTCCTTCAGCTTCCCTATACTGTAGTGCAAAGGTGATATGCTCCTACTAACAAGATCTCAGAGGATGTGAGTTCTCCAAATCTCACTAGAAGACACTGCAGCATAAATACGATTTGGAGAACTCAGATCTTGCCTAGGTGTCATAGGCAGAAGTCAGGGGAAGGTGAATATACTCATTTTTTCCCCCTGTTTTTAAACTTTTTATTCAGTGTTTCAGCAAGGGGAAAAATGCAAACAGTGGACCGTACAAGTTTGTGTGGTGAGGTGAAGCGTAACAATGTGAAAAACTGGATTTTTATTTTGCCGAAATTTCCACCAAAATCTTGAGATTTTGACACAATTTGCCATTTTAGAAAAAACAAATTGAGTCAATTGGGAAGGGAATATTAAAGAGATTTTTGGTGATTTTTAGGAGTGCATTAGGCCTTGACCACTTTGTGTTTTATTATAGTATCATAAAAAAAGACAGAACTGTACAAACATAAAATAGCAAAAAGATTGGAGTAAGCATAAAGTCATACAATACATTGGTCTATGCACTTCATATAGATTGCACATGCAGAGAAAATGTCCAACATGTTTCAGAGTCAAAGTAGCTCCTTCTTCAGAGAAGACTCTGATCATTAGCCATATAAGTGCCAGTGTCACCACAGCCAGTGCAATCATCAACAGTGTCTCTGATCACTGCCGCATCAGAACAATGTCACCAGAGCCAGTGCAGGCAACAGTGCAACATGCTCCTGATCCCAAGCCACACCATTGCCTGTTGCCTGTTTATTGACCATTGCCACCTGGACCAATCCTTTGCCTGTTTGATGACCACGTCAGAGCTTGCTGCCTGCTGAGTTGACCTATCTGCACATCCCATTGACGTGTTCCTATGATACACCAGTCACAGCCATCCCATGCAAACAACTGCACTCCAGGAACCACATGAACTCTGTTCATCCTTTGTTCAGTCTCCTGTACTTACTGGCCAGGGAATATGGCTCTCCTTTGGACACCCACGTTACCAGTAGGCTAGACTTGGTTATCTTATAGGGATGGGGACTGCTACAGGTGACATTAAACTAAACTATATTGCCTGACCACTTGTACAGAGGTGAGCATTACTGTACACTGTTTTTGATAAAAACACAAGGAAACAATGGCAACCGTTCTCTGTTCTTCTATATGTCTATATTTCTTCTCCGGCTTACAATCAGCCAATGTGGCCTTACTCATAGCTCTGAGAAAGGCTACATCAGCTAAAACATGCTAGCACCTCTGCTATGCCTTGTATGTAAGCTGGAGAAGAAATAAAGACATATAGAAGAACAGAAACTTGACGTTGTTTTTTTTTCTTGTGTTTTAATGATTGAAAGGCTGACAGGAACCTGAACGAGCACCAGTATCCCCTGTAGGTGAACACGATAAATGGGTGGAGAAGGTACAGCGCTTTTATCCATGTTGATTGACTGTTTTTGAGAGGTTGGTTGTGACACACAAGATACGTTGGAATCAGTCCGAACGTTAAGAAAGTCTCACAACACATGTTTTTAGGGTAAAATTCTAGGTATGCCTAAACTGTGTGTGAGAAATGTCTAAAACGTAAAACAAAACCAAATACAAAGAGCAAGAAATTAATAAACCTAACTACAGGCAGTCCCGGAATTACATACATCCGACTTACATGCAACTCCTACTTACAAACGGAGGGAGACAACAGGAAGTGAGAGAAAATCTACTCCTAGGAAGGGAAATTCACTCCTGTAATGCCACGTACACACGATCGGAATTCTAGTCGGAAAAAGCTCTGATGGTTTTCCTGTCGGAATTCAGATGGAATTCCGCTTAAACTGTCTTGCCTACACACGGTCCCACCAGATTCCGACCGACAAGAACGCGGTGACGTACAACACTACAACGAGCCGAGTTCAATGCTTCCGAGCATGCGTCGAATTGTTTCCAAGCATGCGCAGGAATTTTGCGCGTCAGAATTGCTGCAGACGATTGGAATTTCTGATAGAAACCTTTTCCATCTGAAAAATTGAGAACATGCTCTCAATTTTTTGCTGTCGGAAATTCGGCCAGCAAAATTCCGATGGAGCCTACACACGGTCGCATTTTCTGATGAAAAGCTCTCATCGGTCTTTTTCTGTCCGGAATTCCAATCGTGTGTACGCAGCATAAGAGTTATCATGGGGGAAAAGGTGATGGAAGCTTTATCACCAATCTTTGTTTTCACAACAACCCACAATTTTCAAAATCCAATTGTCATTGGCACAGAAAGTGAGGTGAAATCTTCTGAACAGGGGTACAGACAGCAAAAAAAAATGTTACAGGGGTGTTAACCCTTCTCTATGCTATCCAAGAAACTTTAAAAAAAGATTTTGGCTGGAGTTACACTTAAAAAATGTACCTATTCCAACTTACATACAAATTCAACTTAAGAACAAACCTACAGAACCGATCTTGTTTGTAACCCGGGGACCGCCTGTAGCCTAAGCATACCTGTACCCACCAAAAAAACACACCCTATGAAAAAAATAGGCAGAACTTTTTAAGGCAGATTTCACCCAAGCCGCTCCATGAGGTAAATTGAGAGTTTCTGTTTTGCTGAAATTTTGCCAATGCAAAAATCAGTAATTTCGCCGAAATTACTCAATTTTTCCCAGTGAAAAGCAGTGTGGTTCATACAAGCATCTAATCATGTGTGGAGGAGTTAGAAGTAAACTGCTCTCTTGCTCTGAATCAGATAAAGGAAGTGAATATGGGTCACTTAACTGCACTTCACAGATTAGTAATTCAGACCCAACATGGCAGTTTTACTAAAGGAGTTGATAATCTTCACACAATAGATGATGTGACTATTCACTTGAATTATTCAATCATGTGAAAAGCTAATTTCTGTTGACTTATTTCATCTGCACATGACTGGATAATTGAAACAAAAAGGAGTGGGTGGGGGGTTTTGGGACTTTATAATTGAAGTGAATACTAGCACAATTTATACTTTGAACTCCACACTTTTAGTAAATCAGCATCAATGCCTGCGTACACGTAGTTATGTATTTGCTGTAAATATGTTTAGTTTTTTAATATAATTTTTGATACAGTCCAATATTTAGACATATACATAAAATAAAATACAAAAGTACCACCATGATATCTAACATGACTGCGCTACAGAAAACAAATATGAAATATCCAATAAACAGCCAATATACATGAGTCACCTGTGGGTGAATTAGGGTGAAAAAGCCTAATAAACTAGAAGCCTATAATCATTTATGAAGCTCAATTAAAATGTACAAGATAAGTCATGTTATAACAATTTAGACAATGTTTCTGGAAAGAGTGCTTATGTAACACTCTTCTGTCTTCCACATATTAAAAAGCAAAAGCTGACATAAATTGCAAATATGCTGGTCAAAAATAATCTTGTAAAAAGCAGTGTTTTCCCGAAAGTATACTAATTTATTTGAAAAATATGTTTATTGTTCACTGTCCTTCGTTGCAATAACGTTCTCACTGGCAATGGCGGCTGGTGCTCAAAATTTTTGGGGAGGGCAAACAGACTGAAAAATTCTAAAAAAAAAAAACCATCAATTGCAGCCTCACTGTACCATCAACCGCAGCCACTGTGCCATTAATCCCAGCCACTGTGCCCATCAATTGCATCCACTGTGCCCATCAATTGCTGCCACTGTGCCATCAATCGCAGCTACTGTGCCATCAAGCGCAGCCACTGTGCCCATCAATCGCAGCCACTGTGCCCATAAATTGCCGCCACTGTGCCATCAAACACAGCCACTGTGCCATCAAACGCAGCCACTGTGCCATCAAACGCAGCCACTGTGCCCGTCAATTGCCGCCAATGTGCCTTTCAAATGCAACCACTGTGCCATCAAACGCAGCCACTCTGCCATAAAATGCAGCCACTGTGCGCATCAATTGCCGCCACTGTGCCCATCAAATGCAGCGACTGTGCCATCAAACGCAGCCACTGTGCCCATCAATTGCCGCCACTGTACCATCAAACGCAGCCACTGTGCCGTCAAATACAGCCACCGTGCCCCATCAAATGCAGCCACTGTGCCCCATAAAATGCAGCCACTGTGCCATCAAATGCAGCCATTGTGTCCATCAATTGCCGCCACTGTGCCCATCAATTGATCCCACTGTGCGCATCAAACGCAGCCTGTGTGCCCATCAATTGCCCCCACTGTGCCCATGATTTGCCACCACTGTGCCCATCAATTGCTCCTACTGTGCCCCATCAAACGCAGCCACTGTGTCATATCAGATGCTGCCAGTGTGCCCCCTGCCGGCCCACCGTCTGCACTTATCTGTCTCGGTGGGACAGCTCCTCCATGTCTTCCCCCATCCTCTCTTCCCATCCTCTGCTATGATTGGACGCCTGGCATCCAATCACAGCGCCTGTCGTTTCAGCCAATCAGGTGACGGGTAACAGATCTGAGCACCTGATTGCCAGAGAGGCGGTTTAGTGTTAGGAAAGTGAATATTCATTAGCTTTTTCTAACACAGCTGAGTGACCTGCAAGTGCCCAGCATGGCGCTCGCAGGTCACCTTTTTTGATGCCTATTAGAGCCTATGGCTCTAATCAGGTGCTTCAAAAACACTCCCGCTGATGTAATTTAGGCGCCATGCGCCCAAAAAGGGTCCGGGCACCTGAATAGGGGGTGGTAGCGGTGGCCATAGATAGATTCATACAATGCATAAATCTATCTATTGGTGATAGATGAGGTGGCAGGAGAGAGGGGGCGGTGCCCATGCACCCTTATGGACACACTGCCACTGCTCACTAGTATTTGGTATTTGTGATTATTCATTTTGAGATCAGTAGAGGTCTGTGGGAAGACTTAAGCCCCATATACACTATTAGATTTTCTGCAGATTTTTGTCTTCAGATTTACCAAAACCATGTAGTGCAAGGGCCTGCCTGATTGCATACAAATTGAAACTCTTGGTTTGACCTCATATTATATGGTTTTGGTAAATCTGAAGACAAAAATCTGCAGAAAATCTAATATGTGTATGGGGTCTTAGGTCTGGAGAATGGAGCTGGTTAATCAAAAATAAAACATGTTATTCAGTAATATACTATTTCTGTGCAAAGTTCTACGGTGCATTGTAAAAAATATGTAGAAAACAAATATAGAATATCAAATGAAAAGTGTAAAAAAAAAAAAAAATGATCCTACACACATCATATCTTACATTAAGTGGAATGCCAGATAAAACGTTTCTTTTTGTTTTCAATCCAGTGTGGATGACACAGAGGATCTAACCTTTCCCCTCTCAAAAAAATAAAAATAACATTTTGGATAGAGTTTCTTTTTTTAATGATTTGAATACCAGGTGCACATTCTATTGATTTTAGTTGGTAAAGGTTGTTAAAACTCATGCATACAGTATATGAGTGTCTGTTTGTAACCTTTCTGCCATCATTTATACACAAAGACTGGATGTTATAAGGGCTGTTTCATGCACTGAGGCATGCTGCGTTAGACAGCCTATTTATTTGCAATGGGTTCCCAATGCACGTCAACACCCAAAAAAAAAAATACCTGTGATTTGTTTCGTTTTTTTCAACAGGATACAATGCACTAAGCATGCGCATCTTTGTGTTACAGTGCACTATAATGTAGATGCACTAGAGCATTACTATAGATATGTGTTGGGGAGTAAATCATTTGGAATGGCAACACACTGCGGTACACATCTAAGGTGCATTCCCACACACTGTGGTACTGGGCAATATAACCAACCTAGGTCTGGGCATAGACAGTGTATTGCTAGATTTTAAACAGTATAGGTACATATTTTGTATGTTTTTACATACCTATACCTGCAAAAGGGGCCAGTATGATGTGATCTAGCAGGACTTAATTTTCTGAATAAAGTTCCACTTTAATGTAGATTTCAGTACCATCATTTTCTTTACATGAATGCCAAGAACACTATAATAACAGTTATATCCAGAAAACATTTTAATTATATATATATATATATATATATTTTTTTTTTTTTATGTTGTTGAATCTCTGGTCTTGTGTCCACTGCCTTGTGTAGTTGAATTACATAGTTACATATTAGGTGAATAGTAGTCAATCAAGTCCAACCTATGTGTGTGATTATATGTCAGCAGGGCCGGGACAAGGGGTGGGCAGGAGGGGCGGCTGCCCCTGGCGCAATGGTTTAGTGCAGGGGTGGGGGGCACCCTGACCCTAACCCTAAGGGAAAGGGGGGCGCAGTTTGGCATCTTTGCCCTGGGCGCTGGATGACCTTGTCCCGGCACTGTATGTCAGCATTACATTGTATTATCCCTGTATGTTGCGGTCGTTCAGGTGCTTATCTAATAGTTTCTTGAAACTATGGATGCTCCCCACTGAGACCACCGCCTGTGGAAGGGAATTCCACATCCTTGCCGCTCTTAAAATAAAGAACCCTCTATGTAGTTTAAGGTTAAACCTCTTTTCTTCTCATTTTAATAAGTGGCCACAAGCTAATGGAAAGAACTACATACCTCTTCTTCTTTTCTACCTTCTGCCATGTAGGCAGAGTATTGTGTAGATTGCCCCAACTCAAACCATAGAGAGGTTAGGCAATGGTGCCTGTGATGCACATAGTGTGAGAGTAGCTATGCTTGTCCTCCCCAGGGACATAGGGAAATTAAAGGAGGTTCTTACATTGCTCCCTTGCATTTTGGCCATTAGGAAGTGCTCGGGGGGAGACAAAACTGAGGAAATTTTTGTGCAAATTTAGGAGGCACAATGTTGACATACAGTATATGACAGTATATGAACAAGTAACTACATAGCAGTAACTGTTTAAACTGGTACTTTAATCACAAAATTAAGTCCTGGTAGATCACTTTAGGCTGGCCCCTTTTGCAGGTTTAGTTATGTAAAACAATAAAAATAAGTGCATATACTGTTTACAATCCAGTAATACACTTTCTCAAACTGCTCTGCACATGCTCAGTTGCGCTCTATTTTTTTGGCACTGTGTCAAAAATGTAGAGGCCCATCTGCTGACAGACTAAAGATTTACTGCTGCTCAGGGGCTCTGAGCTTCAGCAAAATGGCAGCCTCCAGAATGAAGAAACTGGAACAATGCTGGAAGCAATTTACAGCACACACTAAGGCTCCATGCACACTAGGAGCAGAAAAAACGTCTACAAAACGTGGCATAAAAGACGCAAATTGAAAGCATATTGTACAAAGTTTAGGCGAGTCTATAAGAGTTTCAGAGCATTTTGTTAATAGGCGTTTTTTGCACTACACGCCCCTCTGCAAAAGCCAGGAAATGATGTACAGTGACAACTTTTTTTTTTCTCACCTGATTGGCTCCCCTGCTTTCCAGTGGGAGCGCTCACGCCCACAAAAGCGAGTTCCCGAGCTGACGTACAGCTACGGTAAATTGCGGGATTGTTCCACCTTGCCGCAGTATAATGATGGCGGCTGGTCGGCAAGAAGTTAAAAAATTCCTGCACTAGATGGTCATGACCATTCTTTGGTCACTTGGAAGGTACTCACTATAATGGTGTAATTCCAACCAAAATACTTCAGATTGGAAAGAATGTCTTTTGGGTCAGGTTTTTTTTTTTTTTTTTAAGTAACTTTGCAACATCGTGAGGTTAATTTACTAAAGACACGTAGGCTGTCCACATTTAGAGGAAAGTTGCGTTTGGCAAGCGATATTTCTCCAGAGCTTATTAAATGTGTTGAAATGTCATTTTGCAAAGAATATCCAATCACATGCAAGGAAAATTTAAAATACAGTATGTTTGCTTGCGTATGATTGGATGATGTAAGTCTGCAGAGCTTCGCCTCATTCACTAAACTCCGGACATAATTCCCTTGCAAAGTAAGCAGTCTAGTGAATAAACCCTTGTGTATACATTGAAACCATGAAGATCTTAGTAAATAAAACTAACGTAAGTCTATGGATGATGGTAACACTAAAACGTTTTGTTTTTGGGGGGATGATTTCTGTTTTGTAAAGAAATCCTCCCCTTTCCTTCCTGTCTCTCTTTTACATTTATAGTGCTTCAAATGTTATGCCCTGGACAATTTATACTAAGCATATGTTGATGAAGATATGGACTGTGATGCCGCGTACACACGATCGGAAATTCCGCCAGCAAAAGTACGATGAGAGCTTTTGGTCGGAAAATGCGACCGTGTGTATGCTCCATCGAACTTTTGCTGCCAGCAATAGATTGAGAGCAGGTTCTCAATTTTTCGGTCGGAAAAAGTTCCGATTGGAAATTCCGATCGTCTGTAGCAATTCCTACGCGCAAAATTCCTACCCATGCTCTGAGACATTTTGACGCAGGCTCGGAAGCATTGAACTTCATTTTCTCGGCTCGTCATAGTGTTGTACGTCACTGCGTTCTTGACGGTCGAAAGTTCAGCAAACTTTTGTGTGACTGTGTGTATGCAAGCTAACCTTGAGTGGAATTTCGTCGGAAAAAACATCCAAGATTTTTCCGACGGAAAATCCGCTCGTGCGTACGTGGCATCAGACTTTTGCTTTAGTGAAAACTATGGGTCAAAACAACAGCTCCAGAGATATAGGCAGCTGAAGTTATATGCATCATCAAATCAAACTATACTGCAGAAAGCAAGCTTGATCTGTCCCCTTCCTCCTCCTATCTAACTCTTGGCTCATAAGTCCAGCAAACCAAGACCTACAGGGGCGCTTGGAAGGCAGGAGGACTGAGGTCCAAGCTTGACCTTCATACTAAGAAGTCAATATTTGCATAGAATTGCAACGCCTATATTTATTTATTTGATCATTTTAACATTTGGTTTTCGCTAAATTTTGATTTTCGCTATTTTTTCCAACATATAATAAGAGGCCAGTATATATTGTCCACATTTGTGACAGGTTTCCTTTTAGGAACAAGCCTGAATGGGTTCTGAGGACCAGGCAAAGGAGAACATTAGGGTTAACTCACATAAGTGCTTTGGCTGCCGTTTCTAAGAATCAAAATGTCATTATCGCTTAGGTAAATACAGAGACGTCACCATATTTAAAGTAAAAAGTCACAAGGCAGTGAAAAAGGCTTAAAATATTTGTTTTTACATTTCTGAACTTGAGGTTGATTATTTGAATGACATAATAATATGATACAATCATATTAAGCAGTTTTTAAGTCGTGTGTAGCTCTTTCGCACCATCTTGCAAGTGGCTGTGTTGATATCCAGTGGAAAGTACTGTAAACCACTTAAAGAAAAATTGGAGTAAAGCACATGATGTAAAAAGCAGATGGTGACACTCAGCTGGCATCAAACAGAAGGTCACATTTATTTAGCATATTACTCACAGTTTCTAGCTGAAAGCCAAAATGTCATTGTAGCTTAAAGCAAATATGATCTATGGTACCTGCACCCTTTATACAATCCCTACGGAAATTGAATTAAAATGTAAGTGTCACAATATAAAGCCTTTATTATTATTTTTTATAGTTGAATGTAAACAGCTTATTACATATGATGTTATCAAATTTATTAATGCTTCAAAGAGACCCTGCCATTTATAAAATGTTTTAAAGTAAGCACATACTTGCAAATAAGAGTGTACCTTTCCTGCTGCCCGCAATAATGGGGCACTTTGCAGACAACTGGTACCCTGAAGTCTATTGGGAAGCTGACACTTCCTGGAGTGTCAATCTCTTGGGTCCCTTACAGTATCCTACAATGAAATAAGTTCAGGGAGAGCAACAAATGAGAGTTGCAGATGACCAACGTTGACCAGCGCTGGCTGGAAAGGTAAGAGTTCCAGGTGTGTGCTTGGTTTAAAACATTTCATGAAGAGGCAGGATCTCTTTATGTTTCAATTGTTTTTATTAAAGCTTTACAATACAAAGAACAAAGGTCTGGACTTTGTGCAAAATACAACTTGTTCAGTGAGCTATACATTAAATATTCTAATTTACTTGAGAATTCCCCCTCTTGTTACATATATGGACCATTATCACCTCCTGGTGTTAGCTACAATTTATTTGCTTAGATACGTGTGGTACATACTCCCTTCTCACCTCAAAATCTTAGACTGTATATAATACCACAACATCTATGACCCATAACATATTTCCAATCCTATTCTCTAACGTATGTTCCACCTGCTAGGACGAACCAGCCCAACATCTGACTATCGGGGGAGCCTAGTTCGTCCCATCGAGCAGGTATCTCCCTTCATAGCCTAAGTAGACAATGATCTGCCAAGGGTGAATGAGAACAATAACGTAGGCAGGATCTCTTTAAAGCTTGCTTCTAGATATGTGCAAACTGTACATAATGCCTAAAATGGAGCTTTCAGCCTACAGTCAATTTTTAGCCTTCAGTTATGGGCATTATTTAACCACTTGCTGCCCGCCATATAGCAAAATGACGTCGACAAAGTGGTTGTGTTATCCTGACCACAAGCCACTGCACGCCCCCGGTGATCGTTGTCGCGACTCCGATATAGGTAAAGAGTCTCTGACGCAGACTCTTTACCACATGATCAGCTGTGTCACAGCTGATCACGATGTAAACAGGAAGAGCCGTTGATTGGCTTTTCCTCACTCGCATCTTTCAGGCGCGAGTAGAGGAGAGCCGATCGGCTGCTCTTCTGACAGGGGGGGTCTGTGCTGATTGATTATCAGCGTAGCCCCCCTGAAGATGCCCACACTGGACCACTAGGGACACCACCAGGACCACCAGGGATGCCCACCACTAGTCACCACCAGGTATGCCACCCATGGCCACCAGGGATGCCAATCAGTGCCCACAATGGATGCCAATCAGTGCCCACAATGGGCATCACTAATT
Organism: Lithobates sylvaticus; assembly: GCA_028564925.1. Taxonomy (NCBI): domain Eukaryota; kingdom Metazoa; phylum Chordata; class Amphibia; order Anura; family Ranidae; genus Lithobates; species Lithobates sylvaticus. Next base: position 350,441,072 of record CM053026.1, on the reverse strand, counting down.
GTCAGGCATTATTGTTTAGCACTGATTGGCATCCATCAGTACCATCCATTAGTGTACATCAGTGCCACCTATCAGTGCCCATCTATGCCCATCCGTGCTGCCTATCAGTGCCCATCTGTGCTGCCTATCAGTGCCGCCTTTGTGTACCCATCAGTACTGCATATAAGTGCCCACCAGTGCCGCCTATCAGTGCCCTATCAGTGCTCCATATTAGTGCCCATCATCAGTGCCCATCAGTGTCACCTCATTGGTGCTCATCAGGGCCGTCTTATCAGTGCCCATCGGTGTAGGAGAAAACGTACTTATTTACAAAGTTTTGTAACAGCAACAAAAACAAAAACGTTTTTCTTTCAACATTTTCAGTCTTTTTTTATTTGTTTAGCAGAAAATAAAAATCCCAGAGGTGATCAAATACCGCCAAAAGAAAGCTCTATTTGTGGGAACAAAATTATAAAAATTTTGTTTGGGTACAGTGTAGCATGACCGCGCAATTGTCATTCAAAGTGCGACAGCGCTGAAAGCTGAAAATTGGTCTAGAGAGGAAGGTGTATAAGTGCCCTGTATTGAAGTGGTTAATGTACACCATATTACCAAAAGTATTGGGACGCCTGCCTTTACACACTTGAACTTTAATGGCATCCCAGTCTTAGTCCATCCGGTTCAATACTGAGTTGGCCCATCCTTTGCAGCTATAACAGCTTCAATTCTTCTGGGAAGGCTGTCCACAAGGTTTAGGAGTGTGTCTATGGGAATGTTTGATCATTCTTCCAGAAGTGCATTTGTGAGGTCAGACACTGATGTTGGAAGAGAAGGCCTGGCAGTCTCCGCTCTAATTCATCCCAAAGGTGTTACTTTCGGGTTGAGGTGCAGGCCAGTCAAGTTCCTCCAATCTCGTTACCCTACGGACTACCACTGGGATGCCATTAAAGTTCATGTGCGTGTAAAGGCAGGTGTCCCAATACTTTTGACAATAACGTGTATGTCTGTTGAGAAGCTTACAAATCACTAGCAATGCACCACCAGTATTATATCCCAGGATTGACTTCCTGGAAACAGGTCAACGACGTCCCTTCTAAATGCTAACACTTTTTTCATTCCTACAGTAAATCAGTCAGACTTCTTGTAGGAATGGCCAGTTGATGTGTGAGAAATGAACAAAGCACTAAATCACAATACCTTAATTTCAATTCCTTATGTGCTGAAAACCAAGAAAAAAAAATATTACATTTTCCATCAATTTAATGTAGCAAAAGCAATGAGCAAAGTGTATATACATATCTTAGGTATACATATCCAAAACATAAAACAGTATTAAGCCCAAAAGCATACATTTATTAAATTGCAGCTTACCAATTCTTATGCCCCATACACACGGTCGGATTTTCCGATGGAAAATGTCCTATCGGACAATGTTGTCGGAAATTCCGACCGTGTGTAGGCTTTGTCCGTCGGATTTTCCGACGGACAAAGTTTTATCTCCTGCTCTTAAATTTTCCGGCAACAAAGTCCTATCGGACTTTTTCCGATCGTGTGTAGCGAATTCCGACGGACAAAGTGCCACGCATGCTCAGATCACATTACAAGACCAAAGCTATTGGCTACTAGCCTCTACGTAGTTCCGTCGTACGCAAAGAACGCCACCAAGTTCAGAATGATCGGATTTTCCGACAACTTTGTCCGATCGTGTGTATGCAACACCAGTGTCGGACAAAATCCGACGGAAAAAATCCGATGGATTTTGTGGTCGGATTTTCCGACCGTGTGTACGGGGCATTAGATGTGGTGGCTGCATTTGTTTGCTTTTTTAGGCTTTCTTGCTTCTATTTTCATCTGGTGATCTGGCTAGTAAGTCTGTTATTTTTTAAACGAAGAAGCTCGCTTGCAGATGTATCAGTTACACGGATGAGACAAACCATTCAACACTGGCAGGGGTGCTTACAAGGATCAGTTTTATTTATTTATGTAAATACCCAGGGAAAAATCTGTTAACTGTAACCGCTTATAAAGTATTATAGTTTGGCTCCAATTTGTTAGTGTATTTAAATCTGCTATTACTTCCAATAATCCCCTTCCCCAAACTGAAGCTTATTGTCATTAAATATGCAATTACTGTTTAAAAAAAATTTGTAATCTGTAGCAAATAGAGTGGATTTAAACTATATGTACATCCTAACAATGAACGTCTCTTTTCTTGCTCTCCTATGGTCTGTGAAATATACCATTAAAAGCATTTTGTTATATCTGTTTGATAAGTGCAAAAATATATCTGCTAATACTGCCAAAAATCCAGGGCTGTCTAAAATCTTGTGCACTCCTTGGCGTTGCCTCAAACAATGTTACCAGGAGGTATATTAGGAATACAGAACACTCCCCTTTTATTAGGGTGATGAGGAGTGGTGGGGGGGGGTTCTGCCATAACTCCCAAATTTTTGAGATGGGAACGAGGGACACCAATTAGCAAAAGTATGTAGGCATGGGACACACCCCCTGCCACACCCCCCTAAAGGAGAATAAGGCAAAAAAGATTAGGTAAACCAACAAGTGTTTTTTTTTTTTAACACTACTTTTACTACTATTCATTTATACTGGCCTTTGAAATGTGCAAATGCAGCCATTTAGAAATTAGATAAAAGGCTTAGCACTTTATGAAAGATATATTTTATTTTATTTAAAAAATATATATTTTATTATATTATATATTATAATATATTATATATTATATTATATTATATATTATTATATTATATTATATTATATATTATATATTATTATTATATTTAAAAAAAAAAAGATATATATATATTTTATTCTATAGATCAGACCAAAATGAGAGACAAATGAGGAGTAAAACGGGACAGTGGGACTTTCTGCAGTCTGCTCACATAATTTGTAATACAAACATCTTTTCCATTCTGAAGCTTCTCTCCAACCACTTTGCATATTATTTTATATATACTGCGATTCTGTACTTGCCAAATATGCTGCAGAAATCTCCCTCCACAGCAGCCATTTTAACTGTGGGCAGCTGAAGCTGCTGCCTGTTCACTTCCTGGATTTACACAGACACACAGAGGCAGAATTCCAGTTCTGCAGCTCTCATTGGCCCTCTTATGACTGGCCCCCCCCCCCCCCCTCCCTTCCTGGCAAACGCTCACGAGAGTGAGAAAGAGAGCTGTGTATGATCTTACCAGACAAGAAACAGGGAGTGGGCTGTATAAGGTATTTACTGGCAGAACAAAAAATGTTTTACTATTCAAAGTTAAAACAACAAGGGCAGAAGATTTAATAGATGGAAAGTTGAAAAATGACTGAAGTTCCACTTTAAGGCTTGATTCACACTAATGCGTTTTTTGATGCATTTTGCATTTTGCAGAAAAGCAGGGAAATTTTTTAACATGTGTTTCTATGGAACATGTTCACATCAATGCATTTTTGTGCCTCTGCGTTTTTTGGAAAGGGTCGGGGACTTTTTTTCATGCAAAATGCAGCGTTTTGCATGTAATAGAAGTCAATGGACCCGCATCCAAAATGCAAGTACCGCGTTTTTTTACCACGTTTTTACCACGATTTTACCGCAATTTAAAAATGCATAGGTGAGAATCAGGCCTTAGGGATTGAATACCCCTTCTGGCATTTGAAGTGAAAAACAAGCTGAAAAAAAAGCTGACACACTTTTTAACTTACTTGAACACATAAGACAATGTTTTGAAAGGCTTGATGGATAACCCAGTAATTAATGCATTGTAATTTTGAAGCCCCAGTTAAAACTTGATCACAAGACCCTGATTGGGTGTGCAAGTGCAGCAAAAACATTATCTAGTGCTAGTATCTTCATTTCTATATTAATCAATTTACAATAGTGCAATATTAGAATACAAGTGCTATCAAATTCCTTATTTTTTTTATTAATTTTTTTCGTTGTTTTTATTCTATTCTTAACCCCCCTTGTTCTCGTAACAACTCAAAGTTGAATTCTTCATGACTTTCTGTGCCTATGGAAATAATCACCATACAGAAGACAAAACTTTTAAATGAGGACAGGGATTTTTAACCTGAACAGGATTTTAACAAATAAAGTAAAAAAATAAAAAATAAATTATAAAAAAATAAAATAAACTCTATTTTTCAGTATGTTTGGAATCATGGCTCACTGTATGCAAATATGTTTCAGAATTTGTTGCCAAATGTCTTGAGATCCTTATTTCTGGAGGTCCTGTCAATAACAGAACTTCCTGCTGACTGTTGACAACTGTAAGCCATTGCCTTGCAATTAGCAGCAGCGTTGTCAGCTTGTCCTGTGTAATTTCTACAAATGGCCACTGGGTTGCCTATAAGGTCAATAAGAAAGGCATTCCTCCTTCTCATTTCTTACCACTAGGGTTGAGCGAACCCGAACTGTAAAGTTCGGGTCCATACCGGACTTTTGGGTGTTCGGGTCCCGGACCCGAACCCGAACAATTGACTGTATGTTCGGGTTCGGGTCCGGTGTTCGGCGTTGTAATGGTGCTTTTTAAAATGTCTTTTAAAAGCACTCGCGGCTATATGAATTGTCGGCTCCCGTCCCCCTTAATACAGAGAACAGTCATTGAAGTAATTTATTTTTAAAAAGTTAGTCATAAAAAGTGTTTGGGGACCTGGGTCCTGCCCCAGGGGACATGTATCAATGCAAAAAAACCTTTTAAAAACGGCTGTTTTTTCGGGAGCAGTGATTTTAATAATGCTTAAAGTGAAACAATAAAAGTGTAATATTCCTTTAAATTTCGTACCTGGGGGGTGTCTATAGTATGCCTGTGAAGGGGCGCTTGTTTCCTGGGCTTAGAACTGTCCCTGCAAAAAATGTCATTTTTGACGGAAAAAAAGCTATTTAAAATCACTCGCGGCTATATGAATTGTCGGCTCCCGTAATACAGAGAACAGTCATTCATTGAAAGCCATTCATAAAAAAAAAGTCATTGATAAAAAAAAAAAAAAAACAACAAAAAAAAAGCGTAGGGGTCCCCCCAAATTCAATAACCAGGCCCTTCATGTCTGGGATGGATATTAAGGGGACCCCAGCCAAAAAAAAATGGCGTGGGGTCCCCCTCAAAATCCATACCAGACCCTTATCCGAGCACGCAACCTGGCAGGCCGCAGGGAAAAGAGGGGGGGGGGGGGGAGAGCGGCCCGTACCAGGCCACATGCCCTCAACATTGGGAGGATGCTTTGGGGGTCTGAGACCCCCAAAGCACATTGTCCCCATGTTGATGAGGACAAGGGCCTCGTCCCCACAACCGTGCCCGGTGGTTGTGGGGGTCTGCGGGCGGGGGGCTTATCGGAATCTGGAAGCCCCCTTTAACAAGGGGACCCCCAGATCCCGCCCCCCCCCCCCTGTGTGAAATGGTAAGGGGGTACAAAATACCCCTACCATTTCACCAAAAAAGTGTCAAAAATGGTAAAAATGACAGGAGACGGTCTTTGACAATTCCTTTATTAAAATCTTCTTTCTTCTGGTCTTCCTTTCTTCATCCTTCGGTTTCTTCATCTTCTCCTTCCGCCATCTTCCATCTTCTTCTTCCTCTGATCCGCTTCTTCTTGGCCTTCTCGTCCGGCATCGGTGTCTCTTCTGGGCCGCTCCGCGCAATGGGAGGCTCCCGCTGTGTGAGGCTTCTCTCCGGTATCTTCTTCCACGGCGTCGGTCTCTGAGGCTTCTCGTCCGGTATCTTCTTCCAGGGCGTCGGTCTCTTCTTGGGCCACTCCTCGCAATGGGAGGCTCCCGGTGTGTGAGGCTTTGCTTCGGCTGACAGGTCTTTTATAACGGAGGGCGGGGCCACCTGGTAACCCCGCCCCCTCTGACGCATGGGGACGTCATGGGGACTTCCCTATGGCTTTCCCCGTGATGTCAGAGGACCAATGCAGCCTCACCCATGTCCACCAATGCAACCTCACCCGTGTCCACCAATGCAGCCTCACCCATGTCCACCAATGCAGCCTCACCGATGTCCACCAATGCAGCCTCACCCGTGTCCACCAATGCAGCCTCACCCGTGTCCACCAATGCAGCCTCACCCGTGTCCACCAATGCAGCCTAACACTTTAACACCAATGCAGCCTCACACTTTAACACCAATGCAGCCTCACACTTTAACACCAATGCAGCCTAACACTTTAACACCGATGCAGCCTCACACTTTAACACCGATGCAGCCTCACACTTTAACACCAATGCAGCCTCACACTTTAACACCAATGCAGCCTCACAATTTAACACCAATGCAGCCTCACACTTTAACACCGATGCAGCCTCACACTTTAACACCAATGCAGCCTAACACTTTAACACCGATGCAGCCTCACACTTTAACACCAATGCAGCCTCACACTTTAACACCAATGCAGCCTCACACTTTAACACCAATGCTGCCTACCTGTGTCCTGAATGAAGGGGAGCAGACAAGAAGAGCATTGCTGGCCTGATGATATGAGCGCTGAGGGACATGCTGGAACAGCTTTGATTTAAATCGCTGTGTGTTCCCGCCCCCTGGCCAGGGAACTTTTTTACACATCACTCGTCCCGGGTTGGACGGGTGATCTGTCTATCAAATTCCCCAGGACCAGGGGGCGGGGCTGTGTGTGAAAGCGAGCGCAGGGAACACACAGCGATTTAAATCAAAGCCGGCGCCACTAGTTATGTTCCCTGCGCTCATATCATCCGGCCGGCTCTGTCCTCTCTCTTCCCCTTCATGAGCACTGGGAAAGGGACTCGCCGGCCGGCAGTGCTCGCCCCCCCTCGCTCCCAGACAGCCCTCAAAATTTACTCGCAAAATGCGAGCAGGCGAGTGTAAATTTTGAGGGCTGCCCTAAGTGATCAAAAACCAGCCTAATAATGTTGGTATATGTTGTAGGTATAATAACATATCGTAAGAAAATAGTGATAATATCCACGTGCAAATGATAAATCAAAAATAACCATAAAATTATCTATATGATTGTTGAATTGGTGCATCCAATACAGTCCAATATATAAAGGGCAGTCCGGTATATAAAGTGCAAAAAAGTGCAAAAAAGTTCAGTGCAATCGTTCAGTATAGAAAATCAAAAGTGCATATATTCTTTGCGACAAATTCCCAACCGTGTAGTGGACTGTAGTTCCAATAATGTGCTCTCAGTACTCTTACCTCATAGGCATTAGTAAAATGCCTTATTCCATCTATTGGATCATGTCCTTGCTTCCATGATTGCGGGTCAGCCAGTCAGAGGATGAACATTCAATATGGGAAATGAGTAGCAACTTGCATCTGATATTTAGGTCCACATGTGAAAATAAATAAGCCTCCTATAGTGCATTACCAAACATACAACCTATTTTATTAAATAAAAAGTGGCTGCCTACAGCTATGCCGTATGTCTCCATTGTACTTACAGACATGACTTTTTACTTATTTCTGTATGGAAACAACTTTAAAGGGTTACTAAACCCTTGTTACTAAACCCTTGTGTTTTAAATTTTTTTTTTTATAACAAACATATCATACTTACCTCCACTGTGCATTTCGTTTTGCACAGAGTGGCCCCGATCCTCCTCTTCTTGGGTCCCTTAGCCGCGCTAGTAGCTCCTCCCTGCATTGAGTGACCCATCGGAGACGTGCTCTCCTATGGGACACCCGTGCTCCCGAGTCCTGCTTCTGCGTCTATTGACACAGAAAGCAGGACTCGGCCCCGCCCCCTGGTGCCCACGTCATTGGATTCGATTGACAGCAGCGGGAGCCAAGGGCTGCGCTGCTATCAATCTATCCAATCAGTACACAAGACACCAGCTGGTGTGCTTATGCCCGGGGAGAAGAAAACCGGGTTCAGGTTAGTAAAAGGGGGACACTGGGGGCTGCTGCACTACAGAAGTTTTTTTCCCTAATGCATAGAATGCATTAAGGTGAAAAATCACCAGGGTTTACAACCCCTTTAATTTCAATAAATGTTTTTTGGATCAAAAAAAAAAAAAGATAAGAAAGGCAGGCCAACGGCCAACTGAAGAAGCTTGCACAGCAGGCTGACAACACTGCTGCTAATTTTAAGGCACTGGATTGGTGCTGTCAGCTGTTTCTGCCGACAATACTTTTTTAAGAAAACTGTATATAGTGAGACATAGCAAATATGCTAAAAAAATGATTTAAGGCTTACAGCACTCCAAACCCCCCCCCCCCCCCCCCCCCCAAAAAAAAACAGTTTTGGATTTACTTACACTTTAATGTATTACTAAAAGCAATGCTCAAGTAGAAACAACATCACTATCTCCTTTCAATTGCTATCATCAAATGTATAGGAATGAGCAAAACATGTTTTTTTTTTTCAGGCTTTATTCTATGTTTTCATCGGGGAGGAGCTGAATCTTTTAAAGATTTCCAATGCCTGCCTCTTGTGGCATGTTACGTATAGGCACATTCCTGGGTAGAGATTTCCCTCTAGAATACAACAGCATTCACTTACAAAGAAAGCTACTGTTCGGCGAGAACAAGGGGAGGAGGGTGGAGGTTCTGGCCAGAAAGAAATGACAAGCACTCAAGTCTAATACTTGAATAGTCGTTTCTTCCCAAATTTATCAACGTCTTACCTGATTTTCTAATAAAGAGGTTTATAGTTGTTGTCTTTATAATACTTTCAATGCACCTATAGTCCTTTGTCAATGCAGAAGTCAGAAGTCAATGCAAGTCGCAATGTAATCGCAAAAAAAGTAGTGCAGGAACCTTTTTCAAAGTCGCTGTGACTTGATTCACTGCAACTTTAAAGGGGTTGTAAAGCTAAAACATTTTTTGCCAATATCTGATCTATATGATATATATATATATATATATATATATATATATATATATATATATATATATATATATATAAAATATATATATATATATATATATATATATATATATATATATATATATATATATATATATATATATATATATATATATATGCTATATAGCTGTTATTTCTGCCAAAATGTTTTATTTACCTGTTAGATAAATAGGCTTTATCAGCACGTCCTCCTTTCCTCTCTGTAAATTCTCCTCAACTTCCGGGGTTTTCGAGTGTGCTCCCTGCAGCAACATCACAGCTTTAAAGGAAGGCTCCCCTGCCTCCCGTGCCTGTGAACGCACACAGCGTCTCCCCGCAGGGATGTAGTCCCAAGGGAGGGGGCGAGCACACGGACTAACCCCCAGCCAGAATGGCTCAGAAGATGGGGGCAAGCTTCTAGAGGAGGAACAGGAAGTTGAAAATTCACACACAGAAAAAAAGAATTTACAAAGGAAAACAAAGGAAAAGGTAAGTGAACCAACAGTACACTACATTAAAGGAACATATTTAGAAAATAAAAAACGAACCTTTAGTATCACTTTAAGGTATCGGTTTTGGTAACGGTGCATTTGCATGAGTACAAGTGCTCATGCAAATGCTTAATATCTGCACCGATGCCAGTATCTGTGCAAAGCTAATATATATATGTATACTGTTGCAGAAAACTTTATTGACCCCTATTCTAATCTGAAAGCATATATGTTAATCTCTCAATATTTGATGTCTCCCATTAACACCTCCATGTTCAGCCTCCAGCCCTCCGCCAACCTAATGTGTTCAGCTACACCATCTCTTATATTAGCAGGACACCAGCTACAACCAGCCCCGACCCTAGCACTACTCTTTTTACTGCACAGAAACTGCCCTCCATACTGCATTGATGACCTCCCCTCACTAAATTTCCCCCCAGAATCCCACATATTGCGCAGAAAACTCGCTCTCCCATATTGAAGCTTCTCTCCAATCACTTTGCATATTATTTTATATATACTGTGATTCTGTACTTGCCAAATATGCTGCAGAAGTCTCCCTCCACGGAAGCCATTTTAACTGTGGGCAGCCGAAGCTGCTGCCTGTTCACTTCCTGGATTTACACAGACACACAGAGGCACGCTTCCAGCTCTCATCGGCCCTCTTATGACTCATCCCCCCTCCCTTCCTGGCAAACGCTCACGAGAGTGAGAGAGAGAGCTGTGTATGATCTTACCAGACAAGAAACAGGAAGTGGGCTGTATGAGGCAGTGTTTCAATGGAGAGCCTGAAAACATGACCTGTTGGGGCGCCTTGAGGATTGGAGTTGAGAAACACTGGTATAAGGTACCGTATTTTCCACACTATAAGGCGCACCTAAGAGCCTTAAATTTTCCTCCAAATCGGCCGTGCGCCTTATAATCCGGTGCGCCTTATGTATGCACCAAAGAGTGGATAAGAGTTCCAAAATCTGTAAAAATGTTGTTGTGCGACTTTGGTAAGCGCTCCGCTTGGTTGACCATTTCCCGCTGACACAGGGATGTAATACGTGCACTACGTACGCTGGCAGCGACAAACCAATCAGAGAACATTACGGAATAAGTGCAGTATGTACGCTTACCTCCGCCACGCCTTTTTTGTAGACCGTATGTTTTAGCATGCGCCTTATAATGCAATGCACCTTATGTATGGGTTAAGTACAGAAATAGACCCCGAAATTGAGACTGCGCCTTATAATCCTTATGCGCCTTATAGTGCGGAAAATATGGTATTTACTGGCAGATAAAAAAAAATGAAAACAACAAGGGCAGAAGATTTAATAGATGGAAAGTTGATAAAATTACTGAAGGTGCGCTTTAAGGGATTGAATACTACTTCTGGCATTTGAAGTGAAAAACAAAAAATCAATAGCTATAATATATGGGACAGCTGACACACTTTTTAACATATGTGAACACATAAGACAATGCTTTGAAAGGCTTGACGGGTAACCCAGTAACTAATGCATTGCAATTTTGAAGCCCCAGTTAAAACTTGATCACAAGACCCTGATTGGGTGTGCAAGTGCAGCAAAAACATTATCTAGTGCTAGTATCTTGATTCATTTCTAGTGATGCCCTGTATTATATTAATCAATTTACAATAGTGCAATATTAGAATACGAGTGCTATCAAATTCCTTGTTTTTATGTTTTTATTCTATTCTTAACCCCTCTTATTCTCGTAACAACTCAAAGTTGAATTCTTCATTACTTTCTGTACCTATGGAAATAATCCCTATACAGAAGACAACACTTTTAAATGAGGACAGGGATTTTGAACCTGAACAGGATTTTAACAAATAAAGTAAAAAAAAAAAAAACAAATTATAAAAAATTAAATAAACTCTATTTTTCAGTATGTTTGGAATCATGGCTCACTGTATGCAAATATGTTTCAGAATTTGTTGCCAAATGTCTTGAGATCCTTATTTCTGGAGGTCCTGTCAATAACAGAACTTCCTGCTGACTGTTGACAAATTGGAAGGCCAGTATGGTGGCCTGAAGTTATGGGAGGAGCCCGGAGGGTATTTAACCAGCCCACAGGCCAGGGCCGATCCTAGGGTCACAGACGCCTGGGTGCAGAAATATTTTGGGCGCCCCCCGTGGGCGTGGTCATCTTACTAACTCCTCCCCTTTTGCAAATGTTTCTATGGCAACAACTTAAACACAGATATGCTCCCCTAAGGAGTCTTTGTTAACCTGGTATCCTCCCATGATCTCTTAACAATAAAGAGAACGAGATGGTCAGAGACTGCAAACATGATACAAGAAATGGTCAGACTGCAGACATAATACAAGTGATGGTCAGAGACTGCAGACATAGTACAAGAGATGGTCAGGGACTGCAGACTTACTTCAAAAGATGGTCAGAGACTGCAACCATGATACAAGAAATGGTCAGAGACTGCAGACATGATACAAGAAATGGTCAGAGACTGCAGACATGATACAAGAAATGGTCAGACTGCAGACATAATACAAGTGATGGTCAGAGCCTGCAGACATAGTACAAGAGATGGTCGGAGACTGCAGACATAGTACAACAGATGGTCAGGGACTGCAGACATAGTACAACAGATGGTCAGGGACTGCAGACATAGTACAACAGATGGTCAGGGACTGCAGACATAGTACAACATATGGTCAGGGACTGCAGACTTACTTCAAAAGATGGTCAGAGACTGCAAACATGATACAAGAAAATGGTCAGAGACTGCAGACATGATACAAGAAATGGTCAGAGACTGCAGACATGATACAAGAAATGGTCAGAGACTGCAGACATAGTACAAGAAATGGTCAGAGACTGCAGACTTACTTCAAAAGATGGTCAGAGACTGCAGACATGATACAAGAGATGGTCAGAGACTGCAGACATGATGCAGGAGAGGGTCAGAGACTGCAGGCATGATACATAAGATGGTCAGAGACTGCAGACATACTACAAAAGATGGTAAGAGACTGCAGACATAATACAAGAGATAAAAAATAAGGAGAAATACTGCGCCAAACCAGCCTAGTATTAGCTGCTGGCACAACAATTAGACACAATTGTATGGAAGAAATGAAAATAGATAGTGCAGCGCTTATAAAATTAGATGTCCCTGCTTCACATGAAGCTGTGCAGGCAATGTAATCCTGCAAGCAGACCGTGTGTGGCAGAAAATAATGAAAAGACACTTTTCCAGTGAATTTGAATATTAGAGCATGTCAAATGACATGACAAATAGTGACAATCTCTAAAAGTAAATGATTAAAACCTAAAAAGGTGTAGATATATCAACAGGATGATCATGTGAACATACCAAAATTTAAATGTATTACCAGACCCTTATCCGTGTGGTAAATAAATCTGTGAAAAAACTCTCCTGAACGCAAGAGAGGCAATTTACAAATAAAAACTAGTAAAACGTGAATGTATAGATTACATGCGATTCACCAGAAATCGCAGGGAAACAGACTAGTATTAGGATAAGTGCATTATTCTTTTGATAAGAAAATTATTTTTGTGCAAAAACACTCATAAACAAATACATTCAACAATATTATCTGGATGAGTTCTATTCAAAGCTAAATAGTCCCAAATTGATAGAGCCGCTCTAATTCATGCATCTATTTTCATAATACAAGAGCTGGTCAGAGACTGCTGACATGATACAAGAGCTGGTCAGAGACGGCAGACATACTACAGAAGATGGTCAGAGGCTGCAGATATAATACAAGAAATGGCCAGAGACTGCAGAAATAGTACAAGAGATGATCAGAGACTGCTGAAATACTACAGGAGATGGTCAGAGACTTCAGACATGATACAAGAAATTGTCAGAGACTGCAAACACACTACAGGAGATTTTCAAAGACTGCAGGCAGGATACAAGAGATGGTCAGAGACTGCAGACATGATACAAGAAATGGTGGGAGACTGCCCGATCAGTGCCCATCAATGCAGGCTCACCAGTGCCCATACGCTTAGCCTCATCAGTGACCATCAGTGCCGCCTCAGCAGTGCCCATCAATGCAGCCTGATGTGGGCGGGTCAGCTGTGTCAGGGTCTCTCATCTCAGCTCAGCAAGTCCTTGCATGGCCTCCTGGGGGGCTGATGCTCCTGGTCCTGGGATCAAGTTGTTGCAAACCAGCATCTAGCCCCACAACTTGAGCCAGTCACGTGCGTCATGACTCCCTGGTGTGCCCTGCCTCTGCCTGCCTCCAAGACTCTGGGAGTTTCCTCTGCGTGCGCTACTCTCAGTTCTCCAGCCCCTCCCATTCTGCACAACTCCCCCTAGTCTGTTCAATCCCCCTTACCCCGTCTGCCCAATCCCCCATACCCCTAGTCTGCACAAGCCCACCTCCCCCCAGTCTGCACAATTACCCCCCTCCCCCTAGTCTGCACAATCCCCCCTTCCCCAGTCTGTACAATTACCCCCCCCCCCCAGCCTGAACAATCCCCCCTTCCCCAGTCTGCACAATTACCCCCTCCCCGTCTGCTCAACCCCCCCTTCGTTTGCTGGGCACAGTCGCAGCGTTTGATGGCACAGTGGCTTGCATTTGATGGGCACAGTGGCAGCGTTGATGGCACAGTGGCTGCATTTGATGGGCACAGTGGCTGCATTTGATGGGGCACAGTGGCTGCATTTGATGGGGCACAGTGGCTGCATTTGATGGGCACAGTGGCAGCGTTTGATGGGCAGAGTGGCAGCGTTTGATGGGCAGAGTGGCAGCGTTTGATGGGCAGAGTGGCTACATTTGATGGGCACAGTGCTGCGTTTGATGGGCACAGTGGCAGCGTTTGATGGGCACAGTGGCTGCGTTTGATGGGCACAGTGGGCTGCTTTTGATGGCACAGTGGCTGCTTTTGATGGGCACAGTGGCTGCTTTTGATGGGCACAGTGGCTGCTTTTGATGGGCATGGTGGGCGTTTGGGCACAGTGGCTGCTTTTGATGGGCACAGTGGCTGCTTTTGATGGGCACGGTGGGCGTTTGATGGGCATGGTGGCTGCATTTGATGGGCACAGTGGCTGTGTTTGATGGGCACAGTGGTAGCTTTTGATGGGCAAAGTGGCTGCGTTTGATGGCACAGTGGCGGCGTTTGATGGGCACAGTGGCGGCGTTTGATGGGCACAGTGGTGGCATTTGATGGGCACAGTGACAGCATTTGATGGGCACAGTGGCAGCTTTTGATGGGCACAGTGGGCGTTTCATGGGCACAGAGGCAGCTTTTAATGGGCACAGTGGGCGATTGATGGGCACAGTGGGCGTTTGGGCACAGTGGCAGCTTTGGATGGGCACGGTGGCAGCTTTTGATGGGCACGGTGGCAGCTTTTGATGGGCACGGTGGCAGCTTTTGATGGGCACGGTGGGCGTTTGATGGGCACAGTGGCTGCTTTTGATGGGCACGGTGGGCGTTTGATGGGCACGGTGGCTGCATTTGATGGGCACAGTGGGTGTGTTTGATGGGCACAGTGGTAGCTTTTGATGGGCACAGTGGCGGCGTTTGATGGGCACAGTGGCGGCGTTTGATGGGCACTGTGGCAGCGTTTGATGGGCACAGTGGCGGCGTTTGATGGGCACAGTGGCGGCATTTGATGGGCACAGTGGCAGCGTTTGATGGGCACAGTGGCAGCTTTTGATGGGCACAGTGGGCGTTTCATGGGCACAGAGGCAGCTTTTGATGGGCACAGTGGGCGATTGATGGGCACAGTGGGCATTTGATGGGCACAGTGGGCATTTGATGGGCACAGTGGGCATTTGATTGGGCACAGTGGCAGCTTTTAATGGACACAGTGGGCGCTTGATGGGCACAACTTTGTCACTTACTTCCTGGTGCAGTGCAGGGGTCACTCGTATCACAGAAGCTTGGCAACAAGCAGCTCTCTCAGTCTCTTCAGGCTTCAGCTCTCTCTACGCTCCCGCTCCGTTCACTCCACCCCCTCTGAGCCACGCTGCCTGAAGCACATGGCAGAGGTGGGCGGAGCTTGTACACTAGACGCGGAGGCGGCGCGCAATGAATCCTGGGGAGGCCGCGGCGCGCTCTGAATGCTGGGGCGGCCGCGGTCTCTCACTGACGTCACTGGCTGCTAGCTAGCCGCCGGCTGGGCGGCCGGCGATTCTAGCAAGCCAGTGCGCTCAGCTTCAGCCGGCGCCCCTCTGCTGTTTTAAAATACAGCGCTGGGGTGCGGTGCACCCGCTGCACCCCGGGAAGGATCGCCCCTGCCACAGGCTGCCGGTCTTTGTCGGTTTCCTGTGCGAGATACCCATCCTCCCTTCCCCTTCTTAGGGCATTTCTCAAGTATTCTTACTCCAAACAGAATACTCATTTCACATCATTTCATAGCTACTCTCATTTCATCACTCCTTATCTAGGGTATGCCCCTTATTTTGGTGTACCATACGATAGACCAAGGCACACTTTCAGGTCTATTTCATGTTGGTAAGTTTGTGTTAAGCCTGTATGTCATCTTTACTCATATCGGCCATAGGGTTCTAAACCATAAGGCCCCTTTCACACTGGGGCGGTTTTCAGGCGGTACAGCGCTAAAAATAGCGCCTGTACACCGCCTGAAAAAACCGGCCCCATGCACTCCAGTGTGAAAGCCGGCGGGCTTTCACACTGGAGCGGTGCGCTAGCAGGACCGCAACAAAAGTCCTGCTAGCTGCATCTTTGGAGCGGTGAAGGAGCGGTGTATTTACCGCTCCTATACCGCTCCTTCCCATTGAAATCAATGGGAAACCGCGGGGATACCGCCCGCAAACCGCCGCTGCAGCGGCGCTTTGCGGAGGTTTTTAACCCTTTTGCGGCCGCTAGCGGGGGTTAAAACCACCCCGCTAGCGGCCGCATACCGCGGGTAAAACGATGGTAAAGCAGCGCTAAATATAGCGCTGCTTTACCGTCGCCGCCCGCACCGCCCCAGTGTGAAACCAGCCTAACTGTAAGCCATTGCCTTGCAATTAGCAGCAGCGTTGTCAGCTTGTCCTGTGTAATTTCTACAAATGGCCACTGGGTTGCCTATAAGGTCAATAAGAAAGGCATTCCTCCTTCTCATTCCTTACCACCATTCCCCCAATTGCCTATCTCCCTCTAATGTTATGTTACCTTACAATGCCCCATATGTTAGATGCTGGATTACTCACTTACTGTTATTTGTTCTAATATGTTTGTAATGATAATTACCTAAAACCATAAGCCTTAGACTCTTGCTGTAAATTGTTTACTGAATACTGTATGCATACCTCCCAACATTTTGAGATGGGAATGAGGGACACCTACTATCAAATGTATGTAGGCATAGGACACACACCCCTGCCACACCCCCTTAAAGGAGAATTAACCAAAAAAAAAGGTTAATTAAATACACAAGGGCTTTTTTTTACCATTACTATTCCTTCATATTGGCTTTTAACATTTACAAATGCACCTATTTAGAAATTGGATGAAAGGTTTAGCACTGGGAAACCCATTTTAAAAGCTAAAAAGTGCATTTTATATACAACTATATAGATCAGACTAAAATGAGGGACAAATGAGAAAGAAAGAGGGACAGAGGGACATTGCTCCTACTCAGGGACAGT